>JBBDGP010000411.1:2150000-2750000 GCA_037952835.1 Lithobates septentrionalis
GGTCACACAAAGTTCTGATCATTCTGAACGCGGTGACGTAAAACACGTACGTTGGGACTATAAACGGGGCAGTAGCCAATAGCTTTCATCTCTTTATTTACTCTGAGCATGCGTGGCACTTTGTGCGTCGGATTTGTGTACACACGATCGGAAATTCCGACAACGGATTTTGTTGTCGGAAAATTTTATAGCCTGCTCTCAAACTTTGTGTGTCGGAAAATCCGATGGAAAATGTGTGATGGAGCCCACACACGGTCGGAATTTCCGACAACAAGGTCCTATCACACATTTTCCGTCGGAAAATCCGACCGTGTGTACGGGGCATAAGTGGACAACAATCACGTGAAGCCTATAATGCCCTGTACACACGACCGGTTTTGCAGTCGGAATAAACTCTGAAGGTTTTTCTGATGGAATTCCGCTCAAGCTGCCTTGCATACACACGGTCACACCACATTCCGACCGTCAAGAATGCGGTGACTTACAACATGTATGACAGAACTATAAAACGGAAATTCAATAGCCAGTGCGCCACCCTTTGGGCTCCTTCTGCTAATCTCATGTTTATCTCGTGTCAGAAGAAGAGACGATTCACGCTTTTCAGACTCGTGTTCTTCAGATCATTTTAACTGCTGTTCAGTTTGTGCTTGTGGGTTTGTATCTGTGCGTGCTGTCAGTTCATATCTGTTTTCCAGTGCGTTCTTGTCTGCTCGTTTCTGATTTTCAGCTCGCTCTTCACAGGCCTTGCTGTTCTTCAGTGCGGTCTGTTAGTTCGTTCTGACCAGCCGACCGTTTTGAAGCCATGTTGCGGGTACGTACTCGTCGTAGAGTTCGTGCTGTGTGGACGGCTTGGTGTTGGGGTTCTAGCTTTGACCCAAGCCCAGTCCATGAACAGGGCGAGGAGGAGTTCATTGACCAAGAATTGGTTACTTCAGCATGACCCATTCTCTCATATGCCTTTGCTGCGTGAGATCCAGGAGAATAATTCTGATGATTTCAGGAACTTTCTCAGGATGACGGACCCCATTTTTCACCGTCTGTTGGCTTTGCTCACCCCTTATATTAGCAGGCAGGACACCTGCATGTGGCAAGCCATCACTCCAGAGCAGAGACTAGTCGCCACGTTGAGGTACTTGGCGACTGGGAGAAGTCTACAGGACCTCAAGTTCTCTACAGGCATCTACCCCCAGGCTCTGGGCCTCATTAGGGAAGCAAGTGATGTCCTCAGAAGCACCCCGACGCTGAAGAGGCCTATGGCTGCTATCTAGCCACTAGATTGCAGAAATTGGAGGAGGGCCAATGCCTCCTCTGTGAGGGAATTTTTGCTCAGGCCCTTCAGAAGGGGTTGAGGGGCCAGCTGACCGAGAACAGCTACGTATGTGAGCTCGCCCATCCTCCTCTTCCTCCTCCTCCTGCCACAAGTCCACCTCCAGAGCCACAGCCTCCGAGGAAGGCTGCAGGTAAGGCTGCAGGGAAGGTGGAGGTAAGCATGGAGGGAAGGCTGCAGTGAAGAGAAGAAAGTGATGGCCTGGGTTCAGTCTGGTCTGACAGAAGACGCAGGCCGGTGTAGTACCACAGCCTGGGGACATATATGTCATCTGCTGCTGGTCCTGATCTCTGGGAGTCCTGGACCAGATTGGGCTCCAAGTTATATGGACTCCTCAAGCTAACAATTTTACTTTCCACAGACTTTGTCTGCCCTGGGGGCCAAAAGGCTTCGCAAGTTCCAAAAGTTTCTCCAGCGTTGCCTTCCTCTTTATTTTGTTACCCAGAATAAATGGACATTTTATTCTCTGAAAATACTTGCCTATGTGTTTTTCTACAAAAAGGACAGTTTGTTTGTGAGTAGGCAGGTACATTTCTAAAAGACAATGTCAAATTAACAAGGGACACCAACCTCCTTGAGGTTAAAAAATAAAAAATAATAATGTTATTGTGGTAACTATTGTGGACACACAAAAAAATATACATATGGAGATCACTAGAAAATAATTTTTCAATAATCCAAAAAAAGGAGATCTTGATTAAATAAAAAAGATGGCTATAAAAAATAATTCTAAACATTATTATGGAGATCTGGCTTTTAAAAAAATAAAAGATTATTCATGAGATCACGAGAAATAATAAAGAAATAAGTTTGTGAGAACAAAAGAATGCGCTGCATTAAAAGATCACAGAATTGCTTCAGAGCATGCGTCATTTTTGGTACGTCGGAACAGCATACAGACGAGCAGTTTTCCCGATAGGAATTTGTTCTGTCGGAAAAATATAGAACATGTTCTCTATCTAAGTCAGTCTGAATTTTCGACGTAAAAAGTCCGATGGGCATACACACGGTCGGAATATATGATGAAAAGCTCCCATCTGACTTTTTCTGTCGGAAATTCCGACCGTGTGTACGGGGCATTAGTAGGCTACTTACATTGTATATTGAATTCACATTATTATATTGATTATTGCGCTGATTATATATTTTTTCACATGTATACAGAATGTTGTATACAAAGAGTATGGAGGAGGACTAATGCACTAGGATGAAAAAAAAAGAGAAGTGAAAATAGTGTTTGGAGAAGAACAAAACATTAAAATTATATTAAAATATACTTTATTGCCAAAGGTTAGCTCACACTCTATTTAGTGCAGTCCCCTGGGCAATTGCTTTGCATTAGCAGTCCCTTACAGTTCCTTGGGACCAGGTGCTGAGGCGTATGGAGGCCATACAACTCATCCACCACTCATTTATGGATACTATGCCTGTAGTCAATAGAAAATGGGAATTTTGGTCCTCCTACGGTCATGTAGGCTTGTTGCTCAATAGATAGTTTCTTGTCCATGACAGTAGATAAATATAGTACCTTAGTTTTTTTTCTTTTTATTTCTTTATTTGTGTTATTTCCCTGGGTTTTTTTCTCTTACTTAAAAAAAATACTATGCTATATTTGCTCGTATACATTGCCAATAAGTTCACAGTTTGTTTATGTACCTTTGATTACCATACTCCAGACATGATTTGGTCAAAATACCGGTAACTAACATTTTTCTTTTTTTGTTTTGTGTTTTTTGAGAAATATTCATATCAGACGGATGTTCATTATGTAACGATAGTCATTTATGGTGTCTGTGTATCTGTTTTATTCTTTTCTCTTACCACAATAAAAAAAATGTTGGTAAAAAAAATAGACTTTATAGGGGATTTAGCACAGAAATGTCACCCAGGTAGAATTGACATATGCTTTATTGGATTCATATAGGACCACCATCTTTAAAACAATTCCTGCACAAGATGTAATGTATCCAATTAGAAACTGTATAGAAGTAAAAAAATAAAAATAAAAAACAAGCAAAGCAAGGAAAAGCTTTATTATGTACTTAACTTACACACACACACAACAGAAACTTATTATTTGCTTTATTCAAATCAGCTGGTGTCCTGAGTCAAATAGCCAAAGTGCAGTAGAAATGTGACAAACTGAAGTTCTTCTATAGGGCTACTGTATAAGGGCTTCTGAGATAATTTAAGGTTAGTTTAAGATCAGTTTGACCTTTTATTTGAATCCTCCTTACAAATTATTATTATTATTATTATTATTATTATACAGGATTTATATAGCGCCAACAGTTTGCGCAGCGCTTTACAACATGAGGGCAGACAGTACACTTACAATACAAATCAATACAGGAGGGATCAGAGGGTCCTGCTCGTTAGAACTTACAATCTAGAACATCAAACTGAATGCATATAGTAAATAAACTCTCTCCATTTCCTAAGCTTATAATGCATCTGCAAGAACATACTTGCTGCACAGCAGGCATTACCAGAATATTCTTGGTTATATGTAGAACCTAAGATTTTATCATATCATACAGAACAAATATAAAGTCAATAACCATAATACAAGGGCAGCCTTCAGAAAGCTCCAGCTATATATATCCATCCTATGTTTATGGATTAGGTGACTCAGTGGAAAGAAGGAAATGGTATGCTTTTCAGGTTAAGCTCTACAAAGCCCATTTCTAAACAATATCTCAGTGTCTGCATCACAGAGTGGTATGGCCTATCTAGTGCAGACTAATGAATCAGCTATTGTTAGCTGTATAAAATAAACTCAAGGGGAACAGCAGATACTGCTGAAAATAGCATATGATGTTAAAGTAGCTCTAAAGTTAAAAAAGTCTACCTTAATGTATTCATTGCATTAACGTACAAAATGTCTCACCACTTGCTGTGTCCCTACCCCTCCCTAAATACTTACCCTAGTTCTCTCACGATCCAGCACTGTCCCATCCAGTGGTGGCCCATCAATAAGGCGTGCAGGGGTACGGCCTTTAGAATGACATGTGTAAGTTACACTCTGTTCAATGGCTATAGGTAAATGTCAGAGATGGAAGTTTACCTCCACTTTATCATAAATGTTAACAGACATTGGGAGACATCACACTCAAATGTACCAAACTGAAAATCAATTGCTAAAATCACCACATATCAGAGCAATACTGTGAGGTCTGCCAGGAGATTCCAACCGTCACTCCGGTTTCCTGACCGGTAGTCTTGTTATCCCAGTATCAGGTGGAGGGACGGTTGAGATCCTGCAGCCAGTATAAAGGGACCGCAATAGATGGTGCAAACAGCTTAACAAGGAACCACCAGCAAATAACTCACAGTTAGTAGAGGCCGAAGATAGCAACCCGGTGGGTGAAAGGACAATCCAAGACAGCGGACCAAGGCAGAAGTACACAGGGGTAAACCAGAAGGCAGTGTCGAAAACAGGCAGGGTCGGCAACGAGATTACCGTAAATCCAAGGGGTAATCCAAGAATCAGAGTCGGGAACAAGCAAAGTCAGCAACCAGAAGATCAACGTAAATCCAAGGGGTAATCCAAGAATCAGAGTCAGGAACAAGCAAAGTCAGCAACCAGAAACAAATGGAATCTCTCTCCCTCTCTCTCTCTCTCTCTCTCCCCCCCTCCCCCAACAGCGGACCAAGGCAGAAGTACACAGGGGTAAACCAGAAGGCAGTGTCGGAAACAGGCAGGGTCGGCAACGAGATCAGCGTAAATCCAAGGGGTAATCCAAGAATCAGAGTCGGGAACAAGCAAAGTCAGCAACCAGAAGATCAACGTAAATCCAAGGGGTAATCCAAGAATCAGAGTCAGGAGCAAGCAAAGTAAGCAACCAGAAACAAATGGCATCTCTCTCTCTCTCTATCTCTCTCTCTCCCCCCCCAACAGCGGACCAAGGCAGAAGTACACAGGGGTAAACCAGAAGGCAGTGTCAGAAACAGGCAGGGTCAGCAACAAGATCAGCATAAATCCAAGGGGTAATCCAAGAATCAGAGTCGGGAACAAGCAAAGTCAGCAACCAGAAACAAATGGCATCTCTCTCTCTATCTCCCTCTCTCTCTACCCCCCCAACAGCGGACCAAGATAGAAGTACACAGGGGTAAACCAGAAGGCAGTGTTGGAAACAGGCAGGGTCAGCAACAAGATCAGCGTAAATCCAAGGGGTAATCCAAGAATCAGAGTCGGGAACAAGCAAAGTCAGCAACCAGAAGATCAACGTAAATTCAAGGGGTAATCCAAGAATCAGAGTCAGGAACAAGCTAACTCAGCAACCAGAAACAAATGGCATCTCTCTCTCCCCCCCCCCAAACAGCAGACCAAGGCAGAAGTACACAGGGGTAAACCAGAAGGCAGTGTCGGAAACAGGCAGGGTCAGCAACAAGATCAGCGTAAATCCAAGGGGTAATCCAAGAATCAGAGTCGGGAACAAGCAAAGTCAGCAACCAGAAACAAATGGCATCTCTCTCTCTCTCTCTATCTCCCTCTCTCTCTACCCCCCCAACAGCGGACCAAGACAGAAGTACACAGGGGTAAACCAGAAGGCAGTGTTGGAAACAGGCAGGGTCGGCAACGAGATCAGCGTAAATCCAAGGGGTAATCCAAGAATCAGAGTCGAGAAAAAGCAAAGTCAGCAACCAGAAGATCAACGTAAATTCAAGGGGTAATCCAAGAATCAGAGTCAGGAACAAGCAAAGTCAGGAACCAGAAACAAATGGTATCTCTCTCTCCCCCCTCCCCCAAACAGCAGATCAAGGCAGAAGTACACAGGGGTAAACCAGAAGGCAGTGTCAGGAACAGGCAGGGTCGGCAACGAGATCAGCGTAAATCCAAGGGGTAATCCAAAAATCTGAGTCGGGAACAAGCAAAGTCAGCAACCAGAAGATCAACGTAAATCCAAAGGGTAATCCAAGAATCAGAGTCAGCAACAAGCAAAGTCAGCAACCAGAAACAAATGGCATCTCTCTCTCGCCCCTGCCCCCCCCCCCTCCACAGCGGACCAAGGCAGAAGTACACGGGGTAAACAAGAAGGCAGTGTTGGAAACAGGCAGAGTTGGCAACGAGATCAGCATAAATCCAAGGGGTAATCCAAAAATCTGAGTCGGGAACAAGCAAAGTCAGCAACCAGAAGATCAATGTAAATCCAAGGGGTAATCCAAGAATCAGAGTCAGGAACAAGCAAAGTCAGCAACCAGAAACTAATGGCATCTCTCTCTCTCTCTCTCTCTCTCTCTCTCTCTCTCTCTCTCTCTCTCTCTCTCTCTCTCTCAGCAAACTGATCACTATAACTCAAATGTTAAAGATGTGCAGAGTTTTCCTTTCTAATTGTAAAAAAGGTATTGCGCATAGGACTGAACATATATCTAGCCTCCAAGTTTTACAACATTTATTTTTCTGTATGAAAATGTGTTAACTCAAAATATACTCTAACTCCTCACTCACCTCTTTTATTATTTCACTTATTGTCCTCTGTATTTTTCTCCTCCTTCTCACATCACTGTGTGAAGTGGAAGGGCTAACGTCATGCAGGAACATTGCTACAGCCTCATTGGCTGGAATTTCAGAAACCGGCATTGCTGCACAGCCATTGGCTGCCTTTCAGCAACGCAGCAGCGCTGAGGCTGAGACAGGTTGCGCACTATGAAGTGAGGCGATGGGCAGTGTGGATGACAGGTCTCTCCATACCGGCCAGCCGGACAAACCCACCCCCCCAGTTGGCTAACCCCGATGGCCACCCAAGCGCCCCCCCCCCCCCTTCAATTGCAATTAACCTTTCCACTTTATTTCTCTTATAGGCAGTACAGCGCTGTGGTGCTCAAATTAATGGCCATTACTTAGATTACAGGCTGTCACTGAAACTGGCCCACTGAGCCATCGGCCCACTGGGAAACTCCAGGTAGTCCCGGTGGCCAGTACATGCCTGGTCAGGAGCTACATTCACAGAGTGCCAAGTTAGCTTTAAATTTCTTCATCTCTGAAGACTGTTAATATTTTCACCCTCCCTTTTCTGGAGTCTGCTAGTCCATGCGTGTTTCGTGCTTCATCCCTCTCCCTACAGAAGGAGTGAAAGTCAATAATCTCCTGTTACATTGCATCTAAAAGTGGTGCCCAGCTGTACACTTTGCACTATTGCCAAGGACTACACGCTGAGATGACCACCTTCTCCTTGGAGTTCCTACTATCTTTTGCAGGTCTGGGGGATGGTACAAGCATAAGATGAACACTTCTACTATGCATATGTTATTTTTGTTTTCCTCTCTTTTACATTCTAAACACAATTTAAAAGGTATCCACAGTTTTCTTATTTTTACTTTGTAAACATTTGAGTTATTGGTACATGAGTGAGGTCAGTGCAATTACAATTTAAGTTCATAGAAGTATTAAAAGTAGACATAAAGCTTATTTAGATGATATTTAGTTTGCTATATCATAAACAGTTGCAATATTTTTTCTTTTAGAAAATATGGTTTTCACCTTTTTTCACCCTATTTTGAATCTAAGCTGTACTGATCCTCCTCAGCCTCTTTGCAGCAAATGTTTGCCTACATGCACTTGCCCAGCATCAGCTGCACATCATTGCCCTGGGTTGTCTTCCAAATGGTGACCACAGCAGAACATGTCTTTGCAATGAGTTTTGGCACAGCCACCTCTAGTCTTTACTTGAAGTACATGGGATAAGGTGACAATGCAAAAGAGCAATAGGGAGACAAAACAGAGCACTGTCACCCTATAACAGGAAGTGCCTGAACAATGACTATAACCACTTCAATACCGAACACTTTTATTCCCCTTGCTGTCCAGGTCAATTTTCAGCTTTCTGGGGAATACAGAGACACTGAATACAGAGACACTGAATTTCAAAAGAGCCAACTTCCCTAAACTACGAACCTTGCTGGAAGGCATATATTGGGATAAAATTTTAGGAACAAAGAACACACAGGAGAGATAGATTTGCTTTAAGAGCATATTAACCAGTTGCCGACCGCCTCACGCAGATATACTGCGGCAGAATGGCACGGGCAGGCAAAATCTCGTACCTGGTACAGGATCTGCCCCCCTCGCAATCGCTCCCAGCCAATGAAATCCTTCCTCTGCTGCTGTATAGTAAACAGCAGCAGAGGATGTGATGTCATCTCTCCTCGGATCTGTATTTTCCGTTCCGGCGCCGAGGAGAGAAGACATCTGAGTGAGTTGCACAACACAACACACACAGTAGAACACGCCAGGCACACATTACACCCCCGATCACCCCCTGATCAGCCCCCCCCCTGTCACACTGACACCAAGCATTTTTTTTTTCTGATTACTGCATTGGTGTCAGTTTGTGACAGTTAGTGTGGTAGGGCAGTTAGTGTTAGCCCCCTTTAGGTCTAGGGTACCCCCATAACCCCCCTAATAAAGTTTTAACCCCTTGATCACCCCCCGTCGCCAGTGTCACTAAGCGATCATTTTTCTGATCGTTGTATTAGGGTCACTGGTGACGCTAGATAGGGAGGTAAATATATAGGTTCGCCGTCAGCGTTTTATAGCATCAGGGACCCCCATATACTACCTAATAAAGGTTTTAACCCCTTGATTGCCCCCTAGTTAACCCTTTCACCAGTGATCACCGTATAAGTGTTACGGGTGACACTGGTTAGTTAGTTTATTTTTTATAGTGTCAGGGCACCCGCCGTTTATTACCTAATAAAGGGTTAGCCCCCTGATCGCCCGGCGGTGATATAACTTAGGTTTTAGGGTCAGATAGGGTCTGCGTCACTCCAGGCAGCGTCAGGTTAGCGCCAGTACCGCTAACACCCACGCACGCAGCATACGCCTCCCTTAGTGGTATAGTATCTGAACGGATCAATATCTGATCCGATCAGATCTATACTAGCGTCCCCAGCAGTTTAGGGTTCCCAAAAACGCAGTGTTAGCGGGATCAGCCCAGATACCTGCTAACACCAGTGTTTTGCCCCTCCGCCCAGCCCAGCCCAGCCCACCCAAGTGCAGTATCGATTGATCACTGTCACTTACAAAACACTAAACGCATAACTGCAGCGTTCGCAGAGTCAGGCCTGATACCTGCGATCGCTAACAGTTTTTTTGGTAGCGTTTTGGTGAACTGGCAAGCACCAGCCCCAGGCAGCGTCAGGTTAGTGCCAGTAGCGATAACACCCACGCACGCACCATACACCTCCCTTAGTGGTATAGTATCTGAACGGATCAATATCTGATCCGATCAGATCTATACTAGCGTCCCCAGCAGTTTAGGGTTCCCAAAAATGCAGTGTTAGCAGGATCAGCCCAGATACCTGCTAGTACCTGCGTTTTGCCCCTCAGCCCGGCCCAGCCCAGCCCACCCAAGTGCAGTATCGATCGATCACTGTCACTTACAAAACACTAAACGCATAACTGCAGCATTCGCAGAGTCAGGCCTGATACCTGCGATCGCTAACAGTTTTTTTGGTAGCGTTTTGGTGAACTGGCAAGCACCAGCCCCAGGCAGCGACAGGTTAGTGCCAGTAGCGATAACACCCACGCACGCACCATACACCTCCCTTAGTGGTATAGTATCTGAACGGATCAATATCTGATCCGATCAGATCTATACTAGCGTCCCCAGCAGTTTAGGGTTATCAAAAACGCAGTGTTAGCGGGATCAGCCCAGATACCTGCTAACACCAGTGTTTTGCCCCTCCGACCAGCCCAGCCCAGCCCACCCAAGTGCAGTATCGATTGATCACTGTCACTTACAAAACACTAAACGCATAACTGCAGCGTTCGCAGAGTCAGGCCTAATACCTGCGATCGCTAACAGTTTTTTTGGTAGCGTTTTGGTGAACTGGCAAGCACCAGCCCCAGGCAGCGTCAGGTTAGTGCCAGTAGCGATAACACCCACGCACGCACCATACACCTCCCTTAGTGGTATAGTATCTGAACGGATCAATATCTGATCCGATCAGATCTATACTAGCGTCCCCAGCAGTTTAGGGTTCCCAAAAACGCAGTGTTAGCAGGATCAGCCCAGATACCTGCTAGTACCTGCGTTTTGCCCCTCCGCCCGGCCCAGCCCAGCCCACCCAAGTGCAGTATTGATCGATCACTGTCACTTACAAAACACTAAACGCATAACTGCAGCATTCGCAGAGTCAGGCCTGATACCTGCGATCGCTAACAGTTTTTTTGGTAGCGTTTTGGTGAACTGGCAAGCACCAGCCCCAGGCAGCGTCAGGTTAGTGCCAGTAGCGATAACACCCACGCACGCACCATACACCTCCCTTAGTGGTATAGTATCTGAACGGATCAATATCTGATCCGATCAGATCTATACTAGCGTCCCCAGCAGTTTAGGGTTCCCAAAAACGCAGTGTTAGCGGGATCAGCCCAGATACCTGCTAGTACTTGCGTTTTGCCCCTCCGCCCGGCCCAGCCCAGCCCAGCCCACCCAAGTGCAGTATCGATCGACCACTGTCACTTACAAAACACTAAACGCATAACTGCAGCATTCGCAGAGTCAGGCCTGATCCCTGCGATCGCTAACAGTTTTTTTGGTAGCGTTTTGGTGAACTGGCAAGCATCAGCCCCAGGCAGCGTCAGGTTAGTGCCAGTAGCGATAACACCCACGCACGCACCATACACCTCCCTTAGTGGTATAGTATCTGAACGGATCAATATCTGATCCGATCAGATCTATACCAGCGTCCCCAGCAGTTTAGGGTTCCCAAAAAAGCAGTGTTAGCGGGATCAGCCCAGATACCTGCTAGCAACTGCATTTTGCCCCTCCGCCCGGCCCAGCCGAGCCCACCCAAGTGCAGTATCGATCGCTCATTGTCACTTACAAAACACTAAACGCATAACTGCAGCGTTCGCAGAGTCAGGCCTGATCCCTGCGATCGCTAACAGTTTTTTTGGTAGCGTTTTGGTGAACTGGCAAGCACCAGCGGCCTAGTACACCCCGGTCGTAGTAAAACCAGCACTGCAGTAAAACTTGGTGACGTGGCGAGTCCCATAAGTGCAGTTCAAGCTGATGAGGTGGCGAGCACAAGTAGTGTCCCGCTGCCACCAAGAAGAAGACAAACACAGGCCCGTCGTGCCCATAATGCCCTTCCTGCTGCATTCGCCAATCCTAATTGGGAACCCACCGCTTCTGCAGCGCCCGTACTTCCCCCATTGACATCCCCAACCAAATGCAGTCGGCTGCATGAGAGGCCTTTTCTTTATGTCCTCCCGAGTACCCCTACCCATCGAAACCCCCCAAAAAAGATGTCGTGTCTGCAGCAAGTGCGGATATAGACGTGACACCCGCTATTATTGTCCCTCCTGTCCTGACAATCCTGGTCTTTGCATTGGTAAATGTTTTGAATGCTACCATACACTAGTTGAGTATTAGCCTAGCGTACAGCATTGCACAGACTAGGCACACTAACACAGGGTCTCCCAAGATGCCATCGCATTTTGAGAGACCCGAATATGGAACCGGTTACAGTTATAAAAGTTACAGTTACAAAAAAAAGTGTAAAAAAAAATATATATATATATAAAAAAAAAAAATAGTTGTCGTTTTCTTGTTCTCTCTCTCTCTATTCTCTCTCTTTTATTCTGCTCTTTTTTACTGTATTCTATTCTGCAATGTTTTATTGTTATGTTATATCACGTTTGCTTTTCAGGTATGCAATTTTTTATACTTTACCGTTTACTGTGTTTTATTGTTAACCTTTTTTTTGTCTTCAGGTACACCATTCACAACTTTGAGTGGTTATACCAGAATGATGCCTGCAGGTTTAGGTATCATCTTGGTATCATTCTTTTCAGCCAGCGGTCGGCTTTCATGTAAAAGCAATCCTAGTGGCTAATTAGCCTCTAGACTGCTTTTACAATCAGTGGGAGGAAATGTCCCCCCCCCCCACCGTCTTCCATGTTTTTCTCTGGCTCTCCTGTCTCAACAGGGAACCTGAGAATTCAGCCGGTGATTCAGCCAGCTGACCATAGAGCTGATCAAAGACCAGAGTGGCTCCAAACATCTCCATGGCCTAAGAAACCAGAAGCTACGAGCATTTCATGACTTAGATTTCGCCGGATGTATACAGCGCCATTGGGAAATTACATAGTTACATAGTTAGTAAGGTTGAATAAAGACACCAGTCCATCAAGTTCAACCTGAGCGAGTGTGGGTGTGTGTCTACAATTATCCCTATTTTTTTATTTAAGGTACCCATATACCATATTTTTTTTTTTTTTTACGCAGCGCTCCACACATATATCGCACACTCACATCAGTCCCTACCCTCAAGAAGCCCACAATCCAAGGTCCCTAACATTCATATACCAGGACAGAAGCCAATTAACCTACCATTGGGAAAGCATTTTATCACACCGATCTTGGTGTGGTTAGATGCTTTGAGGGCAGAGGAGAGATCTAGGGTCTAATAGACCCCAATTTTTTCAAAAAAGAGTACCTGTCACTACCTATTGCTATCATAGGGGATATTTACATTCCCTGAGATAACAATAAAAATGATTAAAAAATAAATAAAAAATGAAAGGAACAGTTTAAAAATAAGATAAAAAAACAAAAAAATAATAAAGAAAAAAAAAAAGCACCCCTGTCCCCCCTGCTCTCGCGCAAAGGCGAACGCAAGTGTCGGTCTGGCGTCAAATGTAAACAGCATGCACCATGCATGTGAGGTATCACCGCGAAGGTCAGATCGAGGGCAGTCATTTTAGCAGTAGACCTCCTCTGTAAATATAAAGTGGTAACCTGTAAAGGCTTTTAAAGGCTTTTAAAAATGTATTTAGTTTGTCGCCACTACACGCTTGTGTGCAATTTTAAAGCATGTCATGTTTGGTATCCATATACTCGGCCTTAGATCATCTTTTTTATTTCATCAAACATTTGGGCAATATAGTGTGTTTTAGTGCATTAAAATTTAAAAAAGTGTGTTTTTTGCCAGAAAAATGCGTTTGAAAAATCGCTGCGCAAATACTGTGTGGAAAAAAAATGAAACGCCCACCATTTTAATCTGTAGGGCATTTGCTTTAAAAAAATATATAATGTTTGGGGGTTCAAAGTAATTTTCTTGCAAAAATTTTTTTATTTTTTCATGTAAACAAAAAGTGTCAGAAAGGGCTTTGTTTTCAAGTGGTTAGAAGAGTGGGTGATGTGCGACATAAGCTTCTAAATGTTGTGCATAAAATGCCAGGACAGTTCAAACCCCCCCAAATTACCCCATTTTGGAAAGTAGACACCCCAAGCTATTTGCTGAGAGGCATGTCGAGTCCATGGAATATTTTATATTGTGACACAAGTTGCGGGAAAAAGACTTTTTTTTTTTCAGGTCTGGTATGGATACTAAGGGGAACCCCCCTCAAAATCTATACCAGACCCTTATCCGAGCACGCAACCTGGCAGGCCGCAGGAGAAAAGGGGGGGACAAGAGAGCGCCCCCCCTCCTGAACCGTACCAGGCCACATGCCCTCAACATTGGGAGGGTGATTTGGGGTATCCCCCCAAAGCACCTTGTCCCCATGTTGATGGGGACAAGGACCTCATCCCCACAACCCTTGCCCGGTGGTTGTGGGGTCTGCGGGTGGGGGGCTTATCGGAATCAACAAGGGGACCCCTAGATCCCGGCCCTCCCCCTGTGTGAAATGGTAAGGGGGTACAAAATTACCCCTACCATTTCACAAAAAAAGTGTCAAAAATGTTAAAAATGACAAGAGACAGTTTTTGACAATTCCTTTATTTAACCACTTGCTTACTGGGCACTTAAACCCCCCTCCTGCCCAGACCAATTTTCAGCTTTCAGTGCTCTCACACTTTGAATGACAATTACTCAGTCATGCAACACTGTACCCAAACAATTTTTTTGTCCTTTTTTTCATACAAATAGAGCTTTCATTTGGTGGTATTTGATCACCTCTGGGTTTTTTAATTTTTGCGCTATAAATGAAAAAAGACCGAAAATTTTGAAAAAAAATGCTTTTTTCTTCGTTTCTGTGATAAAATTTTGCAAATTAGCAATTTTTATTCATAAATGTTGGCCACAATTTATACTGCTACATATCTTTGGTAAAAATAACCCAAATTAGTGGATATTATGTGGTCTGTGTGAAATTTATAGAGTCTACAAGCTATGGTACAAATCATAAAAAAAAGATCACATCTGATCACACCTGATGTACTGAGGCCCATCTCCTTTCTTGAGACCATAACAAGCCAGGAAAGTACAAATGCCCCCCAAATGACCCCTTTTTGGAAAGTAGACATTCCAGGGTATTTAGTAAGAGGCATGGTGAGTTATTTGAAGTTGTCATTTTTTCCCACAATTCTTTGCAAATTAAGGTTTCTTTTAATTTTTTATATTTTTTTCAGAAAATTGTCATTGTAATAGCTTATTTCTCTCACATGGAATGTGCATACCACAAATGACACCACAAAATACATTCGGCTACTCCTCCTGAGTATTACAATACCACATGTGTGGGACTTTTTCACTAACTGGCCACATACAGAGGCCCAACATGCAGGGAGCATCATCAGGTGTTCAAGGAGCATAAATTACCCATCTAACTTGTTGACTACCTATTACACTTTTGAAGGCCCTAGAGCACCAGGACAATGGAAACGCCCACAAAATGACCCCATTTTGGAAAGCTAACACCCCAACGTATAATCTATGAGGCATAATGAGTCTTTTGAACGGTTCATTTTTTTCCAGAAGTTTTTGGAAAATGTGGAAAAAAATTAAACGCATTTTTTTTTACACAAAGTTGTCCGTTTATAAGATATTTCCAACACATAGCATTTACATAGCAAAAATAACACCCCGAAATACATTCTGCTACTCCTCTTGAGTAAAATGATACCACATGTGTGAGACTTTTACACAGCCTGACCACATACAGAGGCCTAACATTGAAGTAGCACCTTCAGGTGTTCTAGGAGCATAAATTACACATCTCGATTCGCACCCACCTATTATATTTTTGAAGGTCCTAGAGCACCAGGACAATGGAAACGCCCACAAAATGACCCCATTTTGGAAAGCTAACACCCCAACGTATAATCTATGAGGCATAATGAGTCTTTTGAACGGTTCATTTTTTTCCAGAAGTTTTTGGAAAATGTGGAAAAAAATGAAAATGCATTTTTTTTTACACAAAGTTGTCCGTTTATAAGATATTTCCAACACATAGCATTTACATAGCAAAAATAACACCCCGAAATACATTCTGCTACTCCTCCTGAGTAAAACGATACCACATGTGTGAGACTTTTACACAGCCTGACCACATACAGAGGCCTAACATTGAAGTAGCACCTTCAGGTGTTCTAGGAGCATAAATTACACATCTCGATTCTCACCCACCTATTACACTTTTGCAGGTCCTGGAGCACCA
The DNA here is from genome assembly GCA_037952835.1 of Lithobates septentrionalis. Taxonomy (NCBI): domain Eukaryota; kingdom Metazoa; phylum Chordata; class Amphibia; order Anura; family Ranidae; genus Lithobates; species Lithobates septentrionalis. The sequence continues at coordinate 2,165,720 of JBBDGP010000411.1, forward strand.
GGACAATGTAAACGCCCACAAAATGACCCCATTTTGGAAAGCTAACACCCCAACGTATAATCTATGAGGCATAATGAGTCTTTTGAACGGTTCATTTTTTTCCAGAAGTTTTTGGAAAATGTGGAAAAAAATGAAAACGCATTTTTTTTTACACAAAGTTGTCCGTTTATAAGATATTTCCAACACATAGCATTTACATAGCAAAAATAACACCCCGAAATACATTCTGCTACTCCTCCTGAGTAAAACGATACCACATGTGTGAGACTTTTACACAGCCTGACCACATACAGAGGCCTAACATTGAAGTAGCACCTTCAGGTGTTCTAGGAGCATAAATTACACACCTCGATTCTCACCCACCTATTACACTTTTGAAGGTCCTGGAGCACCAGGACAATGTAAACGCCCACAAAATGACCCCATTTTGGAAAGCTAACACCCCAACGTATAATCTATGAGGCATAATGAGTCTTTTGAACGGTTCATTTTTTTCCAGAAGTTTTTGGAAAATGTGGAAAAAAATGAAAACGCATTTTTTTTTACACAAAGTTGTCCGTTTATAAGATATTTCCAACACATAGCATTTACATAGCAAAAATAACACCCCGAAATACATTCTGCTACTCCTCCTGAGTAAAACGATACCACATGTGTGAGACTTTTACACAGCCTGACCACATACAGAGGCCTAACATTGAAGTAGCACCTTCAGGTGTTCTAGGAGCATAAATTACACATCTCATTTCTCACCCACCTATTACACTTTTGAAGGCCCTGGAGCACCAGGACAATGGAAACGCCCACAAAATGACCCCATTTTGGAAAGCTAACACCCCAACATATAATCTATGAGGCATAATGAGTCTTTTGAATGGTTCATTTTTTTCCAGAAGTTTTTGGAATATGTGGAAAAAAATGAAAACGCATTTTTTTTACACAAAGTTGTCCATTTATAGGATATTTCCAACACATAGCATTTACATAGCAAAAATGACAACCCAAAATACATTGTGCCACTCCTTCTGAGTATGGCAATACCACATGTGTGAGACCTTTACACAGCCTGGCCACATACAGAGATCCAACATGCAAGGAACACCATCAGGTGTTCCAGGGACACATAGCATGCATATACCAAGAATTACACCCCAAAATACATTATGCTGAGCAAAGAGAAACAAAAGATTACCTGTGGTTTTAGTAGTATAGTTGTCCCCAGGAGGATAGCACTGGTCCAGGCAGCAGGCAGGGACTTGGTCAGCAACAGCGAACACAATTTTTCAGGCAACAGGCAGAAATACTGTCCATAGTCAGTACAGGCAGCAGGCAGGGATACTGTCCATAGGTCAGTGCAGTGCAGGGTCAGTGCAGGCAGAGATTGTCAGCAGTGCCAAAATATTGGTCTTGGTAGTAGGCAGGAACAAGGTCCATGTGCTGTGGTCAGTGCGACAAACAGAGGCATGACAGCAGTAACTCCTACAGGCAGCAGGCAGAAGTAGGGCCTCGTTCAGGACAGAATGGGGACAGGGGTAGAGGCTTCTCCCACCCAAATCTCTTTGAAGCCTCCGAGTCTCCAGACCCTAATCTAGGAATGAGAAAACAAAGAAAATTGTTTTCTTCATCCAGAAAAACTATTCTGGAGCCCCTCACATATGTGAGACCCCTGTGTTGAATCCCACTAGTCCAGTTGCAGGGTACAAGATCAGTCCAAGAGGCAGGCAAGAGGCATGGTCAAACAGTCCAAGGTCAGTTCCAGATCAGGCAAAGGTATGTACAGAATCGTTAGGCAGAAGCATGGTCGAATAACAGTCCAGGGTCAGTTCCATATCAGGCAGAGGTATGTACAGAATCGTTAGGCAGAAGCATGGTCGAAAAAACAGTCCAGGGTCTGTTCCAGATGAGGCAGCGGTATGTACAAAATCGGCAGGCAGAAGCGTGGTCAAATAACAAGCCAGGGTCAGTTACAGAGCAGGCAGTGGCATAAGGGGTGTGAAGGCAGGAACTGAGGACTACGGTTACCATACTTCACTAATAATTTAGTGAAGTATGGTAACGGCGGAAGCATTCACCTATACAGAGGCCTGGTTCGGAAGGACATTCTGCACAATAATAAGATGTGTCTCTTCTGACTCCTGCTCTGGTACACACCTTACATCTTTTTTGGCGTCTTTGGCCTGTTGGTCTGGGAGGGAGTTTATCTGGAAAGTGGCGCTCGGAGAGTCGACTAACAACATCTGATCGGATGTTTACTGGTGGGCCGTTCGGGAATATAAGGGCAGTGTAAATTTCCTCCAGGTAGCCAAGGAAGCGTTGGGGGTTTTGGGTGGATTTGCGGTAAATGATATAGGAGTTGTATATGGCCAATTGAAAAAAATAAATCACTACTTTTTTGTACCAGTGGTATGTCCTTCTTGAGGCAAGATATGGTTCCAACATTTGATCGTTAAAGTCGACTCCCCCCATAAACAAATTGTATTGATGGATGCATGTGGGTTTCTGGATGGGGCCATTCCTTCTGGGGATTTCCACATAGGTGTTGTTGTGGATGGAAGACAACATATACACATCCCTTCTGTCCCTCCACTTCACTGCCAGAATCTCTTAGTTACGCAGACATGCCGTTTCTCCTTTTCTCAACTTCTTATTAACCAGACTTTGAGGAAAGCCCTTCCGATTTTTTTTCACGGTGCCACATGCTGGCGTCTTCTTCCGATGAAGGTTGTGGAACAGGGGCAGAGAAGTGTAGAAGTTATCTACATACAGGTGGTATCCTTTGTCGAGTAGGGGGTATATGAGGTCCCAAACAACTTTCCCGCTGGTTCCCAAGTAGTCCGGGCAATTAGGAGGCTGCAGCTGGGTGTCCTTCCCTTCGTACACTATGAAGGAATATGTGTACCCTGTGGCTCGGTCACATAGTTTGTACACCTTCACCCCATAGCGGGCCCTTTTGCTGGGGATATATTGCTTAATTTTAAGCCTGCCGCTAAATTTCACAAGGGACTCATCTACACATATTTGTTGGTCCGGGGTGAACAGCTGGGGGAATACTTCGGAAAAATAATTTAATATTGGGCGAATTTTGTAAAGCCTGTCAAAATTTGGATCAGTTCGGGGAGGGCACTGGGTATTGTCGCTGAAATGTAGGAACCTCATTATCATCAGATACCTGGTTCTGGGTATTACCGCGGAGAAGAGCGGCATGTGGTGGAGGGGGTGGGTTGACCAATAGGAACGGAATTCGTTTTTTTGAGTGAGCCCCATATTCAATGTGAGGCCCAAAAAAAACTTGAACTCCTCCACTGTCAGGTCTCTCCACTCATAGGGACGGGCATAATATGATGTGGGATTTTGCAAAATAAATTGCTGTGCATACAGGTTGCACTGGGCCACAATTGACGCCAACATGTCCTCCGTAAAAATTAAATTAAAAAAATTAATTGGGGTGAAATTCCCTGTATCCACCTGGACTCCTGGCTGGGCCGTGAAAGGGGGAACGCTAGCTTCTCCTGAATTGGGAGGAAGCCACAAGGGGTTCTGAAGTGCAAAGGGAAGGCTGGCATGGGACCTAACCCTTTGGGGCTGGGGTGACACCCCACTGGTACTTGGCCTTTCTTGCCGAGGCACTGCGGTGCTAGTGGATGGCACTGCAGTGCTAGTGGATGCCACTGCGGTGCTGGCGGATGCCACTGCGGTGCTGGCGGATGCCACTGCCTCCTCACTAGAACGCCTTCGTTTGGCGGGCCGAGTTTCTTCCTCCGAGTCTGTAAGTGTTTCACTACTGAGGACTGGCTCGTAATTTACGTCAGAATCCGAATTGGAAAGGGAATCTGAAAAAGAGAGCTCCGCGTTGCTCTCGTCGGCCATAGAAAGAATTTGGTATGCCTCCTCGGCGGAAAAGCTTTTTTTGGACATGGCTGCTGGTGGTTTATGAGATTGCACAGCTGTGTGCTAAGCCTGCACTGATGAGGTGGCACTAATTGATGGCACAGATGTGCACTGATGAGGCGGCACAGGTGGGCACTGATCGCACAGATAGGCACTGATGAGGCGGCACAGATGGGCACTGATGAGGCGGCACAAATGGGCACTGAGGCAGCAGATGAGCACTAAGGAAGCAGCACAGATGTGCACAGATTTACACTAATGAGGCGGCACAGGTGGGCACAGATATGCACTGATGTGGCACAGGTGAGGTGGCACAGATGGGCACTGATGAAGCGGCACAGATGGGCACTGATGAAGCGGCACAGATGGGCACTGATAAGGCAGCACAGATGGGCACTGATAAGGCAGCACAGATGTGCACTGAAGCGACAGATGGGCACTGATTGGTACAGATGGGCACTGATGAGGTGGCACAGATGGGCACTGAGGAGATGGTACAGATGGGCACTGATGAGGTGGCACAGATGGGCATTGATGAGGTGGCACAGATGGGCACTGATGAGTTGGCACACTGATTGCACAGATGCGCACTGCACAGACGGGCACTGATGGGCACAGACGGGCACTGATGGGCACAGACGGGCACTGATGGGCACAGACGGGCACTGATGGGCACTGATGGGCACAGACGGGCACAGATGGGCACAGATGGGCACTGATGATGCACTAATGGCACAAGTGGGCACTGATGTGCACAGGTGGGCACAGATGGCACTATATTGGTGTCACTGTGGGCACTGTTGGGCACTTTTTGGGCACACTTTGCTGTTTTACTACTCACAGAATCTCTCTCTCCTCACACGCTGTCTCTGTGTGAGGAGAGAGAGAGCCGGCAATGAGAGATGATCTCAATTGTTTACCTTTTAGATCATCTCTCATTGGAGGCGGCGATCGCGCTGTAAACGGCCGCTGTGATTGGCCGTTTACAGCGATCTGGGATTGGCTGTGTCCAAGGCTCACGAGAGCGCGCTGGGAATGAGGAAAGGGGACGATGTCAATGGACGTAGTCCCGGTTTTTCAGATCCGCGCTGTTGCCGTCATTTGGCAATGGCCCGGATCTGAGAAGGTTAAATGCTTCTTCTTTCTTCTTTCTTCTATCTTCTATCTTCCTTTGGTTTCTTCCTCCATCTTCTTCTTCTCCTTCTGGTTCTTCTTCCGGTGTTCTCGTCCGGCATCTTCCTCCGCGGCGTCTTCTTCCCTTCTTCTTCTCGGGCCGCTCCGCATCCACCATGATGGGAGGCTCCCGCTTTGTGACGCTTCTCGTCTTCTGACGGTTCTTAAATAACTAAGGGCGGGGCCACCCGGTGACCCCACCCCCTCTCCTGCACGGGGACTTGACGGGGACTTCCCTGTAGCATTCCCCGTGACGTCAGAGGGGGCGGGGTCACCAGATGGCCCCGCCCTCCGTTATTTAAGAGCCGTCAGAAGACGAGAAGCGTCACACAGCGGGAGCCTCCCATCATGGTGGATGCGGTGCGGCCCGAGAAGATGAAGGGAAGAAGACACCGCGGAGGAAGATGCCGGACCCTTGAAAAAGTCACGTGTCTGGTGATGCAATGCGTCGGGAGGAGGAGCCTGTGACGCTCTCAGCAGTGTCAGCAGTATCTGTGCTTGTACACTGGAGGTGAATGAGGAGTTTTCAGCTCGAAGCTGAATGCAGCTGATCATTTATTTCTATGCGATCATTTCAAACGGGGACATGTGAGTGAGATTACTCTTATCTTGTCATATCACTCTGGCTAAATTCCTGCGCAATGGTTTTGTTTCCCGCTTTTGTTTTTCATATTGGGATGGCCGTTGAGGGCTGGGAATTTCACCATTCAGTACCAGCAGCGGAACATTATCACTGAACTCGCTGCCATCTATCCAAGCTTGTTTTTTAAGGTTCCGGTTTCTTATTAAGAGGATCCCTGCTTGTTTCATAATAGTGGACTATTCAGTTACTCATTTATATCTACTATTAGTTCACAGGAAGTCTGTTTTATTTATTAACATACACATTCACCCGGATCTTGCAGTGTATTTTATGTTATTTATGAATTTTAAGCACCTAGTGTGATATTAATTGGTTAATAATAGCGCAATTATGTATTTCTATTTAAAAACTGTCTCTTGTCATTTTTAACATTTTTGACACTTTTTTTGTGAAATGGTAGGGGTACTTTTGTACCCCCTTACCATTTCACACAGGGGGGAGGGCCGGGATCTCGGGGTCCCCTTGTTAAAGGGGGCTTCCAGATTCCGATAAGCCCCCCACCTGCAGACCCCCCACAACCACCGTGCAAGGGTTGTGGGGATGAGGCCCTTGTCCCCATCAACATGGGGACAAGGTGCTTTGGGGGCTACCCCAAAGCACCCTCCCAATGTTGAGGGCATGTGGCCTGGTACGGTTCAGGAAGGGGAGCCACTCTCTTGCCCCCCCCCTCTTTTCCTGCGGCCTGCCAGGTTGCATGCTCAGATAAGGGTCTGGTATGGATTTTTGGGGGGACCCACGCCATTTTATTTTTTTTTGGCGCGGGGTTCCCCTTAAAATCCATACCAGACCTAAAGGGCCTGGTATGAAATTTAGGGGGATCCCCACGTCATTTTTTTTTAAATTTTGGTTCGGGGTTCCCCTGTGGGGAATTCCCATGCCGTTTTTATCAATGAACTTTTATGTGTATTGTCGGGCCGCAATTCATTAAAAGCCGCGAGTAGTTTTAAATGACTTTTTTCCTTTGAAATGTCATTTTGCTGTCAGACTGTTCTAAACACGGGAAACATGCGCCTCTTTACAGGCATACTATAGACACACCCCAGGTACGAAATTTAAAGAAATATTACTCTTTTATTCTTTCACTTTAAGCATTATTAAAATCACTGCTCCCGAAAAATTGTCCGTTTTTAAAAATTTTTTTGCATTGATCCATGTCCCCTGGGGCAGGACCCAGGTCCCCAAACAAACTTTTTATGACAATAATTTGAATATAAGCCTTTAAAATTAGCACCTTTGATTATTCATGTTCGTGTCCCATAGACTTTAACGGTGTTCGCGTGTTCAAACAAATTTTTTGCCTGTTCGCATGTTCTGGTGCGAACCGAACAGGGGGCTGTTCGGCTCATCCCTAGTAACCGAGAACCTCTCTGTAGGACTGCTAAGGTTGAGACACCACCCCTACAAGGAAATTTTCACCCCATTGATGTGTCACCTACATGAAGAAGGAATTTGGGACTTTGAATGAAACGAATGACATTGTGGAGGTAGGTTGATAGAAAAACTTATTTAATAACATGCAAAGATGTAAAAATACATATCAATGGTGCAAAACTAAGTAAAAAGTATTGATCATGTGTGTAAACACATGCATCTGCATGTGCACTAAACTTTAAGGATACATGAGTATATGTCAACTTGGCAACGCATGGTAATGTAGAAAAATTGGTAAATAGATTCTGTAAATTCATATATATATACAAACATCATATAGGCAATAAAAGTAAGTAATATAGAATAGTATAAACACGATTGATGTAGATGGTGAACTGAAGTAGTTACTAATGCAGGCGTGTATATGCATCCTAAATTTCCAACGCGTTTCGTGTATAAACACTCATCAGGGGCGAAAGTTCAAGAGTATCTATAAAGAATAAATATAATTAATCTCATATGGCACTAAACATAATAGGAAAAGGCAAATATGCCAGTCCTGAATACTTAAAAATGATTAGATGCGATAAAGTATGGTGAGTGTGGGGCCAGGGCCAGAAGGGTAGTCAGTCCCGGGAGCTGAGGTGATTTGAAGCCGCGCACCAGCAGGGTGCACACACAGGATAGTTACCACCGCTCTAGGTGACCGGGTTCAAGCTTCCCGTCCTCCGCTGTGTGGATGATTGTGAGAGCCCCAGGTGCCGGCAATTGCTATTCCAATGGTATGTGTGTGATGGAAAAATCTGGACAGCCGCACTCCGGATTGGAAAAGTGAAAAATAAAATCCTCTTTATTGAAAAAGTAATAACATGATTAAAATCCGTACATGGCTTTGTTGGGATAATGCAGCATAACCGCTAACGCGTTTCACGCTCCCATAGAGCGCTTACTCATAGGGTGCACACACAGGGCCCCCCAGAGCACAGGCAGCCAGTCTTCACTGTGAATCCAAGTGGTAGATAAGTGGTGACTGTCAGAGAGTCTATAATAAATAAATAGGGTATCACTGTGCTACATATTATTATGCAGTGAAGATGAAAGGTGACCATTTAAAATGGTGGAAATAATAAAGAAACAGTGCACGTGGTAAAATACAAAAAGACCCAGTTTGCGAGAGTAATAATGTAAAGAGAGAGGAGCGCAGAGGCATCAGTCCCACATCACCAAGACAAGTTGAAGAGAGAGGTGGCTGGCTAGCCAAGAGATGTGAGGGGTGACAGTATAATTACCTTGATTCTGTCACGGTCCCTACCATGCCGACGGGACCCCAAGTGGCTCAAAGAGGTGTTGAACCTATGACTGCCTGTTTAGTGCTCCTGTTACTTTGCCTCTGAGCCACACCTCAGTTCCTTTTAGCCTGCTTTCCAGCTTTGCCTAGTTCTGCATGAAATACTAGGGCCATACTCTGGATCTTGTTGCAATTAGTACCTGTCACTCCTGGTTCAGCTGAGGCAGTTTATCCAATCAGCTGGGTATAAAACACCGCCTCACTCTGAGGGCTTTGTCAGTATATTGTCTCCTGTTTTGCCTAAGGTTCCAGTATTCCTGTGTTCCAGTATTCCTGTGTTCCAGTATTCCTGTGTTCCAGTATTCCTGTGTTCCAGTTACAGCGACTGACTCTGGCTTCTGACCCTGGCTTTGCTTATCATTTATTCTGACTTCTGGAATGCCTGATTATGGCTTTACTTCGACTATCCTTTGGCAAATTCCTGTCAAGCCCCCGTACACAGATTCACAGCCCAGGTAGCTTATCACTTTGTTACCGTGGGCTGTGTCTATTTGCAAGGGTGAGCGTACATCTCTGCGCCATGGACTCCAACCTAGGTAAGCCCTTACAGATATATATAACAAAGCGCAAGTGCTTCTGTGACATAGGGCATAGTAGAATGTGTGGCAAGAAAAGCTGTGTCTGGGGAAGTGCCATATATATGCCCCTCTCGAACGCTGGCTATTACCAGCACCACGCTAGCAAGTAATGTACAGGGAGGGGCCTTGAATCAGGCGGTAAACACCGCCCATGAATGAGGCTCCCGGCTGTGTCAGCTGATTTGGAAAAACTCGCACCACACGTCATGACGCCTGGAGTACATCCCATGTGAGGCACGGTGACGTAGCGCTAATGCGTTGTGGGTGCCCGCCCAACACCCCACGACCCCAGCCAGGGCACCTTCTAGTCTGGCCAACAGACACCTTATTATGCATAAGTACCAGCCTCCTGGGTACCTGCACCATATTAACTCAGTTATGTCAATACATGCCCCACATTAAAAACATGATTTCCTTCCTTCAATTCCTCCCTCCAACAAAAAAAACATATTTTACATTTCTTGATCTGAAGGGTTGGACAGGTGACATTCCTTCCCCAACCTCCAACCCATTGCACATGTATTAATAGCACGTTTTCATTTATAAATGACAGGAGAGATTCTGGCAAAATGTTTCACAAGTCTTGTTGATGGGCACAGTCTTTCAGATTCAGCATTAGCACTAAATTGTCCATAAGAAAAAGAAACCTTATATTGCAAGTATCAATCTGAATCTTTTCGTTTGTCCCTTCTTTCCTGAATGTTTATCAGAATAAATTTGCGGCGTGATATGGCACAAACAAACTGCCAACCAAATGAACATCTTTCATCCCTGTTCCAGAAACCTCTCCAATCTCGCTCCACCAGGACTCTGGAAGTGAAAAACAATAGCAGAATGAAATTCTTATCCACAATATCTACACGCTAGCTATGTTTACTTACTTATAGTTCCAGCCTTGGAACCCAGGAACTTAGTATTCCTGGCTTCTGCAACTCTAAACAAATTATCAAGACAACCATGATTTCTTTAGGATGAACCCTCTCTAAAATGGATCCCCATGGTATGAGCAAAAATTTAAAAATGAACGTGAATGTTGCTTCTCAAAAATTCTGAATTTAAACGCTAAAAAAAACCAATTAATTTATCTATACCGTACGACCTACGCACTAACTCCCCTTTCAGGTGGACAAAGCCTAAACATTTTGAAACTTTTTCCACCTGAATGAAAATAAAAACAAAGAAAAAAAAAACTACAATAACTCCAGCGGCCAGAATGGCTTCCTATCAACTCTTGTCTTAAACAAAATGTATTCAGCTGCTAATTGAGGACATAGCCAATGACCCCCCCCCCCCCCCCCCCCGAATTCAGGTGGACTAAACCTAACAATCTTTCAACCTGAACAAAACAAAAGTAAAAATAAATGAATGAACAAATAACAAAAAATAAAAAAAAAAATTTTTAATAAAAAAACAAAAGCTAAAGAAAACAAAAATAAAAAAATACATTTTTTAAAAAAATATAAAAAAAAAATGTTTTTTTTTTAAACATTAAAAATAAGAGGAGGGAAAAAACATAGTAATCATAACAGAAATTAAAAAAAAAAAAAAAACAATCCAGAGGCTTATCCTTAAAAAATGATAAAAATATATCAAAATCCTCTATACTATTCCAAACATGAAGTCCAAATCTCTGAAACTCATATCTAAACCTTATTCATAACAAAGAAACATTAATCAGAAAATTCTTACCATCCATGCAGCTCACTAAGGGCTGCTAACATTGTTTCCCTCAGTGCTATATTTGAATGAACATGCGGCTACCTCCATTTTGAGTTTATGCAACTGTTTTACATAGTGATGCCTTTCCCGTCTTAATTTACTATTTTTGGTTTGTAGTCTCAGCATTTGGGTCTTAAAAGGGAAACAGGTTTGATTATTATGGCCTCTATGCCTTGCTAGCCCATCCCGCAGAATAAACTTCATAATGCCTTGGTGTAGTTTTAGGGTATTTCCTTTGCATATCATTATTAGTCACCAAACAATACCTAGCTATGTGACCCCCCCCCCCCCCTTTTTACAAAGCATTTGAGAGCTGGTCTCCCCGCATAGGCCCTTCTCTGAGCATATGGCGACGGAGACTCCCATTGCTGCATAACATTACGATGATCGGAATCAACAGACTTTACACTTTCATTGTCTGAGGAGTCACTAGCAATGGACTCGTCAGAAGTCTCCACTGTTTCAACTCCTGAAACAATTTCAAGCGCAGTTACCGCACTTTTATTTAAATACTCCTCATTCAGATCTCCAACATTGATTCCCACCATAGCAACATCATTTGCAGCAACACTTGCATTTGGCCTTTCTATATGTTGTTCCAAAGCCTCTATCTTTGCTATGCACTGAGCATGCCCTGAGGAGAACTCTATGGCAGACTGGGCTTCATGTAATTCCTTCCTAAGCAGTATTATAATACGCTCATTCTCAGCCTCTCTCTGATTTAAAGAAGCAATACAAATTTCTCTTTATTTACACGTTTCCTCAAATTCATTAATTTTCTGTTCCAATACACATTTCTCAGTCACTAATTGTTCAATGTGTTTACAAACATTTGCATCTGCCTTTGCAACCATTGTTAATATATTCTTAGTTAAACTTTGTACCTGCTCCAATGATTGCTTTCTCTCAGTACACCATTGGACTTCTTCGATATAGCAATGTCTTTCATTTGCAATAACATGCATACAACATTGGCCACCCTTGCTTTCCTGCCTTTTTTTCAAAGACGTCTTATGTCTTATCTGATCATTATGAATATTACATTGTCTCAATAACTCATTAAAATGGTGCGTTAAAGCGTTTTCTGCCACAATGTTAAAATTAACACAGGTATGTCTCTTAAGAAAATCTTCAATGACCTCCATTGACTTGCTAATTAGTCTACACTGAAGGTTGCTTAACCAGTCTATACATAGCTACAGACACAGACCCACAGATAAAGCTGTTTAAAAGCTAACATTGACTTGTAGTTCCACACCAGCAGACATACACACTTTTAATGAATGCCTTACTATCTCCTTATTACCACTGATTTTAAAGCTAATATCTCAGAACGCAGGCCACATTGAACTTCTATTGGAACAGAGAGCTACTTTATTCTCACATGGGGAAAAAATAAAGTATAAAAAAAATAAACAAATAATAATAAATAAATAAAAATAAAAATCTATATTTCTTCCACTTTCTCTTCAAAGATGTGCGATTTATCCTGTCAATCTGCAGGCTACATCAGATGACCAAGGGTGATCAGCCCCTCACTCACCGGCACTCTTGACCAGCTACACAGGCCTAAAACAATTTGCACTAGCAATACAATAAACGTTAACACATACAATATATCAGCCAAAATGTCATCAGATTTTGCGCGTCCGCTCACTGATGAAATATTTCATAGAACTTTCAGGACCATTCAAGCAGGGCTTCAGAATTCCAGAAACCAGCGCGAATCTTGTCCACAGTAGAGAAGGCTTTCAGTTCTTGTTGTAGTTGATTCCTTAGCTTATAGGGACTCAAGACAAAAAATACATTAGGGTTTGTATTCTGTGCACAGATTCCCTCTATTTATTCCATATATGTATAAATTTGTCTATTCCTATAGTTAGCTAGTCTATTAAAACTCTGATAGTTACTGTTGATAGCACAATAATATGAGGTTAGCTATGAAAACAAACACACTGCTTAGTAAAACAACGTCTTATATATTTCCCGAGAAAATAGGAAAATGCTAACATGAAAATACTAAAGGAAGATATTACAAAGCATATAACAAAAGAACATCAAATATACTTATCGCAAGGCTGTCCTCTAGATATTGTCTTCTCAGCTGGGCTCACAATGATGGTAACAGAGAGAGCTCTCTGTCTTGGTCAGCCCTTTTTATACTTCAATCATACACCGTTCAGACCAAACCCCATTGCTGGCCAATCTAGACCTTTGGTGAATCAACGTATTTACGGGGCAGTCCTCCTCAATATATTATATTACTGTCTGTCCTGCTGTATTGGCCTCTAGGGGCAGCATTGTCCATGTATCATGTCTGTGTATCCTGGTTCAATCTACAATGCCTTTGATCTCTGTAACCCACCTTCTTCAATCATCCTGCAAGTCATGGCCCTCTTTGAAGCTCACTTGCATAGCGTTATCACACCAGACAGTCAGGAGCCAAGCTTTTGTTCAGCCTTGCTTCTTCAGATGAATAATGCTACAATGCTTTGATGTGCAACTTGTTACTAGGGATGAGCTTCGTGTTCGAGTCGAACCCATGTTCGACTCGAACATCGGCTGTTCGACGGTCCGTCGAATTGCGAACGATATGGGCCGTTCGCACCAAATTCGTGTGGCGCGTCACGGCCCATAATTCACTGCGGCATCGCAGTGCATTGCTGGCTGATGATTGACCAAGCATGCACTATGACCCGCATGCTTGGCCAATCACAGCGCCGTCAGTAGAGAGAGCTGTAATTGGCCAAAGCCAGGGTGGCTTTGGCCAATTATGGCTCAGGGGATTTAGTACACTCCCCACACTATATAAGGCCGCCTGCACGGCGGCCCTGTGTAGTGTGTGTTCCGGTGTGCTGAGAGATAGAGATAGAGAGAGAGAGAGAGAGAGACAGTGTCATTTGATTTGAGTTAGATAGATTAGGCAGAACAGTCAGTCAGTTAGCTGCACTTACAGTGTATTGTGTATATATATGCATCCCAGGTGTTGCATATATACACTGTATTCAGTTTAACTAGATCCGTTCCTGTTATCTTCTATCTAGACTATTTACATTTAGTGCAGTGCGTCCTGCTCACAGTGTTCAGCTAGATCCGTTCCTGTTATCTTCTAGACTATTTACATTTAGTGCAGTGCGTCCTGCTCACAGTGTTCAGCTAGATCCGTTCCTGCTATTTACATTTAGTGCAGTGCGTCCTGCTCACAGTGTTCAGCTAGATCCGTTCCTGCTATTTACATTTAGTGCAGTGCGTCCTGCTCACAGTGTTCAGCTAGATCCGTTCCTGCTATTTACATTTAGTGCAGTGCGTCCTGCTCACAGTGTTCAGCTAGATCCGTTCCTGCTATTTACATTTAGTGCAGTGCGTCCTGCTCAGTGTTCAGCTAGATCCGTTCCTGCTATTTACATTTAGTGCAGTGCGTCCTGCTCACAGTGTTCAGCTAGATCCGTTCCTGCTATTTACATTTAGTGCAGTGTGTCCTGCTCACAGTGTTCAGCTAGATCCGTTCCTGTTATTTACATTTAGTGCAGTGCGTCCTGCTCACAGTGTTCAGCTAGATCCGTTCCTGCTATTTACATTTAGTGCAGTGCGTCCTGCTCACAGTGTTCAGCTCGATCCGTTCCTGCTATTTACATTTAGTGCAGTGCGTCCTGCTCACAGTGTTCAGCTAGAACCGTTCCTGTTATCTTCTAGACTATTTACATTTAGTGCAGTGCGTCCTGCTCACAGTGTTCAGCTAGATCCGTTCCTGTTATTTACATTTAGTGCAGTGCGTCCTGCTCACAGTGTTCAGCTAGATCCGTTCCTGCTATCTTCTAGACTATTTACATTTAGTGCAGTGCGTCCTGCTCACAGTGTTCAGCTAGATCCGTTCCTGTTATCTTCTAGACTATTTACATTTAGTGCAGTGCGTCCTGCTCACAGTGTTCAGCTAGATCCGTTCCTGTTATCTTCTAGACTATTTACATTGATTGCAGTGCGTCCTGCTCACAGTGTTCAGCTAGATCCGTTCCTGTTATCTTCCTACTGACAGGCAGGCTTGTCTGGTTACAGTATATAAAGCTACCTGAAGAAAATTACAGGTGTTCTATTTGATCCTATTAGTACCACGGTCAGGCAGCTAGACTATTTACATTTAGTACAGTGCGTCCTGCTCACAGTGTTCAGCTAGATCCGTTCCTGTTATCTTCCTACTGACAGGCAGGCTTGTCTGGTTACAGTATATAAAGCTACCTGAAGAAAATTACAGGTGTTCTATTTGATCCTGTTAGTACCACGGTCAGGCAGCTAGACTATTTACATTTAGTACAGTGCGTCCTGCTCACAGTGTTCAGCTAGATCCGTTCCTGTTATCTTCCTACTGACAGGCAGGCTTGTCTGGTTACAGTATATAAAGCTACCTGAAGAAAATTACAGGTGTTCTATCCCAGCTTAGTGCAGCTACAGGCCATTAGTATGTCTGGAAGGCCAAGAAGGAGAGGCAGACAGTCACAAGCCAATAAGAGAGGGCAAGCAGGCTCTGTGTCTAGTGCTGGTCGTGGAGACGGTGCATCCTCATCAGCACGTGGCCATGGGACACGCTTGGCCTTTTTTTCGGCAGCTGGCCGTGTTGAGCCGCAACATGCGGAAGACTTGGTCGAGTGGATGACCAAGCCGTCCTCATCCTCCTCATCCTCTCTCACCCATGCCCAGGGTGCTTTGTCTGGCAAAGCAGCGGCCTCTTCCCTCAGCTCAATGTCATCAGTGACTCCTTCCCTAGCTCCACCATGTCCTCCTGAGGATTCCCTCGAACTGTTTGACCACAGTGTTGGGTACATGCTCCAGGAGGATGCCCAGCGTTTGGAAGGCTCTGATGATACTGAGCTCGATGAAGGCAGTAACATGAGCACGGACAGAGGGGGTGCCCAAGAAGGACAGCAATCTGGCAGTCATGCTCCCCCTGCTGCAGCATACTGCCAGGTTTGCTCCAGTGATGAGGAGGGAGGGGATGATGAGGTCACTGACTCAACGTGGGTGCCTGATAGGAGAGAGGAGGAGGAGGAGGAGGAGGCGGCACATCACCAACGAGGCAGGATGCCCTCCAGGGGCCAGCCTAAGGGCAGCACATTGACTGCATCACACCCCAAAGCTCCACATGTGCAGGGCGCTGCAGTCTCTGCGCGTTATTCAAAAAGTTCTTTGGTGTGGGCCTTTTTTGAGACGAGTGCATCAGATCGCACCGCTGCTATTTGCAACATATATCTCAAGCGTATCTCGCGTGGCCAAAACATCTCCCGCTTGGGTACCACATGCTTGACCAGACATATGTTGACCTGCCATGCAGTTCGTTGGCAAGCGTATCTAAAAGACCCACACCAAAGAACAAAGAGGATCTCTCCTTGCTCCTCATCAGCTGAGATTTCCAACCCCACAAGACCTTCAGTCCTCTCTGAGACCTGCAGTGAGAGGAATGAAGGTGTAGAATTAGGTGTGTCACAGCCAAGTACTTGTGGGCAATCTGCTTTTGGTACACCGACGTCAGATTGTACCAGGCAAATTTCCCTGCCCCAGCTGCTGCACCGCCGAAAGAAGTTTGCTCCCAGCCATCCACATGCCCAGCGGTTGAATGCTAGCTTGGCAAAATTGCTAGCACTTCAACTGCTGCCTTTTCAGTTGGTAGACTCTGCCCCCTTCCGTGAGTTTGTGGAATGTGCGGTTCCTCAGTGGCAGGTACCCAAACGCCACTTTTTCTCACGGAAGGCGATTCCGGCTCTCTACCGGCATGTGGAAGGCAATGTCCATGCCTCGCTGGACAGGGCGGTCAGCGGCATATTACCGCTGACTCATGGTCCAGCAGGCATGGACAGGGACGTTACCTAAGTTTCACGGCGCATTGGGTGACTCTGCTGGCAGCTGGGAAGGATGCAGGACAAGGTGCAGTAGTGTTGGAGGTTGTTCCGCCACCACGCCTCCAAAATGCTGATTGTGACACACCTCTCTCCTCCACCCCCTCCTCTTCTTCTTCCTCCATGGCCTCTTCCTCGGAACCAGCGGTGCTCCGTAGGCGTTCAAGGGGCTACGCAAGTACGCAGGCCAAAAGATGCCATGCGGTGCTTGAGCTGGTGTGCTTGGGGGACAGGAGCCACACTGGGGCAGAGGTTCTGTCAGCTCTGCAGGGGCAGGTTCAGAGGTGGTTGACGCCACGCCAACTTAAGGCAGGAATGGTGGTTTGCGACAATGGCACCAACCTCCTCTCTGCCCTCCGACAGGGACAACTGACCCATGTGCCCTGTTTGGCTCACGTCCTTAACTTGGTGGTGCAGCGGTTCTTGGGCAGGTACCCGGGCTTACAGGATGTCCTGAGGCAGGCCAGGAAAGTCTGTGTGCATTTCTGCCGGTCATATAATGCCAGTGCTCGGCTGACGGACCTCCAAAAGGAGTTTAACCTGCCCAAGAACCGCCTAATCCGTGACATGCCCACCAGGTGGAACTCAACGTTGGCCATGCTGCAGCGGCTGCACACGCAGCAGAGGGCCATCAATGAGTACCTGTGCGACTATGGCACCAGGACAGGGTCAGGGGAGCTTGGTTTTTTTTCCCCACGCCAGTGGGCCATGATCAGGGATGCATGCACTGTCCTGTCACCATTCGAGGAGGCCACGAGGATGGTGAGCAGTGACAGTGCATGCATCAGTGACACTGTCCCCCTTGTCCACCTGTTGGAGCACACGCTGCGTGGAATAATGGACAGGGCACTTGAGGCAGAACAGAGGCAGGAAGAGGAGGACTTCCTTAGCTCTCAAGGCCCCCTTTATCCAGACAGTGTTCCTGCGTGCCCGCCGATCACACAGGAAGAGGACGAGGAGGAGGAGGAGGAGGAGGAAGATTGTGTCAGTATGGAGGTGGAGCCTGGCACTCAGCATCAGCAGCAGTCTTTAAGGGATCAGTCCCAAGGAACACATGGACTTGTACGTGGCTGGGAGGAGGTGGCTGCGGACGTTGTTGTCCTTAGTGACCCAGAGGACTCCGGACCGAATGCCTCAGCAAACCTACGCTGCATGGCCTCCCTGATCCTGCAAAGCCTGCGTAAGGATCCTCGTATTCGTGGTATCAAGGAGAAGGACCAATACTGGCTGGCAACCCTCCTTGATCCACGTTACAAGGGTAAGGTTGCGGACCTTATCTTGCCATCGCAGAGGGAGCAGAGGATGAAACATCTTCGGGAGGCCTTGCAGAAAGGTCTGTGCAACGCGTTCCCAGAGACTGGGAGGTTACAAACTCCTGTTTCTGGACAACGTGTTGCTGAGGCTTCGGTCAGTCAAAGAAGGAGCGGTGGAGAAGGTGGCCGTCTGACCGATGCGTTCAGACAATTTTTTGGTCCGCAGCCCCAAGGTATGATCGGTTCCAGCAACCATCGCCAGCGTCTGTTTTACATGGTGCAGGAATACCTAGGGGCAAGATCAGACTTGGACACCTTTCCCACCGAAAATCCTCTGGGTTACTGGGTCTTGAGGATGGATCACTGGCCAGAGCTTGCACAGTATGCAATTGAGCTACTGGCCTGTCCTGCATCCAGCGTTCTTTCGGAACGCACATTCAGTGCTGCTGGAGGCGTGGTAACCGATCACAGGGTGCGTCTGTCCACCGACTCGGTCGATCGGCTGACCTTCATAAAAATGAATCAGTCTTGGATCACCACCAGCTACCAAGCACCTGATGCTGATGTAACCGAATAATTTTTTTTGAAATCTCAGATCCCTTCAAAGACTGCCTATGCTGATGCTGAGTGACTATCCCTGAGTAATTATCCTCTTCCTCCTCAATCATCACGCTGATAGCTTGTAAGAACATTTTTGGTTCTGGGCGCCACCACCAGTGCCTAAGGCACAATTTTTCAGCCCCTGTTTAACAGGGGCGTGTAATTACAATTTTTGATGTAATACTTTGCAGCAGAGCTCGTTCCTGCATTCCAACTAGAGTGTCTGTGAGGGGTTGCAGTGTTGTGGCACCAGCACCAGTGCCTAAGGCCCAATTTTTCTGCCCCTGTCTAACAGGGGCGTGTAATTACAATTTTTGATGCAATACTTTGCAGCAGGGCTCGTTCCTGCGTTCCAACTAGAGTGTCTGTGAGGGGTTGCAGTGTTGTGGCACCAGCACCAGTGCCTAAGGCCCAATTTTTCTGCCCCTGTCTAACAGGGGCGTGTAATTACAATTTTTGATGCAATACTTTGCAGCAGGGCTCGTTCCTGCGTTCCAACTAGAGTGTCTGTGAGGGGTTGCAGTGTTGTGGCACCAGCACCAGTGCCTAAGGCCTAATTTTTCAGCTCCTGTTCAACAGGGGCATGTAATTACAATTCTTGATCTAATATTTCACAGCAGGGCCCTGTGAGGGCTTACAGTGTTGTGGCCACAGCAACACCTAAGGCCCAAATTTCTGCTGAGTATATAGGGCAGGACCCTTCTTTCAAACATCTAACTTACAAACGACTCCTACTTGCAAACGGAAGGAGACAACAGGAAGTGAGATGAAATCTACCCCTAGGAAGGGAAATTCTCTCCTGTAAGAGTTAATATGGGAAAACAATTTCTCCTTTCCACTGATGCTTTCCAATCCTTGTTCCACAAAAAAAAACCCCAAATTTTCAAAAAACATTTTTCATTGGGACAAAAAAGTGAGGTGAAATCTTCTGAAGAGGAGGAAAGACAGCAAAACAAATGTCACAGGGGTGATAACCCTTCCCTATGTTTTCCAAAAAGCTTAGAAAAGATTTTTTGGCTGGAGCTAAACACGTTAAAAATGTTCAAAATTACAAACAGATTCTACTTAACAACAAACCTACAGTCCCTGTCTTGTTTGCACCGCCTGTATACTGCTGTTCAGAGTATATAGGGCCTGGTGGCCCCACACCTTTCCTTATTTTAATTTGGGTGCGGGGTTCCCCTTAATATCCATACAAGACCCAAAGGGCCTGGTAATGGACTGGGGGGTACCCATGCCGTTTGTCTCACTGATTTTCATCCATATTGCCATGACCCGACATGACATTAAACCCGCAAGCAGTTTTAAATGACATTTTTTCTTTAAAAATGACATTTGGTGCAGGGACTGTTCTAAACATGGGAAACACGCGTCACTTTACAGGCATACTATAGACACCCCCCAGGTACGATATTTAAAGGAATATTTCACTTTTTTTTTTTTACTTTAAGCATCATTAAAATCACTGCTCCCGAAAAAACGGCCGTTTTTAAAAGTTTTTTTTGCATTGATACATGTCCCCTGGGGTAGGACCCGGGTCCCCAAACCCTTTTTAGGACAATACCATGCAAATTAGCCTTTAAAATGAGCACTTTTGATTTCGAACGTTCGAGTCCCATAGACGTCAATGGGGTTCTAACGTTCGTGCGAACTTTCGGTCCGTTCGCGGGTTCTGGTGCGAACCGAACCGGGGGGTGTTCGGCTCATCCCTACTTGTTACATTCCAGACCTGCCCTAAGAATGTGAAGGTCTGGTATAGCCATAGTTCATATTTCAAACACCTCTTGTATTTATGAAATAAAACATGTTGCCTTCCAACACCCCCTTACAGTGCCAAGGGAAGGTCTGCCTCTCCTTGTTGTCCTCCCAGACATTATTGGGAGGGAGGGGGCAGTGCTTATAAGCAAATGTAAAGAAGAAGTGGAAATCTGTATGTAGATGCACTTTAATCAATGTAAAGTGGTGTTTGGTGCATTTTAATTTGAGGACTCACACTCCACGGATACACTATAAAATATTGCAATATGATGCGCCAAACGTACAGTGACGCATAGAACTATATGGCATTAAACTTGCAGTAACGCTCACTGAAGTAAATGGCATTAAACTTGCAGTAACGGACACAGAAGTAAATAGCGTTCAACTTGCAGTAACGCACAAAACTATATGGTATTGAACTATCAGTAACGCACACAGAATTGTATGGTGTTAAACTGGCAGTAACACACACGGAACACTAACTATTCTCTGCTCTATGGCCGTGTTACATAGTAATGTGTAACCAAGAAAATGACCCATGGTCTCTCGGAAAATGGGCGCTATGCTATTTCTGTATTAAGCCACAAGAAAATTGCCGCCCATTACAATTAATGATAGAGACTATTTAAAGACATCTGTTGTGCCTTCCCATCATCCCCTGTCAAAGTCACTCAATCGTGACGCCATGTGTAGGGACAGGATAGGCACTCAAAGCTGACGTAGGCAAACGAGCTCGCCGCTCGTGGAGATAAGTGTTTTTTTTAATGTTATGTGAGTCCCTTCATTGCTACATTAATAAATACAATTTACTGTTGAAACTACTACACTATCCGGTACCCCCTTTCTTTTATTACTCCTCCTGCATCCACTGAGGGACAAAGACAGACATAGAACTCACTCTGGTCCAGGAATACAAGGGAGAAGCAGCCACTACCAGTGTTTATCTATATGCGGTTACCTCATTACGGCAAGGTAAGAGGCCACTTCTCACTAGCGTGTGTCTTTGCACGAAGAGGAGACATCTATTCCTCTAGCACTTTATTTTGCTACTTGCACATCGGAATGCTCATTTACACAAAAAAGAAAAAACTCTATTAGATTTTATTCACAGTTTGATTGCATCCTGCACACCCTGGACTTGTTTGGACTTTTTATAGTTAACTGCAGTCGGCACAATCTTATTGTTGTGTGTACTTTGCACACTGTACTGCATTTTGCAAAGGCCATTTGCACTTTGCACAGGAAGGTTTATGCCGCTTGATTTTTCACAATCTTGCAATTTTGCACAGCTGATTTTGCACAGCACATATCATACACCCAGTATACCTATCTCAGTGCTATTAGTAATTTATTTTTGCACCTTGCACTTTGATATCACCACTTATTACTGTGTATGTCACAACTTACTTACCGTATATTTAGAAGTTTCATAACGGTGCTATTAGTATTGTATTTTTGCACTTTAGTGTTTGTGAATATTATTGATTTATTTAATTTACATTTGTACTGATACCTGTAGCAGCATATTCTCTTACTCTGCTGGGAACAGCGCAGCACCAACCCCCATCCAAACACACAGAACTATATGGCGTTAAACTGGCAGTAACGCACACAGAACTACATGGCATTAAACTGGCAGTAACGCACACAAAACTATATGGCGTTAAACTGGCAGTAATGCACGCAAAACTATATGGCAATAAACTGGCAGTAATACACACAGAAGTAAATGGCGTTAAACTTGCAGTAATGGACAAAACTATATGGCGTTAAACTGGCAGTAACGCACACAGAACTATATGGTGTTAAACTGGCAGTAACGCACACAAAACTACATGTAGTTAAACTGGCAGTAACGCGCACAGAACAATATGGCGTTAATTCTGGCAGTAACGCACACAGAACTATATGGCATTGAACTGGCAGTAACTAGCACAAAACTATATGGCGTTCAACTGGCAGTAACACACACAGAAGTAAATGGCGTTAAACTTGCAGTAATGCACAAAATGATTTGGCGTTAAACTGGCAGTAGCGCACAAAAAAACTATATAGTGTTAAACTGGCAGTAACGCAAACAAAACTATATGGCGTTAAACTGGCAGTAACGCACACAGAAGTAAATGGCATTAAACTTGCAGTAACGCATAAAACTATATGTCGTTAAACTGGCAGTAACGCACATAAAACTATATGGCGTTAAGGTAGAACATACCCCAGTATTTGTATTGCCCCCTCACCTCCCTAAATACTTCTCGATCCAGCACTGTGCCTGAGTGCAGCAGTGCTGCTCTTTCTCCCTCTCCTCACATGACTTAGTGAGAGCAGCGGAGCCATTTGCTCTTGCTGCTGTCAATCAAATCCTGTGTGGAGGGAGTAGGGGTGGGGCCGAGCCATGCTGTGTGTCTATAGAGTTACCCAGGAGAAGGGGGGAGCTTAGAGAGCTGACAGGGGACCCCAGAAGAGGAGGATTTGGGTCGCTTTGTGCAATATCATTGCACAAAGCAGGTAAGCATAACATGCTTTGTTATTTATAAAAAAAAAAAGCTTTGCAACAGCTTTTAAAAGTAGGGTCACCAGGTACTATTTTAATGAAAGCTGCCAATTTTAAAAATATTGAAAGTGCCTCTTTAAACTACATTAGTATATAAAAGTATATAGGAGACTATAGTGACTCAGTTTAGAACTACTTCAAGTGTAAAATGTGCACTTAAATACTTAACTAAAAAAAAGCAATTTAGCAAAACAAAGCTGGAATACATTTTTTTTTAAACTATGATTAATACTTTAGGGAGGTGTGGGTAAGTTATAAAGTAATATAAATTCTCTGCAGTAATTTGTAGTGTTGAGGAGTTTAATTAAGTATAATTAGTGATTCAGAGTTGCAGAGAGTGGAATTCACACATTAGTATTTTGTGTTCATTCTATATATTTTTTTAAATTATTTATTTCAGGTACTTATAAAGCCCCTAAAAAACACAAATCTATTGCATTTGGGTTAATATAAACCCTAACATATAGCAGCTAGTACAGTATTGTTGGGGACAATAAACAGTATTGATCTCGCATTTATGCCCATCTGGTGTTGGTTGCCCTGCAACTATTAGACAAACTGAGGGATAAATGGCTGAGGGATGCACCACACTTGATTGGGATGACATTTGGGATCTACCGTTTAAAACATTAGTTTCTTTACGTGACAGATTAATCCAGTTTAAAATAGTACATGTAGCTTATTTTACCCCCTAGGCTGCACATAATGAATCCCTTCCACTCCTCAGAGTGCTGGAGGTGTGGTGATTCCGAATGTGACTATTTCCATAGGTGACTATTTATATCTTTTGGTCGTGTTCTAAGATTACAGGTTTTTGGGCGGATGGGCTAACCAGCATCAATACTTACACATTAATATTAGTCCCGCAAGCCATTGAAATTTGTCCATTAGGCCTTGTTGACAATCTTCTTCATACCAGGATGGAAAAAAACCCATGTTAGCCTCTTTCTTTTTTATGCAAGAAAAGCCATCACCTTGCATTGAAAGAAACAGGCTCCACCTTCCATTTGTTTCTGGAAACAATTGATCACCAACAATCTCCCATTATATAAAGACACTTACGCAAATAGGGGATGTCCTACCAAATATGATAAAGTGTGGGACAAATGGCTGGCAGGCCCTGCTACGGCTTCATAGATATTAAAATAACAAAATGCCTAGAGATGCTTAGTTAAACACCTGTCTGTTTTGTGCTAAGGAGCGGGAAACTGGGTCAGTTTTCACTCCGTATATTGGGTTTGGGCATCTGGTGGTGCAGGTTACACAGTCATTACCATTGCCTGCCTGATGTTGCTCCAACTAACTGCATTTGTACCATGTCTTTTGAATTTATGTTTATCCACTGTATTGTTTCTGTGTTGTTTTTGTCATACTTGTTTTGTACATGAAAACTTTAATAAAAAAGGTTTGGGGAAAAAAAGAAAATGTAGACAGCACTTTTACATATACATTATACATTCACATCAGTCCCTGCCCTCAAGGAGTTTACAGGCTAATATCCCTAACTCATGCATACATTCATACATACTGGGGCCAATTTAGACATGATCAAATGGAACATATACACACACACACACACACACACACACACATATACATATATATACATATATATATATATATATATATATATATATATATATATATATATATATATATATATATATATATATATATATATATATATATATATATATATATATATATATACACTACCGTTCAAAAGTTTGGGGTCACATTGAAATGTCCTTATTTTTGAAGGAAAAGCACTGTACTTTTAAATGAAGCTAACTTTAAACTAGTCCTAACTTTAAACAAATATACTCTATACATTGCTAATGTGGTAAATGACTATTCTAACTGCAAATGTCTAGTTTTTGGTGCAATATCTACATAGGTGTATAGAGGCCCATTTCCAGCAACTATCACTCCAGTGTTCTAATGGTACAATGTGTTTGCTCATTGGCTCAGAAGGCTAATTGATGATTAGCAAACCCTTGTGCAATCATGTTCACACATCTAAAAACAGTCTAGCTCCTTCCAGAAGCTACAAAACTGACCTTCCTGTGAGCAGATTGAGTTTCTGGAGCATCACATTTGTGGGGTCAATTAAACGCTCAAAATGGCCAGAAAAAGAGAACTTTCATCTGAAACTCGACAGTCTATTCTTGTTCTTAGAAATGAAGGCTATTCCATGCGAGAAATTGCAAAGAAATTGAAGATTTCCTACAACGGTGTGTACTACTCCCTTCAGAGGACAGCACAAACAGGCTCTAACCAGAGTAGAAAAAGAAGTGGGAGGCCGCGTTGCACAACTAAGCAAGAAGATAAGCACATTAGAGTCTCTAGTTTGAGAAACAGACGCCTCACAGGTCCCCAACTGGCATCTTCATTAAATAGTACCCGCAAAACACCAGTGTCAACATCTACAGTGAAGAGGCGGCTGCGGGATTTTGGGCTTCAGGGCAGAGTGGCAAAGAAAAAGCCATATCTGAGACTGGCCAATAAAAGAAAAAGATTAAGATGGGCAAAAGAACACAGACATTGGACAGAGGAAGACTGGAAAAAAGTGTTGTGGACAGATGAATCCAAGTTTGAGGTGTTTGGATCACAAAGAAGAACGTTTGTGAGACGCAGAACAAATGAAAAGATGCTGGAAGAATGCCTGACGCCATCTGTTAAGCATGGTGGAGGTAATGTGATGGTCTGGGGTTGCTTTGGTGCTGGTAAGGTGGGAGCTTTGTACAGGGTAAAAGCTAAGGAAGGCTATCACTCCATTTTGCAACGCCATGCCATACCCAGTGGACAGCGCTTGATTGGAGCCAATTTCATCCTACAACCGGACAATGAGCCTAAACACACCTCCAAATTGTGCAAGAACTATTTACAGCAGAAGCAGGCAGCTGGTATTCTATCGGTAATGGAGTGGCCAGCACAGTCACCAGATCTGAACCCCATTGAGCTGTTGTGGGAGCAGCTTGACCGTATGGTACGCCAGAAGTGCCCATCCAACCATTCCAACTTGTGGGAGCTGCTTCTAGAAGCGTGGGGTGCAATTTCTCCAGCTTACCTCAATAAATTAACAGCTAGAATGCCAAAGGTGTGCAATGCTGTAATTGCTGCAAAAGGAGGATTCTTTGATGAAAGCAAAGTTTGATGTAAAAACAATGTTATTTCAAATACAAATCATTATTTCTAACCTTGTCAATGTCTTGACTCTATTTTCTATTCATTTCACAACGTATGGTGGTGAATAAGTGTGACTTTTCATGGAAAACACAAAATTGTTTGGGTGACCCCAAACTTTTGAACGGTAGTGTATATATATATATATTACAGTTAAGTCCATATATATTTGGACACAGGCACAATTTTTTAAGGCATTTACAAAAACATATAGCTATAGTTATATAAAGCTGTTTCATGGCCTGGTGTGGGCTACTCCTTTTTTTTTTCTTCATTAAATAAGCAGGTAAAATGTCTGGAGTTGACTCTAAGCATATGATTTGCATTTGGAATTCACTGCTGTGAACCTACATCATACGTTCAAAGGAGCTGTCCATGTAAGTGAAACAGGTCATTGTAAGGCTTTAAAAACAAATCCAGCAGAGAGATAGCAGCAACATTAGGAGTGGTCAAATCAACAGTTTGGTACATTCTGAGGAAAGAAGAACGCACTGGTGAGCATAGCAACATAAAAAGGCCTGGACGTCCACAGAAGACAACAGTGGTGGATGAGCGCAGGATTCTCTCTATAGTAAAGACAAACCCATACAACATCCAGACAAAGTGAAGGACACTCTCCAGGAGGTGGGCGTATCATTGTCAAAGTCTACAATCAAGAGAAGACTTCACAAGAGCAAATACTGAGTGTTCCCCACAAGGTGCAAACGATTCTTAAGTCTGAGGAATAGAAAAGCCAGATTAGACTTTGCCAAAAAAATCTAAAAAAGCCAGACCAGTTCTCGAAAAGCATTCTTTGGATGGATGAAACTAAGAATAATCTGTGCCAGAATGACGGAGAGAAAAACGTGTGGAGAAGGCTTGGAAGGCTCATGATCCAAAGCACACAACGTGATCTGTAAAACATGGTGGAAGCAGTGTGATGGCATGGCCATGCATGGCTTCCAGTGGCACTGGGTCATTGGTGTTTATTGATGATCTGACAGAAGCAGCAGGATGAATTCTGCAGTGTTTAGAGATATACTGTCAGCCCAGATTCAGCCAAATGCATCAACGTTGATTGGACGGCGCTTCACAGTACAGATAGATAATGGTCCAAAACACACTGCAAAAGCAGCCCAGGAGCTTTTGAAGGAAAAGAAGTGGAATATTCTGAAATGGCCAAGTCAATCACTTGATCTCAACCCAGTTGAGCATGCTTTTCACTTGCTGAAGGCAAAACTAAAGGCAGAAAGACTCACAAACAAAGAACAACTGAAGACAGCTGCAGTTAGAGCCTGGCAAAGGATCAGAAGGGAGGAAACCCAGTCTTTGGTAATGTCCATGGGTTCCAGACTCCATGCTGTCAATGCCAGTTAATAATTCTCCAAAAAGCTCCCGGATGGCCTGTGGGACCAGTTGTCCTACAAAGGTTTGTCATTTACTTTGACATTTTGGAGTCCTGGATTACAAAGCAAATGGGCCCTTCTACGTGTTGAGCT
Source organism: Lithobates septentrionalis (assembly GCA_037952835.1). Classification (NCBI taxonomy): domain Eukaryota; kingdom Metazoa; phylum Chordata; class Amphibia; order Anura; family Ranidae; genus Lithobates; species Lithobates septentrionalis. Next base: position 2,193,154 of record JBBDGP010000411.1, read on the forward strand.
GTTGCAGGTGCGTAACCTGGCTCAGAAGAAGCCCCCATGTTTGTTTGACGCACCGTTGTGCGTCTTGGGTTTTTGTTTTTCTTCATCTATGAAGATTTACTCCGGAACTGTAAAGCTACAGTGTCATGCGGGTGACGACATGGCCCTTTTTCTCTCCCTCAAGATACTCATCTATCCAGCATTCCCACTTAGATGTCACATAGCAGCCCCCCTGTCTCCTTCCTGTGAACATGGGAGGAGCAAGCAGTGGATTACTTATACCAGCCATTTTTTCTTCAATCCGAAATGACAACAATAACTGTGCTTTCATGGAACGTCAGAGGGTTACATGACCCCCTGAAAAGGACAATGGTATCATCGTTACTTCGGAAACGCCACCCGGCTATCTGCGCCTTGCAGGAAACCCACCTCACCATGGACTCATTGTCTTGCATTAGTTTTCGATGGGTGGGTAAGGCATACCATTCCACCCATACCTCATACTCTTGTGGTGTGAGTGTATTGGTGCATAGTTCCATAGAATATGAGGAGCTCGGCTCCGAAATTGATCAAGAAGGGAGATATGTATTTCTTTTGTGTAGATTATCTACTCTTAAATGTATATTAGCCTTTGTGTATGTGCCTCCTCCGTATAACAACAAACTAGTGAGAGCCCTACTAGCATACCAAGTTAAATATCCTGAGGTCCCACTGTATGCCTTCGGAGACTTTAATAACTACATTGATCCATTTTTAGACAAGCACCCACCAGTAGCGAGTGGGCGGGGTGGGGGTCGTACGGCACTCAGTAAGTTTATGGAGGAGGTGGGATGGAAGGACCCTTGGAGAGCAGGGAATCCAGAGGTGCGTCAGTTCTCCTGTTTCTCCAGGGGCCACTCCTCTCTATCACGGATAGACCTTTGTCTGTGTTCGGGGGTAGCGGACCGCTACATCTCGACAGTGACATACGCTATTAGAAGTGTATCTGATCATTCACCATTGATTGTGACCCTAGAGGTGCGTTCTCCTTCTGCGACGGCTAAGGCTCCGTGGAAGATGAATGCATTTTGGCTGAATCTCTTCCCTTCCCATGAGCAAATAGAACTCCATATTGCAGAGTACTGGCGGATTCATGCCAATGAAGCTTCATCTGCTCTATCCTGGGAGGCCTTTAAGGCAGTCCTTCGAAGCATTTTTATCACTGAAATTCAAGCAGTTAAAAGGAGGACCCATGCTCAGAGGGAGGGAATAGAACATATGGCAGAGGAACTAGAGGAACGATTTATTGCTGATCCAACCCCAGCTAATAAGGATGTATGGCTTTCGGCGCAGGAGGCGCTATATAAGGTCACATCATCTACAGTGGAGAGAGAGGTTTTTTCAAAAAACTGCACACTATGAGGAGGGATAACACACTGGTCGTCTGTTAGCAACCATTGCCCACTCCCATCAGACCTCTCCTTCGATTGGAGCACTACGCTCTCATCGGGGAGGACTAACCAATAGCCCAGACCAGATCCTAGCAGAATTGGTGAGATTTTACTCCTCCTTATACCAATCTAAACGCACATACTCACAGGACTCGCTCACAGAATACTTAGATGAAATCCAACTGCCCGGTTTATCTGAGGCATCTCGTACTGAGCTGGATGACCCTATCACTATTGATGAACTACAGGGGCTCCCCATTGAAGTTTACAAACAGTATGGGGAATGTATACTTCCACACCTGCTAAAGGTATTTAATGCAGCAAAACAAAGTGGCGATCTCCCCCAGTCAATGACCAGAGCAAGCATAGTCCTGATATTAAAGCCCAACAAAGACCCACTGGACCCGGGATCGTATCGTCCGATCTCGCTTTTACAAAATGATGTGAAGATTCTCGCCAAGGTATTGGCGCTACGTCTGAACAAAGTCATATCCACCATAATACATTCAGACCAATCCGACTTCATGCCCCAGAAATCGACTGCATAAATTTGCGCAGACTTTTTCTCAATATCCAATCCCAGTCAGATAATAGGGGGGATAGAGCCCTGCTTTCCCTGGACGCCCATAAGGCGTTTGATAGCGTCGAATGGGACTACCTATGGGCAGTAATGAGAAAGTTTGGGATTGGGGATAACTACATTAAATGGGTACAGTTATTATACTCCTCCCCGGTGGCAGTCATTAGAGAGGGGGGCCGGATTTCCGCACCCTTCAATTTATACAGAGGTACGAGACAGGGCTGCCCCCTGTCTCCCCTCTTATTTGCCCTGGCCATAGAGCCTTTGGCTTCGGTGATACGCAGTAACCCCTTAATACAGGGGTTTCGATACGGGGATGTCCAGGAGAAAGTTATTATGTATGCTGATGACACCATGCTGCTTCTTGGAGATACGTCAGCGTCGCTGTCGGAGGCAATGAGAGTCATTGGCCGATTCGGGCAGTACTCGGGTCTAGTTATTAATTGGACCAAGTCCTCCCTCCTATTGTTAGATCGTGAGCTATCCTCCTCTGAAAACAGCATACTGGACATCCCGGTATCGATGTCTCTTAAGTACTTAGGCATACAAGTCACTCCCCGTGTGTTAGACTATGTTAACTTAAACCTAACCCCTCTTATTAATCGTTGTCGTGATCGGGTCAAAGTATGGAGCAAATTGAAGCTATCACAAGTAGGTAGGATCAATCTAATAAAAATGATCCTTATGCCCCAACTTTTATATATACTCCACAACTCCCCAATGATCATTACTTTAAAAAAGTTGAGAATTATTAACTCACTCTTCCGATCGTTTATATGGCTTTCAAAACCACCCAGAATTAAACTTGAGCAACTCCAGCGTCCCAAGGATGACGGTGGCTTAGCGCTGCCTAATCCTTGGGTATATTACTTAGCTGCCCAGCTACAACACATTGCTAGAGTTCTGCAGCCCACACAGGAAGTAGAGCTAAATCTGCGGGACTCCTCGGCCCAGCTACTTCACTTTATAGTCAAGTGTGGGGCCCTGGATGGGCTGGAGGCGCTGCGATATAACAAATCCAACAAACTTTTTCCAACTTATGCTCTTATGCAAAAGATTTGGAACAAGGCCAGGATGCTGCAGAAAGTACAAGGGTATACTAAATATAGCCCGATTTGGGAAAACAATTACTACATGGAAATAGCAAAAATACCATACGGAGTGAAATGGAAGCGGCACGGGCTATCACACATGACACATATATTTCAAGATGGCAAGCTGAGATCCTTTTTGGAGCTTAGGGAAGCCTTCCAGTTGCCGCTCTCCATGAACTTCTACTACCAACAACTTAAACATGCGATAGATGCCCAGGGAGGTCCAGATATTTGGACTTTAGATCCTGCACCCGTTTTTAACTTCCTCCTTGAAATAAATACATATAAAGGGTTCATATCGGACTGCTAGGCTATGCTTCTGAATTTGGTTCTGGGAGACTCGCCATTGAAGGCTATGGCCATGTGGGAGCAGGATGTTGGCGCATTTGAGGAGGAACAGTGGGACGAGGCTCTGCAGGCGGTCCCCCTGTGCTCATTGAATGCTGCTCAAAAACTGTCCCAGTTGTATATACTTTCCAGGGTACATTATACACCGGCTAGACTTGTCCGGATGGGAGTTGGCACAGATCCCACCTGTACAAGATGTCGTAGAGAACACGGAGATCTTATTCATCTCCTATGGAGATGCCCTAAACTTCATTTGTATTGGAAAACTGTACTGGATACCATTAATATGGTTTTCCAGGTACAGATACCATTAGACCCCAAACCATGCCTGTTAGGGATAATAGATGACTTGTTAACAGGAGATATCCTTAAACAGGCCATCAATAGAACTTTGTTTCAGGCACGTATGCTAATTCTTAGACATTGGAAATCTGAAGACCCTCCTACAAAACAGGAGTGGATCATACAAATGGGAAACACTATCCGTTTGGAAAAAATTATCTTTCAACACAGGGGAACATCAAAAAAATTTGAGAAGCTTTGGGCACAGTGGCTGGAGGTCCCTGGACTTGCGCCAGTAGACCTAGTGATTGACCGTTTATTTTAGTGAACCTGTTAATTGTCCTGTTGCAAATAAATAAGAATAAGCGATTGTATTGTGATTTGTTGAAGATATAGGTGCGCAGGTGGAGGATTAGTGTGAGGAATTAAACACTATAATATGCTTGATTGGAAGATTATGGGGGAAAAGGGATGCAATCTTTATTGTCTTGATGCCTGATTGTACCGCTACTTTGTACACTGACATACGTGTTCCGGAACTGTATGTAATAATTTTTGCTGAAATAAAAAACCTTTTTGTTTGAGAAAAAAAAAAAAAAAAAGGATTCTCAAAAAAATATTAAAAATGAACATTTTATTTATGATTATATTCATTTTTCCAATTACATTTTAACCCCTGAAACTGGGGGACTGTGTATAAAAATGGTCGCAGTTCCTAAAATTTGTACTTGAAATTTATGTTCAACCCCTTGAATTAAAGCTGAAAGTCTGCACTTCAAATTCATTTGAATTGTTTTGTTTTAATTTTATTCTGGTGGCATACAGAGCCAAAAGTATGAAAATTGTACCTGTGTCCAAATATATATGGTCACTGTATATGGGAGGTATCTTTGAATTGTTTTTATATTTCAATATATCTTTATCTTTATTGAATGTAAAAAAATTCCACAAATGCAGAGCAGAAAAACAAATACAAAGTAGGGAAATGGATAAGTAGCCTTGCAGGGCAACATGGTGTTCATAGCAGCCAACATACATTAATACATCATTGACATAGAAATCAGTAATACCGCAAACCGCTGTAGCTGTACGTCTTTACTTTGACGTAGAATACCGAGGTTATGGCAGCAGCTGCCATAACCCCAGTATTTTCTGCAATGGCGAACGGTCCTCTTTAAGATAAAAGTGGTCTCCACTGTGGATTCGCTGCAAGATCACTTTTATCGGGCTCAGGAGAGGTGCCCATCCCCCTCTCGCCATGTTCCGGTCGTCTCTGCCGGTTACCGAACCCGTTGGTAGCGGTGGAGATGATCCGGTCCTTTACCCTCAAAGGCTGTGAGTGAGGGAATGATTGCCCCCACTCGACTCAATGACGTTGGATGACGGGAGCGATGTCAAACGTCACTTCCCCCCCAACGGCCTTGAAGGGGAAATTTTTTTAATTGAAAAAAAAAAGACATTTTCATTTATTTATTTATTTTTATTGTATTTAAGTGTGTTTAAGTGTAAATGTGAGTTTTGAGGTCTTTTTGACCCCAGATCTCACATTAAAGAGGTCCTGTCATGCTTATTTTCTATTACAAGGGATGTTTACATTGCTTGTAATAGGAATAAAAGTGATTTAAAAATGTGTTTATATTATTATTTATAAAGGGACAGTGTAAAAATAAAAAATAAAAAGTAAAATAAATTAGAAAAAAAATTGAAAATGCCCCGTCCTGCCGTGCTCGCGCGCAGAAGCAAACGCATACGTAAGTCACGCTCGCACATGTAAACGGTGTTTAAACCACACATGTGAGGTATCGCTGCGATTGTTAGAGCGAGAACAATAATTATAGCAAAAGACCTCCTCTCTAACTCAAAACTGGTAACCTGTAGACATTTTTAAACTTCGCCATTCCACGAGCGGACGCAATTTTGAAGCATGACACATTGGGTATCAATTTACTCGGCGTAACATTATCTTTCACAATATAAAACGAATTGGGCTAACTTTACTGTTTTCTTATTTTTTATTCAAAAAAGTGTATTCTTTCCCCAAAAACTTTGGGTTTGTAAGACCGCTGCGCAAATACGGTGTGACATAAAGTATTTGCAGTGACCGCCATTTTATTCTCTAAGGTATAACAATCAGCGCAAACAAATAAATCCAATCACAAATAAATATGCAAGCTGAACACTACAGGTAATTACATATGCATGGAAAGTACACAAAAATTAAGGGTAAGTGCAGCGCAATAGGTAGAAATTAAGTAACTGATCAAAAAAATGAATGGATAGATATCACAAATGTCCATCAGGACGAATCCATGTTATGTAGGCTTCAAATGACATGAATAGGTCTTGTATAACATCTTCACCCAAATATTCAATTGCGCTTACCAGATTCAGTGGACCTCTGCAGAACAGGGGTCAGACTCACATGTATCCCCACGGGGATGATGGTAATTCCTGGTGATGCCTCTGGAGGATATCACTGAAGCCTGGAGATCCATTCATCAAGGCGAATAGACCAGCAGTCCAGCAGGGAGATGTCAGAGATATAAGCCTCCAGATATATGAAGATGTGGGGAAGACCGCTTCCGTTTGAGCCGCAGCCCACTCGGACACCGTCTGTTCCCTTCAAAAGCTGCTGGGTGACTGTCAGGCTCCACCCCTCGCTAACGAAGTCCAACCAGGACGTAACGCCACATACGGGGGGAGGGGCTTTGCTACGGACGTCACCCACTGCCACACTGCGTTTGTCGGTACTACACTGTGTTGTAGTCCAATTATTTTTAAAATTGCGCCCACGAGCGCTTGTTTTTTATTGCTTGTTAGCGAATTTTTCAATAAAACCATACGGATTACTCTTGGAAGGTATCCTTTATATTTTTTTCATTGACACTTTGGAGCGGTCTTCCCCACATCTTCATATATCTGGCGGCTTATATCTCTGACATCTCCCTGCTGGACGGCTGGTCTATTCGCCTTGATGACTGGATCTCCAGGCTTCAGTGATATCCTCCAGAGACATCACCAGGAATTAACATCATCCCCGTGGGGATACATGTGAGTTTGACCCCTGTTCTGCAGAGGTCCACTGAATCTGGTAAGTGCAATTGAATATTTGGGTGAAGATGTTATACAAGACCTATTCATGCCATTTGAAGCCTACATAACATGGATTAGTCCTGATGGTCATTTATGATATCTATCCGTTCATTTTTTTGATCAGTTACTTAATTTCTACCTATTGCTCTGCACTTACCCTTCATTTTTGTATTCTCTAGGGTGTCTGAAAAAAATAATAATAATGTTTGGGGGTTCTAAGTAATTTTCTAGCAAAAAAAATTATTTTAATTTGTAAACAACAAGTTTGAAAACTAGGCTTGGTCCTTAAGCGGTTAATAGTACACATCAGGTTATCACCTTGTTATTGTTGATGGGGTCTTGGGTTTGTTTTTAAAAGTACAGTCTTTGGGGCTGTCACTGTTATCCTGTTTCCAGGTCAGTGGTGAATCACTGACCTGGAAAATGCATGTACTTAGAAGGAGTCCTGACACTTTGGGTTTGATTTACTAAAATGGGCTTGTGCAAAATCTGGTGCAGCTGTGCATGATAGGCAATCGGCTTCTAACTTCCGCTTGTTCAAGTAAGCGTTGACAATAAAACCTGCAAGCTGATTGGTTTCTTTGAAGAGCTGCACCAGATTTTGCACTCTCCAGTTTTAGTAAATCAACCCCTTTATCGGCTGCATACTTTGTTCCTTATCAATGAATCACTACATGGGAAAGCAAGGATAAATGTGTCAGCCTTAGTTTGCAACTTCAAAAACAAGTCAGCAGTGTCAGTTCCCTTTTTGCTGGCTTGACTCATTTCCCTCAAACTGACTCAAAGAGATCATAAAAAACATATCCACTAAATGGATCTAATCATTATGGCAATAATATTCTGAACTTGGTGACACTTGTACCTAAATCCCTGTGGTTGATGATGTTCTCATCCTCAATCTGCATGTTTTGCACTTATTAGTACATCCCCTGTCCTTTCTGACAAACTTTCAATTTGATCACACTGTTCTATAGCAGTTAGTGATCCCAGTGGCAGCCCCATGTTATAGTTGCTCTTGTCTTACATGGGGTGGAAGTGGACTGGTCATAGTCTCATTGCAGCTATGACAATATGGAGCAGATAGAAGTAGTTAGTCACATTTCACTGGACTTGTTCTGTAATGTTGAAGACATTAAATGCTCATCCGAGTGTCTACCTCAGTTCAGATTAGTACCAGGAACACACCCCAGCATTTATAGCCACAAGGGCAACTAAATCACCTTAATCCAATCATATTGGTGTCATGTAATATGTTAAAACTCATTTGATCCAAAGAAGCCATTTGGATGACTGGTGAAATAACTTCATCATTACAGAACATGTCCAGTTGAATATGACCAGCTACTACTATCTATACCATGAATAAATAAATACATGAAAATATTCACAAACAAAATTCAGGAGCAGTAGACTCCACCTTTCCACATTAGTAGGAAGTCATATATGGTTTTATTCCTTATTGTTCTGAAGTAAATTGAGTACTATGGGCCAGATAGCCTTCAATTTTTTTATATATATTATTATTATTATTATTATACAGGATTTATATAACGCCAACAGCTTGCACAGCACTTTACAACATTAGGGCAGACAGTACAATTACCATACAATTCAACACAGGGGGAATCAGAGAGCCCTGCTCATCAGAGCTTACAATCTAGGAGGGAGGGTCAAGGATAATAGCTGTGGGGGCTGAGCTAATGGAGAAAATAATGCAGTTGTTAGATGGAGGCAGGATAGGCTTCTCTGAAGAAGAAAGTTTTCAGGGATCGCCTAAAAGTGGATAAATTTGGAGACAGTCTGACAGATTCGGGTAAGGAATTCCAGAGGATGGGCGAGGCTCGGGAGAAGTCCTGGAGGTGGATATGGGAGGAGGTGATGAGGGAGCTAGAGAGCTGGAGGTCTTGGGAGGAACAAAGAGGGCAATTAGGTTGGTATTTTGAGACTATGCTGGTGATGTACCTGGGGGTAGAGTTGTGGATGGCTTTGGGTGTGACGGGGCAGGAAGTTATGTAAAATGTCAGGAAATCTCTTTAAATTTTGTTTGCTGCCTTCAAAACCCTAGCAGAACCAGCCACACTATTGTCAACATTCCACTGAGCTATCCGCCTGATGGAGACAATCAACATCTACTTTCCACAATATTAAAAAAAATTGCCAATTTAAAATGTTAGCTTTTAATACGACGGTATTTGTTTTACAAAAAGCAATTACAATGTTAAATTGATTACACTGGATTTTGTCTCTAAGGTAATGTGCCTGATTTTTTAAAAGGTGAAACTGTAGCACAAGGAACAGTTAATCACTTTATTAAACTGACAGATCTACTTGATAATGTTGGCAGGCATCCAACATAGTTTACAGGGCGCACTGAAGGCAATGTAACAATGAACCTTTGAGGCTATAGAACGAGGAGCTGAACTATGTATCATGACTGCTGAGATGACAGATTAGAATGAGTTAGGAATTTTATTTCGGCAGATAATTGGAGAATAAAATAAGAACAAATACCTCTCTATTCCCATGGAAAAGCAAGGATATTTAGACTCAAGTGATATTTTGCAAATGTTACAGAGATAACATTTATAAGTTGTTGACTTTTTTTTCTACTTTTCTGATTATTGGTTTCTTTGAATTAAGTTTTTTTTTCATTTGAAATCAGTTTTACAGATTTTAGATTTATTGGACTATGGTAATAAAATTTAAGCTAACCTTTTAGACAGAGGCTTTAAAAGTCAATGCACTTTCTCGTGGTTATAAGACATTGATGAGATAGAAAAACTGAAGGTAGAGCTGACCATAGATAAACCCATGGTCTGAATGCTGTTCAAGTCTATGTATTAGACATAAACACTAATAAATGTTGGAAAGCTGGAAAGATAAAAACAAGAGAGTACAGAGCTTTTCACAGATACACTCATACCCTTGATCATAAAACATCTTTTAAAATAGGAAGGCTTAAGCCCCATACACACGATCGGATTTTCCGACAGGAAATGTTGGCTGTCAGGCTGTTGGCGGAAAATCCGACCGTGTGCATGCTCCATCGGACAATTGTTGTCAGACTTTCCGCCATCAAATGTTGGCTAGCATGTCTTCAAATTTTCGGCCAACAATTGTGTGTAATCGGATTTTCCGATCATGTGTACACAAGTCCGTCAGACAAAAGTCCAAAGTACAAACACGCATGTTCGGAAGCAGAAGCGGTCGATCTTGTAAACTAGCATTTGTAATGGAGAATTGACATTCGTGACGGGGTCCTTTAGGTCTGGTATGGTAATGGCGTGGGTCCCTCCCAAAATCCATATCAGACCCTTAACGGAGCATGCAGCCCAGCAGGCTAGAAAAGGGAGGGACGAGCGAGCCCCCCCAAATTATACCAGGCCACATGCCCTCAACATGGAGACATTCTTTGGGGTTGTTCCGCCTCACCCCACCCCCTTGTGACACCATCGACCCAGCATGCCTTGGTCGGTGACATCATGTTTAGCTTAGTTTATTTAGCGGTGGGGGTGGTGGAGCTGTCAGTTGGCGAGAGGCAGTGTTGTGTGCTGACATCTTTATTTTTGGGTCTGCAGTGGTTGCGATCATCGTGATTGACAATGAATATACAGCAGGGGATATTTAAAAAAATAAATAAGGGACTTGTCAAAAACTGTGTCTGCCTTTTGATTTACTTTTTCAGCACTTTTTTGGTGAATGAGTAGGGGTACTACTATGTACCCCTACTATGTACTACTATGTACCCCTACTCATTTGCATGGGGGGGGCAAGATCTGAGGTCCCCCTTGTTAAAGGGGGCTTCCAGATTCCCATAAGCTCCACACCCACAAACCCCCATAACCAACGACCACCGGGTTGTGGGAAAGGTCCTGTCACATACCTGATAGGAGACTGAAATGACGAGTTTGTCCTCTCTTATATCTCCAGCCCGGGCCCCACTGAAGGTGAAACAGAGAGTACCAGGGGACAGGAGGAACACGAGTATTGATTGAAGAGCCTGCAGCAGGAGATGCGACTCCAAGGTGACTGGCAAACCAATGGATCAGGAACAGTAGTATTGTTCAGAAGTCTAGCCCAGGTTAAAGAGGCACACCGCTTATGCTGTTGGTTCAGGATATGCAGCTTGTCAAGACTCTCAGCAGAATGGAGGCTGGAACACTCGGCGGTGCACAGAGCTGGTACAGTAGACAGCCAAACAGACACTTGAACAGGACAGGAGGCACAGTAGCGCTCATCTAAGTGCAGTAATTATTAAAAAGGTACAGGATTTGTTAAAAAAAATATAAATTGGCAACTCAAGGGAGGTTATAATGCATGTTCAGAGCATGCATGCTCCTTCCTCATGCTGTGAGGCATGCTCCGAAAGTGCGCCTATTGGCCTTGCATTCAATGCTCAGATATACCCCAGCTGACAGGAAGACAACTGCTGGACTCAGAACCCTGGAAACCCCGGAGTGAGCCATCAGCGGTGCCCAATACCGCCAGCGATCTGGACTGGGATTTTATAGCAAGGCCACTTATAGTGGCATGCCTGATTATAACCTCCCTTTGTGAGTTGCCAATTTATATTTTTATTAAATCCTGTACCTTTTAATAATTACTGCACTCAGATGAGCGCTACTGTGTCTCTCTATTCCATATCTACAGAGTAACTTCCTCTCCTTCGGCTGGCTGCATAGAGTGACTGCTCTATCTGATGCTTTTTGGATTTTTACGTTTGACCCTGATTAGGGGCCCAGCTATTACAATAAACTGGACAGTCCCACTAGGGAGCTCTATCATCTTTCATTGTGGACTCATTATATCAAGGACTGGACAATTGTTTATTATGATCCTTTTGGATTCACTTGTCACTCTCCAAGCGCCACTGTATACCTCCACTTGAACAGGGCAGGTAGCCAGGGTCAGAGACAGAAACGTGGTTAAAGGAATACTAGGGTAATCAACAGGCAGGCAGCAAGGAACCAAATCATGAGCAGAGCCAAAGTCAGAAACAGAGTCGGGTCAAGAGTAAACGACAAGACAGAAGCAGAATCCAGGATCAGGTCAAGAACAAGCTGGGTCAGCAATAAAAAAAATACATGATAAGCTCAGGACACAGGGCACAGATGAAGATCAGTCAGCAAAGGACCTAGGAATGAACACCCTTAAATAGCCTATCTGGCGCCAACAGGAATTGTGTGCGCGCACGTTTGCAAATTCATGAGCGCATGCACACACCTGTTAGCCTTCCTGCGGGAAATACTATACGCACATCTGTGCACCAGACGTCTCACAGGGATTCCCTGACAGGCCCCTTGTCCCCATCAACATGGGGACACGGTGCTTTGGGAGGAGCCCCACTACCCCAAAGCAACCCCCCATGTTGAGGGCATGTGACCTGGCATGGTTTAGGAGGGGGATGAAGGGAGGACTCCCGCACCATTTTTTCTTTAATTTTGCCAGTATGGTTCACCTCAAAATCCATACCAGACCCGAAGGGCCTGGTATGGATTGGGGGGGGCCCCACATCATTTTTTTGCATGATTTTTTAATGCCAGCAATTCTTTTCTTTATATCTTTACCACTCTTTAACAACTGTGACAGTTACTGGTGGTGAAGGATGCCGGCAGCCGCCCGCTCCTTAACAACCATTTAAAATGGTACACATTCCTTAAAGCAAAGCTCCACCCAAAAGGGGAGGTTCCACTTTAAGGCCTCCTCCCTGGCTCCTATTTGTGAAATGGAGCTTTTGGAGAGGGGGGGGGGACTGGTTACCCAATTTTGGCAGGTACCCACTCCCACTTCCGCTCCGATCGCCTTAGGTGATCGAAAGTGGAAGTTCTCCTACCCCCCCTCCCGAAGTCTTCTGAGATACATGACAGGTCCCAGAGTGCAGTGATGCTCACGCATGTGCAGTGGGCACCCGGCTGTGAAGCTGCAAGCTGTCACAGCCGGGTGCCCATAGTAAAGATGCAGGCACCGACGAGGGAGCACACAGGGAGAACATGACTAGGTTGAGAACACCGCTGGATTGTGGGACAGGTGAGTGGCTGTTTATTAAAAGTCAATAGCTACAATTTTTGCAGCTGCTGACTTTTAATTTACACTCAAAAGACTGGAGCTCGGCTTTAAATACTGAATACTTGGACCGCTACTTAATTACTGCATGCAATTAATTATTTATTTCCTTCTTTGCATTGAGTTTAACACCTGTTCATGTAGTATTTACCAAGCGTTTTTTTAGTGTTTCGCGGTACATACCGCAAAACAGCCTAGTGAATTGACAGTTGCAGGATTGCATGCGATATTTAGGCAAAATGTGTCTGGACACCTAAATACCACATGCAAGATGCTTTTGTGAATGGAGTCCATTGTCTCACCCATCCAATTAGACGCCTCTAAAATAGCTTAAAAAAGAGAGAGAGGAGCGCCACTAAGTAAAATCATTTATTCACCAATATAAAAACAAAGTATCAACTTACATTTAGGAGCGGTATATAGAACAGACAGATGTAATTCCTGATAGAAGAGGGGGAAGGGAACAGTCAGTGATTCCCCGGGCATGCCTCCAAACACGACGCAGTCTGGCGGGGAGGCCAGGACGGTACACAGCCTGTCTCTGCGGGAGGACGGAACGGCAGCCCAGGAAGCCGCTGGCAATGTTGTCAATGGGGAGAAAAAACACGCGTTTCTGAGCATGCGCAGGGTCTGTACGGCACATGCGCGCTCCTTTATCAAGTGTCTTCCAACACCGTCCAGATTACACCGTGATTGATCCAGCTTTTAGACTTTATAATTTCATTAACTTTTATAGTCATTTGCCTTATAGCCTCTGAGCGCCAGTTTATTTGTTTTAGTCTAAAATAGCTTATGCCAGGCATGTCCAAAGTCCGGCCCTCGGGCCAATTGCGGCCAGTGTTCCGGTTTAATAAGGCCCCACAGGTAATTTGGCAAAAGCTATCTTTTGAGGACCCCTTGGGATCTCTGGATCTCTCAATGCCGTGGTACTGCACATACTCAGTTGGTGTTCTCGCAATCTCTCGGACATTGCGGGATTTGGTTCCTTCTCCCTGCGCTGTGTCTTCACCACACACAGCCACAAAGGCAAGAGATCTCTGGTGAATCCTTGTTGGGCAGTGTATTAGTGCTCGGGTGAACACACTTAGACCAAAACCTCTGGCACTGCGCTCACATGATCCCTTCCCCTTCTGGTCAATTTCTAAAATGGCGACTGTAAATAAGAGAAGGAAAGTGGACAGTGAGGTGGAAAGTGGAATATTTCTTCACTGAAATACGGAATCACTGTGCAGGCAAATTTTTTTTTTCAATTGAGATGAATAAATTGTAAAATCTCAGTTAATGTCAGTTGGTCTAAATCAGTTATAAATATATTTGGACACAGAATGTATACTTAAGTTCCTGTTCATATTTTTTGAACTTAAAAGTTGACAGACAACCTTTTTTTTTCATCTTCAGATATGAAAGGCAGAGTGATTTAACACCTTTTAAATTTGTCATCCATGTGACGAAATGAAAAACGTATGCCGTTTGCGATAAACTTTGCATAAAATAGTTCATTTGCATTTAATTTTAATGGTTCAAAGAATGTCAGGCAAAATGGTCGGTCCTCATGCATGTTCACTTCATCAAATCTGGCACTCTTTGAAAAAAGTTTGGACATCCCTGTTCTAAGCCATTCCGAGGAAGATTTGTGTTTTTATGAATGAGTACAAGGCTTCCTCCGATTGGCCAAGGTGGAAGTTGTGACATCATTCACCCGCCCCAAAGGAAGCCTTGTATGCATTAAAAAAATAAAAGGCTTTGTCTGAATGGCTGAAAAGCATTCACCCGACTCAATTTTGTTCCAACAGTCCACAGAAAGTCACCAGTGATGCTGCCAGGACACAGCGCTGCATACTGTATGGAGTTTATGCTACTACCTCCTGTAGTGAAAAGAAGCACAGAGTTGTGCATTAATACACATTATGTTGCCCATCAAAAAAGCACTGCGTTTCAGCATCCTCATTATTGGAATGAGCTGCCTAAACTCAACAAAACACACAAAAAAAGGTTCCTGCATTTTTAGCAATACAGTGCACCACAAGACACAGTAGTGCATTACCATGCATTGTGGTGTGCTGCAACACCGGTGTATTTGATTGTTATTCAGAATTAATAAATATCGCCGAAGTGCATCTACACACGACCCTGAGCATCGCCACAATGCAATAGTGTACATTCAGCCTAAAAGAACTCGGGAGGAAGTGAAAAAGTTTTACATTTATAGACACAGAATGCCAATAACACATACAGCCAGACTATGTCATACAGTGTAATGTTTTATTTTTCTACATATTTACAATGCAGGAATTACATACAATTAAACAAAGAGCTCCAGGCAAGCAGCTAAACACAAATGAAATACAAATAGGTGAATGAATTCACTGGCCAAAGGATTTGGAAGGATTCAGTTCAGCAACTTTTGTCGTATACCTCCATCACACCGTGTAGCCGAGCAGACACTCTCCTGGGAAGCCATCACCCCAAAACATCCTTATTACATACATTATTTCTCAGCACTATCGGGTAATCTGCTCCTTTACTCTGCTTACACTATACTGGTGCACACACAGTGGTGTATAGAATGTATTTATATTAGGGAGGAAATAACAAATCAACATAATTGATTATAATCGATAATAAAATTGTGGTCACCCATTTTCATTATTGATTAGTTGACCTGCATGCAGAATGCATTATTTATTTACATGTCAGCGTACACAGTGCAGCACATGTACAGCTCAGTACACCATCCATACATCTCAGTAAACGCCTGAAAACTTGTGAATGTGTGAGAAACAATGCCTTATGGGACATGTAGTCCTGGGCAGGAGAGGGCAGTGATTTAAAGTTATTAAATTTATTAAAGTTAAAGTCAGAAGGCATTTTATCTTGATGCATTCTCTGCATTAAGGTAAAAAAACCTTCTCTGTGCAGCCCTCTCCTGCCCACTGCCCATGTGAGTAGTACTGCACTTTCTTTTTTTTTAAAGGTAAATTTTTATTTGGTTTTGTGGTACAAGACAAACATACAAACATAAATACACATATTTCGAGCAAACATTGCTCATTGCAATACAGAGTGCAAGACAATGGTATATATTTGGCATACATGTTTTCATATTGTATAGCTGTATATGTCTATTTATTTTTATTTTTTATTAATAAACTTGGTATCATTGACTGGAATTTCTTTATTAGCTTTATACGGTAGGTGTGATAGTGTTTTCAGAGCTAGTCCACAGACCCCATATTTTGCGAAATTTTTTTGGGCATCCTCTGGCTTCGTATGTCAATTTGTATAATGGTATAGCCTGATTAACCATGTTCAGCCAGAATGCTATCGTAGGTGGGGATTGTGATTTCCAGTGAATAGTAATAGATTTTTTGGCGTAAAATAATACAATTCTCAGGAAAGTTTGCTTGTTTTGGGATATACTCTCATCATCCACATATCCTAGCAGGCATCTTAGGGGATTGCAGATATTAGGCAATTGAGTCAAGGAACTGACAAAAGCAGTAACCCCTGACCAGAACCGCCTGATCTCGGTGCATTCCCACATCAAGTGGAAAAAGGTGGCCTCCATGATGCTGCATCTGGAGCACATTGCCGATGGTAGTTTTTTAAGTTTAAATAATAGGGATGGCGTAAAGTATACAACCAAAAACTACAAAAGGACCATACAATCACTCATCCTCTATTATTTATGGAATTTATATTTTTCCTCTCTGTCACTCCTCCATCTTAGAGGTTCTGGCCGTAGCTTATACCAAACGCATACAAAAAAGGGTTATCCTTGGGAAAACCACAGATTGGGTATCCCTTAGATCAGGGTTTCTCAACCAGTGTGCCGCGGCACACTGGTGTGCCGCCACGGGTCCCTAGGTGTGCCGTGGCAAAATGACCCCAGTTCATAGGCAGCTATATATATATAGCTGCATCATGTCCCAAATGCTGGACACTTGGTTGAGCTTTATTACAGCGGTACCGGTCCGCTGTATAAAAGCTCCCTTCCCGCTGCCACAGGCACTCGGGCAGCTGTGCAGAGCTTCCGACCGCGTCTAGCCAACCGATTACGTCATCGGTTGCTATGGGAGGGTCGGGCGCACGCACTGCTCTCTGTGGAGCCGCGGATGCCAGAGTGACGCTGGCGGCGTGCTTTTCCCTGAGCGGAGAAGAACGAGGAAAAGAGACACTGGTACAGTATTTGTACCTGTAATTTAATCAATGTACATTTTTTAATTGCAGGCATGGTTTTTAGATGAAAAAAAAAAACTACATAACTTGTTACAATTGGGACATTTTCACATTAACTCATTCCATTGCAGGCATGGTGTTTAGATTTAAAAAAACGACATAACTTGTTACAATTGGGACATTTTCACATTAACTCATTCCATTGCAGGTATGGTGATTTATTTTAAAATGTAATATAATATACATAGGCTATGTGGGTTATTATTGATAATGATAACTATCTTTCATTACTGCAGTTTGGCCACAATGCAGGTGTAGCGCAGGGTACCTGCGGTTTTCATGTGGTTTCTCAAAAACTTCTATTATGTAGTACATTTTTGGTACATTTTCTGAAAGCACACCAAAAATGAGGGACATAATAGAAGTCTATAGGAAACGCACATGAAAACCGCAGGTACCCTGCGCTACACCTGCACTGCGGCCAAACTGCAGTATTGAAGTATAGTTATTATAGTTATCATCATCATGTATATTATATTACATTTTTAAAAAATCACCATGCCTGCAATGGAATGAGTTAATGTGAAAGTGCCCTAATTGTAACAAGTTATGTAGTTTTTTTTTTTTTCACAAGACCATAGTTGCAGATTTGAAATGGTTTGCCGGGGTTATGGCTGAAGATATCAGCCATAACCTTGGTATTGTTTTTTACAGCCAGTGGCTGGCTTTTTCATGAAAGCATTCCAAGCGGCTCTTGAGCCACTGGAACGCTTTCAGAAGTGGTGGGGGGGATGTCCCCCTCTCCCACCATCTTGCCTGAGAAACAATCCAATGGTGTGGCCGGCTAGTCGAAGAGGAAATAAAAGATTAGATCCCCTTTGATGGCCCTGAAGGACCGGAGCGACGCCATGACTTCCGGTCCAGGCTGGAAGTAAACAATTTTTTTTTTTTTAAAGTAAAAGATCCAATTTTTTAAAATCTTTTGCTTTTAAAGGTAGAAGGAGAGATATGAGGTCTTTTTGACCCCAGATCTCTCCATAAAGAGGACCTATCATCCTTGTTCCTATTACAAGGGATGTTTACATTCCTTGTAATAGGAATAAAAGTGATATAAAAAAAAAAACTGTGGAAAAAAAAGTTAAATAAATATTTTTTTTAAGCACCCCCCCCCCAATCCCTCCGTGCTTGCACACAGAAGCAAATGGATACGCAAGTCGCACACGCATATGTAAACAGTATTCACACCACACATGTGAGGTATCACTGCACTTGTTAGAGCGAGTGCAATAATTCTAGTGCTAGACCTCCTCTTTAACTCTAAACATGTAACCTGTAAAGGTGTTTAAAGCGTTACCTAAAAATTTTTTTAAGTACCATCATTTTTCACCATTTTATGAGTGTGCGCAATTATAAAGCGTGACATGTTAGGTATCTATTTACCCACCATAACATAATCTTTCACACTATACCCAAAAATTGGGGTATATATTGTGTTTTATTTTAATTCATTGAAGTGAATTTTTTACAAAAATAAATGTGTTTGCAAAACCACTGCGCAAATACACTGTGGCATAAAAAATTGCAACGATCACACCCTAGTGTGGTACAGCGTATTGAACTCTGTACTCTGCATTACAGAATACAGAACTCAGCAGCTACAAACTACTTCTAGCATGGATCGTTTTTTGAAAAGAAAGGCTCCAGTATCCAGCTCTGATTTGGAGCCATCAACTTCATCATCCACAAGTACCTCAGCAGAGAGGGTGGTGGAGGCCAGCATCAAGACAAGAAAAAGACAGTATGATGACAGTTACCTGTCATATGGTTTCATCTGTACAGGGGTTTCATCATGCCCTCTCCCTATGTGTCTGATATGTGGTATGAAATTATCAAATGAAGCAATGGTTCCAAGCAAACTTAAAAGACACCTGACAACAAATCATCCATCACTAGCCAGCAAGGGACCAGAATATTTCATTCGTTTGAAAAGTCAACACAAACAACAAGAGCAAGTCATGATGAAGAGTGCAAAAGTGTCAGAGAAAGCACTGGAGGCTAGCTATTTAGTGGCCGAGATAGTAGCTAAAGCTAAGAAGCCACACACAATTGCAGAAACAGTCATTTTGCCAGCATGTACAGCTATTGTCAACAAAATGCTAGGCCCACAAGCAGCAAAAGAAATTGCAAAAGTTCCACTGTCTGACAGTACAATTGGAAGGCGAATCAATGACATGTCTGCAGATATTGAAAACCTGGTTTTTGAAAAAATCAGATCTACTGGGAAATTTTCCTTACAAGTTGATGAATCCACTGACATAAGTGGGCATGCTCAGCTCTTGGCTAATGTTCGATTCATAGATGAGGACCATATCATGGAGACATTTTTTTTTTGTAAACCGATACCTGAGAAAACAAGTGGAGAGGAGATTTATCGTGTGACAACGGAGTATCTTGAACAGGGCGGATTAAGCTGGAAGAACTGTGTCAGTGTCTGCACTGATGGCGCTGCTGCCATGATGGGTAGTGCCAAGGGCTTTATCAGCAGAGTCAGAGTTCAGAATCCAACTGTGCGAAACACTCACTGCTTTCTTCACAGGGAGGCACTAGTTGCAAAGACCCTGCCAAAAGAACTGTCAGATGTACTGGATGGAGCAGTGAACATCGTAAATTATATAAAAATGCGGCCCTTAAAGACACGCCTGTTTTCAATTCTGTGTGCAGAAATGGGAGCAGAGCATCATAGCTTGTTGTTACACACCGCAGTCCGCTGGCTTTCACGGGGAAAAGTCTTGGACAGAGTATACGAGTTAAGAGAAGAAATCAGAACATTTCTAATAGGACAGAGCTCTGCATATGCGGAATTGATGGAAGACACACAATGGTGTGCAAAACTTGCATACCTGGCCGACATTTTTAGACATCTAAATGAACTGAGTGCTAAAATGCAAGGTAAAGAAGAAAATCTTCACACCTCTTCTGACAAATTACGTGGCTTCAGATCCAAGCTGACACTCTGGCGCTCCTTTGTAGAACAGGGCAGCCTTGAGATGTTTCCCCTGTGCAATGCACATTCAAATGGCAGCACACTTTCTGATCTTATCTCCCAACACCTACAAATTCTCGACGAAAGATTTAGTCACTATTTTCCTTCGGAAGCTTTCGCAGAGTTTGACTGGGTCCGTAACCCTTGGAGTTCATGTGCATTGGATAGCTCAAAAGTCTTGCCACTAGCGGCACAAGAGCAACTGGCAGAGATCAGGGCAGATCGCACATTAAAAATAAAATTTCAAGATGTGGCTTTGGATACGTTTTGGGTATCATTGAATAGTGAGTACTCAGTAATTTCAAGTACCGCCATTGCAATTCTACTACCCTTCTCTACTACATACTTGTGTGAACTGAGCTTTTCAAGCCTAACCTACATCAAGAACAAGTACAGAGAGCGACTTAGGGCCGTGGACCAGGAGCTCCGTGTCTGTCTCTCATCCATTCCTGCCAGAATAGAGCGGTTGTGTAAATCGTCCCAGGCTCAAGTATCCCATTGATGTAAGACGTAATAAATAAATTTTTTCCACATTATTGGTTTGGTGTGCCTCGAGATTCTGTCAGATTTTAAAGGGGGCCTTGGTTGAAAAAAGGTTGAAAACTACTGCCTTAGATAAAAAAAGATAGCTACTTTAGGTCAGAAAGGGCAGTCTGAGAGATAAAATGTAAAAAATATCCAATTTTTATTAGTGTTTAGAAATTCAAACTCACTAGTATAAACAACATTTAGTTACTTTCCTTTGAAATTAGCAACTCTGTAACCTCTGACCTCTTATCAAAAAAGTGATACTACATATGCTTGACATAACAGATAATGTATCAAAGTGACAGGCAAACAAACATTAAGGGACTGACAATACATACATTGAAACAAACCAACAAATAACATACAATGCAGGCGCCTCATGTATTTCACCTTTGCATAGCAAACTCTATGGCAAATTGCCAATGCTATTGGAATTAATGAAATAAATTAATGTGTATTACATATAGTAGGGTTTGCTAGGCGAGGGTGATCCCCAGGGATGCTGATAACCTATGTAAACTTAATAGATGGTGTCTGCACTAATGCGAGATATTTTTGGAGTGGTTGGTAAATTAATGAATTATGCAGCAAAAGGTATAAGGAGGCAAAGTCTGTGTGAATCTCCCAGGTTATGACAGTTATCTTACAAAGTTTTTGATTATCCAGGTTCCTGTTCCGTGCTTATGTTGATAAAGTCCAAACTTGGATATACAACATGTTACTAAAGATTCAGGTCATAGTCCTAAACAGATCTGTCAGATCGTGGTTACATGCGTGCGGGTGAGCAGCGATAATTGAAACATTGGATTAACACTTCCTCGTGCCTCTAATTATCCCCAGCTTGTCACCGCTCCCAAATCAATGAAGATTATTTTATATATGACATTTCATATTATAAGACTGGGATGTTTTGCAAGTGGATAAAGCAATTGTTAGTGCTACATTACCGCTTTTCTTACTTATGTGGACTCCGGTGTGTTTGGGATGGGATGAGTTCCTTCCTTTTCCCTGTTACCAGCGCTTGAATGAAAGGACGGCTATCAGAGAATTAAAAGTCTCCATAGTCAAACGGTTGCACGTCCCGCTGCGCTGGATGTTTCTCCGGTTCCTAGTGGATCAGGTATCCTGGTAACTAGGCGGTTTGTTGTTCGTAGCTCCACGGCACTTTAGTTCAGTTGCTGCTTAAGCAAGCCCAGCGGAAGCCGCAACTGAACTAAAGTGCCGTGGAGCTACGAACAACAAACCGCCTAGTTACCAGGATACCTGATCCACTAGGAACCGGAGAAACATCCAGCGCAGCGGGACGTGCAACCGTTTGACTATGGAGACTTTTAATTCTCTGATAGCCGTCCTTTCATTCAAGCGCTGGTAACAGGGAAAAGGAAGGAACTCATCCCATCCCAAACACACCGGAGTCCACATAAGTAAGAAAAGCGGTAATGTAGCACTAACGATTGCTTTATCCACTTGCAAAACATCCCAGTCTTATAATATGAAATGTCATATATAAAATAATCTTCATTGATTTGGGAGCGGTGACAAGCTGGGGATAATTAGAGGCACGAGGAAGTGTTAATCCAATGTTTCAATTATCGCTGCTCACCCGCACGCATGTAACCACGATCTGACAGATCTGTTTAGGACTATGACCTGAATCTTTAGTAACATGTTGTATATCCAAGTTTGGACTTTATCAACATAAGCACGGAACAGGAACCTGGATAATCAAAAACTTTGTAAGATAACTGTCATAACCTGGGAGATTCACACAGACTTTGCCCCCTTATACCTTTTGCTGCATAATTCATTAATTTACCAACCACTCCAAAAATATCTCGCATTAGTGCAGACACCATCTATTAAGTTTACATAGGTTATCAGCATCCCTGGGGATCACCCTCGCCTAGCAAACCCTGCTATATGTAATACACATTAATTTATTTCATTAATTCCAATAGCATTGGCAATTTGCCATAGAGTTTGCTATGCAAAGGTGAAATACATGAGGCGCCTGCATTGTATGTTATTTGTTGGTTTGTTTCAATGTATGTATTGTCAGTGCCTTAATGTTTGTTTGCCTGTCACTTTGATACATTATCTGTTATGTCAAGCATATGTAGTATCACTTTTTTGATAAGAGGTCAGAGGTTACAGAGTTGCTAATTTCAAAGGAAAGTAACTAAATGTTGTTTATACTAGTGAGTTTGAATTTCTAAACACTAATAAAAATTGGATATTTTTTACATTTTATCTCTCAGACTGCCCTTTCTGACCTAAAGTAGCTATCTTTTTTTATCTAAGGGATACCCAATCTGTGGTTTTCCCAAGGATAACCCTTTTTTGATGGCGTAAAGTATGCTCTGTATAATAGTTTGGTCTGTATGACCCTGTCCCTGGAAGAGATGACAGAGGGGACCTGCAGGGGAAGTATGTCCTGCCAAATATCCTCCGTCAGCTCAGGGATGTCAGCCTTCCACTTAGTGAGCGTGCTACTGAGTCTGTGCGTTGTGGTGTGGAGTAGAGTTTTATAATATGTGGAAATTAATTTGTCATGGGAAGGATCGATTAATAATTGCTCTAGCGGAGATAATCGAACAGTCATATTACGCAACCCAAACTGGGTGGTTGCTGTGTGGTGTATTTGCAAATAAAGAAAATAAGCTGTGCGTGGCAGTTGGTAGTCCTGGTGAAATTCCTCAAATGTCCTGAACTTATTGTTTGAGAATAAATGCATTATGGTTTTTACCCCTTTTTTCGACCAGTATTCCCCATCTGTCCTATGGGCAAATTCCTGTAGATTTGGGTTCCCCTATAATGGAGTATTTGGGGAGTAGATACGATGCTCAGTATCTGGCAACATTTTAGTTAGTTTAAGAATTCTTATAGTCATTTCAAGGATTTTAGTGCTTTCCCTCCCTCTAAGAGATAGACGGTGGACCAAATATTGTAGGGATTCGTAAGAGGTGAGTATGGCTGCTTCTAGGGACGTAGCCGCATTGTTGGCTTCAGGGAAGAACCACCAATGGGCATGAACCAGTTGTGCGGCTATGTAGTATGTCTGAAGACATGGTAGTGCCAATCCTCCCTCCGACACCGGCAGTTGAAGAGTATTTTTTGCAATTCTCACCGCTCCCCCCTTCCAAATGAAGGTGATAAGGATAGAGTCAATCTCTTTAAATTTAGTTTTGGTGATATACACTGGTGAATTACATAGGATGTATAGGAAACGTGGGAGGAATATCATTTTAAAGATATTTATCCTACCTAATATCGTTAGGGGAAGATTGGTCCATGTCTTCAGTGTGTTCTTCATTCTGCTAATAAGTGGGTCTAGATTATATTTACTATAAGAGGACAGAGGATGTTGAATCATGACCCCCAGGTATCTGAAGGAGTCAACTATTTGTAGCGGGCAAGAGGAAGGGGGTGTAAACACCGCTTCCGGATCTATTTTAAACATAAGGGATTTGTCCCAATTAACTTGAAACCCTGAGAAGAGGCCGAATTGTCGAATAATTTCCAGCAGGGTTGGGAGTGACGATTGAGGGTCCGCCAGGTATATTAACATGTCGTCAGCGTATAAAGATATTTTCTCTTCTAGGCCCCCAATCGTCAGTCCCTTTATTTCCCCACTGGATCTTATCAGTGCTGCCAGAGGTTCTATCGCAATTGCAAATAGCAACGGTGACAGGGGGCAACCCTGCCTAGTACCCCGTTTAATCAGGAATGGATCAGTTACTGATGTATTTATTCGCAGTCTAGCAGTAGGCTGTGAATATAATAGTTGAACCCACTTGATAAAGGTATTTCCAAACCCAAATTTCGCCAGGACTTCCAGTAAATAAGGCCATTCGACCGAGTCAAATGCCTTGTGTGCGTCTAAGGCCAGCACCGCTCTAGTCCCTACAACATCATGGGTGGCCTGTAGGTTTGTGAACAGTCTCCGTAAGTTTATGGATGTTGATCGTCCTGGAATGAATCCAGTCTGATCCGCCCCAATAATGGTGGTGATAACTGAGTTCAGTCTCCGGGCGAGCACTTTGGCTAAAATCTTGACATCTGAGTTAATTAATGATATTGGTCTATACGATTCACACAATAGGTGGTCTTTATGAGGTTTGGGGATGAGGACAATCAAGGCCTCTGACATTGAGGGTGGTAACTGTCCTGTTTTTATAGCAAAATTATAAACTCTCAGTAGATGGGGTATCAAAAGTTCCTTGAATTGCATATACCATTCTATGGGGAAGCCATCCAGTCCCGGTGTTTTGTTTCTGGCAAAGGACTGTATGGCTTCTCCAATCTCCTCCTCTGTCAGAGGATTGTCAAGGAGTGAGGCCTGTTCTTCTTGAAGCCTTGGTAACGAGATACCGGCCAAATAATCGTCTAGTTCTACAATAGTATAGTGGGCTTTGGTAGCATATAATGAAGCGTAAAATTCACAAAAGCATCGACTATTTCCCCACTCTGTTCCACCACTGTACCCAGTATATTCCTAATTCTTGGAATACTGCACGGTTGATAATCAGGCCTAGATAAATACGCTAGTAATCGGCTATTTTTGTCTCCAAACTCAAAGATTTGCTGATTTTGATATAGTAATTTCTTCTGAGTACGCTCTAAAAGGACTAGATCCAGGTCTCTAGATCTATGTTTCCAGGTATTATGTGTTGCTGGGGAAGGGGTGGCAGAGTAAGCAGCCTCAGCTGCTCTAAGATCCCTCTCCGCGTCCTTTAATTTGGACTGGGATGCCTTACGGGCCTGCCCAATCGCTGCCGCAAAAATGCCACGCGTGGTGGCCTTAAAGGCATCCCAGGTCAATGGGACAGAGAAACTTTGACGGTTGCGTAACCAATATGCTTTGATTTCCACTGTGCCCTGATCCACCACCATCTGATCCGCTAGCCACAGAGGGCTCAGTCGCCACATGCGGTATGAGGTGGGAGGGCCCAGGGCAAGGTCCACCATTAAAGGGGAGTGATCAGACACCGCCCTTGGGAGATATCTGGCCTCAGTCACCCTATTCAATAGCTCAGATGAAACCAAACATAAGTCTATTCGGGACAGAGTACCATGCGTTTCGGACTGACATGAGTACTCCCTCCCGTCTGCGTGCTTCCACCTCCAGGTCTCCACCAGATCAAATTGGGCCAGAAAAGAGCACAGGGGTGTGGGGGGCAATGTGGAGCACTTGAACCTGTCTATGGAATTGTCGAGTACTGTGTTGAAGTCCCCTGCTATCAACAGAGGGCCTTCTGCTATTGCTAGGAGGGAACTCATTACTCGTTCAAAGAACAGCTTAGTGAAGGGTGGTGGGACATATAGGCTTGTGACTGTATAAGGCTTACCCCATAATTCAAGTACCACAATAACAAAACATCCGTTAGGGTCAGTTTTAACATGCTTTATGGTGATAGGGGCCGATTTTGCTATAAGGATAGATGTGCCTCTGGCATACGTGGAATAAGTAGAATGTATTGCATAGGCAATTTTAGCTCTCTTTAAAGCCATTACTCTTGATCCCTGAAGGTGGGTTTCCTGGAGGAGGATCACGTGTGGATTGTGTCTTTCCAAATAATCAAACATCAGTGACCTTTTGACCTTGGAGTTAAGCCCCCTAACATTCCATGAGACTACACGGAGCTTAGACATGCGTATAAACAAATCATGACTATTCAAGTCCATTTCTCATTGCCCGTCAGAACTCCGCCCTGGGCGAGGTCCAGCGAGCCCTGAGAAATAGACCAGAACACAAATATCTCTGTTATGTTACTCATCAATCTATGGCTCTCAATCCTAGATTGCAGAAACTGTAGAACCAGAGAATCATTTTTAAAGTATGCATATACCATTGAACACCAGTGCTGTTTGTAGATAACCATAACGTTGTAACAAAACCCCTCAAAGTATTCCCCAACAAGTTTTCCCCCCTCCCTGACCCTCCCGGATCTCATCCCCCAACATATGAGAGCTTTATTCCCATAACCAAACCTATTAGGCAAGAGGGCCATGGCTCAAACCCCTAGCCAACTAATCTCAGGAGACGTGGAAAGGCCCACAGCTCTGGGCCTCCATCCGCGTTTGTCCGCACAAAGTAAAGAATGTGTGGTGTCTCTTGGCCTGAAAAATCATGGTGGTAAAAAAATAATAATAATAATAATACTAAGAATAATAGAAAAATGAAAAATGAAAAATAAAAGTCAGGGAGGATGATAGGTTGCTGAGTGGCATCCGAGGGTAGCGTGGGATATGTCTTCTCCTTCAGAGATATGCAGGATTTATAGTCCCTTCTCGACTGCGTGCAGATGTAGATGTATTTTCTGCTTCTGAGGATGCAGGAAAGAAAGTCCCATATCAGCTGCAATGGGGTGTAGTGAAGGCCTCCAGGTGGGCTTCATGTATAGTAAGGCACTACCGGGGGGGAGATCTCCTATCCTGGTTTCTGCGATTCGGATGTGCTAAAGTGTCCACCCATTGTGATGCTTCTCTGGGATCCGTAAAGAAATAGGCCTTGCCCTGGTAGATGATGCGCAGACGTGCAGGATACAACATGCCATATGGAAGGTGAAGCTCACGTAGCCTGCGTTTAATTGCCAGAAAAGTGGCTCTCTGCTTCTGCGTGGCTACAGAAAAATCTGGGAAAATGGTGATATTATTGCCATTGAAGGAAACTTTGCCCCTCTCTCTAGCTACTCTGAGAATAGCCTCTCTGTCACGGAAGTGTAGCAGCTTTATGATCATGGCACGTGGTGGGGACCCAGGTGGTAGAGGGCGCATGGGGATTCTGTGTGCCCTCTCTATGGCGAACATTGGTGAGAAGGTGTTTGCCCCAAACTCATTCAACAGCCATCTTTACATGAATATTTCTGGTGTTTTGCCCTCAGCACCCTCTGGGAACCCCAGAAAGCGCAAATTGTTCCTTCTGAGGCGGTCTTCCATGTCAGTGAGCTTATCTGTAGTGTATTCATGGGCCTGCCGCAGTTCCCTCACAGAGCCCTGTAAGGGACGTGTCTCATCTTCCATATCACTAATGCGTTGTTCAGGTCACACAAAGTTGTCGGAAAATCCGATCATTCTGAACACGATGACGTAAAAAACACGTACGTCGGGACTATAAACGGGGCAGTGGCCAATAGCTTTCATCTCTTTATTTATTCTGAGCATGCGTGGCACTTTGTCCGTCGGATTTGTCTACACACGATCAGAATTTCCGACAACGGATTTTGTTGTCGGAAAATTTTATAGCCTGCTCTCAAACTTTGAATAGGATGCATTAAGGTGAAAAAACATGAAGGTTTACAAACCCTTTAAGAAATGTAGAAGAAAAGGAAAGGAAATAAGGAAAAGATGCATTGTTAATATTTCATATGTAACATGAACCATGAGAATAGTGATCATGATGTTAATATTAATAATGACATTCTATAAAAGGGAAATCTAGAATACAATATATTTTTAAACAATGCAAATCTCCCAAAATATGATATTGTTACTGTTATCTGCAGCCTTGGCCTGCACCACCTGTCCCTCATCACAAAAAAATAATAAAAATTATAAGAGGTTACAGATGTTTACTGGTGAGTATTAAATTGTCAAATTGGTGAACTTTCCCCGAATGCTGCTTAGGCCATAGGTCCATAATATTAGGGGGCATGCCCTATTTTCTTTAAACATGCAGAAATTTGGAAATTGCAGCCTAGGCTGCTTTAAAGCTAGAGACCCTATCACCCAGACCATTCATTGCAACAACAATGTTCCCATAAGACTAAATGTGCATTTAACTTGTTTTATGCATCCTATTTACCTGCCTCCCTGTGCAGACCTCCAAAAGGTTATTTGCCAAATATAATCATGTCTTCATATAGAGGAACTGACGTCACCACCATCCCTCCCCTTTGTTTGTCTGTGCTGTTGGGCAGGAAAAAGATCTGGCTCACAGCCAGAAGTAAAAAAGGCGTGATTTAGATGTTCAGATACAGATGAGTTCAGAGGACATACGTGAATAGTGAAATAGTAATTTCCTGGTCTCTGTGTGCCTTTACTCCATCTTAGGTTCAATCAACTAGCCCCACCCACATGTTAGTACTTGTATTCACAAAATAATCTTTAATTACAGTGGTACAATTAAAAGCCTTACATACTGTGCCTTGGTGCACTGTGCAGCTTTCTAATAGGAAGGGTTGCAGTACTTTTCTCAATGGCCAGCTTGGTGTGAAACAGGTACCTTTCTTCCTAAAGTGTCCCCCTTTCTCAAGTTCTAGTGTTGGGAGGTATGGAATAGCCAAAACTCCCATTAAGAACTGTGTAGCACTTACCCCCAAAAAGAGCTGTTTCATGTGTCGTGTCAGGTCCTCTTTTCTGCCCACAACTCTGCAAACAGCTCTGCACTCTCTGACATACCTGGCTGGGTTTGAGGAAATAGTTGCAGATACCTGTGTTTATACATACAGTAATGCATTTACACCAGAGAATGAATGACATCAAACTGTTAGAGTAGTGGCAAGGTGTACGGCAACCAGATGGAGGTAAGAAAAGACAGTGATGAATCAGCAAGTAAAGATTATACTGGATTGGTTCCCAGTTAAATATAGATCTGCAATATATGATTGTGCAACAATTTCAGAAAAAAATGTATGTCAAAAGATTCTCCACGGACTAACATTGCTGTTGACAGTTTCACAATGTACGTACTCATTTTACACATGTGGCAGGTTGTACAAGCAAAACTTTAAATGGTTACCACTGAGAATTCGATGTTCCCTAAATGACCTACATCCTGACAGTTAAACTCTAAAATTGCCTAAAAAATATATGAGATGTATGTTTATGATTAATGAATTTTTCCTAGAAATGGATAACCCTGGAGGAATCTTTTCTTTTATGTGAAGTTGTCTTGAAACATAAAATAGATTTTATAGTGAGAAAGAAAAGGCTGGTGTCTAAAAAGGGTACTTGGCATAGTATAACAACAATTCGTTTATTCAGAAATTGTTAAAAAGGCTCCAGAAACAGAATATGAGCACTCATCCATAGAATAAGTTGAAAGATGCTGTTCTTAAGATGGGAACCATTTATAACCATAAGTCAAAAGATTCTAACTTAGAGCAGTACCATAATATAGGCAGCAGAGATGAAGTTTCTCAACCCTTCTGGGTTCTCCAATTATTTAGCACTTCTCCTGTGCCAGCATTCAGTTCTTGTCAACCCCTCTACATTGCTTTACCAAGTCCCCCTGTAGACATAGAGGAAGAGACCCAGATTAACAACTTTTCATGTTCTGACCTTCTTATGTCACCAGCTATGCTGGCCGTGATCTGTCTTGATTGAACTCAGGTCAAAGTGCACCGCTCTACAGTGGAGCAAGTAACACAAGTGTTCATTCTCCTCTACTCTATTAACAATAGGCGGCAGCTTCTGGAAAGAGGAGTCTCTCTATTGAATATCTTTTGGATTCCTTGTGTAATTTTCTTTTGGAAGGACTGAATTGGCTCCTGGAATTTGTGTACACACTATATGATAATCTTATAATCATTCCGAATATGGAATTTTTCCTCCGATTATCATATAATCTGTGGGCCCCATTAATGATTGCCAAATCTGTTACAGAGTAGACTTAACATTTCATAGATTTGGTCATACACAGTTAGGACCAAATGTTGCAAAATTGGGCTAAAGGTGACATTTCTAACTCCACCAAAACATTTTTGTTCCCTTTTGGCCACAGGGGAGGGGACAATGTTAACTGACAGGACTTCCTCAGCTTTTGTGTGATCACCAAAAAATATTCAGTTTGTTGGAACATATGTGCATATGGCAAGAACCAGTTATGATATACAAATAAAGTTATTCTTATTCATATTAATCAACTTGAAATAAACTTCCACTAACCTATCACTCTGAAAAATGAATGTAATGATTTGGCATGGGTTAGGGTTACTATCAGTGGCGGCTAGTGGGTTCTTCTTTGATGGGACAGTACACAGCACAGCACACCCAACCCCCCCTTTGGCTAATCGGGGAAACAGGTCTCACAGACCTGCCTCCTGATTGGCAGGGAGGAACTTTAGTGTTATAATAGCAAAAATTCATTCGCTATGATCACACAACTAAGTGGGCTCGGATTGCAATGCTCTGGGCTAAGTGCGGGGCTAGCGGGGGGCCAGGCAGGCGATGGGTGATCGCTGCCCCTCCCCCAAGAAAATTGAGCACCAGCCACCACTTTTTGTAAGTGTATTTAAACTGGCTAGTCCATCTACCCAGAGCCTTGGGGGCACTCTGCACATGCTCAGTTTGGTGTATATTGCTAGAGAGTTTATTTTTTTGAGGGGGAGGGTGCATGTGATCGGTACATGGCCAATCGGCACTGTTCAGACAGAGGGGGTCATGCAGTCACATGGGACAGTCAGAGGAAAATGAAAACTCCTTTTACAAGCTTTAACCAGTGCTCGGCCGGACACTGATAGAAGTCACAAGACTTCTATATACTGCTGATGAGAAAATTTGGCAGTTTATATTTACTAAAATAATTGCATTTCCGTGTTCTGTGTGCTGTGGGAGACCAAATATAGTGAATGCAGGGTCCTGGGTTTAGTAATGCTTTAAATGCAGTGGAACAAATATACTGTGCATAAATTGTACCAAATTTAAAATAGGAATCTATTATACAGTACATATCCAATCCATTACCATTACCAGTATTTAACTCACTGGATTTTCTTAAATGGCATTTTATATGTATATTATACTCATTTGAATGCTCCTTGTTTCCCCACCAAGGGAAAACAAGTGTATAGGTGATACAACCTTCCTACATAACAGCTCCGCACAATGCTCAGACCTTGAGGCTGCTGACACCTTCAAAGTACCAGAGTAAGAAAAGCGATGGTTGGCACAGGAGGAAATCCAAAAATTTGTATTTCTTTATTAGGTAAACATGTACAATGCTGTAAAAGAGGCTGGATTACTCAACAAGCAGTATCTCTGGTAACTCCCCCTGCTTTCTGGAATCTTGGAGGATCTTCCAGAAGTAGAGGGTGGAGTCTAGGAGTAGCTGTTTGGAGTATTGATGAGGGCCCCAGTGAAATGGGCTGGCAGGGGGCGGGTCCCCCCATAAATACTCTTGGGTCATGCCAGCATTAGCAGTCGGGTGGAAGATGGAGTGTCGAAAGTAAATAGGTATCCCAATATTATCATCCTCCATTTGGAAGCACCTATGCGTATGGATATGTGGGTAATCTGACATCTGTATTTTTATTACTTTTTTATTTTTCTGTTTCAGATTTTTAAATATTGGATGCTGGAGTTGACACACATCTTTACAACATGGTTGTGCATACTGGTGTACCTATATATTTGTCCTTACTGTTTTGTTTGTGTGTCTGTTCATTTTTTGTATTTCTTGTATTATACAGCAGCCTATCTGTACGGCTCTGTGGTCCACTTGTCATTCGCATTATTATTAGATTTTTTTTCTTATTCTTTATTTTTGGGATATTGGATGTTGGATGGGACACACACCCGTACGATATGGTTGCAGACATATGTAGCGCTGGTAGATTTTCATCTACCGCTTATAGGTAAATTTAGTGGGTTATCTATTTCATACATAGTCAGATTTAGCCATTGTTCCAGTTTGGCTGTGTTGCATGTAGTTTCACACTGTGCCTGTGGGTGTCATTGTCGCCATAGGCTGGTGTTGGAAAGGCAATGCGCTGAAGCGTATGAGTGTTCTTCTGTCCCGGAGATAACTCTGAAGCCCAGAAGCCTGTCTGGGGCCTACCACAGCAGCGAGGGAATGGTCCTGTGCTGTCTGTCCTACGGAAAGAAGCTGGACAACTGACAAGATCCCAGGGGAGGATCTGTCATGGAAGGATCATGCAGAGTGCTGGTCTGGAGAGGGGCCTCGTGACTCAGTTGGAGGACACATCCTAAAGTTAACCTACCGCATAGTACTGCCGGGTCGGCTTAAAGGTTCTAGTGCTGTGTTTGCTATCCATCGTAAACCATTACATCCTGTGGCAGAGGATCGTACGGGTTTCTATTCCATTCAAGTCCGTGGCAGAGACTTTTGTTCGTGCTGCGTGCCGGTTGCTAGGTTAGTGAGAGAAACCTATCCGGGCGGGCAAAGATTCAACTCTAAAAGGAGAGTACATTCATCTACAAGATTTCAATTCCTAATATTATATCAAGAAAAGGTATTTGAACTTCCCTGCAACTCTTCTTCTACCTCTTTCCTGCTACTTCCTTCAGTTACCCTTCATTAAAGCATTGGAAAAAGATACTCAAGTGTCTGGTGTCTACACTGTCTGGTATTAAACTCAACGGGACCCTAGACCCGGTTCTGGTGAAACTGAGGTAACAAAGGTGACGGTAACAGCCCGCTTTAAACCAGCAGCTCCACCGTGAGTTAGTGCTACACATAACTTTACCTCACGATGTCCAGTAATCTCTTCATATCAACCCTGGTGCATGTCACCTTTTGTTCTAAGAACTTATATTTGATGTTATTTATGTGATAGATGTCATTAATGGTTATGTGGAGTGTAGTAAAGAAATATGTTCTTTTATTTAATCGCTGCCCTTTTTTGATATATAATTTTTGATATATGTGAAGCAGGCATGTTGTAATGCAATTTCTCCTTTTGGCCACAAGATGGAGACAGAGAGATGCTGACTGGTCCTTCCAGAAAACTGAGAGAGAGAGAGAGAGAACACTGGGAAAAAGGGGAGTTCCAGGAAGTGCTGAGGGGAGAGAAGAGAGGGAAGTACTGAGATAAAAGAGAAAGAGAGTGCTGACAGAAGACAGAGGAGAGGAGATTACTTAAAAGAGAGGGAGATGCCAAGGCTCAAAAAGTTCTTTGCTTTGACACAGTGACACTTAACAGTGAGGAGAGGAGGAGTGTGTGAGGGGAAGGAACTGAGGTGCCAGAGTGAGAAGAGAGACACATGCTGACACCAGGGACTGTGTGCCCCAACAGAGGAGGAGCCCGGAAAAAAGAGTCTGTGAGGAGAATAAGGAGAGTGGTCTGAGGAGATGGAGCGAAAGAGAGAGAGAGTGTGGTGAGGTGACAGGTGTGAGGAAAACTGCTGAGACTGAGGAGACTGAGAGAGAGACTCTGGCAGCATCTAATATATTCAACTTGTTTATCACTACCAGGTGTGTGTCTATTTTTGGTGATAATCCACAGCCAGGATAACGATATTTACCGCACGTGTCCTTAAATGTGTTTGCAGTAATTTTATTTAACCAGGTGTGTCAGAGGCGCTGAGGTCATTCTTGGAGTTGAGGCTGATTTCAGGGAATACAAATTCACCAAGCGGCTCCTTCGGGGGTGGCGCTACATGTGGGGGGCTTGTCCGGAATCCTCTTTTCTACTAGCAAATCTCCAAGAAAAAACCCTACAGAGTGTCAAGATGGACCCTGCCACTGCAACCTAGTGGTGTGGGGAGGAAAATGGTGAACGGGTGTCAAGTGTTGTAATCAACATCCCTGGGATGGCCTGGACTGAGAAATGGATCAATCAAGCTGTGAAGACACTAGTCCCAAATCTGAAGGCGTGGGTGATAGACATCAAGCCAGATCAAGAGAACTCCTGCACGTATGCCCTAATAGAGTGGAGGAAAGGGATCCCTTCTTGTTTCCAAAGGGCCAGTGTATGGTTGACTGACGATGTTCAAGCTTGTCTGATCCAGCTGAATGCATTGGATGTGAGCCCAGAAAGTTCGGGCCAAGCAGCGTTGTTGGAAGATGCTACCCCACCTGCACCTGTAGAAATGATAGGACCAGAGTTTACTGCTGCCTTGGAAGCCTTCGTGGAAAAGTGCCAAAACAGTACCCCTACATAGACTGGGTCAGGAGATAGAAAACTGAGGGCTTTTTCAGGAAAGCAACCAGTGCCAGCCGGAGAGGACAGCTTTGTGGAGTGGCTGGAGCAAGCCACTCAAGCTTTAGATGAATGGGATATTCCAGAGGCCCAGAAAAAACAGAGAGTTACTGAAAGCTTAAGGGAGACTGCCTCAAAAGCCATTCGCAATTTAAAACTTAACAAGCAGGATTGTACTTCTCAGGACTACTTGAGTGTTCTGCAAGATGTGTTTGGGTGAACAGAAAAGGCATCTGACCTTATGTATTAGTTCGAACATACCTATCAGAATGAAGGGGAAAAGCTATCTAACTATATGAGGCGTCTGGACAAGATAATGCACCAGGTATTACTAAAAAAGGGCTTGGATCCCAGGTCAGTAGATGAGGTTCGGGCACAACAGGTTTTGAGGGGAGCTCAACCCCTAGACCCTATCACAATCCAACTGAAAACTCGAGGAGATGGAGGAATCTTAAAGTATCCTGACCCAACCTGGGTTGTACGAAAAGAGGAGGCCATGCTGGAAAACAAAAAGAGGACCCAGAAATCAGAGCCTGTTGCTGGGATTAGAGTAGCTAGTGTGACTGAGCTTTTGAAAACCCAGGTGTTATAATTGATGGAGATGATGACTCTACTGACAGCTGGAACCACTGCCTCACCTGTTGGGGAAGTCTCGGAGTCCAAGCAGTCTGCAAACCCTATGGCTGTCCAGGTCGAGAAGCCAATGAAGCGAGGGGTTTGCTTCAACTGAGTTGGAGTGGGGCACTACCCACGTGTTTGTCTAAGCCCACCAAAGTCTGAAACCCAGCGTCCAAAGCCAGTGGAAAACTTCACAGGGCCCCGGTGAAGGAGCCAACCGGGTGCTCACCTACAACTGTTAGCTCCATATTCAAAGACGCAAAGAAACCGCGGTGGAAACCAAAATCTTTATAAAGGGCCCCCCGCTGCTGTTTCCAAGCAACAATAAAACCCCCTCTCTTCGACCTCAGGTGCCTGGTGGCTGAGAGTAGAAGCACATCAACCCTCCGGGTCCCAACGGAGATGCAAGCAAAACCAGAAGCCCATCAAGAATTGGGCACGAATACAGACGACAGGACAAAATAACTACCCTACTCTTGGTAGATTCCCTGACAAACTTGTGGGACCTTCTCCCATTGTGTCAATTCAAGTATAAGGCATCTATACAAAGGCCCTTCTTGACACGGTGGTGCTAGTTACCCTGCTATATAGAGACTTTTACGACCGGCACCTCACACACTTACCCCTGCAGAAATTGGAGGAACTGAAGATACGGGGTATTGAAATCCAAAATTTCCCATATGACGGATACTTACCAGTCAAGTTGATTTTTGACCCCTCTGTGACCAAACAAACAGAAATGTTTGATACCTTAGCCGTTGTATGTCCTCGCCCATCAGGAGCCAACAAGAGTTCACTGATAATAGGAACGAACATTGACCTTGTCAGAAGGCTGCTCACTCCTCTTGTATAGAAGTCTGACACCCCAACCAAAGGCATACACCCTATGCTGACACAAGTGTATCAGCAGCTAGTCAAAGAACAGAGAGCCCCAGCTGAAGGAGTGGGGAAGATTTGGCAATTGGACAGAAGTGAGAAGATACTACAACCTGGAGAAGCGGTGTGTGTCTACAAGCTTCAGTCAAGCTCAATTGGGAACAACCGGGCCCCTTTGTCGTCCTTGAAGCTGACCACCAGGGAGAAGACACGGGAGTGGAGGTAATCCCAGAAGTCATATCAATTAGGACTCTGCAACAGAGTTGTGGGAAGATCCCTGTCAGCATCCGGAACGTTTGAAACTGCAAGCCCAAATGCTGTTAAGACAAGTAAATCCAGCAACTCAACATCTGATTTGGGGAAGGGAGAGAAGGAAGAAATCTCCAAAGAACAGTTTTACCCACAAAACACCACACTATCACCTGAGTGGAAAGAAAAGATCAAAGCCCAGCTCCTGATATGGCAGAATATGTTCTCAAAAGATGAGTTTGATGTGGTGTGTGCCTAAAGTGCCCAGAACGGGATTCGCCTTCAGGAAGACAGGCCATTCAGGGAAAGAGTTAGACGGATCCCTTTGGGGGACCTAGAAGATTTACGTGAGCAGCTGGCAGAATTGAAAAGATCAAGCATGATCAGGGAGTCCAGGAGCCCTTATGCCTCCCCCATAGTGGTGGTGCGGAAGAAAAATGGGTCCCTGATGCTGTGCTTCGATTATCGGACGCTCAACAGGAGGACCATCCCTGATCAGTACACAACTCCAAGGATAGAAGATGCCCTACAGAGCCTATCGGGGCAAAGTGGTTCAGCGTGCTGGACCTGAAGAGTGGGTACTATTAAATCCCGATGCATCCTGAGGACAGGGAAAAAAACAGCTTTTTCAGGGTTCTTCAAGTTTGATAGGTCTGCTCGGTGCCCCAGCAACTTTCGAGAGACTGATGGAGAAGACAGTAGGGGACATGAACGTAATCAAAGTGTTGGTGTATCTGGACAATATCATCGTCTTCAGCAAAAACTCTCAAAGAACATGAAGAGCGTCTGGAGAAGGTTTTGAGAAGACTCCATGACGAGGGATTGAAGCTGTCCCTGGAAAAATATCAGTTTTACCAGCCTTCAGTTAATTACCTCGGCCATGTTGTCTCTGCTGAAGGGATAGCTACTGACCCCCAGAAGCTGGAAGCTGTCACCTCTTGGCCAACACCTACCAATGTAACTGAGCTTAGGACATTCCTTGGATTTTGCTCATACTACAGGAGAGTGTTGAGGGATTTGCTAGAATAGCCCGTGCCCTTAATGAGTTACTGAAAAACGAGGATGAGAATGATGACCCAGACCTAACCAAGCCGGTCAAACAACATGGAGGGCCCAGGAAGCCTCGGGAGTCAATCCAAGAACAGTGAACTGACCCATGTGAGCAAGCCTTTCGGCAGTTGAAGTGGAGTCTAACAACTGTTCCTATTCTGGTCTATGCCAATCCAGCCAAGCCATATGAGCTGCATGTTAATGCCAGTCGAGATGGGCTGAGCGGGGTACTGTATCAGAAGCACGATGGACACCTGCGGCCTAATGCTTATGTGAGCCGAAGTCCTGCACCTGCTGAGGAAAAACTACCCTACTAACAAGGTGAAATTCTTGGCTCTGAACTGGGCAGTGGTGGACAAGTTGAAAGACTACTTGTATGGTGCAGACTTTGTGGTCAAAACTGAAAACAACCCACTCACGTACATACTCACCACAGCAAAATAAAAAAAAAGTAATGAAAATGGATGCCGCCGGGCACAGGTGGTTGGCCTCTCTATCAGGGTTCCGCTTCCTGAACTCTGGCTATGTTTTGACTATGTTTACTTTGTTTACCTTTTTTTTATTATTATTAAAGTGTGATTTAACTGTACTTCTGTCTGAGTCTGATTCATGGTTTCTGACAGTAGGCGTAGGCCATGAATACAGAAGGTGCAGTCAATCCACTTGTTGGTAGTATTTTTTCCAGATTGGATGAGTAGGATCACCGCATGGATCAGTTTGCCATGGCGTTACAAACGCTCCTGAGTCACACGGCTCACCTAGAATCTCCCACTGTGGCTGCTCCAGTACAACCTGTGTTGCAGGCCGTCCCTGCTGCTGCTCCAGTCTCTGTACAGGCACCCGCCTTGAGTATTACCTCTATAAGAGGTATGTCTGGTTCCACTCTGCTTCCCCAGCGATTTGGGGGCGATACAGTCCAATGCAGAGGGTTTCTCAACCAGGTTGAGATATACTTTGAGATGCTGCCTCGGGTGCTTCCCATGGATAGAAGCAAAGTAGTTTTCGTGATATCTTTGCTTTCTAAGAGAGCCTTGGCCTGGGCAAACCCTCTATGGGAGACACAAAAACCTGTTGTCTTGAGTTACCCTGAGTTTGTGGCTTCTTTTAAAAGGGTATTTGATGTTCCCGCATGCTCCGCTTCTGCTGCCAAGTGCCTCATGTACATCAGAGTACGAGAACTGTTGCCGATTATGCCATTGAATTCCGTACTCTGGCAGCAGAGGTTGCTTGGAACAATGAGGCCCTAATGGCTGCTTTTTCTCATGGTCTCTCAAATACCATCAAGGATGAGATAGCAGCCCGAGATATACCCACTGAGCTGGAGAAGTTGATCACGTTTGCCATCCTCATTGACTCCAGACTCTGAGAAAGACTCTCTTTTAGGCAGCACTTGTGGAAGCCTCCTGCACATTTGTGTCCGAGCTTTGCAGTCCCACCCTTGCCTCCCTCACCTCCCATGCCTCCTGGTACCGAGTCGGTCAGTGAAGGTGAACCCATGATCTTGGGTTTCACACGTCTTGTGCCTTTATTATGGCCAGGCAGGTCACTTTTTGAAGTCTTGTCCTACCCGTCCAGGGAACGCCCAACCTTGAGGTCCTATCACAGACAGACCTTAGGTGGTGTTGTTTCATCCCCAGTTATCCAGAAGAATAAGCCCCTGATTTTGGTTACTCTTTCTTGGGCTGAGTCGTCTGTTGAGATACAGGCTCTAATCGACTCTGGGCTGCAGGCCTGTTCATTGATGCTGCCCTAGTATCGAAGCACTCGATTCCGCTGCAGCTGCGGGACACTCCACTTGCCATTGAGACTCTTGACAGGAGACCTCTACAGCCTGCCCATGTGACTCATTAGACTGTTCCGTTGTCCATGGCCGTAGGGGCTCTTCACCATGAGATAATCCAATTTCAAGTTATTTCCTCCCCTAAGTTTCCGCTGGTTATTGGTTATCCTGCTGGTGCTGGTTTCTTTTTTGTGAAGAAGAAAAGTGGTGAACTGAGACCTTGTATTGATTATAGGGGTCTCAATTGTTTCACGATTAAGAATGCCTAGCCGATTCTGTTGATTACGGAGTTATTTGACCGAGTCAAGGGAGCAACGGTTTTCACAAAGCTTGATTTGAGAGGGGCATACAATCTCGTGAGAAATAAGAAGGGCGACAAGTGGAAAACTGCGTTTAATACCAGAACAGGTCATTATGAATACGTTGTAATGCCTTTTGGCCTTTGTAACGCTCCGGCAGTTTTCCAGGAATTTATTAACGATGTCCTCCAAGATTTGTTGCAGTTATGTGTGGTGGTTTATCTCGACTATATCCTCATATTTTCCAAGTCCCTGGAGAGCCACCACACAGATGTCTGTCGTGTGCGTCAGAAACTAATGCCATGTACACACGGGCGGACTTTTCGGCATCAAAGGTCCGACGGTCTTTCCGACGGACTTTCGACTGACTTTTAATGGACTTCCGACGGACTTTCGAACGAACTGACATGGCTACACGCGATCACACCAAAGTCCGACGGATTCATAAGTGATGACTTACGACTGGGCTAAAATAAGGAAGTTCATAGCCAGTAGCCAATAGCTGCCCTAGCGTAACTTTTCGTCCGTCGAACTAGCATACAGACGAGCAGATTTCTCGATAAGAACTGGGTCCGGCAGAGTTCCAGCGGAAAGATTTAAAACATGTTCCAAATCTAAAGTCCATCTGATTTTCGACCGAAAAAGTTCACTGCAGGTCCAATGAAGCCCACACAAGGTCGGATTGTCCGAAGGATTCGTTCTGTCGGAAAAGGCTGATCAAAAAGTCCGCCCGTGTGTACACGGCATTAGAGAGAACTATCTCTATTGTAAATGGGAGAAGTGCAAATTCCATTGTGAACAGGTTAAACTCCTGGGTTATGTAATTTCCACTGCTGGTTTTTCGATGGACCCAGAGAAACTTTCAGCAGTCCTACAGTGGCCCCCGACCCATGGGTTTACGCCCTCTGAAACGTTTTCTTGGCTTTGCCAACTATTATCTGAAGTTTATTCGTAACTTCTCGTCTCTGGTCAAGCCCCTGACTGATATGACCAGAAAGGACGGTAACTCACAGAGTTGGTCTCCGGAGTCCGTTAAGGCCTTAGAGAGTTTCAAGGCTGCCTTTGTTTTCTGCTCCTGTGTTGGCACATTCTGATCCTACGTTACCTTTTATCCTTGAGGTTGATGCTTCTGAGACTGGAGTTGGCGCCCTTCTGTCTCAATGTCCTACCTCTGAGAGCGCTATGTATCCTTGTGGCTACTTTTGCAAGAAATTGTCACCTGCGGAGTGCAATTGCGAGATTGGTGACAGAGAGCTGTTAGCGATCATTTTAGCCCTGAAAGAATGGAGACATCTCCTCGAAGGTACCACTGTGC
Source organism: Lithobates septentrionalis (assembly GCA_037952835.1). Classification (NCBI taxonomy): domain Eukaryota; kingdom Metazoa; phylum Chordata; class Amphibia; order Anura; family Ranidae; genus Lithobates; species Lithobates septentrionalis. The sequence continues at coordinate 2,233,843 of JBBDGP010000411.1, forward strand.
CGGTTCTGTGATTCCTCCTGATCATATTCTGGCTACGGTTAGCACCAGTCTCACTTCTCCATTGGGTGACAAAATCCTTGCTGCTCAGGTCCATGCTTCTCCTGAGAAACCTTGTGACCGCTGCTTTATCCCAGAGAGTTTCCATACTGCCATGCTCCAGACTTACCATTCTCCCAAGGCTGCTGGCCACCCTGGAAAGAATCAACTCTTTTGGGCCATTTCCCAACAATTCTGGTGGCCTAGTCTACATGCTAATGTAACCGCCTTCGTAGCTGCCTGTTCCGTGTGTGCTCAGAGTAAGATTGCACGACACCTTCCAGTGGGTCTCCTACAACCCATACCCAATGGAGAGAGGCCCTGGACCCACCTGTCTATGGATTTCATTGTGGAGTTACCCAACCCCCAGGCCAACACAGTACCCTTATGGTGGTTGACCGGTTCTCAAAAATGTCTCATTGTATTCCACTTAAGAAGTTGTCCACTTCTAAGGAACTGGCTTCCATTTTTGCTCGGGAGATCTTTCCCTTACATGTTCTTCCCAAGGTGATTGTCTCGGACAGGGGTAGTCAGTTTGTGTCCCAGTTCTGGTGAGCCTTTCGTGCACAGTTGGGAATTCAGCTTGCTTTCTCTTCTGCATATCACTCACAGTCTAATGGGGCCGCAAAACGAGCCAATCAGTCATTGGAGCAATTCCTACGTTGCTATATTTCTGGCCATCATAACAACTGGTCAGACCTCTTACCGTGGGCCAAGTTTGCTCACAATAGGGCCTTGAATTCTGCTTCCCGATTGTCCCCGTTTATGGCAAACTATTGTTTCCAACCTTCCATGTTGCCTGACTCTTTTGTTCCACAGAGCATTCCTGCGTTAGAGGAGCATCTCGTGGGCTTCGTTCCACTTGCGTCCAGGAGGCTTTGCGACATGCTAATAATAGGTACAGACTCCATGCTGACCGCAGACGCCTGCCTGCGCCTTCCTACTAGGTTGGGGACAGGGTCTGGCTGTCATCTCTCAACCTCCAGATTCGTGTTCCCTCTCTGATGTTCTCACCTCAGTTTATTGGGCCTTTCCATATTCTTCGCAGGATTAACCCAGTGGCTTACGCATTAGACATTCCTTCTAATATGCGTATCTCAAATGCATTTCCTTATTAAAACCTTTGGTCTGCAACCGCTTTACCACCTCGGTGCCATGTCCTCACCCTGTTCAGGTTAAGAACCATGAGGAGTATAAAGTACGGTCCATTGTTGACTCCCAAAGGTTCCGTGGGTGCATACAGTACCTAGTGCATTGGAAAGGGTACGGTCCGAAGGAACGCTCTTGGGTCTCATCTTCGGAGGTATATGCCCCTGTCCTCCTCCGTGATTTCCATAGATGTTTTCCCCTCAAGCCTGGTGGTCCTCCGAGGGGGAGGGGTCGTTGAGGAGGGGGTACTGTCAGGGCTGGGCCCAGCCCTTCCTTCTCTGAGCTGGCCGCTCAGCTGTCAGCTAATTGCTAGCTCCTATGTCTCCACAGTGACTCACCTGTTGATGATCCTGCTTGTCAGTCCTGCCTACTTAAACCGTCCAGTCCAGTTGATCTCTGCCTTCGCCTTGGTCACATCTCTAGAGTAGCTCTACTGTGTTCCTGTTAAAGACTTGCTTGGCTGACATTCCTTCTGGCTCCCTGATGTTTTGGCTTGTCTGACTATCCATTCCGGTACCTGAACTCTGGCTATGTTTTGAATACGTTTACTCTGTTTACTTTTTTTTAATTATTTTTAAACAAGTGTGATTTAACTGTACTTCTGTCTCAGTCTGATTCATGGTTTCTGACACTAAGGACCAGCAAGTAAAATTCTGGTAGAGAAGTTCTTTGTCCACTACGGCCTACCTCAGCTTTTTCACTCTGACCAGGGGAGAGACTTTGAGAGTAGACTCATTAAAAGACTGTTAGACCTGTTAGGTGTTCAGAAGTCAAGAACCACCCCCTACCACCTTCAAGGAGATCCCCAGCCAGAACGCTTTAATCACATTCTCCTGGATATGCTTGGGACTCTTACGGCTGAAAAGAAACAGCATTGGAGCATTGGAGCAGGCACATTGCAGTTATTGTACATGCCTATAATAGCACTGAAAACGATGCCACGGGCTATTCACCATATAGGCTGATGTTCGGTAGGGACTAGGGGCTTGACTACCGGTGGACTTAACATTTAGCACCTCTTTAGATCATACCTCAATGGTGTCACACAGAGGATATGTGGACCGCTTGAGGAAGAGTCTGAAGACAGCATATGAGAAAGCCCAGGCTGCCTCAGACACCCGGGACAGGCGAAACAAGAGAAACTTTGACCTAAAGGTGAGATTACATGATTTGCAGTCTGGTGACAGAGTGTTACTGAAGAACTTGGGCATCCATGGAAAACAAAAACTGGCTGATTGGAAGGAAGCACGGGCCCACTAAAGACCTGGCACCAGAATCATCTGCTACCTTTATCAGAAGCAGTTCATATAGCTCATCAACCAAATCAACAGCCTACTCAAACCATCTCTCATGAATCACCTCCAGTAACCAGTTCCCAATCCTTGCCACCAAACATGGATGCAGAAGACAGTGAGGATGAAGAAATTGGCATGAATTGGCTGTGGCAGTCTACACTGGCAGAGACTACCGCTCCCCTTTCTCCCAGAGAAGCAGATATGGGAACCCTCAGGCCTGAGGCTCTGGAGTTCATCCCACAGAGACAACCCTTGGCAAGCCAAGGAGAGGAGAATTTCCGAGTTCCCCAACTGTAGAGGACATAGAAGCTCCTCAACCTTCTGCAGCATCAGAGGAAGAGGCTACTATACCCAAAACGCCTGAGCCCAAAAAGCAGAGAGGAAAGCGAACAATTCGCCCACCAAAAAGGCTGACATACAATATTTTAGGTAAAAGTTCTGAAGAAGCAATCCTCACATCTCAGAGAACGCACAGCCTGCCGACCCTTCCCACTACAAATTTAGTGGAGGGCGACTCCAACTCACCCCCTGGCACATCTAGGTGGGCCATCCCAATATCGGTGACTTGTGGGCAGAACAACCTTCCCTTTTATGACAAATGGTGGGAGGTTCCTCTGTCAGATTCATATGTGCATGCAAACTGTTTGTTTTCTTACATGTACTAACCTGTTTTTGCCTCCCCTTGTATTTTGAAAGCATGTAACAGGTTGTGGACATTATTGTTGATAGACGCTGTCCTTCCTCTGGGGACCAAAGGTTCTTTGGTGGGGGGAGTATGTAGCGGGCATGTTGTAATGCAATTTCTCCTTTTGACCACAAGATGGAGACAGATAGATGCTGACTGGTCCTTCCAGAAAACTGAGAGAGAGAGAGAGAGAGAGAATACTGGGAAAAATGGGAGTTTCAGGAAGTGCTGAGGGGAGAGAAGAGAGGGAAGCACTGAGGTAAAAGAGAGAGAGAGTGCTGACAGGAGACAAAGGAGAGGAGATTGCTTAAAAGAGAGGGAGATACCAAGGCTCAAAAAGTCATTTGCTGGGACACAGTGACACTTAACAGTGAGTAGAGGAGGAGTGTGTGAGGGGAAGGAACTGAGGTGCCAGAGTGAGAAGAGAGACACACGCTCACACCAGGGACTGTGTGCCCCAACAGAGGAGGAGGGATATCCTGAAGCCCAGAAAAAAAGAGTCTGTGAAGAGAATTAGGAGAGCAGTCTGAGGAGATAGAGAGAGAGAGATTGTGGTGAGGTGACAGCTGTGAGGAAAACCGCTGAGACTGAGGAGACTGAGAGAGAGAGACTCTGGCTGCATCAGAGGGGGAGAAAGCCAAGTTTTTCCAGAGACTGCCAGGAGAGTGTTGCCTGGAGATGGAGGAGTGAGGACGCCTGAGGGGAGCCAGGAGCAGAGTCAGCCACTTGGTCCACTACTATTTAGTCCAGGGATCCTACTCAGCAGCCTAGCACCACTCAGCTCAGCAGAGATGACCCACGCCTTTCAGGGATCGAGATACCCATGGAGGTATCGGGTCGGCCGCTGCCTGTTCACCTTACGAGTTTTGCTACCAGTCATCTTGATCAGTCATTAGCAAGAGATCCAGTGCCTTACAACATCGCTAGGAGCATCAGGAGCCTGAATGGAATGGTCAGCGGGTGTAAACCCAACATCCTTCTTGACAGCATACTGACACTGCATGGAGACACCAATTTCCCTTTTTAGTGTCACAGGATGCTTGTTTGGAGCTGCCATCTCTAGTAGTTTGCCCTTTTAAATCTCTACCTCTCTAACGGAACATTCTAGAGGATTACTGCTCCATGCAAGCTTGTTTAAACCTTCTCTTAAAACAAGGGCCCCACCATTCGCTAGCAGAAGACACTAATATTCTTCACCTCAGGACCTGCAACATTACAGAACTGTGCTTACTGTACTTGTGTAACCCTATTTCTTTTCGTTGCGTGTTTGCCTCTCAAAGGTGTTTGCGGCCCAGAAGGAGTTGAGAAGTTGACAAGTCTTCTCTCCTCCCTCTCAGCGCCTGTGTTAAGGGCATAAAGATTACTGCCCTTTCTATACCTGCAGTTGCTAAATATTGAAGGTTGTCTTTTCTAATGCATTAGTTATTTGTAGCAAGGTTTAACAGTGTTGTAAGTTTCCATATGCTTTAAACCGTGTTAATATATTCAACTTGTTTATCACTACCAGGTGTGTGTGTGTCTATTTTTGGTGATAATCCACAGCCAGGATAACGGTATTTACCAAATGTGTCCTTAAATGTGTTTGCAGTCATTTTATTTAACCAGGTGCGTCAGAGGGGCTGAGGTCATTCTTGGAGTTGAGGCGGAGGTCAGAGAATCCAAATTCATCAAGCGCCAAGCGGCTTCTTTGGGGGTGGCGCTACATATGTTTTGTACTATATACAGTATATACACTAATATATATATATATATATATATATATATATATATATATATATATATATATATATATATATATATATATATATATATATATATATACAGTGGGGGCGGAAAGTATTCAGACCCCCTTAAATTTTTCACTCTTTGTGACTGGTTGCAATAGAGGGAAAGATGAATGCGGCCAAGTACAGGGATGTCCTGGACGAAAACCTTCTCCAGAGTGCTCAGGACCTCAGACTGGGCCGAGGATTTACCTTCCAACAAGACAATGACCCTAAGCACACAGCTAAAATAATGAAGGAGTGGCTTCACAACAACTCAGTGACTGTTCTTGAATGGCCCAGCCAGAGCCCTGACTTAAACCCAATTGAGCATCTCTGGAGAGACCTAAAAATGGCTGTCCACCAACGTTTACCATCCAACCTGACAGAACTGGAGAGGATCTGCAAGAAGGAATGGCAGAGGATCCCCAAATCCAGGTGTGAAAAACTTGTTGCATCTTTCCCAAAAGGACTCATGGCTGTAGTAGATCAAAAGGGTGCTTCTACTAAATACTGAGCAAAGGGTCTGAATACTTAGGACCATGTGATATTTCAGTTTTTCTTTTTTAATAAATCTGCAAAAATGTCAACCATTCTGTGTTTTTCTGTCAATATGGGGTGCTGTGTGTACATTAATGAGGAAAAAAATTAACTGAAATGATTTTAGCAAATGGCTGTAATATAACAAAGAGTGACAAATTTAAGGGAGTCTGAATACTTTCCGTCCCCACTGTATATATATCTATATCTAGGTAGGTATGTTGAAACGTTTCACACTATAGAAGTGCTTTGTCAAAACCCCCTATATATGTATATGTAACAAGGTTTTTACTCTTAATTGTATAGATCACATACATTGTACATTATGGGGTTTATTTACTAAAGGGAAATACACTTTGCACTACAAGTGCACTGCAAGTGCACCTGGAAGTGCACTTGGAAGTGCAGTCGCTGTAGATCCGAGGGGGACATGCAAGGAAAATAAAAAACAGCATTTTTGCTTGTACATGATTGGATGAAAAAATCAGCAGAGCTTCAAGTGCGCTTGCAGTTCAGAGTGGATTTGCCTTTAGTAAATCAACCCCTATTGTTTATGGGTGGTCTCACTGAGCTGTGGAGCCGTGGGATTGGGATCATCAAGATTAGATAGATTCCACCTGCAGCCTCAGAACTATAAGCCAGTGCATTACCCTGCAGTAATCAGCAATTCCAAGCAAAGGTGTGTGAAACGCGCTTGCTGAAATTTCTCTTGAGCTGTGAGTGCATGTCATGTCCTCGATTTTTATAGATTTACAATAAAGTGTGTAAAGTTTTTATGCTGGTTGTGCCATCACTCTCCTTTCCTTCGCATCTGTTTCTTGGTCGCAGACCTTGGCAGGCACCCGGCTCTTTATAGCAGCAGCAACTGGATCTTTTAATAGCAACAAGGGATCTGTATGGATTACCTGGAGCGGTGCAACTTTCCTGACGTCTCTGATGCTGGGATCAGTAGCCACAGGAGGAAGCTGGACACTGGACTTTGCTACACAACCAAGGGGCCCAGGGTCCCTGTCTGTAAAGGGCTTTTGCTTTGATATGGCTGAGTGTCTTGTCAGATCTACTTAAAGTGTCCCAGCTGTGTTTTTCTGCAAGCAAGTGAGTACTGGAGGAAGTGAGTGTATATAAACTGTACAGAGGAGAAGTTGTCCCTGAAGTTGTTTAAAGTCAAGTGAGCATCCCATAATATCCCCTCTCCCCATCCAAGTTCTAATCCCTTAATAAAACAACAAAATAAAGTGCTAGACTGTTTTCTGACTCTGGGAGACTGTGAAAATTTGGTGTGCCCTTCTGTGCAGGATGGGGGGGGGGGGGGGCATTTCACCTGTGGGTCTTTGGGGGTTGGGTTACATGTGCATGGCCACTGTAAGGGATCAGAGGGGTGAACAGCCAGCTCAGAGACGGTCCAGTATAATTTAAGTAAGCTTTATTTAGCAAAAGGTAAGTCAAACAAAAGAAAGGACAGGCTTGTCTTGTAACACAGGTGCACACATGGGAAAAGTTCACTCTCTGCAGCCAACAGGCTGGTATGCACAGTACACAGCTCTAGCCAGTGCTAGTCTTTTATATGGTTTAGCTCACCCAAGTAGGCCACAATCCACCAATGGAGCTCTCCTCCCAACGTGCTGATGTCTCTCTCACTCCAAGCACACTGCTCCACTGACCTTTCCAAACCAGCTGACTAATAAGTAGGTCTGAAGGGAAAGTACCTGCCCTCCTCAATTCACCCCTTCTTAACCAGGCCCCAGGCTGACTCCCTACACCAAATACTGTATGCTAACATAGAGGCTGAAAAAAATATTAGGTGAGATTATAGGTTACATTGCATTTTGACATACTGACAGTAAGTTGTATTTGCATGTACACTCTGTGCTTTTATGAAGGACTTTAAGTTTCAGTTAAAATGTTTCTTTGTCATCTGTAAAGTTCTGGGTAATTAGTTTGTGCTCTAGAAATACAGGAAATAAATAAGTATTTTATATAATTTTGGTAGAGGGAAAAGTACTATGTATTTACAAAGTAGATTGTAATTTCTGCCTGTCAGTGACTTAGGTGATCTGAGTACTGTATCATCCAGGACACAGAATGTTCTTTATGCCATAAAAATGTCATGAAATACAAAATTGAATGCTGGATTCGAAAGAACACTCCATGCTGTTTCTAGCCCCAAGCAGTCCATTTATTATACACAAATGCTGTTTTGCTTCCATACATTCTCCCAAACTATGAGAATGTGGTGTGTCATATTTTAAAAATATGCTGATTTTTTATTTGCAGCTTAAAAGGGTCAAAGTTTTGACAGGTACTTGCTATTAGTTAAGGCCAATGCAGTACAAAAATTATCTCACTGAACATTCATCCATGGCTGCAAAGGACTACACTAAATGTCAATAGAAAATGGCAATCATAGTAAGTGACCTTTGTTTTCTGAAAAAAATGGAAATGAAAAGACAAGATTCCTTGGTTGGTGGACCAATTTGTTTTTGTTTTTTTAACTGGGAAAACCAACTTTATTGAAAAGAAAAATGCACATATTACAATAAGTTTAGATACATATGTCAAAAAACAAAAAACAAAAACACAAATGTCTTGATCACATAGAGTAAAGTAAGTAAAAAATATAAATAAATAAATAAATAACAGCTTAATACTATGGGAATACTTGGTTTCGGTCTTCAATGAACAGATTTTAGCTCACTATAAAAGGGGTAGGTAAAACAGTTATCTAGCGGTATATATCACTAGGATGTAATGCTCCTAGCATATGCACATACAGCAGTCAAGTACAAGTCTCGCCATCCCTTATCCTACACTTTGGAATATTTAAGTGGACAGCCTCTATGGGTATAAATCAGTTTCTTAAATAGGAGAGTGTCATTAATATCTCCTTTCCATCTCTGGATTGTGGGGGGTAGTGCCTGCATCCAGGTCCGAGCCACTGCCTTCCGTGCCAAGAAGAGGGTTTCATACATAAAAGTGGCCAGGAATTTGTCTATGTCTGCATCCGGCAATAGGCCTAGCAGGCATAATTTTGGGTCTAGAACAACAGGGGAGCCCATTTTATCGTGCAGGAAGTGGACAACCTGAAGCCAGTATGTTTGCATTATTGGACAAGTCCATAACAGGTGATAAAATGTGCCAGGAGCTGAGGCACATAGTGGACTACATGTTGGTTGAAAATGAGACTTTGTGGCATCAGGTTAGATCTATGAATGATATATAATTGTGTTAGTCTATCCAACATTTTAGGAGATGCTGTTTTGGTACCCTCCAGGATCTCCCCCTAATCTGAGTCATCAATAGGCCCAACATCAAGTTCCCATGCGGACTTGGCCTTTTGAGTCAGTGCCATGACATTGGAAAGTCTAATAGTAGAATAGAGAGTGAAGATGAGCCTAGAAGGTTCTGTACTCAATATAACATTCAGGACGGGGGGTGTCTAGTGAGAAAAACGAGGAAGAGAGGCGCCTCTAAGTGCAGTATGTAAACTGAATTTAATAAAAACACTGTACAAAAACACTCACATTTGTTGAATTAAAATAAAGCATATCGTGTAGTTAATTTCCTGGAGGAGAGGGGTCCGTCAGATCAGTCACTGCATCGCTGTCTCCTGCTGTGCGTACGGCTGTGCTTGAGCCACCGCTGAAGCCGGCCGCGGTGATGAGATACTCCAAAGCGAGGCCTGGAACACTGGTGGAAAGCAGGCGCGGGGCTGTGACGTCACCGAGATGCGACGCGTTTCACGAGCGTACGGGCTACGATGTCACGGTAGCCGCGCTCCTTCATCAAGCTGCCAGTGAATCGTGGGGATGGTTTAAAAAGAGCATGGGGGCGGGAATAAGTGGACAAAAGGGAGGAAAGAGGAGGGGGGTGGGGGACGGAATGGAAAACGAAAAAGATAAAGGAAGGGAGGGAAGGGACGAAGAAAAAAGGGGGGGGGGGGTGGCCATGTATATAAATTACAAATTACAAACAAACTTTTAGCAGGTAATAAGGTGCATATCAAAAATTAAAATTAAAAATTAGTCTCAATAAATCATAAGAGAAAAGAAAGAGAAGAATTTGATAATAGTAATAATAAAATTAATAATAATAAAAAAGGAAAAGAAAATGAATGATGATAATAAAAATAAGTGGAATAAGTAATTAAATAAAAAGTAATAATAATAATAGATGATAATTAAATAATAAAAAATAAATGAATAATGAAGAATAATAAATAAACAATAACAATTGATCGTATGAATATAAGTGTATACATACATGAGAATTATGCCTGATAGAGAGGGCTAAATAAGAGAGGTATAGGTGAGGACACGTCAGAGAAATTATGGAAGTACGATTGAAGTAATGATAATAAAAACTTGGAGAAGATTATTGATGATCAATCATAAGATAATACATACGGACAAAAAAAAGGGGGGGGGGGGGGGGGTTGTGGCCAGCGATTACTCACGGTCATTAAAAACTAATAAGTGACCCAAACAAGTGGTAATTAAATAAAATGATTAGGTTGAGGAGTAGTTGGATGGTGTAAAGGTTGAACCTTACTAAAGTGATCGATACTATTGATACATCTACTTACATTACACATATGTTCACAAATATGCATCTGGTCATGAGCATACGCGCACATGGGAAAATGGAAAAACCTCTACTACAAGGCCCCTGTGCATGTATATGGCTCGTAAGGTTAAAGTAAAAATAAAAATAATAATAATAAAAATAATAGAACTAAAATAATGAATAATAAATCACAGTAATAGTCAAGGAAAAATAGATATGATATATGTTTTTAAGAACATATAGGGCCATAAACTCATTATACCTTTGAAGGTCAATGTGTAATCATCATTAGGACAGCTCATTTGTTTGATTATAAAAGAAGGGGAATTGATGGTAAACAGATATGAAAGGGTATGTTAAAACGTATATAGTGTGTTTACAGGATAGTTGCAATCTCGATACTTTCATTGATTCCACCTGGCGAGAGTACGTCTAAAGTGTAGATCCAAAAGGTCTCACGTGCACAGAGCCTCTTGAATCTTTCGGCCGCTGGGACGGACCTTGGGATCTGTTCAATAACCCACACCTTTAGGCCCTCTGTAGAACCTTGATGGGCTGAGGCAAAATGTCTTGGAACACTATGGGGATCTGTTCCGCCCTCTATGAGCCTTCTGTGTTATTATTTCTAACATAACCGCACACAAATATGCGACCATTAACATGATATTTGCTACCATGTCTTCTATGATCCAGTTTTCTGACACGACTAAATTACAAGGCAAGACACGTCAGAACCTTTGTGGTAAATTCAAACAATTAGAGAGATTGATTTGTACCACCAATTTTCAATGGTGGGACAAATTCTTTCTACAGCATTATATCAACATAAAAGTCTCCCCTAGAGGCCTGCGTGTGATGAAAGACTGTCCCCTTTTCTTGAATGAAGAACACAAAAAAGAATGGGCTAGTATTGCAGAATTCTGCACCACCAAGTGGATGGGAACACTCATCTCTCACCGTACGGACAAATTTAATTCAGCCAGCCAACTCGTCAATTCCCTTATAGAAGAGATATCTAGATGCTCTACCCACATCCCATCTTCATGGTTAGAAATATTAAAAGAAAAAACACAAAAAGATGAGGATAATTTTGTAAATAAAAAAATGGGGAAATTCAAACGTGACCTGGACGATTATAACCTGAACAGGATTTTTTCATGGAATAAAAAGAATATTCCCTACACACTCCATACCCATACTAACCCCCACTCTCTGAGTCACACCGGACTTGATCCTGTACCCCCTACTCACCCACCTGTACCCCCTAGTCACCCACCTATACCCCTTATGAGCATCCGTTTTCCAAACAATAGAACTCTTACCACACAGCAGCGGAATAATCGTCATTCACAGGTCTCTGACCCATTGCCCTATCATCTTCAGAATAATAACAATAATAAGAAGGATGAACTCATCCGTGCTCTACATCAATTTTACAATAGACCTTGTAATCCACGATCTCCAATTTCATCTGCTCCCCCTGTTTCCAGTGTTCCAGTTGCCCTGACTGATGTCTCGAATACACCTACTGTTTCCCCCCCTACCCTCAATTCAATTAATTCATCTATCTCTACCAAGGCATCTCCTGCCCCGAATAATCTGGTTTCCTGTGATCCCCTATCGGCATCCTCTTCTGGAGCCACACCATCTTCCCCTGCCCCTTTTTTAGTGCTCAGTCCTCCTCTCGCACAAACCTCCCGAAAAAGAAAGCTCACAGAAGAGGATGCAGAGGGGGACGAAACAGGAGATCGGACAAACACGTTAAAATACCCCAAACTATAAAAATATTTAATTTATCTTCACATACACTATCTCATGCAGATCTATCTCTACTTGGCCCTGGACTCAATTTCGCATCAACTAATAAACCGAATCCTTTTGTTCTTTTTAAAGACCTCAATGGTTATGTACGTAACCTTACCCTCAAAAGGCACTTCCATATCCAATCAGAGAAATCAACCAACACCCTACATAATCCCGATTCCCAGACTAGTTCCACTATAGTGCCACAGGAACTTAGCTTTGAATCTTCTCTAGACATTGTTGATTCTAATGCATCTGACAGTGATGACATATTGCTTCACAGGCTAACCCAGCATCTTGCAACATCCCCCCCAATCGTTCATACTACACTAAAACCCAAATCAATATTTTTTCCCACACAATCCAAGGGCCCATACATAGAAGCATTCTATAGAGTTGTCTTTTCAGATTTAAAGAAACTATGCGAATCCTCTTCGGCCTCCAAACTCAATAACCTATCACCTTCAGAAATTAGAGCACTTGACCGAATCATCCATAGAGATGATTTGGTAATAAAATCTGCTGACAAAGGAGGAGGTATTGTTTTACAAAATAAAACTGATTATCTTAAAGAATCACATAGGCTACTCTCGGACAATAGGACATACGTTAAACTTCCCAAGGACCCCACAACTGAATATGCTATGGAAGCTGACCTGTTGATCTCCACTGCCCTTCAAGAAGGTATTATTACTAAAATCGAGAAGTCTTTCTTGCAAAAGACTTTCTACCAAGTACCTTACTTCTACCACCTGCCTAAGATACATAAAAGCTTAGAGGATCCCCCAGGTAGACCCATCGTGGCAGCCATGGACAGTGTCACCACAGGCTTTAGTCTATACATTGATCAACTGTTACAACCCATAGTCGCCCAATTACAATCGTATATTCTGGATGGCACTCATCTCATGGAAATGCTATCTCCATACAAGTGGGAGCCTACCTACACCTGGCTCTCACTGGACGTATGTTCATTGTATACCTCCATCCCACATGACTTCGGACTGATGGCATTGGAACATTTCCTATCCACAGATCCGTTGATCAATATGCGCCAAGCAGAGTTTGTTGTGAAGGCAGCAAGGTTTTGCTTGACGCACAATTACTTCTCCTTTAATGAAGAATATTACCAGCAGATACAAGGCACAGCAATGGGGGCAAATTTTGCACCATCTTATGCTAACCTTGCAATGGGCCTATGGGAAAATAATTTTATTTACAAAAATAACCCCTTTGCGGCTAATATCATTTTTTTCGGGAGGTATATTGATGACCTTATCATCATCTGGGACGGTGATACTGACTTAATAACCTCCTTTGTCCAACACTGCAATACCAACCCCTATGGGCTGTCGTTCACGTCAGCCACTGACTCAGTTACCATTGCTTTTCTTGATCTAGAACTAGGACATGATGGTTCCACCATCACTTCAAGAAACTACACTAAACCTACAGCAGGTAATTCGTACTTACATTTTGAAAGCTGTCACCTTCCCAATTGGGTTAAAAATATTCCAAAAGGACAGTTCTGCCGTCTTCGGCAAAACTGCACTAAGGATTCGGATTATGTCGAACTAAGTGAAACCCTCAAAAGAAAGTTCTACGACAAAAAATATCCCGAACCCCTGGTGGAAGACGCTTTCAAATATTACCTGCATGGTAAACCATCAAAACCCAAAACTAATCCATATACTTATGATGGTTCTAGTAAGTTTATAACTACTTTTCATAATAAACACAAAGGGATGGAGAAGATTTTGGAAAAACATTGGGGTATATTACACCAAGATCCCCACTTAAAAACAATACTTCCATCTCGTCCTAAAGTCATCTATCGCAGGGCCCCCAATCTAAAAAACAAGATTGCACCTAGTAAGTTCAAATCCACCTCAACAATACCACCTGTACCCACATTGATTCCTCTGGTAGGCATGTACCAATGCCGTAAGGCCTTATGCAAAACCTGCAATTTTGTCCAGCATGGACAAAAATCCTTCACCACCAAAGGCAAGACATATGTGCTAAAAGAATTCTTCAATTGTTCGTCCGACTTCGTCGTTTATGGTCTAAGGTGTCCATGTGGCCTAATGTACGTGGGCCGGACAATTAGAGCATTAAGGCGAAGATTTGGGGAACACAGAAGGCTCATAGAGGGCGGAACAGATCCCCATAGTGTTCCAAGACATTTTGCCTCAGCCCATCAAGGTTCTACAGAGGGCCTAAAGGTGTGGGTTATTGAACAGATCCCAAGGTCCGTCCCAGCGGCCGAAAGATTCAAGAGGCTCTGTGCACGTGAGACCTTTTGGATCTACACTTTAGACGTACTCTTGCCAGGTGGAATCAATGAAAGTATCGAGATTGCAACTATCCTGTAAACACACTATATACGTTTTAACATACCCTTTCATATCTGTTTACCATCAATTCCCCTTCTTTTATAATCAAACAAATGAGCTGTCCTAATGATGATTACACATTGACCTTCAAAGGTATAATGAGTTTATGGCCCTATATGTTCTTAAAAACATATATCATATCTATTTTTCCTTGACTATTACTGTGATTTATTATTCATTATTTTAGTTCTATTATTTTTATTATTATTATTTTTATTTTTACTTTAACCTTATGAGCCATATACATGCACAGGGGCCTTGTAGTAGAGGTTTTTCCATTTTCCCATGTGCGCGTATGCTCATGACCAGATGCATATTTGTGCACATATGTGTAATGTAAGTAGATGTATCAATAGTATCGATCACTTTAGTAAGGTTCAACCTTTACACCATCCAACTACTCCTCAACCTAATCATTTTATTTAATTACCACTTGTTTGGGTCACTTATTAGTTTTTAATGACCGTGAGTAATCGCTGGCCACAACCCCCCCCCCCCTTTTTTTGTCCGTATGTATTATCTTATGATTGATCATCAATAATCTTCTCCAAGTTTTTATTATCATTACTTCAATCGTACTTCCATAATTTCTCTGACGTGTCCTCACCTATACCTCTCTTATTTAGCCCTCTCTATCAGGCATAATTCTCATGTATGTATACACTTATATTCATACGATCAATTGTTATTGTTTATTTATTATTCTTCATTATTCATTTATTTTTTATTATTTAATTATCATCTATTATTATTATTACTTTTTATTTAATTACTTATTTCACTTATTTTTATTATCATTATTCATTTTCTTTTCCTTTTTTATTATTATTAATTTTATTATTACTATTATCAAATTCTTCTCTTTCTTTTCTCTTATGATTTATTGAGACTAATTTTTAATTTTAATTTTTGATATGCACCTTATTACCTGCTAAAAGTTTGTTTGTAATTTGTAATTTATATACATGGCCACCCCTCCCCCCCCCCCTTTTTTCTTCGTCCCTTCCCTCCCTTCCTTTATCTTTTTCGTTTTCCATTCCGTCCCCCACCCCCCTCCTCTTTCCTCCCTTTTGTCCACTTATTCCCGCCCCCATGCTCTTTTTAAACCATCCCCACGATTCACTGGCAGCTTGATGAAGGAGCGCGGCTACCGTGACATCGTAGCCCGTACGCTCGTGAAACGCGTCGCATCTCAGTGACGTCACAGCCCCGCGCCTGCTTTCCACCAGCGTTCCAGGCCTCGCTTTGGAGTATCTCATCACCGCGGCCGGCTTCAGCGGTGGCTCAAGCACAGCCGTACGCACAGCAGGAGACAGCGATGCAGTGACTGATCTGACGGACCCCTCTCCTCCAGGAAATTAACTACACGATATGCTTTATTTTAATTCAACAAATGTGAGTGTTTTTGTACAGTGTTTTTATTAAATTCAGTTTACATACTGCACTTAGAGGCGCCTCTCTTCCTCGTTTTTCTGCAGATCTTTTGGGGCTTGGTTTCAGCTCTCTTTGGAAGGCAGCCATCCGTGTGGACTTTTAACTCTTTATTGAACTTGCTTTGCCCATATAGACTTTTATGGATTTTAATAGTCACAATTACCCTTTGCCATTAACAAGATGGTAATATAGAGATATCCAGTTCTTTGCGCCTTTACTTGCCTATGGTGTCTAGTGAGGCAGCGAGATCCGTGAACTGGGTCTGCAGCGCATGGTGGAGTTGTAAATATTTGAACAATAGATGGTTTGGAAGGAAAAATTCATCTTTAGGTGACTGGAATGTTTTAGGCCCTGAAGTAGTCATGACTTGGTGTAGGTAGATCACGCCATATGTGGCCCAAACTGTCCGGTCTGGGATGGTGATTCATAAGCCGTTAAGCCATAAAGAGGTGTGGGAGTGAGTTGTGTCTTTTCAAGGTTAATCCCCATACACGTTGGTGATGCATAAGCATCCCGTCATTATACCGTGAGGGTCGTTGGGTTGTTTGCCCCCCTCGTAGAATGGCTTGAATAGGAGTATGGGCTGGGTGGCCAGAGTAAACCAGAGATCGATAGCATTGTAGCTCAGTTGTATTAAAATAATAAAAATGAGACAGTTGAGACTAGATAATAATCTTGTAAGTCAGGGAGAGCGGTTCCTCCCATGGACATAGGATTTCTAAGAAGAGGCCAAGCTAATTTGTCTCTACTATGTTCCAATACGTCCAGATGAAGCTACACACATTTGTCCTGTGAAACGCGTCGACGTCACCGCGCCCGGACGTCACGCCCGCTGTCATCCCCCGCTGGGGCTAGCCGGCTCACACATCGAGGGAGCATCCCGCTCCAGAGTCTGGAGCAGCCGCGTGGAAGACGACAGGTGCACCTGTATGAACGGCCATAGCTACAAAACAGCGGCACATCAGAAATACGCCGCGAATCACGGATAACTGCCCAGGTCAGGGTACGGAAGTGTACACGGTGACAGGAGGGTCTGTTTACAATATTGGAGCCACTACCACCCGGAAGTATCTTAGTAGTCCTGAACGGGACCCAGAAGCGGTAATGTACCAGGCAACCTTCCTTGTTTCTCTACCTATACCTGTCACCAACTGACTTTACTACAGCATAATTCTTGTATAGAGTCTACCCACACTGGAGAACTGTACACGTTGCAACCAACTGCTCCGGACCCTGGGAACAGTGATTCCACAGCTTTACATATATGACCAACACAAAACCTCTACCTACAGGACACATTGAAGTCTGACCACAGACCTCATATCAGCACCCCACCCCACGGCTGACCATCTTCCTCCAGGTTCCCCATCCCCTCCTTTTCCTCCTCCCCCCCCCCTGACATCCTTCCCTCTCCCCTCCGCCCCCTCCCCCCATTCTCCCCTTTCCCCCCCCCCTTCCCTTCCCCCCCCCCTTTTTCCCAGTTCCCCCCACCCTGTACCCCTTACTCTGAGCCGCCCCTCCCCCGGGGGAATTGATGCCTGCACCACAAACCGTATTCAGCAATTGCTGTATAAATTCCTCCAGGTGGTTTGTGCAGACATCAATAGCCAAGACGTCCGGACGCATCTGTCTTGTTTTGTCTACCCATACATGTTTTATGTTCCCCATGTCTGTGTACGGTTTGTGCTTGATCAAAACAGTTTTTTGATCAATTTTATGAGGGCAGAATTATTATACTCTTTTTGATCATGCTTGTGCACATATCTTCATGTTTATCTATTTTGTACCAATAAATACGCATTTTATATTTACTACATATTGAGTGTGCCTTTCCTCTGAGCCCCGCTTTTCTTTTTGGTCCCCCCCTGTTTGGGACAACTTGTTGCATTGTTTATGGGGGTTGGAAGGCAACCATAGTGTCATGGTACCGAATCTGTCTACATGATTAAAACAAGCCTCATTATACTCCATTTGTTTTATGTTCCAATACAAAAGAGTTCAAAATAGATTCCAACTTCTTAAAGAATTTTAGGGGTATATATAGAGAGGGGCATGCCACATCATATATAAAATCTTAGGCAGGAGTATCATCTTGATTAGACTTATACAACCCATTACTCCCAGTGGTAATCTAGCCCATACTTGCGTTTTAGCTTTAACCAAGGTGAATAAGGGTTCTATATTAAGAGGGATATAGTCCCTAAGACATATTGTAACCCCCTACTCTCAAATATTTAATTGTTGATACTCTAGCTAAAGGTAGATAAGGATGTATGGGAGGTGGAGGAAAGTGATCTAGCGGAAGAATTTGAGATATCCCAGTTAATGCGTAATCCAGAGAATTTTCCCAAGTTCTCTATAATGACCAGTGCAGCTTGTAAAGACGGTCCCTGATCAGCTAAGTAAAAAATTGTGTCGTCCGTATATAGGCCTTTTTTTCCAGAGTGATACCTGTTCGAAGGCTTGATATTTTAGGTTCTGCCCTGATGGCGATGGCCAGTGGTTCAGCCGCCAGGGCATACAGTAGAGGGAAGAAGGGACATCCCTGACGTGTGTCCCTCTCAAAGGGAAGTTGATAAGATACCCAGCAGTTAACATATACCCGGGCTTTAGGTGACTGGTATAGGAGCTGGACCCATTTAATAAAGTTAGGCCTGAAACCAAATCTATGGAGGCATTCCCAGAGGTATTGCCATTCAACTGAATCAAATGCCTTGGCTGCATCCAAGGCCACCACCCGAGTTCCAGAGTTTTCGTGACATGCCGTAATGTTCATGAACAAACGCCTGATGTTCATAGTGGTGTTTTTTCCTGGCATAAAACCGGTTTTATAAGGGTGGACTAGTGAGAGTATGACATTATTGTATCTGTAACTACTTCTGAGGTGTATGGAGGTGGAACATAGCAGGCCAATATCAAAAGGGGAGTCCCACCCAGTGTAGCATGTATGAACAAATACCTGCCCTGCCGGTTCGACTGTATGGACATCATCTCGAAAGGAGCAGATTTAGCAATGAAGGATAGAAACCCCTCTGGATAGATTTGTGTATGTGCTATGATAAGTCTATCCTATCCAGGGGCGTTTTAATGCAGTCTGTAAGTGCCTCGCGACATGGGTCTCTACCAAGACTATATTACCAGCTTTTTGTGATTTAAGGAATGTGAGGGTTGCTGTACGCTTAACTTTGTTGCGTACACCCCGGACATTCCATGTCAGGAATATGGGGGAGACTTTTCTCTGATCAGTGCGTGCGTGGTGAGGTACTGAAGGGTGGTCAATTCTCCACAAAGTTCCTTCCGGGGGGGGGGGGGGGGGGGGGGGCGCTTGCAACAAGACAAGGTAGTTGATCAGGAGTAACCTGGCATCAGGGTCTTCTCTGGACGCAGCAAGTATTGCGGGAACGATAGCAGCAGAGCCGAACAAGGTTATTATCCAAATGGGTGGGCATAGGAAAGGATATGAGTCAATGCCTGGCCAAGGCACAGAAGTTTCTCCTATAGGTTGCATGCTAATAGGACTCGGACTCCAACACAGGGTAGAAAAACGGCAGGTAGTCAGACAAATCGTACTCACATAGGCACTAGAGCGATCAGGCAGCTAAGCAGGACAAGCGTGTTGACCCAGCCACGCAGAGGCCATGTCTGGGTCCTCGAAGAACTGTACACGACCATCTTCCTCCACCCATAGCCTGGCGGGGAACAACATGGCGTACTTGAGGTGCAGAGTGCGCGTGCAGCATTTAACATCTTGAAACTTCGATCTCCGTCTCTGTACCTCATTGGAAAAATCCGGAAAAACTGTAACTTGAACATTTCCAACAGGGATGTTGCCCTTTTCTCTAGTAAGACGTAGGATTCTATTTCTATCTCGGAAGTTGAGGAATTTGGCGATGTATGTACAGGGGGTGCTCCCGGAGGAGGGGGTCTTGCCGGGATGCGTTGTGCCAGTTCTACCGCGAACATAACGAAGAAGGCATCCCTTCCAAAGGTCTGAATGAGGAGATTTTCAAGGAATTACACAGAGTCATTTCCTTCTGCCTTATCCGGGAGCCCAATAAATCGGAAGTTGCAGCGACAAAGGCGATTCTCCATGTCGTCTTGGTGAGCACATAGTTGTTGTATTTGCCTCTTCATCCCTTCTGTGGTATGTTGTAATGGATGCAGGATATCCTCCGCTCTTCCTATGCGTGTTTCAGTCTCAGTGACTCTGTCTTTCAGGTTGGATAAGTCCTGGCGGTAAAGTGAGTTGTAGATTTTAACTTCATCTATTTTAGTTGTGAGAGTATTCTGCAGGACTGCTATAGCCTCCAGTTCCTTGGCTGTATCAGCCGCGTGGTGTTCCGAGTCAGAGGAGGTGCCGGTGCCATCTTCGGCCTGCTGGTCCTTGTCTTACCGACAGAATTTAGCTAGTTGATTAGCAGTCTCTGTGTTTCTCTTAGGCGTAGACATGTTCCGTCTGAAGCCCGAGACCCAGTGGAGGCCGAACAGGGAATTATGTTCACGATTTAACGGTCAGGATAGTAAACAGGATAGTTAGCAAGCAGAGCTCTCACGATCCACTACCTACTCCTTCGCTCTCCAGGCCACGCCCCCTTGGTGGACCAATTTTGCACATGCAAAATTGGTCTACCATTTTTTTTATTTGGTATGATTTTTAATTTAAAAAAATTTGCTCTAATTATTTATTTTTTTATTTTATATTAAATTAAGGGAATCCCTTGGGGCCCCCAAAGTCATGAGAACTAGTGTCCCTATTGAAAGATTATTGTTCTTTTGGGATTTTCATTTACTTTTACTTTCAATGATAATGGTAAACAGGACAAATAGAGAGGGTGAATCTCCATACTGGGGGCAGAGGTAGCAATAAAACCAGGTGTTCTAATCCATCTCTGCCCAAAACTAAAACATTTTTTTGCCTTTAGTTATACATATATATAGTTGTTTATATTTTTTAATTTATTATTTCATATTAAAAATGTAATTGTATCTGACAGTTATTAAATAGCTGGCATGTTTATGATTTTGGGGTTTTTCGAGGTGTTCAAAGAGACATCATAGAAACACTTGTAGATAACATTTAACTAAATATTAACAGATAAAGATAAGAAATGTAGCTTGACCACATTGTAGCCTGAAGTTAGCAATGTTCCTCTGCAGGCAAAAAACGTATTTTGTCAGTCAGGCTCCATTCATACCTAGAAGATCTGAATCGCAGACAGAATCGTGTTGATTCCGCCGAAAATTCAAAATTGCGGGAAAACGTAGACACGTTTGCAAGGCCATTATTTCTTAATACAAAAAATTGAATATTAAACTCAGCGCTGCTCCTATAGCTTAAACCGATACAATATCTGACATACCTATATCAACATATGCAATATCATGATATAACTTACTTAACAATATGGTATTAAAGTGGTGTTCCGGCCAAAATTATACTTTTTAAATAAAAATACCCATATATTACACAAGCTTAATGTATTCTAGTAAAGTTAGTCTGTAAACTAAGGTCTGTTTTGTTAGTTTATAGCTGTAGTTTGTTATTTTATAAAATTACAGCAGGCCGTGGCCATCTTAAGTGTGGGCATCTGAAGCCAGACTGTATTTCTTCCTGAATCTCATCCTTGCAGATCTCGCACATGCTCAGTGCAGCACAAGCAGTGTAATAGGTTTCAGGTCAGGTTTACATAGCAACGGCAGTTTTAGAGGAAGTTTCCGCCCCTTCCCAGAAGGCATTGCAAACAGGAAATGATGCGATGGGCCGCGGCCAGGGAGGAGGAAGTGAAAAATGAATACAGCAGATATATAGTAGGTGCTGAGAAAAAAAATAAAAAAATATCCAATTTGTTTACAGTGCACAGTTTAGTGAGGGATGCTGAAGAGTTGTAAAAGTGGGTGGAACTCCACTTTAAAGTGCTCAGTGCAAATTTAGAGTGCAGAAAAATAAAGTGCAATCATATAAAGTCCATCCAATATGGTGTGCTGAACTTGTAAATAAGTTGAAGTGGTTCTCAGGTGACTGTTCGTGCTCCCCTCCTGGGTCCCCACTTACCAGAAAGAAACTTTAAACACGCCTGTAAGTATCTCCAGAGCAATGTCTCCCGTCATTAGTGAAGTTGAGCTGTATTGACACTACATAGGGAAAACTCCTATCCTCCACCGGTATGTTTATAAACATATGTATGTCCTGGATCATTCCCAGCTTTCACGGTGATCGGACATCCATTAAAGTATAAGGCAATGAGGGGAAAAGAGTATATATAATGATAATATATAATTACAAAAATAATAATAATAATAATAATAATAATAATAATAATAATCATATATAATAATATATATTATATATTATAATAATAATAATTATTATTATTTTAATAATAATAATAATAATATTATATATATATATATATATATATATATATATATATATATATATATATATATGTATATATAATAACATAATAATAATATATAATATATAGTGTAATACTGCAAGGTTAATTCATAAAATCCAAAGATTTTTTTTTTTATTATTTCTTAATGGCACCCTAAGCGCGGTGCAATTTTGCTGCGATTGTCACGTGATAAATCGCGCTGCAATTGCGGTAATTCACAATGCCTGACGCTATCGCCAAAAAGAAGCTCCTGCTCCTTTTTGAGCGACAAGCTTTGCGCATTGCAATGTTGCTGTGATTTCAGCGCAATTTATCTCGTGACAATCGCAGCAAAATTGCACCGCGTTTAGGGTGCCATTAAGAAATAATGGCTTCGCAAATGCGTCCTGCGATTATGGAATCAAGGACAGAAACGTGCGGGAATGCCCTGAGCACAGATTATTAGCCCATAAAGGTGATAGCTTGCCGGTGGGTTAGCACAAATGGGTTTGGATCCTAGTCTGAACACACCCAGGGCCAGTGCTTGACTACTGTGCATCCTAGGCAAGTCTAACACCACTCACCACCTGCACAGGTGGCGGGGGGTGGTGTTTAGTTTTGCCCAGGGCGTGGGTGCTTACAGCCGGGTGCTGTTGTCAGAGCAGACCCTCACCGGGGCAGAGTGATCACACAAATGGACAACACCTGTACATAAACAAGAAACAGCGGGCTCTAATAAATTATCAGCTTTAGTATGGTGTCCTTTTATGAAAGTGAGGTAAAATACCGCTCTTCAGTTCGCAGGCATTCTCAGAGGAGATCGCTCTCCTCTGAGTGCCTATTTATGAAAGTGTGTAGATGGCTTCTCATGTTGAGTTGAGAAGCGATCTACAAATGCCAGGAACTCCTGAGAAACGGCTCCTCTCACTATAATCTCGCGTGATATAGCGGGATTACAGTATGAGGAACCATAAAATACAAAGTGTAACACAAATCAGCACACATTCCCCAACATATTAATAAAATAACAACGTTAAATTCCCCCTACACAATATACATTAACCTAATTATAAAAAAACATTGTTTTTATCAATATTTAAAGATCATACATGTCCTTATTTAAATATGAATGGTGTATAGTAAATGAATGTAATGCACATATGTAATGCAGCTATACACCATTCATATAAATGCAAAATACATTTATAATCATTAAAAAAATAATTTTAATAAAGTATACAAGTATAAATATTTATTAATAAATTAAAATAAAATAATTTCATAATTGATAAACATAAAAATTGATAAACTGGTGCAATGCGAGAACACTGCGAATCCACTGCGGGTTACCGCATCGCACCGACTCGCATGTCAGTTCACACTGCCATATGCGAATCGCTGGGGAGTGTCAATACATTGTTAACGACACCCCCAGTTCAGCTTGCATATCGCACTGCGAACTGACAGTCCGGACATGAATCGGATCGCATATGTGTGAACACACATGCGATCCGATTCTGGTCCGAACAGAAAAAAGGGTCCTGTGCGTGTTTGCACCAAATGCGGTGCAATATCAGCCATACTATCTGTACAGCTGATATCGCACCGCACAGACATCGCATGTAATGTGAATGGCAGTGTGCTGCGAATTAAATGCGATGCCTGTGCGATGTCCGGCATCGCACAAGTGTGAACTGGGCCTAAAAGTTAACAACACCCCCAAATCAGTTCGCATATCGCAGTGCGATCTGCAAACTCAGACAGTAATTGAATCGCATGGGTGTGAACACCCATGCGATCCGATTCTGCTGTGGACCAAAAAAAGGGTCCTGTAAGAGTTTGGTCCGAGGGCAATGCAAATTTAGCAATACTATCTGTATGGCTGAAATCGCATCGCACAGAGATCGGATGTGATTTTGCACTGCAGTGCGGTGCGAATCACATCCGATCTTGGACACCGCAGCAGTCGGAACTGGCCCTAAACCATATTGCATTTGCACCAAAATGGTACAGGACCCTTTATTTGGTCCGCACTGGAATCTGATCGCATGGGTGTGAACACGCATGCGATCCGATTCCTGCACCATTACATAGTTCGCACTGCGATCTGTGAAATGATCTGGGGGTGTCATTAACTTTACATTGACACCCGCAGTGGTGCGCAGATGTCAATGTAGGTGCGATGTGAAAACCCACACAGGAATCACGCTGGTTCACGCATCGCACAAGTGTGAACCCAGCCAGAGACGTGAACATCTAAAAAAAATATATATATATATCTATATATATCTATAGCTATATCTATATATATAGCTATAGATATATATAGATACAGATATATATATCTATATATATATATATAGATATATATATATAGATATATATATATATATATATATATATATGTATATATATGTATGTATATATATATATATATATATCTATATCTATATATATATATATATATATATAGATATATATATATACACATATACATATATATATACATACATATATTACATATATATATATACATATATATATATATATATATATATATGTACACACTATAAATTCCTATCCTGCTGGTTTTTTCGGTGTGTAATGGTGGGGAAGATGTGCTCTGACTGTTTGGTGAAAGAAAGAAGTCAAAAGACTTCTTGCTTTTTCCAGAATATCAGTCAGTTTCAGGCTTCTCACTCTGATTCTCCACTTCTGAAATGGTGAATCAGAAAGTGAGAATTCTGTCACAGATCGCCAGTGAGGTGCTGAGATCGCACCTTCATAAACTGGCCGTTTCTGTGAATTCTCACTGTGCTGAGATAATCAGCGGAGAACATGTTCTCCGCTGATTATCTCAGTTTCATAAACTGGTAATGAGCTGAGATCAGCGGTGAGACTCGGGATCGCCGCTGATCTCAGTTTCATAAAAGGACACCTATATGCCCATAGAACACTCACCAAATCAGGTGTTGTCACCATAACCAAAAACATGTATAAGAAGCAAAAACCCTGGTAATAGATCACCTGGGAAGCAAAGGGGAACATTTATTTAAAGGATATGTAAACCTTCCGTCTTAAAAAAACAAAGAAACAAACATGTCATACTTACCTCCTCTGTACAGTTGGTTTTACACAGAGTGGCCCAGATCCTCCTCTTCTGGGGTCCCTTGGCGGCGCTTCTGGCTCTTCCTCTTCTCGAGTGCCCGTCGGAGAAGTGCTCCCTCCGCACCTCCAGTATCCTGTTGCTGTGTCCATTGACACAGACAGCAGGACACAGCTCCGCTCCCCGACTCCAGCGTCATTGGATTTGATTGACAGCAGCGGGAGCCAATGGCTGCACTGCTATCAACCTATCCAATCGGGCTCAGGTAAGTAAAAGAGGGGCTCTGGGGGGCTGGTGCACTACAAGAGTTTTTTTACCTCAATGCATAGAAGGGTTTACAACCGCTTTAAGTTCGTAACAAAAATATTCAATACTAAAAGCAAAATGATTTGCAGCGTCACAGGACCACTCAGATCCAAAAGTTGCACAACAAGTAAAGGTACAAAACCAATATATTTCAAGCGACATCCAATGTGTGTAGAGCCCCTGGGGACTAGAGCACGATGGTAACCCTATATTGGACTTGGTGCCTAATGAGGTGCAGATAGAGTTAATAGAGAAAAGGTCCTCTTCATTTTCAATGCCATATCACGATAGTGCTATCATCATGGACTAAAGGCTCCCTTGAGCCAGAGGGAATTACCCTTCTCCCTGCCTCTGATTGCACAGAGAAACTGACTTCACTTGATGAAACACTATAAACTATATTAACTGTTTCTTAGACAACTCCTGTACAGCCTGGAGATTACAGAGCACAGCTCTGGGGGGACAGATCACACACTGAGCTGCTACTGACCTCCGCAGCAGCAGTGCTGATGTCCTACATGGTTGCTGCTTTCTCTGGATTAGCCAGCAGAGAGTTGGTCAGCGCCCCAGCCCTGTGTAGGTTGGCGGTCTTCAGCGGCCATGGCTGCGCCCCCCTAGGCAGCAGTGCACCCTAGGCGGCTGCAGCAGCGCCGGCCCTGAACACGCCCAAGTTCATCACTCAAAAACTACCCAAATCTCCCATCTCCTTTTTTTTTTAATGCAGTGAATCAGCTTCCTTTTAGAAGGTTGGGTTTGTTCTCCATGGCCCCATTGTATACAGGAACAAAGCCACCCTCTCTTAATCACTTCCCATATGGACTAGGGACTATGAGATTTGAAGTGTGCATAAGGGTCGGTTCACACTGGGGCGACTTGGGATCCGACTTGTACGCCCTCAAGTCGCCCCAAGTCGCCCCAGAAATAGATTCAATGGGAGTGAACGCTAGCGTCTTAATAGACACTACTGAAGTCGCTCCGACTTCAGAGCGTACTCCCTGTACTACTTGGATCTGACTTGGTAGGCGACCTGTACCATAGAAATCAATGGAAGTCGCCTCCAAGTCAGATCTCTCTGTAAAGTCAAGCGACTTTGCAGGGAAAACCCCTCCCTCCCCCCCTCCCTCCCAGAGAGCTGATTGCCCTGTGATTGGCCACAGCCGAAGTCGCCTGTCATGGAGGCGACTTCAAGTCGCCTTGTAATTTGCTAAAGTCGCGCTGAAGTCGCGCTGAAGTCGCGTCGAAGCCGCGTTGAAGTCGCCGTGCAAAGTCGCGCTGAAGTCGTGTTGCCCCAGTGTGAACCGACCCTAAAGCAGTGCACATGTCTGCTACTAGCATGCACTGCTCATTCCAAACAAACAGAAGTGAAAGTGAAAAAGAGAGGTTCTCACAGGTAATGTTACCAAGAGGCAGAAAAACACAAGAGAAACAATTTCATGAAACATTAATTACAGGGCCACTGAGTAGTGGATGTATATGGATTATTTTTGAAGAATAAGGATATTGTTTAATGTCACTTTAACCACTTCCCAGCCGCCATATAACAGAATGACGTGCGCAAAGTGGATAAGTTATCCTGACTGGACGTCATTATCCACTTCCGGACCGCCCACTGTATATATACGTCATTTTTTTAAAGATGGATATCTTGGTAACGGCAGCAGCTGCTGCCACAACCGAGGTATCCATCTTTAGGGCCAGCGGTTCTGTACACGATAATGGTGGTCTCTGCAGCGGGTTCGCCGCGAGATCACCGTTATCGGCGGCGGGAGAGGTGCCACCCCCCCTCCCGCCGCTCTCCCGCACCCTCCGCCGCTTACCGGAGCGATCGGGTCCTTTCCCTTCCTCAGTATGGAGACGAGTGAGGCTAAGATGGCCCCCACCCGTCTCCATACCATAGGACGGCCGGAGCGACGTCATTACGTCAGCTCCGCCCACTTCTCTTAAAGGCACAATTTTTTTTGTGTCATTTTTTTAAACGACTTTTTTTTTTTTTTTTTTTTTGCATTTTAGTCTAAATATGAGATCTGAGGACTTTTTGACCCCAGATCTCATATTTAAGAGGACCTGTCATGCTTTTTTCTATTACAAGGGATGTTTACATTCCTTGTAATAGGAATAAAAGTGATCCAAATTTTTTTTTTTTAAAAAAACAGTGAAAAAATAAATAAAATAAAGTAAAATAAATAATAAAAAAAAAAATTTTTTTAAAGCGCCCTGTCCCGACGAGCTCGCGCGCAGAAGCGAACGCATACGTGAGTAGCGCCCGCATATGAAAACGGTGGTCAAACCACACATGTGAGGTATTGCCGCGACCGGTAGAGTGAGAGCAATAATTCTAGCACTAGATCTCCTCTGTAACGCAAAACATGCAATCTGTAGAGTTTTTTAACCACCTCAATACAGGGCACTTTCACCCCCTTCCTGCCCAAGCCATTTTTCAGTTTTCAGCGCTGCCGCACTTTGAATGACAATTACGCGGTCATGTTACACTGCACCCTAATGAAATTTTTATCATTTTTTCCCCACAAATAGAGCTTTCTTTTGGTGGTATTTGATCACCTCTGCGGTTTTTACTTTTTGCGCTATAAACAAAAGAAGAGGGACAATTTTGAAAAAACACAATATTTTTTACTTTTTGCTATAATAAATATCCAATTTTTTTTTTTTTTAACAAATTTTTTCCTCAGTTTAGGCCATTATGTATTCTTCTACATATTTTTGGTAAAAAAAATTTGCGATAAGCGTATATTAATTGGTTTGCGCAAAAGTTATAGCGTCTACAAAATAGGGGATAGATTTATAGCATTTTTATTATTTATTTATTTTTTACTAGTAATAGCGGCGATCTGCGATTTTTATTGTGACTGCGATATTGTGGCGGACACATCGGACACTTTTGACACATTTTTGGGACCATTCACATTTATACAGCGATCAATGCTATAAAATTGCATTGATTACTGTGTAAATGTGACTGGCAGGGAAGGGGTTAACACTAGGGGGCGATCGAGGGGTTAATGTATGACCTAAGGAGGTGATTCTAACTGTGGGGGGAGGGGACTGACTGGGGGAGGTGACCAAGCGGTGTCCCTATGTACAAGGGACACGCCATCGGTCTCCTCTCCTCTCTGACAGGACGTGGATCTGTGTTTACATGCACAGATCCACGCTCCTGCTCTGTTACCCGGCAATCGCGGGTGCCCGGCGGACATCGCGGCCGCCGGGCACGCGCACCGGGTCCCGAGGGACGCAGCGGGCATGCGCGCGCGCCGCCGCCGGTGCGCGCTCACCCCCTAGTGGCTCGGGAGGGCGAGGACGTCATATGACGCCCGCCCAGAACAACAGAAGCCTCGTCCCGCCGTCATATGACAGTGGGCGGTGGCTTAGTGGTTAAACGTCGCCTATGGAGATTTTTAAGGGTAAAAGTTTGACGCCATTCCACGAGCGGGCGCAATTTTGAAGCGTGACATGATGGGTATCAATTTACTTGGCGTAACATTATATTTCACAATATAAAAAAAAAAAATGGGCTAACTTTACTGTTGTCTTATTTTTTTAATCAAAAAAGTGAATTTTTTCCAAAAAAAGTGCGCTTAGAAGACCGCTGCGCAAATACGGTGCAAAAAAAAGTATTGCAATGACCGCCATTTTATTCTTTAGGGTGTTAGAAAAAAAACAATATATAATGTTTGGGGGTTCTAAGTAATTTTCTAGCAAAAAAAACTGTTTTAAACTTGTAAACACCTAAAATCCAAAACGAGGCTGGTCTTAAAGTGGTTAAAGGATGAGCCGCGATCGTGCGCCTGTGGGGGCACGCAGCACGGTGATCGGTGGTGTGGTGTGTCACTCTGACACACTGCAACCCTGATCGTGGTAAAGAGCCTATGACGTAGGCTCTTTACCACGTGTTCAGCGGTGACCAATCATAGTTGATCACAGTGTGTAACCAGGAAGTGCTGGTAAACAACATTCCTCAGTTCGCACTGACAGTAGAGCCGATCCATGGCTCTCCTGTCAGAGGGGGGATCTTCACTGATAATCAGCGCAATAATTATCAGCTCAGCCCCCATCAGAGGTGCCTACTACATCTGCCAATCGCTGCCCATCAGCTGCCAATCAGTACCCATTAAAGTGCCAATCAGTGCCCATCAGTAACGCCTGTCAATGCCCTTCACAGATGCCAATCAGTGCCCATGAGTAATGACTGTCAGTACCTCATCATCAGTGCTGCCCATCAGTGCCATCTATTAGTGCCCATCCGTGCCACCTATTAGTGTCCATCAGTAACGCCTGTCAGTGCCCTTTACAGATGCCAATCAGTGCCCATCAGTAATGACTGTCAGTACCTCATCATCAGTGCCATCTATTAGTGCCCATCAGTGCCATCTATTAGTGCCCATCAGTCCCGCCTATCAGTGCCCATCATTGCTGCCTATCAGTGCCCATTAGTGCCCATCAGTGCCACCTATCAGTGCCCATCAGTGCTGCATATCAGTGCTGCCTATCAGTGCCCATCAGTGCCGCCTATCAGTGCTGCATATTAGTGCCTCCTCATCAGTGCCACCTTATCGGTGCCACCTCATCAGTGCCCATCAGTGCTGCCTCATCAGTGCCCGTCAGTGCAGCCTCATCAGTGCTCATCAGTGAAGGAGAAAACAAAATGTTATCACAGAAACAAAGACCGCCTATTAGTGCCCATCAGTAACGTCTGTCAGTGCCCTTCACAGATGCGAATCAGTGCCCATCAGTAATGACTGTCAGTACCTCATCATCAGTGCTGCCCATCAGTGCCATCTATTAGTGCCCATCAGTGCCATCTATTAGTGCCCATCCGTGCCGCCTATTAGTGCCCATCAGTGGCACCTATCAGTGCCCATCAGTACCACCTATCAGTGCTGCATATCAGTGCCGCATATCGGTGCCCATCAGTGCTGCATATCAGTGCCGATCAATTCTACATATTAGTGCCTCCTCATCAGTGCCCATCAGTGCCATCTTATCAGTGCAAACTCATCAGTGACCATCAGTTTTGCCTGCTCAGTGCCTATCAGCGCCCGTCAGTGAAGGAGAAAACAACATTTTATAACAAACAAAGAAAAAACTTTTTTTTCAAAAATTTCGGTCTTTTTTATTTAGCAAAAAATAAAAACCCCAGTGGTGATCAAATACCACCAAAAGAAAGCTGTGGGAAGAAAATGATAAACAATTTAGTTTGGATTCAGTGTTGTATGCCTGCCCAATTGTCATTCAAAGTGTGACAGCGCTGACAATAAATTGTCCTGGACAGGAAGGGGGGAAAGTGCCCAGTGATTAAGTGGTTAAGTACAGTTAGCATAGCATCCATGCATTTTTGTGTGCTGCCTTTGGTGTGGTTTGCAGAAAATGCATAAACAGTGCGGCATATAAATTGAACTTCATTAAATAAAATATACAACATCGAGGTGAGAGTGGCACCTAAGACTGCATACACGATTATCCGTGCACATTACCATTCACTTAGGATGACACCCCAACGAGCACACAGGGACACAATAAACCAATCCTCTGTGCACTGCAATGCATGCATTAAGAAACAAATAGATTGCCATGTGGCGTGCTGAAAAAAGGGAGATGTATTTATTTAAATACTGTACGTTTAGAGGGTGATTACTTTGCAGCAGAGGTTTTAAGAGAATAAAACAATACAATTCCCACATCTCCACATTCACTTCTGAACAGTAGGGAAAAATTACCAGCAGGCACAAGTTAGAACAAAAGTCTTGTGCTTACATAGAGAAGCATGCCTTCTTTAACCACTTCAATACTGGGCACTTTTACCCCCTTCCTGCCCAGGCCAATTTTTTTAGCTTTCAGCGCTGTCACACATGCAACACTGTACCCAAACTACATTTTTATAATTTTCTTTCCACAAATAGAGCTTTCTTTTGGTGTTATTTAATCACCAGTTGTTTTTTTTTTTTTTTGCTAAACAAATAAAATAAAATAACGTTTTTCTTTGTTTCTGTGATAACATTTTGTTTTCTCCTTCACTGACAAGCACTGATGAGGCTGCACTGATGGGGCACTGATGAGGTGGCACTGATGGGCACTGATGAGGTGGCACTGATGGGGCACTGATGAGGTGGCACTGATGGGCACTGATGAGGTGGCACTAATATGCAGCACTGATAGGCAGCACTGATAGGCAGCACTGATATGCAGCACTGATGAGCACTGATAGGTGGCACTGATGGGCACTAATGGGCACTGATAGGCAGCAATGATGGGCACTGATAGGCGGGACTGATGGGCACTGATAGGTGGCACTGATGGGCACTGATTGGTGGCACTGATGGGTAGCACTGATGAGGAGGCACTGACAGCCATTACTGACGGGCACTGATTGGCATCTGTGAAGGGCAATGATAGGCGTTACTGATGGGCACTGATTGTCATTTTTGATGGGCACTGTTTGTCATTTTGATGGGCACTGATTGGTATCTGATGGGCACTAATTAGCCTGTGTGATTAACACCTCTGATGGGGGCTGGACTGAAAATCAATGCACTGAATATCAGCGCAGACCCCCCTGTCAGGGGACCTGCCTATATGCTCTCCTCTGCTCGTGTCTTGTCAGCACGAACTGAGGAAAGCCGATTACCAGCACTTCCTGGTTACCACTGTGATCAGCTGTGATTGCTCACAGCTGATCATGTGGTAAAGAGCCTACATCATAGGCTCTTTAGCAGGATCGGAGCGACACACTGCACCACTGATCGCTGCTCTGGGGCTTAGCCCGCTGGACGTCATATGACGCCCAGTCAGGATAAGTGAGCCACCTTGCGGATGTCATTCCGCAATAGGGCGGTAGGGAAGTGGTTAAAGTGTTGTAAACCTCAAACATGAAATATGAACAAAGCATATCCTTATATAGTGTGTACTTGTCTAAATTAAGAGCACTAAGTGCCACTTCTGTCTGCGGCTTCATTCCTCTGCTATCAGCATTAATCACTTCTGACAAGTTTTCCTGACACCAAGAGAAAAATGGTGACAGGGGAGGGAGTTCCAGCAGATTGACAGCCTCAGTTCTGTTCATGTGTGCTGTGTAAAAGGGGGGTATCTCTTCTCTCCAATCAGCTCTCAGATCTCTTTTTACTAAGCTCTGCAGAGTATGACTTCACCTTTCCATCGCCTTTTTTTCTGACATCTCAGACAAGCTTTCAAATGCAGCACTTTGAATTGATGTAGAGAAAAGAAGACTGCATATAATCAAGTACAACTTATGTAGGAGGATTTGTTTCATCTCTGTGTATCACCTGAAGCCAGTCATTTCACTGGGTATATGTAAGGGTTTGCAACCACTTTAAGTTCCTGAGTATAGGGTTCTCAATGCTGAAGTCATTCTTCATAACTACTGGACAGCTTCTCTATTATGTCAGATCTGCCACCTAATGACTGCTAATCTGATGGCTGATTGATGAATCAAGCAGCAATAGTAAAGGTTCTGAAAACAGGTTCTGAAAACATGGATCCACAGCACAAGCGCAAGTAGGGAGATCCTCGCATTGCAGATTCTTAGGTACACCTTCCTCCCCAGCAAGGAACAATTGAGCAGCACAGTAGTAACATCATTAAATCTCACTCCAAAACTTGTAAGATTAGCACTCAGAGGCAGCAGTGCCATAGATGATCTCACGCTGCAGAAGTACAGCTACTGGGCTCAATGCACAGGGAGCAGGCAGCTGTTTTTCAGTGGGAATGCAAGACAAAACGTATATCATGGCAAATTTTTACTTTTATGTTCAGGTAAGATAAATGAGTTGCTCATCGACACAAGTCGACATTCTCCACTCTTGTAAATCAACCCTGCTGCATCAAAGCCACTGAATCAGCATGACTAGAAATTTCAGAAGGAGAGGTCACAAAAGGCAGCTTAAACATTTCTCTGGAAAATGTTTCTTTAAGCAGATATTTTGTGCCTGATTGCTAATTTACGAGAACCTCTTTGCAGTCATGGAAACTTATGCCACATGCCAACTGCAAATCATATAGATGGGCTTTGTGCCTCAACATTCATCTGTTATATTATTTGTTAGTTTTGTCACAATAGACATGGCCACAGTAAGCAGAGAATGCTGAGCTAAAAGGTATGAAAATGATTATCAGCTTGTTAAATATTCGAAGCAGCTTCTAAGAGATAATTACACACAAAAACTGCATCACTAGACATTGGATTTATAGAGATGTGAATTATTTAACAAATTCTGCAACACCAAGGCGACTCTGTATGTTTAATAATCAGCTATGCTCAGAGAGGTGTTCTCACCAGTTTCACAAGAGGTGACATGCAAAGGACACTTAATAGTATAATTCTACTAGTTAATAAGGGAATACATATGAAGTGATTTATCAAGATAGGACAATCATGTGCCAGTTTCTGTTATTTGTTTTTCTTATTATAATTACAGCATGATATTATTAAAATCAACGTTAGCAGTTTTTTTATTGGTCAGGTACAGTACATGTTACATAATAGTATATTGTAATTTTTAGCAACATGTAATTTCCATAAATGGATTTTATATTTTTACAATTGTCAATGAAACACGACTTAACATGTACAATGGTAGAGCAGGAACCCTGCCTTAAAGCCTAACCCTAGCTTTCATTTCACTTTAAATCATTTGTTTGAACCAAGCTGCTCGACAGGAAGCCTTGTATTTTATGAGGCTTCTTCTGATTGAATGAACTGGCAGATTACATTTATTTTTAATATTTATTACAAGTGCTTATATAGCACCACCTATTTACACATCGCTTTCCATATAGATATAATATATAAATATATCCATATCTATCTATTTATATATTATGCATTCACATCAGTCCCAACCTTCAAGGAGTTTACAATCTAAGGTTATCACATTCATACATACAGTACAAATGCTAAGGCCAATTTAGACAATAAACCTACCATGTCTTTGGAGTGTGGCAGGGTGCATTAAGCTGCTGAAAGAGGCCACTGCCATCAGGGAACACCATTTCTGAGAAGGGGTGTACTTGTTCATGAAAAATGTTTAACTAGGTGGTACAATTCAAGTAACATCCACACTAATGGCAGGACTCAAGATGTCCCAGCAGAACATTGCTCAAAGCATTACACTGCCTCCACTGGCTTGCCTTCTTTCCATACTGCATGCTTATGTCATCTTTTCCCCAAGTAAGCGACACACACGCACCTGGCTATCCACATAGTGACTAAAAAAAATGTGATTTATCAGGCCTGGCCACCTTATCCCATTGCTCTGTGAGTCCAGTTCTGATGTCCATTGTAGGTACTTCTGGCTGTGGACATGGGTCAGCATGGGCACCCTGACCGGTGTGCAGCTAAACAGTCCTATACACAACAAACTGCCCATTTTTTCTGCTTTCAACACACCAACATCAGGGACAATATGTTTACTTGCTGACTTATTTACAGCATATCCCACTGATTTTCAGATGTCATTGTAACAAAATAACCAATGTTATTCACTGTCACTTCACCTGTCAGTGGCCATAAAGGTATGGCTGACCAATGTGTATATATAATATATCTATATATATATAGATACATCTATTTCTATATCTATATAGATATATAGATATAGATACATATACTGGTGCCACATTCTGCCCTGATACCATTTTATTTACTAAAGGAACTCATACCATTCATTAACAATGGATAACCCCCCCAAATTTAGCCCACTAATAAGATGTTTCAGGTTTTTCATCAGAAAAGAGTCCAGTCTTGCTGTGTAACAAATGTCATGCTACAATCTCTCCTTCTTTCCTGAATCTCTGAACCAATACTTTGCCACCTGCTTGCATCCATTCTGTTCCTCCCATAGAAGGTTGAGGGAGAGAAGAAGAAATGTATTGATATTTCCCAGTGAAGCATTGCTGTTTATCTTAGAAGGTTTGATATGGAGCCTCACTTGCCATTCGGGTTGCCAACAAGTCAGAGTCTACAACACTCTCCTGAATATTATCAGCCAAGGCAAACATAATATCTGTCCTTCTTCCCAGAATCCTTCTTATTCCGAGATAGGTTTGCACTTGATATGTTTCACTCATCTTTCTATGTCATGGGAAGCAGTGATTTAGTACCTAATAATATCTGTCCTTTTGGGAACCTCACATAAATACTGAATTCTGCACTCCAGTTGTGGAATCTGCTCCCCACCACCCTCTCATTTGGCCTAAAATGCAACCATAATACTGCCAATGTAGGGCCTAATGTGTGTGTATATGCTTGTGTATCTGATCCTTCTATAGTCAATTGTATCTTTCAGTCAAGTTGGCTGCTTGTGGATGATAATGCACAGCCAGTACACTCCAGAATCTTTGGCCCACTGTTGTACTGTTGCTCTGGTGAAGTGCATCACTTTGGACCTGAAGGGGACAACTATAAGCAACAGTGAGCATCTGGGGTACAACAAAAAAATGAAAGAACACTGTGTAGTGCTAGAAATTAAAGTGCAAAAGGGCAATCAAATAGTGTGCAACTCTGCTAATAAATATTTAAAAACTATGAATACATAAACTCACATAACCAGTTCTCAGGTGTATAGAAAGCATATTATTATACAAAAATAAGCATAACTAGTTCATAGATATAATGTGAATAATCCAAGTACAGTATGCTAAAGTCCTTTGAGGCAATGGTGTGTCTCTTCACCCTTAGATGTATATGTCAATAAGTTGTTGTGTCTTCTCTTTACACCATTGTGACACCATTGTGACACCTCTGTGCTCTCTAGCCTCTCACCTTATTACTGCTTGGTTGCAGCATATAGTTTTATAAGTCAGTCTGGTGGTCCGTTTGTCTCCGCTCGCCTCTAGGGGTCCTCTAGTGATCCTCACCAGGTAACAGAACTCTATGGTAGGTGTGGTCTCCCCTATGGTAATCATGAGTGTCTACTCTCAGTGTCATCCGTGGTTTAATAAATATGTGAAAGAGACTTCCCATAGTATATTACCATTTTAAAAGATTTATTTGGGTAAAAATAGCTTTTAATTAATTACATTTAGAACAGTAGAAACGCATGTGATCCATGAGGACTGAACTCGTACAAACGCTGACGTCCCTTCTAGTATGCCTCCGCTCACGCGGTACGCGTTATGTCACAACCACATGACATGATCCTATGTAAAACATTAAAAATAAGTGTATATACTGTTTAAAATACAGTATTACACTGTCTCATCCTGCTCTGCACATGCTCATTTGCTCTCCATTTGTAGGCATTTTTAGGCACTGCTGAATCTGTAGCGGTCCATCTACTGACAGCCTTAAAGCGGAATTAAAACCTCTAGTCCTTTACATCCAAGAAAACTGCTTCTGTTTGATCTGCAACTGCCATGGTGCTGCACCTGTGACCAGTTATGGCACTAGCCATTTGATGGTTTGACAGAGCACAGGCAAATGTGACAGGTAGCAATCCCGGCATTCCGGGAAGGTAACTCATTTTTGAAATTGTTAAATCGATGGGTTTAGTTCCATTTTATAATTTACTGCTAGGGCTCTGGGCTTCAGCAAAATGGCAACCTCTAGCAAGAATAAACAGGAGAAATGTTACAGGCAGTTTACAGCACACCCTAATTTTGGTAGCATAATTATTAATGTGGAATGCACGTTCCTTGCTAAATAACATTATTTTTTATCAAGTCGTTATGGGTAAAGTTCCACTTTAAGCTCCAGTTTCCACTGCAGGCATCACAAGTATAGGAGCAGATGACTTCCCTCACCATACAGTGACAGGTACATATAGATGATGGTCTGCTGCTGTCACTGTCCTCATTGCTTATTCCCAAGAAAAAGAGATTTGGGTTTGGATTCTTGTGGCGCTTTGGGAGTCAGTTTGAAACTAAAAGGGAAGGATGCTCAGTTTTTTCTAACTACAGGTTGATGCTATCTTTGTTAGAAGTGGTCCTAAAGTCACACAATTAGAAAATCGGACAAACGACTGTTCGCATTTTTCTGTGTCCTCATCCCATACTGAAAATGAGAATGCTTAATATTGTATGAAGATTCTCCACTGACAGAGGACAATTTCCTCATATGTACAGTAGGTAAGGTCTATATCTAGCCTATGGTCATACTTTGCTTCCAATCATGCTCAAACTTGCTCATTCAATTTTTATAGGACAAATACGGTGCTAATTAAATGAAGTTTGGACGTTATGATAAGTAAAGAGAACAATTTGGTTCCTTTGGAAATTTTGGTCTGAACAGTCTATATTGGCTCTCAAAAGCAGTGCACTAACGAACAGAAAATCAAATATTGTTTTGAATACGAATATTTTCATCCCCACAAATTCTCCTTAATGTTTTGCTTTCTCTTTTTATTTTCACTTTGCAGTAAAGCAAGGAAGCATAAAAAACCCCTCTGTAATGTATTAATTAGAGATGTGCAGGATGGAAAAATTTGTCTAGTTTCGTTTTTGATATGTTCGTTAGGTTAATCATTTTGTTTTGTCATATTCATTATGTTTGAATCATTTGTTTTCAGAATTTGTTTCGTATATTCAGATTTGTCATGTATATTTGTTCTTCCAAATCAATTTGTATTTCAGAAGTTATTTCAGAAGATTGGCTATATTCATTTTTAACATGTTAATTGGTTACTTCGAGAGATTACTTATGCACTTTGTTTGGGTTGGATGGAGGTGGATCCATCAGAACCTCAAAATCATAACATGACGACTAGAACAAAATTAATTTCGGATTCATTTGTTATGTTATGATTTAGAGATTCTGATGGATCCACCTCAATCTAACCCAAACACAACAAGAGCTCTTTCATACTAATCCGTTTTTGATGTTTTTTAATTAAAAAGGCAGAAGAAAAATGCATGAATAATGCATCCCTTTAAATCCTGTGGAACGCTTCACACTGGTCTTTTGCGTTTCAGTTGCATTTTTAAAAGTTCTGTTTGTTGCATATTTTGTGCATATTTTGTGCAGTAAAAAACATGCACCAAAACATACCTCTTAATTGAAATAATTGGAAACCGCAGCAAAAATGCAACGCACCTGTGGGAAGTGCTTTGTCCAGTCACATGTCCAGGGAAAATATGCAACGCAAACGATGGAAAAACACATCAAAACTGCATCAAAAATGCAATGCACCGCAGCAAAAGTGCGGCAAAAATGCATATGCATAAATGCATATTTTTGTAGTGGAGCAGTGTAAAAGCAGCCTGAGTAGGAATCATGATTTTATTTCACTTTTTTACCTTACAGTATTTATTGCAATATATTTCCATTTCATATGTAGTGCATTTTTTTATAATAAAGAAAAAAATGTTAGTGCAACATAAAAAGTAAGTGGATCCGTATTAATTTGGATAATTCGTTATGTCATTATGTTATTTCAGATGCTTCAAACATTAACAAAAGATCAGAATGAAACAAATGAATACAAATTATTTTATTGTTTCGTTATAATTTTTTCAGATTTTTTGAAATTTGTTACTATTGTGATTCAGAGATTAAGATATATCTCAATCTCCAAATTATGAAAATTTCTTCAGAATTTTGATTTGTAACAAAATGAATTGTACATGTCTAGTATTAAAGTGTTTTACTAAACAAAAATGCTGTACCTACAAATTGTATTATTATCACAGAATATGCATTCAATATAGAAATGCACAAGCTATCTATCCTTTCTAGCAAATGAGCATGGAACAATGTATTCAATGGGGAATACACTAAAAATTACTTAAAGCGGAGTTCCACCCAAAAGTGGAACCTCCATTTTAAGGACTCCTGACCCCCTGACATGCCAGTAATTTTTTTTTGGGGGGGGGGAGGGAGCGGGTACCTAGTTTTGACAGGTATGCAGCTCCCACTTCCGCTCGCGGCACCGAGCGGACGTTCTACTCTCCCCCTCCCTCCCTGTAATCTTCTGGAACACGTCACAGGTTCCAGAAGATATCCCGGCCATTCAGAGCATGCAGCGCAGCTCGCGCAGTGTGCACCCGGCTGTGAAGCAACAAGCTGTCGCAGCCAGGTGCCCACACTTGCAATGCCGGTGCCGCAGAGAGGAGAGGGAGAGAAGTGAGACTTCAGGTAGCTGCATCGCTGGACCATGGGACAGGTGAGTGTCTGTTTATTAAAAGTCAGCAGCTACACTTTTTGTAGCTGCTGACTTTTAATAGACACAGAAATGGGTGGAACTTAACTTGGGTTGTAGATTAAGTGTCATCCCCAGGTAAAGTTCATTCTTTCAGTCTTCCTGGTGATATAGAGTCATCTTCCTTCTATCCAGAATCTTTTCTAGACTGCTCCTTGCTTCTTGGAGTCCTCCAAAAACTACTTCTCTTTGTCTTTAGTACATGGCTGAGTTGAAGTCCTTTATTCCCTCCCCTACATCACTTCCTGTTGCATGAGTTCCATGAACCAGTCAAACTAGTAAATTAGCATATGACTTGAGGAAGCCCGATTTCGATAAACACATGCATTATTCCATATATTTATGCTATAAAAAATCAATAAAAGTGCTATAACAATACACTCATCCTCTCTGTGGCCTGAAGAGAGAACATCCTCACAAGCCTAATATTGAAATGTGACAATGACACGTACCTTGGCTTTAATAACATGTTTTTTTTAAAGTGGTTGTAATCCTCAGTCGTGAAATCTGAGCAAAGCACATACAGTCTCTCACAAAAGTGAGAACACCCCTCACATTTTGGTAAAGTGTGACAACACTGAAGAAATTGCACTTTGCTACAATGTAAAGTAGTGAGTGTACAGCTTGTAAAACAGTGTAAATTTGCTTTCCCCTCAAAATAACTCAACACACAGCCATTAATGTCTAATAATTAACACAGCACTCATATGTCTATTTCCCAAAGACAACCTCTGGATATGACGCTGAGCATGTGCACTCAACTTCTTTGGTCAAACATGGCGAGGCAATTCTTTTTTTCACATCCTAAAAGAGTTCTTTGCCATGAGGTGCCATGTTGAACTTCCAGTGACCAGTATGAGAGAGTGAGAGCAATAACACCAAATGTAACACAACTGCTCTCCATTCACACGTGAGACCTTGTAACACTAACAAGTCACATGACACGGGGGAGGAAAAATGGCTTATTGGGCTCAATTTAGACATTTTCACTTAGGGGTGTACTCACTTTTGTTGCCAGCGGTTTAGACATTAATGGCTGTGTGTTGAGTTATTTTGAGGGGACAGCAAATTTACACTGTTATACAAGCTGTATACTCACTACTTTACATTATAGCAAAGTGTAATTTCTTCGGTGTTGTCACATGAAAAGATATAATAAAACATTTACAAAAAATGTGAGGGGTGTACTCACTTTTGTGAGATACTGTATATCTGTAGTGTTTACTTATCTCTATACAAAGCTCTAAGTGTGGTTTCTCTCTGGTGCTTTGTTCCTCTGTTATCAGTATGTGTCAGCAGTTTTTCTGACACATGAGATACAATTTGTGTGGGGGAGAGAGCTCAGCACACAGCTTGTCTATTCAGAACACAATTCTTTTGCTGTGTAAAGGGGTGTGCATCTTTCCTCCAATCAGGTCACACACTGTAACTGCAGCCTCTCTGCCCCCTTTTCTGTGTCCCTGACAGATGAAGAAGGATTGTAACACAAAACTGTCCTTTTGAAGGCGTGTAGAGAACAGAGAGCTGCAGATAAACAAGTAAAACCTATGTAGGCTAGGCCAAACACCTGACCATTCCATAGATAAATTAAGTACCCTACCTTATACTCTTGGCTATCCATTCATCCCTACTTCCTGTAATTTTGCTCCGGACATGGTCTGGCCGATACATAGGTAGTATATAAATAAGGTTGGGAGACCCTTGTCGGGCTTCCCCCCCCCCCCCCGGGCCTCTCCCCCCCCCTCAAAGGGTTCTTTTAAGGCGAATACGATTAGGAGTTTTAACAATCTACTTTCGCCACTAAGTGGGAGATTGAATTATACTATCTTCACTGTACTTATTGATTTGACATGATATGGATGATCATTGTACATTATCTGTCTTAAGCTAATGTAACTTGTTTTTTATTTTTGTTTGTTCAGAACAAATAAATAAACTTTATGTTAAAAAAAAAAAAAAACCTATGTAGGCGGATTCATCTGTATGTATCATCCGAGGCTGTTCACTTCACTGTGTATATGTGAGGGTTTACAACCACTTTAAGGCATTTATCAATTTGGTCATAAGGGCTGCACACTGTTGCAAATGCCTTGCAAAATATCAGTCTGACTTGCAGTTGATCGAACACATTCTGAATCAACTGCTAATTGGTCTTTTAATGCCATAAAGCAAGGTCCATAAAGACATGGATGATCTTGTTTGGGGTGAGGGAATTTGACTGGCCTGCACAGAGTCCTGACCTCAACCTGATAGAACACCTTTGGGATGACTGCGAGCCAGGCCTTCTCGTCCATATCAGTGCCTGACCTCACAAATGCACTTCTGGAAAAATAGTCAAACATTCCCATAGACACATTCCTAAACCTCCTTGTGGGCAACCTTCCCAGAAGAGTTGAAGCTGTTATAGCTGCCAAGGGTAGGCCAACTCAATATTGAACCCTACGGACTAAGACTGGGGTGCCATTAAAGTTCATATGCATTTAAAGGCAGGCGTCCCAATACTTTTATAGTGTATTTTAAACAATTATGTATTCTCCACCTTGTGGCAACAGTTTGGGGAATGCCCTTTTCTGGTCCAACATGATTGCGCCCCCCTACGCTCAAAGCTAGGTCCATAAAGACAGATAGGTTGAAAAGTTTGGTGTGGTTGGCCTGCACAGATCCCTGACTTAAACTCTAGTCAATACTTTTGAGATGAATTGGAATGCTAATTGTGAGCCAGGTTTGCACAGGTAACATCAGTACATGGTCTGACAGATTGTCCTTTGGCTAAAGAGTGTGCAGATTACTACGAAAACACTCCAAAATGATGTGAAATAACTTCCCAGGTGGGTGAAGGCTACTATATATGCAACTCCATATTAATGCTATTGGTTTTAGAATGGAATGTCCAACTAATTCATATAGGTGTGATGTTCGGGTTCCACAAACTTTTTGCTGTATAGTGTGTAAAAAATATCAGTTCAAAAACATAAAAAGCATTGGAGTTTCCCTTTAACCCTTTGCCAACCAGCCGCCGTCATTATACTGCGGCAGGTCGGCCCAATCCCGCGAACCGTCGTAGCTATACGTCGGCTCGCGGGATCGAGATAGCAGGCGCGCGCGCCCCTGCTGCACAGCGGGGGTGCCGATGCTCATGGCCGATGCTCGAGGATGACCGCCGGCCACAAGTGATCGCGAGCATGAGGGTATAAACACACAAATCCATGTTTTGTGCTGAGAGCAGTGACAGATCGTGTGTTCCTATTAGCTAGGAACCACGATCCGTCACTTCCTCTAGTCAGTCCCCTCCCCCTTCTGTTAGAATCACCTCCCAGGGAACACAGTTAACCCCTTGATTGGCCCCTAGTGTTAACCCCTTCACTGCCAGTGACATTTTTACAGTAATCAATGCATTTTTTATAGCACCGATCGCTGTATAAATGCCTATGGTCCCAAAAATGTGTCATAATTTTCTGATGTGTCCGCCATAATGTCACTGTCACGATAAAAATGGCAGATCGCCGCCATTACTAGTAAAAAATAGAAATAATAATAAAAATGCTATAAATCTATCCCCTATTTTGTAGACGCTATAACTTTTGCGCAAACCAATCAATATACACTTATTGCGATTTTTTTTACCAAAAATATGTAGAAGAATACTAAACTAAGAAAGAATTAGCTTTTTTAAAAAAAAAAATGGGGATATTTATTATAGCAAAAAGTACAAAATATT
The DNA here is from genome assembly GCA_037952835.1 of Lithobates septentrionalis. Classification (NCBI taxonomy): domain Eukaryota; kingdom Metazoa; phylum Chordata; class Amphibia; order Anura; family Ranidae; genus Lithobates; species Lithobates septentrionalis. The sequence goes on from JBBDGP010000411.1 coordinate 2,277,179, forward strand.
GGGGTTTTTTTTTCAAAATTGTCGCTCTTTTTTTGTTTATAGCACAAAAAATAAAAACCGCAGAGGCGACAGCGCAATTGTCAGTTAAAGCGACGCAGTGCTGAATCGCAAAAAATGGCCCGGTCATTCAGCAGCCAAATCTTCCGGGGCTGAAGTGGTTAGGTAAAAAAAAAAAACCCTTATATTTTATTGTGTGTAAAAGTAAGCAATTGTCTTTCACTGGGTGTAATAAGCCATTAATATTTGGTCAGTCCCATTTGCTAAGCATCTCTGCACTAGGGTGACCACATTTCTAAACTGCCATTCAGGGACACCCCAAAAAAAAAAAGATGATTTTTGACATTTTTTTTTTGCAGATTTTTGGGGCAGGGGCGTATGAAAAAATTGTGGTGAACAGTGGACATGTCTTAAATTGCGCTAAATATTGGCTTAAAGGGGGTGTAGCGAACAGAGGGTGTAGCCACATTGTGTTAACCGTGGAAGGGGCCTAAATTTAAAACCCACCCTACCTTACAACAATCCTTTCTATCCACTGCACCCTTCCACTGACAATTTAAAGTAGCCCATCCTACCTATAGCAACCCACACTATCAACACCACACCAAAATGGCCCATTCTATCTCAACACTCCAAATCAGTCCATCATATCTAAGGCACCCCAAAGTGGACCACCCTAACCACAGCACCCCAAAGAACCCCACACCTGCGGGATGCACAGGGGGAGGCAGTGGGGTGGAGGGGGGGGGCTGCAGAGTGCTCAGGGGGGGCGCAGAGTAGTCAGAAGGACAGTGGGATGCACAGGAGAACAATGGGATGGACAGGGGGACTGAGGGATGGACAGGGGGACTGAGGGATGGACAGGGGGACTGAGGGATGGACTGTGCGACGGGCAGGGGGACTGTGGGACGGACAGGGGGACTCTTACACATAAGGACTTGCCTCTGACTGTCTCCCCGACCTTGGTTCTCACTTGTTCCTAGTAGGCTGTTCCCTGAAGCCTGCGCTCTCCCTGTCAGACTCTTCTTCCTCCTCGCTGTCCTGGGACGAGGCGAGTGTCCCCTCTATGCCTCTTGTCTGCCATGTGAGTGAGAAGTGAATCTGCGCGGGGCTGTGCTGGAAACTACACTTCCCAGCGTGCAGCGCGGCACACGGAGCCCTTCATAGAGATGACTTGGTTGGGGGAGCTTATCTGAGCGGAGCGGACATGCTCCCCGTTGGAGCAGAGTGGACCAGCCCAAGCTGAGCCGACCTGGCCCCGGCCCAAACCAAGCAGATCTGCCCCCGTTCGTGCCGTTTATTAGTGTAGCTGTGTGTTCTTATTTTATTCCGGGACACTGTATTGTCCCGGAATGAAGGTGCCCGGGACACGGGACACAAATATGAATTAAGGGACAATCCCGGGCAATCCGGGACACGTGGTCACCCTACTCTGCACTGACTGCTTCGGAGTGTCTGCTGGACCTGGATTTTTGTGGTTTTATTTACATTAGACAGTTTTCATATCTCTATACAAGTCTATCTACGGGATTGCAGATCTTGCTTAAAGCAGGTCAAATGCTTGTCAGAAGGTGGTCAACTGCAGGTCAAATGCATCTGTCAATGAATTCTGAATAATCACAAAATGATGTCAAATTAATGACATTGGCACAAACCCTATTGCATTTGGAATCTTGCAGTTCAGATAGGAATAATTAGATTTTTAGTATTCCAAAGACTTGTTTGCATAGCAGCCTGTGTATATACAACACATATTATTTGATCTTGGATCTACTTTGATTATAGAGGAACTGTCCTATTTACAGATAATATAATCTCAGAACTAACCAGACTGGTATTAAATTCCTGAGAGTCATGCCAGAAATATTAGATTTATTCATAATAGACAATACAAAGTACTAGAGGCTGGTGGTGAGTACTGGATCCCTTCCACCTGACTACTTATGATCTATTTACTGGCCTAGAATCAGGAAGCACAGAGAATCTTCAGGAGCTGTGGCAGTGTAATTGAGCTATAAACTTGTTATTGTCGCACTTCCAGACAGAGGAAGAAAGCTGAGAATTAAATATTGCTGGCAAAATGACATCAATCAGGGCTATCAATCAGGGCTCTCTTGCAGGATATGTTCTGCTGCCATTGCTAAGAAACTGGAAAAAATAACGTTTGTTCTTTATACATGTACAAAGCAGTTGTCTAGTGCAGGAAGTACAATGAGTCTATTTGGTCCATTTATAGCTTTGCATCCTGACATCAGACATGACTATTTGTGGAGTTGTGTACAAGGCTTTTTGTTAACATTTGTTCCAGGACTGAACTTGGTTAAAGACACACGGCAATCAAACATGAGTAACATGGGAATTTATTTTCTATGTTAAGGGGAGGAGGTAAATGTTTCATTATGTTAAATTTACGGATTCCAACAGTCCTACATTTAAAGCACTAGATCCAGGGGTGCCAACATCCCACAGCATTTTTACTGACAAAACATGGGAAATTTACTGATGGAGCACATCTTTTTACTGACAACCTGAAAAACTCTTATATAAAAACTAAGACAATCAATATTTAAACAGTATAAACACGATATGGAAACACTGACAAATCAGCCCCTGATATTTACAGACAGTTGTAAAAGTCACTGATTTTTACAAATCCTCAGTATATTTACTGATGGTTTGCAACCCTGATAAGAGAAAAAAGAAAGTACAGGCGCCTCTGAATGTAGACTGTTAAAACATTTATTCCAAGCATAAAGAATAAAACTCATGCCGGCTGGATGTTAAGAAAGGAGCACAGGTTCTCTTCATTTCCCAAGTGTGCATGCTCCGAAACACGGCGCGAGCACGTCAGTAATATCATCATGGTCGGCACTGCATTACAGATTGTATTCCAACCCTTGCCCTCGGCTTCCCTCCACCATACCAACATCCAGCCGGCCAGGACAGCCCTTAAGCGGCAGATACGGCTTCCAGCGCAGACCTGTGCAGTCCTTACTTACCACACATCTACATTATGTGCCTGTTATTAAAGAGGAAGTAAAGTCTTCCTGTTTAATTGTACCTACAGGTAAGCCTATAATAAGGCTTACCTGTAGTTACTGTAAATATCTCTAAACTTGCACCGTTTAGGAGATCTTTACTATATACCCTGCTGCTGATGTCATCAGTGCTTGCACTCTAAAGGAACGGTTGCTCGTGACGTTTCTTCAGGGCCCTGTGCCATGACCGGCAGCTCCTGCGTGGGAGTAACGTCATCACGGCTTTGGCCAATCACATCGCCGGAGCCCGCGAACCCAGAAAAAACACCGGGGATGATCTCAGCTGTCTCAGCGGTGTGCTGGAGCCGCTGCAGGGCTTCGTTGTAAGGTAAGTATTTCATAATGAGCTAGTATGGGATGCATACTAGCTCATTATCCCTTTGTCTTTCAGGGTTTGTTTTTTTAGGGTTTACAACTTTTTTAATCTTCACCATGTGAGTTTTATTGCTTGTGCTTGGAATAAATGTTTTAACAGTCTACACTCAGAGGCACCTGTACTTTCTTTTTTCTCTGCATGTTTGGAGGTTGCTTTTGCTCCCCCAATGAGGCTGGCCCTGAACTAGTGGACTTTTTCTTCATTTCTATATAGAGCCTGCAGCTCTCAAGGCTGTAATGATGGACATTACATTACCTCAGTAACACTTTTGCTTGCGTCACTGTCTACATGTTAACCTTGATTAGAAACTGTTGTTATAGCATAGGTTTATTTTAAGATGAACGGCATACAAACATTTTTACAAATACGTAAATGAAAACTGGGTGAACCTGCCAGACCACACACCCAGATACTTAATCACTACTATAGTACAGCTTGCTAAAAAAAAAAAACATAACTTCAGCCTGCTGATTGGATAATAAAGGTGTAAAAACTTCTTAATGGGGTCATCCCTCAGCTCACTCTGCTCTAGCTCCCATTCAATATTTTCACAATACATGTTGTCTGCAGAAGAGCCTGATTGTATCCTTCTGTTGGTGTTAAAAATTCTGTATATAGCCCTATAGAACAGACAGTGCACAATCCACATGGGCTTTGCTGCTTAACTGCACACAGGAAACGGAAACTTTATTATACAGAGAAAAGACATAGAGTTTACCATAGAGCAGCCACAAACCTGAAAACACTTCCATCTACTGGCTAATGTAGTTGTTGCACAAAATGCATACAGTGCCTTGCAAAAGTATTCACCCCCCTTAGCATTGTTCGTGTTTTGTTGCCTCACAACCTGGAATTAACATGGATTGTTTGAGGATTTGCATAATTTAATTTACAGAACATGCCCACAACTTTGAAGATTTTTTTTATTGTGAAGCAAACAACAAATAGAACAAAATAACAGAAAAATTCAATGTGCATAATTATTCACCCCCCTAAAGTCAATACTTTGTAGAGCCACCTTTTGCGGCTATCACAGCTCCAAGTCGCTTTGAATAAGTCTCTATGAGCTTGCCACATCTTACCACTGGGATTTTTGCCCATTCCTCCTGGCAAAACTGCTCCAGCTCCTTCAAGTTGAATGGTTTGTGCTTGTGAACAGCAATCTTTAAGTCTGACCACAGATTTTCTATTGAATTAAGGTCTGGGCTTTGACTAGGCCATTCCAACACATTTACATGTTTCCCCTTAAACCACTCAAGTGTTGCTTTAGCAGTGTGTTTGGGGTCATTGTCCTGCTGGAAAGTGAACCTCCGTTCTAGCCTCAAATCACACAGAGTGGTACAGGTTTTGCTCAAAAATATCCCTGTATTTAGCACTATCCATTTTTCCCTCAACTCTGACCAGTTTCCCAGGCCCGACTGCTGAAAAACATCCCCACAGCATGATGCTGTCACCACCATGTTTCACTGTGGGGATGGTGTTCTTTGGGTGATGTGATGTGTTGGGTTTGCGCCAGACATCTTTGATGGCCAAAAAGTTACATTTTAGTCTTCCTCCATACATTTTGGGAGTCTCCCACATGCCTTTTCGCAAACTCAAAACGTGCCATTTTGTTTTTTGCTGAAAGTAATGGTTTTCTTCTGGCCACTCTGTTATAAAGCCCAACTCTATGGAGTGTTTGGCTCATTGTCGTCCTATGTACAGATACTCCAGTCTCTGCTGTGGAACTCTGCAGCTCCTCCAGGGTTACTTTAGGTCTCTGTGCTGCCTCTCTAATTAATGCCCTCCTTGCCCGGTCCGTGAGTTTTGGTGTGCAGCCATCTCTTGGCAGGTTTGCTGTTGTGCCATGTTCTTACCATTTGGTTATGATAGATTTGATGGTGCTCCTAGGATCATCAAAGATTTGGATATTTTTTTATAACCTAACCCTGACTTGTACTTCTCAACAACATTGTCCCTTGTTTGGAGAGTTCCTTGGTCTTCATGGCAGTGTTTGGTTAGTGGTGCCTCATGCTTAAGTGTTTCAGCCTCTGGGGCCTTTCAAAAAGTTATGTGTATATGTAATGACAGATCATGTGACACTTATGCCCCGTACACACGGTCGGACATTGATCGGACATTCCGACAACAAAATCCTAGGATTTTTTCCAACGGAAGTTGGCTCAAACTTGTCTTGCATACACATGGTCACACAAAGTTGTCAGAAAATCCGATCATTCTGAACGCGGTGACGTAAAACACGTACATCGGGACTATAAACGGGGCAGTAGCCAATAGCTTTCATCTCTTTATTTATTCTGAGCATGCGTGGCACTTTGTGCGTCGGATTTGTGTATACACAATCGGAAATTCCGACAGCGGATTTTGTTGTCGGAAAATTTGATAGCCTGCTCTCAAACTTTGTGTGTCGGAAAATCCGATGGAAAATGTGTGATGGAGCCTACACACGGTCGGAATTTCCCACAACAAGGTCCTATCACACATTTTCCGTCTGAAAATCCGACCGTGTGTACGGGGCATTAGATTGCACACATCATTTCACTAATTATGTGACTTCTGAAGGTAATTGGTTGCACTAGAGCTTTTTATAGGCTTCATAACAAAGGGGGTGAATACATACGCACATGCCAATTATCATTTTTTTATATCTGAAAAATAGCTTTATGTATATATTTTTCTCATTTTACTTCACCAACTTAGACTATTGTGTTCTGATCCATCACATATAATTCAGATTAAAAAAACATTGCACTAAAGGCCGTAATGTAACAAAATAGGTAAAAAGCCAAGGGGGGGGGTGAATACTTTTGCAAGGCACTGTAAACTTTGTATTCCAACACACCCATTCAACAACTACTTATATTAGTCCGATTTCGGATCTCAGTTCTATAGGTCTGTTTCTTGTAAGCAGTTTTGTCAATGCACCTGATCCAATTTTGTGTCTCAGGAGTTGGAGGTCTTTGCATCTCATCCCATGAATCTGGCTCTGGTTTCAATGCCATGTGAGCAACATAGGACATACGTTTGGCTGAGATGCCTTTATTGTTTCTGGTGGATTTTCTGATGAAATCATCTTGTGGCCTGGTTTCTAGACATGTACATTCGTTATTGTCCGAATGCATTTTCGTTGAATTTCGGGGATTTCCATGTTTGTTTTAACAAAACGATAACGAACGCGCAGAATCCGAAAGCTGGAAGATCCGAAATAAAAAAATGCTTTATTTTCGTATCCATTATATTTATGTATTGTTGCGACAACAGTTCTATATGGATAGACGATTCAACATGATATTGACAATTAATAATTATAATTATTACTAGTCAAACATCATTAGAATTCTACTATAGCTTGTGGGCGGAGCATTTGACCGGAAATGTACGATTGCGGCGTAGTACAGTTTAGCTGCTTCGTAGAATCTCCTTAGAACATCCAACCGACACCACAGGCCTTCAATTGACAGATTCTACCTCAATTAATTCGGATTTTTGTACAAATGCACTTTTTAACGAAACAAAATTAAAAAAAACGAATTTCTGGAGTAAAATAAATGTATTTTTCGGACGAAACCGAAATTCTGAAACAAAATATTTCAGTGTGCACATGTCTACTGGTTTCTTCTTTTGCACTGTTTGGATTGTCTGCATTAATTTCTATTCCTGTGTCACTTTGTTGCTTATCTTCATGTGACTCTGATGTGGAATTTCCCTCAGTTCAACGTGTTTATGTTAGTTCATGAACTTTTAAACAAACTGAAGTTTAATCGACAATTACACTTCTACTGATGGTCTTGTTTGTGTCTTGAAGTAGAATTCTGTATCTATTTTGAGATTCACTGTACCCCACAAGTAAACCTTCAACCTTAATTTGCGCAAGCATCCGATTTTGTATGTTTTTTTGGGGGATGTGCATATAGGCTTTGCTTCCAAAAATGTTTGGATGGTTCAAATTCAGGGCCATTCCACATATGGAGTTTTCTCAGTCATTGTAATTTTTCCTTTTATACAGCTGATGCATTTCATTGTTTGACCACATGCATAGTCATTCTCAGTTAATTTCTTTATTATGTCAGGACTTCTGTGTCCAAGTTGCATGTGCCATGTGTGAATCAGGGACGTGCGGTGAGGTCAGTGGGTGGTGAGGCACTGGCTAGTATCAGAGGCAGATACACACAGGTTACATACGCTGCGATCGTTAGAGTGAGAGCAATAATTCTAGCACTAGACCTGCTCTGTAACTCTAAACATGTAACCTGTAAAAATTTTTAAAGCGTGTCCCATGGACATTTATAAGTACTGACGTTTGGCGCCGTTCCATAAGTGTGCGCAATTTTAAAGTGTGACATGTTAGGTATCTATTTACTCAGCGTAACATCATCTTTCACATTATACAAAAAAATAGCGCTAACTATAGTGTTGTTTTTTTTTTTTATTCGTGAAAAAGTTTTTTTCCAACTAAAAAAAATGCGTTTAAAAAAAATTGCTGTGCAAATACCGTGTGATATAAAAAGTTGCAACGACCACCATTTTCTTCCATAGGGTGTCTGCTAAAACAATATATATAATGTTTGGGGGTTCTGAGTAATTTTCTTGCAAAATAATGATGATTTTTACATGTAGGAGAGAAGTGTCAGAATTGGCCTTGGTGGCAAGGGGTTATATTACCATAAGTAATATACAAATAATTATTTTATAATGTTTTTAAGGTAATTTACTATATTTTCAAAATCTAAAGTTTCAAGTTATAACTTCCAAACAGTAATTTCACAGTAAATAGATCAATAATAAATTATTATGTTATAACATATAGCATATAAATATATGATTTAGCTTAACTATAACAGTAGCTTTTCAGCAGGCAGCAGATTCTTTTTCTCCCTCTTAACTGTGTAAGAAAAACATGGGATTGTGGGTAAATCGTATACCCATAAACCCATGTTTATTCCTTGTAGTTAAGAGGGCTAGGCTGCAAGGGAGCATTTGTCTTTTAGACACATGCCCCTTCTATGACACTGCAGTGAGAGTCGTGCCTCCACTGCATCATTTTTATTGGACAGCTGGGACCAATGGTACTTTACCATTGGTCCAAGACTCCAAGCTGTTTATTGAGCTCAGTGCCTCTGACAAGAAGTGAGAGGCACTGTGAGCTCCACCTCTCAGTCTGCTGCAAACAGAATGTGTCAGCTTGTATTTAAAGTGAAGTCCGCCCACCACTGCAAACATTAAAAGCCAGCAGCTACACATACTGTAGCTGCTGGCTTTTAATAATCGGACACTTACCTGTCCTGGAGTGCAGCGATGTCGGCACCGCAGCTGATGTTTCCATCAGCTGTCGGGTGCTGCCGCCTCCAGTGCAAGTAAGAGAACCCGGCAGTATAGCCTTGCGGCTTCAAACCGGGAACCATACTGCGCATGCACGAGACTCCGCTCCTCTCTCCTACTAGCCTGGCAGCCCGAGAGATGATGCAAATATTCGTGGCTGAGGCTCACTGAAGTGGGGACAGGATACCTATGAAAGACAGGTATCCTGTCCCCCCTCTCCCCCGAAAGGTGCCAAATGTGGCACCAGAGGGGGGAGGAGTACAATGAGCGGAAGTTCCACTTTTGGGTTGAACTCTGCTTTAAAATGGCTTAGTTTCTGACAGGCTGCGCAAGGAGACCCATATCTCTGGAACCATAGGTCGTAGGAGCCCCAAATTTTTACCAGTGGTGGGGTAGCACTTAAGCTACATACCCCCCATATTCTCTATGACCCCAGGTCACCGAGCTACGAACCTCGAAGAGTGTTTTTCTTTCTTTTTTAATGTCCATGGTAGGTGAGGCCCTACCTCACCTGCTTCCCCTGACTGCACATCCCTGGTGTGAATGTAGTTTGAATGTTTTTCCTCCTTGTCAGTGCTCACTATCTCATTGCAGTTCAGCTGATACAGTTTATCTAAAATTTTAGCCTTTACAAGTAAAATATCCCCTTTTGTGACAGCACCTTTGAAGGTCACTACATTGCCTTGTTGTGTGAGTTTCCTCACTGACAAAAGATTTGTTTCAAGAGCAGGGAAATAGAGGACATTTTTCACAGGTATCTTTCTGGTGACACCAGAAATAGTAAAGTGAAGAAAACCATCTCATATTCCTTCTGATTCCATTATTTGCCCTTTAGCTGTGGTGATTTTTTTCTGTTTTACTCTGGTCAAGGTGAATAAAGAAATTTCTGTCATTTGTCATCTGACTCATAGCTCCTGAATCAACACACCATGCCTGCGAAGATGAGGTGAAACTTTTGGATAGAAAAATATATTTATTATCTGAAACAAAATTAGCTTCTTCCTTCACACGTTTGGTCTTTTGTAGTTTGTTTTTGCACTCTAGCTTTCCAGATTCTGCAATCTGCTTTTAAATTACCTTGTTTCCTGCACACAAATCTTCACAGTCTCTTGTTGCATATTACTGTTTATATTCCTATTTTTTTCGTCTTTAAAGCAGACTCTGCAACAGAAGCACTGTCACTAATAATGCTTTCTGTTTTAAGCTTACATTTATCCTCAAGCTTGCCCTTAACATATTCCAATGTCAGTTCATCATCTGAATGTGCATCAAGTGCTGTAGAAAGCTTTCATAACTTTCTGGTAAGCCACTGAGTAATAGTGCTGCAACATGAAAATATTTTATTTCTTTTTTTACCTCTCAGGCATTCAACCATTTCCAAGGTGTGCCTTATGTAATCCTGCATTTCCTTGCCTTTCATCAGCTTGGTTGGTATAGCCTTCTAATCAAATACAGTTTATTGTTGATATTAGCTGTTTCATGCACCTTTTATAAACCTTCCCATATTTCTTTAGCAGTTTCAACCTTACATGTATGTATGATTTGATCATCCTCTATGTGTAAGAGAGATTGTGCTCTAAGCTTTTTGGCTTTTTTTCCTATTCATTTATCTGAAGGGTGTACCTGCCCTTATTAGCAACATTTTCACCTTGAATTTTCAAGACTGATAGTTCTGGTTTGTCAGATTTGCAAATGAAAGCTTTGTTGCAGCTGTATTACTGCCCATTTTCTTTTATTCTTCTACAGTCTTCTTTCTGTTGCTGTATCTTGCACTTATCTGCTGTAGCTGGCTATGATTGGGCTATGACTGGGTTCTCAACCTTTCTCTGGGTGTGTCTGGGCCCATAACCTGTTAGAAATTCTATTTATAGCCCTACAGAACAGACAGTACACAGTCCACATGGGCTTTGCTGCTTATTTGTAGACAGGAAACAGGAAAATTTCTACTTATACAGTTACAAGCTTATAAACTATCTATTGGCTAATGTAGTTGTTGCACAAAATAAATGAAATTTGTATTTTAACAGTTGGACCTCTCTTTCCAAATCTGATTGCTGCTGTACCGGAGATAACTGCTAGGGATGAGCAGTGATTTCAGAAAAACTGGTTTCACTGTGGTTGCTTCAAATGTTTTTTTTTAAATTCTGTGAAACAATCCACAAAATTATGGAGTTTTTGGGGTGGGTGTTTGCAGAAGAGCAGGTCTAGGATAAATAAAAGGACTTCCTTAAAGCAGAGTTCCACCCAAAAGTATAAGCTCCGCTTATCTGCCTCCCCCCCCCCTCCGCTGCCACACATATTTTAAACAGGTAACCATCCCCACTTCCGAGAGCTCTCGCCATGGTGAGATCACTCAGAAGTTTGGTCCCCCTCCTCCTTCCACCACCGCCCAGCCATTCAGAAAGCGCAGCACGCTTTGCACATGCACAGTAGGGAACCAGCTATGAAACCGAAAGGCTTCACTGCCAGTTTCCCTTACCAAGAATGGTGGCGGCAGCACCCAAGAGCCGACATCGCTGGATTCAAGGATAGGTGAGTGTATTCATATTAAAAGTCAGTAATTGTAGCTGCTAATGTTTTGCTGGGGGGTGGGGGAGGGGACTCCACTTTAACTGTCAGAAGCCAGTTAATGTCCACTCTTTTTGCTGTTATTGCAGAGGTTTTGTTGCATTGAATTGTGGAATGACATTGACAACATTATCAGTACTATACTATAATAGAATCAAAACAAACCATTATAGTCTCCTTTTAAGATTCAAGTTTTGAGATTCATTTGAGGTTTTGGGTTAGAAGTTAGTTTGATTTTTATGTATTACAATATGTTTTCCAGTGTGATTGATTAGCTTTTCAAGGTCAAATAAACTAATTGGCGTTCAAACTGATGGGACCAAAATACATTTGTCAATTTTATTACACAGAAAACTAATGTACCGTTAAGGGGTAGCACTGAAAATCTGTATAAACAGTACAAAGAATTAAATATTATAATTAAGAAAACACAGGCACAAACAGTAAACTGCAATATGTCTTTAGTGTATTAGTGTTGCCAGACTTCCAGAGTCTCGGATGTTATGAATGATTTTCTCCATGCTGTAGATGTATTATTCAGTCATTCACCACTGCAAGCTTCACTAATTGATTTTCCCTTTTGCCGCTCTGTCATCCGATGTTTGCAAATTACTTATGAGTAATTTCTATTGGCTCATTTAATTATTTCATCCCAAATATTCAATTATGCTTCATTTAAGCAGCATCTAAAATATATATTAAATGATTGCTTAGTAAGTAAACAAACTGTTGATTTTTTTCATATTTAAATTCCGCTTTGTACCTATTTGTTTTGTTGCACAATAATCAGATTTAAACATAAATGAAGATGATGTGCAACTCTTACTAATATAATCATAAGTTCATGCAAAAGTCCATTAAGAATAGATGTCTGAAGTTGTGTGCTGAGAGCACACTCACTGCTCATTTCCAGCACATTGACAACTCTTCTGCAAGCTCTTGATCATGGCCCCAGTTTGGGAATTGAGGGATCCCGATCACATGACCGCTGTGATAGCCAATCACAGTGATCACATGATAGAGAAGCTGCGCCACCTCCTGGCATTACAGCCCACTTAACAGAGGCAGAAGGGGTTAAGTATACATGACCGGGGGGCCTGGTGTGTGCTTCAGTGTGACCTGAGCTGTAGTGTTGATAACAATCAGCAGGTGGAGAAAGCTCATGGCTGATTCTTTCCCAGGTTCTTCTTCTTTTGTGCATTGCTGATCACCTGATCTCACTGTAAAGCTGGCCATATAGCTAGCAATTTTCATACAATGCAAATCCATAGGTTGCCTGACTGATTGAAAACAGATCCTGTGCGTGGCTGGTATACAACAGTATCGCAACACTAGTTAAAGCTGAAGTTTGATTGGCTTCTATTTTCCCCTGAGGTTCATTTCTTACTCCTTCATCAACATGCTAATGAAATCTTTAAATAATACCATTTTGTTTTCATTACACACTATATTTTAAATCCAGTGACATTGACACTGGGTTTTGGTGCTTCTCTATATAATCAAGGCAGATCACAGCTGGTGGGCAGCATCAATTGGATGCTGTACATGGATTCATGAAAACTTCCATGCACCCTGTTTCAGTAGCCCTCTCAAGAGCAAACTGAGTGTCTCAGACTTTCTCTCTAGTGGCTTATCAATGCATATCTATATTTATTACAATAACAAATATATGGAAGATTAAGCATATGAAGATGAGAAACTTACATCAAAAATTACTTTAAAGCAAGCACTGAAAATAAAACTTGTACTGTGTACTTGCTGAAAATACACTATCAGGGTAATTCAATAAAGCCCTTATAAGCTTTATTGACCCAAGCGGAAAATTCAGGTATTTCTTAATAATGTCACTTTTACAAAGTGGTGCTATTACTGCACCCAATTTAACCACTTGATCTATGGAAGGTTTCCCTGGCTTCCTGACCAGAGCATTTTTTGCAATTTGGCCCTGCGCTGCTTTACCTGTTAATTGCACGGTCATGCAATGCTGTACCCAAACAAAATTTATGTCCTTTTTTCCCCCACAAACAGAGCTTTCTTTTGGTGGTATTTGATCACCACTGGGATTTTTATTTTTTGCAATATAAATGAAAAAAGATGGAAAATTTTGAAAAAAATATATATTTTCTACTTTTTGTTATAAAAAGTATCCAATAAACTAAATTTTTGTCAAACATTTAGGCCAAAATCAATTCAGCTACATGTCTCTGGTAAAAAAAATTTCAATAAGCGTATATTTATTTGCAAAAGTTATAGCGTCTACAAACTGTATATTTACTGGAATTTATGCAGCTTTTACTTTCTGATTGCCTATCTCATTTATTACATAGTTACATAGTAGACGAGGTTGAAAAAAGACACAAGTCCATCAAGTCCAACCCATGTGTGTGATTTTATGTCAGTATTACATTGTATATCCCTGTATGTTGTGGTCATTCAGGTGGTTATCTAATAGTTTTTTGAAATTATCGATGCCCCCCCGCTGATACCACCGCCTGTGGAAGAGAATTCCACATCCTAACCACTCTTATGGTAAAGAACCCTCTACACAGTTTAAGGTTAAACCCCTTTTCTTCTAATTTTAGTGAATGGCCGCATGTCTAATTAAATTCCCTTTCGCAGAAAAGTTTTATCCCTTTTTGGGGTCACCAGTACGGTATTTGTACATTGAAATCATATCCCCTCTCAAGCGTCTCTTCTCCAGAGAGAATACGTTCAGTGCTCGTAAACCTTTCCTCACAACTAATGTCCTCCAGACCCTTTATTAGTTTTGTTGCCCTTCTCTGGACTCTCTCCAGTTGCAGCACATCCTTCCTGAGGACTGGTTCCCAGAACTGGACGGCGTACTCCAGGTGCGGCCGTACCAGAGTTTTGTAAGGTGGGATAATTATTATTTTATTTCTGGAGTTATTCCCCTTTTTAATTCATGCCAATATTCTGTTTCCTTTGCTTGCAGCAGCTTGCTGAGCCTGTCATCTACTAGGACCCCCAGGTCCTTATCCATCCTAGATTCCCCCAGAGGTTCTCCCCCCAGTGAGTAGATTGCATTCATATTTTTGCCACCCAAATGCATTATTTTACATTTTTCCACGTTAAACCTCATTTGCCATGTAGTTGCCCACCCCATTAATTTGTTCAGATCTTCTCGCAAGGTTTCCACATCCTACAGAGAAGTTATTGCCCTGCTTAGCTTAGTATCATCCGCAAATACAGAGATTGAGCTGGCTATCCCATCCTCCAGGTCGTTTATGAATAAATTAAATAGGATTGGTCCCAGGACAGAACCCTGGGGGACCCCACTTTCCACCCTGGACCATTCCAAGTACTCCTCATTTATCCATACCCACTGAACTTGCCCCTGTAGCCAGTTTTCAATCCATGTACTCATCCTATGGTCCATGCCAACGTACATTGTACAGTAAACGTTTGTGGGGAACTGTATCAAATGCTTTTGCAAAATCCAGATACACCACGTCTACGGGCCTTCCTTTATCTAGATGGCAGCTCATCTCCTCATAGAAGGTTAATAGATGGGTTTGGCAATCTATTATTGAGGTGATAAAATGGCAGGGCAGTAGAACCCCCCCCCCCCTCCAAATGACCCCTTTTTGGAAGTAGACACCCCAAGAAATGTGAGAGGCATCTTGAGCCTATTGAATATTTAATTTTTTTGTCACAAGTTAATGAAAAATTACAAAAAAAACTTTTTTACACAAAGTTATCACTGAAATGATATATTGCTCAAAAATGACATGGGTATATGTGGAATTACACCCGAAAATAAATTCTGTTGCTCTCCTGAGTATGGGGCTACCACATGTGAGAATTTTTGGGATCCTAGCCATGTAAAGGTGCCAAATCAATCACTGCCTTGAGGATTTCAAAGGGCGCAAATTGCTCATTTCACTTCCTCACAACCTATCACAGTTTCGGAGGCCCTGAAATGTCAAGATAACACAACCCCCCCTCCCCCCCCATGACTCCATTTTGGAAAGTAGACACCCCAAGCTATTTACTGAGAGGCATGTTGAGTCCATGGAATATTTACGATTTTGCCATAAGTTTCAGAAAAATTACAAAAATATATATATATTTTTTTTTACACAAAGTTGTCACTTAAATTATATATTGCTCACACATGCCATGGGTATATGTGAAATTACACACCAAAATACATTCTGCTGCTTCTCCTGAGTATGGCGATACCACACATGAGAACATTTTTGGCAGTCTAGCCACGACCAGGACCCTGAAAACCAATTACCACCTTCAGGCTTTCTAAGGGCATAAATTGCTCATTTCACTTACTCACTACCTATCACAGTTTCGGAGGCTCTGAAATGCCAAGATAGCACAAAATCCCCCTAAATTACCCCTTTTCAGAAATTAGACACCCCAAGCTATTTGCTGAGAGGCACGGTGAGTATTTTGCAGGTCTCGCTTTTTGTCAAAGTTTTGAAAATTGAAAAAAGAAAAGAAAAAAATAAATATTCCTTTTCTTTCTTCATTTTCCAAAAAATTGTGGCAACAAATGAGATTTGAAAAATACTCACCATCCCTCTTAGCAAATACCTTGGGGTGTTTAATTTTTGAAAAGGGATCATTTAAGGGGATTTTGTGCTATCTTAACATTTCAGGGCCTTAATTTTTTTTAAATCATTTTTATTGTTATCACAGGGAATGTAAATATCCCCTTTGATAGCAATAGGTAGTGACAGGTACGCTTTTTTGAAAAAATTGGGGTCTATTAGACTCTAGATCTTTCCTCTGCCCTCAAAGCATCTGACCACACCAAGATCGGTGTGATAAGATGCTTTCCCAATTTCCCAATGGCATTGTTTATATCCGGTGAAATCGAAGTAATGAACTGCTCGTAGCCCTTGGTTTTTCAGACCATAGGGATTATTAGAGCCATTCTGGTCTCCGATCAGCTCTATGGTCAGCTGTCAGAACCTCCGGCTGCATTCTCGGGTTCCCCGGTGGGACAGGAGAGCCAGAGAAAACCGTGGCAAGCGGCAGGAGGGGGGTCCCCTCCCACTGCTTGTAAAAGCAGTCTAGCAGCTAATTAGACACTAGGATTGCTTTTACATGAAAGCCGACTGCCGGCTGAAAAAAATGATACCAAGAAGATGACTAAACCTGCAGGCATCATTCTGGTATAACCACTCAAAGTCCAGCGACATACCAATGCGTTGCTGGTCTTTGTTGGGCATATATTGTAATGTTCTTTTTTTCATGCAGTCTGTAAGCTGAACAAGAGAACAAAAAGAGAACCCAACAGATTCCTCTATTCATATCGATCAATGTGGGTGAAGAAATCTCTCCCAGAAAAAGTGTGTGGTATGCCCACCATTGGAATATACCGCACTGCATCCACCAATTTCTAATGCTAGGCATCATGGGATGAACGAAAAAAAATTAACCTAATGCCGCGTACACACGGTCGTGCTTTCGGCTACAAAAGTCCGACAGCCTGTCCGACAGACTTTCGACGGACTGTTGTCAGACTTTTGGCGGACTTGTGGCAGACTTTCTTACGAACGGACTTGCCTACATACGATCACACAAAAGTCTGACGGATTCGTACGTGATGACGTACACCGGACTAAAATAAGGAAGTTGATAGCCAGTAGCCAATAGCGTGGGTTTTTGTCCGTCGGACTAGCATACAGACGAGCGGATTTCTGGGTCCGGCGTAGTTACGACGTAAAGATTTGAAGCATGTTTCAAATCTAAAGTCCGTCAGATTTGCGGCTGGAAAAGTCCGCTGAAAGTCCAGGGAAGCCCACACACGATCGGATTGTCAGCCAGCTTTAGTCCGTCGGCATCCGTCGGACTTTTGTAGACCAAAAGTCCGACCGTGTGTACGTGGCATAACAGTCCAGGGATACAAGTAAGCCCTTTCAGCAGCTGAAACCTCACTAGCAACCACTACAAATGACGGGCAGGAATCACTCAGCCACCCGCTCTCAGATGGACCCATCCACACAAATCAGCAGGAAAATTCCAGCGATGTTCCGAACGCAGTATACGGACTCACAGGCCGCATCTCAAGCCGCGGACTGTAGTTACACTGGTCGCGTGGCCGCAGCTGGCGCTCCCGCAGCGCCTCAGACAGGCTCATCCCACGCAGGCCCCTCTCCACTCCTATGCCTGGCGGACCTCCAGAGTGTGGCACAGGACATTAAAAACACCTTGACAGCAGCAATCGCAGACTTGAAGGCAGACCTCAAAGTTGTAGCTACAAGAGTGGAGCATGTGGAGGCGACCACCATGACGCACGGCGCGGCCATTCAACAGGTACAGCAGGCAGTCTCTGTACACAACAGGCATCTCATTGACATGCATAGGCATATGGAGGACCTTGATAATCGGGCCGCAGACGCAAACTCCGAGTTCGGGGATTTCCTGAGTCTGTAGAGGCCCCCCAACTGCAAGCAGTGGTCTGGGCAATCTTCAACACTCTATTAGGCAGGCCGCCTGATGCACCGATCGAAATGGAGAGATGTCACAGAGCACTAAGGCCAAGGGGTAGGGACACTGACCCGCCTGGGGACGCTGTCTGCTGTCTTGTCAGCTTTACCCAGAAAGAAGAGATCCTGCGCCTGGCCCGTAACCATGCCCACTTGGAGCATGAAGGAGCACGTATTCAGCTCTATCAAGACTTATCCGCCATCACCCTACAACACAGGAGGGACCTCCGCCCTCTTCTCCAAGCTTTGCATGAGAGACACATTCCCTATCATTGGAAGTTTCCGTTTTGCCTTCAGGCAACAAATGGTAACCATAGGGCCCAACTGAGGACACCAGCGGATCTAAGACCGTTCTGTGACATGCTAGGAATCCCGATGATCCCAGTTCCAGACTGGTATGGAGCCTTTCTACAACCTGAACCCTGGATCCCTACACAATATGGAGACACCCCAAGGTCTCTAAGAAGTAGGCAACGCCGCCGCAGACCCTCGGCTGATTCGCCACTGAGACGCCGGGGAGATTTGGAGACCGATGAAAGCCCACGTGTCTCCCCATCATCTGCCAGGCACAAGACTGACCATTGAACCCCCGACAGCCTAAATGGTGAGCTACATTGTTACGAGTACTTGTCTCCTTAGATGCTCCTTGGCATTTGCAAAGTACGCTGAGAACCAATGCTATTGCTGGTATTTACAATTAGCAAACAAATGATGCAGAGCTTACTGACACCTGATTTTCCCCTGATCGCTATATATCCCGCCTTCCCATATTCTCTCTGACAGATACTGCCTATCCCATGTACCCCAGGAATCTACAGAACTTCTTCGTGTAGCACTATCACTAGAGAATATGGCGGGGGACTTTACCCACGAATTCGGAAATAGTACTGAGCAGAGGTAAGCAATCACCTCAACAAAACCAGTGCAATTTCTGCTCCATTCCCAGCTCTAGCTCTTTCAATATGAGAGCCTTTACACACAAGGTGACAACCGAGCTCTGGGAAGATGCATGCCCTTCCCCCTCCCCCCTATACCATACTGACTCTCAACGATAACTGTGGACAACGCCTATGTTACAGGTTTGGCAACCATTTACCCCCACCCCCTTTTTTTGAACACACTGCTATTAGCAATGGTAGTACTGGACATCTGGCTCCTGGAATTGCCTTAGCATTGTATCCCCCCCCTTCTCTTACCCCTACCACCACCCTGTCTTTCCCTATTTGGGAGACCAGAAAGAGGCTCTGGAATCACCAGCTAGCCATAATGGCACGCATCCTGGCATCTCAGGGACTTAACCAGATTTTTTCATACATATGTATTGGGGATAGGAGCCAGCCAAGGCTCACTAATTTGGCATTGTACTTTATGCTGGTTTAATGGTTATTGTTATAAGGCATGTTATTTACTCATGTTTCACGGGACATGTTACCCGGTCTAAAGATGGGACATCCCAACCCTTACACTCATGATTGTTCATGGAGGTGGGGGAAGATGTCCCAGATAGCCTGGAAAAGGGCGAGGCCGCCTCCCAGCCCACACTGAGCTTTGTGGCCCTGGGGGTGTTTATGCAGCAGGGGGATATGGGGCTCCATATCCCCCTTGCTGCCAGATGCTGCAGGGATCTCACAGATCCTGAACACGGATGGCTTCTCGGGGCCCCTAATACCTGGTTCCATCGTACTTTGTGATGGGGCTGGGTATGGAGGCTCGGATGTCCTTGCCTTGCCAATAGGGTGACAGCATGACTAATTCAAATGTTAAAATGGGCAGATCATACAGAACTAGTTATATAGACTTTTCTATGTTATGAATACAAGCGGACCAAGGTTACAAGGCATTATGTTGATTTGGAGTGATACTCTTTACACGTCAAGACTCTCTACAGTTCTTATGGGGGGGGCGGTGTGGGCCCCTCCCACTTAATGTGGGGGGTCCACCCAGCCTCACCCCATCCAATGGGGCCAAGGTCTCGTTTAAACCCTAAAGCTCATACACTCAGGTCCCTGGATGGTGGGAAGTGCCCACATAGTTTTCTAGGTCCTAAGTCTCTTCCCCACCTCAGGTAGGCAGGTCTCCTCCTTGAAACTAGCCAGAAAAACCTCACATTTCCTTTGCCTTTATACCCATCCCTCATTAGGTTACTCACCTGGACTGTAATACCTCCGGTATTTTGTTTGTGTTCCCCAAAAAAGGGATAACTTGATTGATCGGAGAGTGGGCCCCCTTTGGAGTTACTGGTTTATTCAGTGCAACTCTCCGGAGCGGGCCTATCCTGCTCTGTAACTTCTTCTGTCTCACTACCTCCCTTTTCTGCCTCGTTCTTCCCCCCCCCCCCTTTCCCCCACTCCTCTCTCTCTTCTACATTTCACCTCTGGTCCTTATCCCCTATTCTCCCCCCCACTAACCTCTAGACCCCATCCCCCCAAACCTAGGGGTAGCACTGATAAGCTCTTCTGCTCACTGAACAATGCCTTCTGTATCACATTCATCGGCTCCTCTATCCCTCAAGGTTTATTCCTTGAACACAAAAGGTCTTTACATTCCAGAGAAGCGGAACTGTGTTCTTGCTGAAGCACATCGCCTTAAGGCTCAAGTATTATTTCTACAAGAAACCCATTTTAAATCAGGTTCCATCCCCCGCTTAACCAATAGCCGATTCCCGGGAGTCTACCATGCCACCTGCCCCATATCCAAAACAAAAGGGGTCTCCATAGTAATTGCTAAATCTTTCCCATTCCGCCTCACAGACCGATTCCTTGACTCAGAAGGCAGGTACATCTTTTTGAAAGGGACATGGAAGGACAGGCCAGTTACTTTGGCGAACATTTACTGCCCCAATTCTAAACAAGTAACCTTCCTAAAAGAGGTCCTCACACAGCTCACAACCTTTAAAGTGGAGTTCCACCCACTTTTACAACTCTTCAGCATCCCTCACTAAACTGTGCACTGTAAACGAATTGGATATTTTAACATTTTTTTTCTCAGCACCTACTGTATAACTGCTGTATTCATTTTTCACTTCCTCCTCCCTGGCCGTGGCCCATCGCATCCTTTCCTGTTTGCAATGCCTTCTGGGAAGGGGCGCAACTTCCTCTGACACTGCCGTTGCTATGGAAACCTGACCTGAAACCTATTACACTGCTTGTGCTGCACTGAGCATGTGCGAGATCTGCAAGGATGAGATCCAGGAAGAAATACAGTCTGGCTTCAGATGCCCACACTTAAGATGGCCACGGCCTGCTGTAAGTTTATAAAATAACAAACTACTGCTATAACTAACAAAACAGACCTTAGTTTACAGACTAACTTTACTAGAATACATTAAGCTTGTGTATTATAGGGGTATTTTTATTTAAAAAAAATAATTTCGGCCGGAACACCACTTTAAGTCAGGCCTTCTGATTCTGGGGGGAGACTTCAACATGGCCCTAGATCCGCTTCTCGATACATCCACAGGTACCTCTCAATTCCATTCTCTGCTTTGCGCCAAGCTAAACTCGCTTTAGCTTCTCTCACACTACATGATACCTGGCGCACTCTACAGCCCCAGGGGAAGGATTACACATTCTTCTCCCCTCCTCGCAGCCGCTATTCCAGGCTAGACTATCTGTTTATACACCAGACAGATTTGGCCTTCCTACAGGATGCGACTATAGAGAATATGTACATTTCTGATCACCACCCGATCACATTGACCTTACAATTCCCGCAACGGAAAATGACAACCAGAACTTGGAGACTGGATGCTTCTCTCCTCGCCGACCCGGGAAACTTAGTCGAAATCACCAAGACTATTACAGATTACTTCCAACTTAATAATACCCCCGACGTATCTCCCATGACCCAATGGGAAGCACATAAATGCGTTGTACGGGGCCGCCTTTTAGCTATTGCTGCTAGAAAGAAAAGAAAAAAACCCAACAGTCTGTGATTCAAAACCTGACTGAAAAAATAGCCCTTCTAGAAGCACAACATAAGCACTCTCTAGCAGTAAAGGTAGCACAGGAACTAGCTGACACACGGGTAGCCCTCCTAGAGGAACTATTTAAACGGGCTCAAAAGAGACAGGTTCTATCCCAGAAACTATTCTACGAACAGGGCAATAAACCAGGGAGGCTATTGGCTAGGTTCACTCAGAGACGCAAACTCCTGTCCACGGTTCACCACATTATAGACTCAGGAGGAACATCTCATTCCAGAAACGAGGACATCGCCAACCAATTTCGCCAGTTTTATAGCAAATTATACAATCTTGACTCGCACGAACACAGACCCTTATCGGCAGATGCACGCTTAGAGCTCAAATTCAGCCTCTATCTATGGACGACTGGCAAGCCATGGAGACACCACTGTCCTTAGAGGAGTGGGAGAGGGCCTTGAAGGCCATGAAACCTGGCAAAAGCCCTGGGCCAGATGGCTTTTCAGCACAATATTATAAAAGCTTTGCTGGCCTCCTGGCCCCCGAATTTTCTTAAGGCCTTTAACGCCCTCTCTAACTCACCATGTACCTCAGGTAGCTTACTAGAGGCCTACATCTTGGTGATCCCTAAGGAAAACAAAAACCCCGCAGATGTAGCCAACTACCGACCCATATCCCTCTTGAATGTTGATGTGAAATTGTTCGCTAAGATCCTGGCCAATCGTTTGTCCTCTCACATACCTGCCTGGGTGGGTCTTGACCAAGTTGGCTTTGTCCCTGGAAGAGAGGCCAGGGACAATACCATTAAGGCGCTCAATTTACACCACTGGCTTACGTCAACCAACAAAGAGGGTTGCTTCTTAGCGATGGATGCTGAGAAGTCGTTCGACAGGGTGGCCTGGGATATATGGACGCGGTCCTGGAAGCCCTGGGATTAGGAAGCATTATGCAAACTTTTATTAAAGAACTCTACACCAGGCCCAGGGCTACAGTTCGAGTAAACGGACACCTGTCGGACTCCTTCCCCATCCATAATGGGACTAGACAGGGATGTCCCTTATCTCCGTTACAATACATCTTCACATTAGAACCCCTCCTCCGGTGCATCCGGGCACATCCAGACATTAAAGGGGATTGAGGTACATCAACGGGAATATAAGATTGCTGCTTTCGCGGATGATATATTACTCTTCCTCTCATCCCCACTGACGATTCTACCTAACCTAATGCCAGTGTTAGAGCAGTTTAAAACCATCTCGAACCTAAAAATCAATCTCTCAAAGTCTTATGCACTTAATGTTTCTCTACCCCCACGGATAGTTCAGCTCTGCCGGGAAAATTTCCCATTTAGCTGGAAAGCAGATACCATTAAGTACCTGGGCATTCAACTCCCTAGTAAGCTCAAAGATCTTTACGAAAAGAACTTCCTGACAGAGCTGAGACTTATCCAGCAGGACCTACTCCGATGGGAGGCACCCACCATTTTGTGGTTTGGGCGGGCTGCAATTTTGAAAATGACGGTGCTCCCTCGTTTACTTTACAAATTACAGACTATTCCGATCCGCTTACCACCGGCCTTCTTCACAACCTATAAACGCATGTGTAGATCCTTTTTATGGGGAACTAAAGTAGCGCGAATAGGGTGGGCCAAGCTAGTTCTACCAAAATTAGGATCTCCAGAGATACTGGGCGGTTCATCTAACTCGGGTGGTAGAATGGCGGATCCATACTAAATATAAGGTATGGGTCCACCTTGAAAAATTTATCTCAGGTACCGAACTCGAGTACGTCTCATAGTTCCCAAAGACACACAGGCCGACTAATGTACACTCTCATCCCCTTATAGGAGCTACCCTGCATGCCTTTGACACGGCGTGCAAAGCTCACTCACTTTCAAACCCACAATGCACGATCACTCCTATCAGAAATAATCCAGACTTCCCTCCGGGAACGGAGGGGTCCTTTTTATCAGCAGCAGGGCCGGTACAAGGCAGGGGCGGAAGGGGCGGATGCCCTGGGCGGTACGATTTTCTATACTAGGGGGGGCGCAGGTGAAGAGCTGGCAATGTGCTTCACACCTGTCATTATACACACTAGCCAGTGCCGTTGTACCTGAAAAATTGTAAGTGTGCCGAGTGCACTCCTGCATCTGGCACAACAAGCCCTGGCTTCACCTCCTTTCCCTGTCAGCTTCACTGTTCACTCCCCCTACGAAGCAGCCTCGTAGTCCCGGCCAGCGGCGTGAGGTCACTCACGGCCGGAGGTGGGGTGGGAGGACTCAGTGGAGCGCGGAGAGCTGTTGCCGCGCTGCAACCTATAGGAGCCAAGGAGCCTGTCTCTTGCTGTAAGTTTGAAAGCAGTGTGGGTGGGAGGCGGGCATCTCTGAGCCGCGATCCCGGTCCCCTTCAGCAGCTGTATCTCTCCCGCTAGCTGCCGCACAGGCAAGTTTAGAAACCGGCTCCTCCTCAGCTCTGACAGGACAACATGAGGAGGAACGTCGGAAGGTGGGCATCACAGGGCGCTGTGCCGCACTGTATCTGAGGTCTGTGTGTGAGGAAAGCTGCTGCCAAGCTGAGGGAAGGGAGAGCTGCACTGAGAACACAAGGGGAGGATGAGAGTATTTGTAGGGAGAAAATGATTACTTCTAGGTGGGAATGATATGGGGGAGGGGGGTGTATTTGTGCTGTTGTGTTAGGAAGGGAGTTCTGGGGGGGTTCTGCTGGGATGGGGAATTTGAGGGGTGCCAGGATAAGATTTTTTTTCTAGTAGGGGTATTTGGGGGGAGGGGGTTGTGATAGAAGAGGTGATGGGGGGGGGGGGGTTTGTGCTAGGATAGGAAATATTCGGGCTGTTAGAAATGGGGATTGGGGGGGGAGAATTTATGCTAGGGATAATTGGGGGTATTTGTTTTAGAGGGGAAATTTGGGGGTAGGATTTGTGCTGGGAGGGGGATTTTGGGGGGTGACAGGGGTAAGATTTGTGCTGGGAGGGGGATTTTGGGGGGTGACAGGGGTAAGATTTGTGCTGGGAGGGGGATTTTGGGGGGTGACGGGTAAGATTTGTGCTGGGAGGGGGATTTTCGGGGGCGACAGGGGTAAGATTTGTGCTGGGAGGGGGATTTTCGGGGGCGACAGGGGTAAGATTTGTGCTGGGAGGGGGATTTTGGGGGGTGAAAGGGGTAAGATTTGTGCTGGGAGGGGGATTTTGGGGGGTGACAGGGGTAAGATTTGTGCTGGGAGGGGGATTTTGGGGGGTGAAAGGGGTAAGATTTGTGCTGGGAGGGAGGATTTGTTCTGTGGGGGAAAGAGAATTTGTGCCAGGAGAGAGGATTTGTGCCGTGGAGATGGGGGGGGGGGATTTGTGCTAGGAGGGGGATTTTGGGGGGGGGGGTTGTGCTAGAAGAAGTGATGGGGGGGAGATTTGTGCTAGGAAAGGAAATATTGGGCCTGTTAGAAATGGGGATTGGGGGGGGAGAATTTATGCTAGTAAGGATGATAGGGGGTATTATTTGTGTTCGGGGCTAAGTATGCCGATTAGTGCTCAATTTTTAAAAAATTTTTTTGGAAGGGGAGGGGGGGGGGCGCAGTTTGGTGTCTTTGCCCTGGGCGCTAAATTACCTTGTCCCAGCACTGATCAGCAGAGTGGCCTTTTGCAGAAATGCAGGCTAGACATTTCCATTTCTTTTCCAGAGGAAGGTTCCTCCGACAAAATGAATTGGCATCACTCTCAAACACAAAGTCTTTCCCCTTCTGGGCTTACATACAACTAAAACACTTCTTGGACAGTCCCTCAAATAGATGTAATTTTGCAAAAACCCTAACTTTCTGGAATCATTATGCTCTAGCTCCT
The DNA here is from genome assembly GCA_037952835.1 of Lithobates septentrionalis. Classification (NCBI taxonomy): domain Eukaryota; kingdom Metazoa; phylum Chordata; class Amphibia; order Anura; family Ranidae; genus Lithobates; species Lithobates septentrionalis. Next base: position 2,302,718 of record JBBDGP010000411.1, read on the forward strand.
CCCCCCAGAGTCATCTGATTTCGGGGCTGTATGCTACAATGTTTGGAGAACCCTATACATCTCTGGAGTCGGAACATGCCTATTGGGAGAACGAGCTGGACATGGTGATTGATGATAAGACCTAAATAAAGAAGAAATCTTGCGAGCCACAATAATCCAGTACCTAATGGAGAACCAACTAAATCTGAATATAAATGCCCAGCTGCAAACGCAGATCACGTATTCATGGCCGTGCAATAGATATAAATGGAGAAAATTGCGCTGCGCTTAGGTATGTAACAATATATACATTCACCCTACTGGTACCATGTGCACTTAATAAAAAAGTGCCATGTGCATGTGATGCAGATCTGAAATCAATTCTGCATGTATAAATCAATGTGTCAAAGAAGTGCAACTAAGTGCCATATATGATTTATAATAAATCCAAAGTGCAATGTGCCAATACTAAATCAATTCTACATATGTAAATAAATAAATATAATGCACACTTGTTAATCAATAATACTGAAATCAGCTCTGCCAATATAAATCAATGTGTCAGAGAAGTGCACCAAAGTGCCATATATAGTAAATCCAAAGTGCAATGTGCAAACCATAAATAAACTCCGCATGTATAAATGTAATGCACACTTATTAATCGATAATACTCAATCAGAAATAAAAAAGAAAAACGTGCATTATAAATATAATATCATATACATATCACATGCAAAACTCCAATAAAATCATATAAATGACAGGTGATATACAAAAATATATATATAGAACCATAAAAGTGATATGTGATGCTTGAGACAATATTGTCCTTATTTGTAAAAAAATCTTGCAATATAGCATCACACAGCAATGTGTAATAAAAAGTTCCAAAGGTGAACTAAGGTGCATAAAGTGCTTCACAGAAAAAAATCCAATTGCTGAATCACATGTGGCTGCTAGGCTGTCTGAGGGCCTATCCAGAAACAAGAGCAGCGCAGGGTTGGGACTGCGGTTTGCAGTCCAACCATAAGTAACAGTTCTGCCGGCCGGAGAACCTGATGCGGTCAGAGGTAGAGGGGAAGCTGTCCCCACTAAGGGACCATTCACCTTGTTACCAGGGACCACCGTGAGTAGCCGAAGCAAGCACCAGAGCAGTATTCTCACCAACCGGGGACGGGGAAGAATCGGGAAAACTTCAGCAGATGTCAAGCCAGCGACCCAGCCAGTGGAGGTGACGCTTGCAGAGTAGTCTTGTGTGCCAAGCCAGGGACTGAGCAGGCCAGTGGGGTGACGCTTGAGGAGTATCTGGAGTGCCAATCTAGGGACCCAACAGGGAAGCGGGGGTGACACTTGAGGAAGATACTCAGTGAGAAGATTGGAAGAGCTCAGGAGATTCAGTGGCAGTGGATCAGCGGGTCTAGGTGATAGACTGGGAGCTCAGTTGAGTGAAAATCTTGGAGAGATGCAGACTAGAATCTTCTAGCTTTTACAAAGCTGCAAATTTTTGGTTGAAGTGGTTTACGAGGGGTCAACTTTTGTGGAGCCAATCATATCCAGGGTCAACCCGAGTACCACAAAGTTAATTGTCACTGAAGTTTATAAACCACAATATTTGCTATTATCTAATATAGGACATGGCAGCAGAGAACACGGCATATGATAAATTAGGTAAGTGGAACAAAATGACCGCAACTCACTCTTTTTAGTAATGCCCATGTTGAGGGATAGGCCCAGGAAAGTTTTAAATTCGGAAACCATTATTGGTTTCCATGCAAATTGTCTGGCAAGGGTCAAATTTGGGTTTGCAGCGATATATTGATTGCAATATAAATTGCTTTGGTCCACAATAGATCCGTACAGATCTTCCATGAAAAACAGCTCAAAAAAACCTGTTTCCACCTGAATTCCGGGTTGGCCAGTGAATGGGGGAAGTAGGGGTGCTGCAGAATCAGTGGGCTGCCAATCAGGATTTGCAAATGCATCAGGAAGGCCACTATGGGCTGTACGGGCCTGTGTTTGAATTCTTGGTGGCTGCAGGGCACTACTTGTGCTAGCCCCCTGCTGCAGCTTGAACTGCCCTTATGGGACTCACCACGTCACCAATTTTTACTGCAGTGCTGGCGTGTCTAAGACCAGGATGTACTAGGCTGCTGGTGCTCGCCAGTTCAACAGAAGGTGGAGCGGCACTAGTATCGGCACTCTGGTGCATATGAGAATCATGCGATTGTAGCACCTCAGCAACAGGGGAACGGGGTCGGCTACACGTGACCTTAGCAGGGTCCTCTACTCCATCGTCAGAGCTATCTGTCAGGGTGCCACTGCTCTCTACAGGTTCAAATACTGAGCCTGATTCTGACAGTGAGGACTCCCCTTCGCTCTCATCTGACATGCTCAGTATCCTGTAGGCCTCTTCACTAGTGTACCTTTCGTTTGACATTTTGGCCAATAAATTTATAAGTACCTAGTGGTAAAAAAGCACCTGGTTGTCAAGGACTGTTTGAACCACTACAAAAAATGTAACTGCTAGCACTGCGGTTTTGTTTACTGTATATTGGAAGTGACAGTGATCTACTGATACTGCACTTGTTTGGGGGGGCAGAGGGGTTAAACACATATGCTGGCAGGTGCCAGGGCTGGTCCTGCTAACGCTGCTTTTTTCGGAACACTATACTATTGGGGAAGCTAGTATAGTTCTGATCTGATCAAAGATATTGATCTGTTCAGACTATACTAGTAATGGGGGTGTATAGTGTGTGTGTGTATTAGTGTTACTGGCAATCAAAGGGTTAAAATGTATTAGTGCAAATGTGGCGGGCAATCTGACGTTGCCTGGGATTGAGGCTAACTGATGCTGATGCTGTGACATGGCAGTGAAAGGGTTAAATGGAGGTGATCAGGGAGTTAAAACGTTATTAGGGAATATATGGCGGGTACCCTGAGACTATCTGGGACTGACACTAATGCTATCTAATGTCACCAGTGACACAGATACAGTGATCAGTAGAAAATCTGTACACGGTACCTATTGACACTGTGACAGGGAGTGAACGGGTTAACTGGGGGCAATCAGGGGGTTAAATGTGCCTACCTATGTGTTCTAGTGTCAATGTAGTGCTTGTGTACTCACTGTATGATGCTCTCTCCTCTCATGCTGGAACCAAAAAGGGCTTCAGTAGGGGAGATTGCATAATTTCCTGTGCCTGTGTTTACATTACACAGGCACAGGACATTCTATCATTCGTAGGAACCAATCAGCAGGTCTTAAATAACGGGGGCGGGGCCCACTCTGACGCACGGGACATGACGGGACTTCCCTGTGGCATTCCCCGTGACGTCACAGGGAAGTCCCGTCAAGTCACCGTGCGACTTTAACGGTGTTCGCGTGTTCGAACGAACTTTTTTCCTGTTTGCATGTTCTGGTGCGAACCGAACAGGGGGGTGTTCGGCTCATCCCTACATAGCACACAGAATGTAGAGGACAAAAGTAAGTAAAGCACAAAGTGCCTCACAAAACAAAAATTCCTCCCCCCTCCCAATACAACCCTACTTCTATGACAAAATGACCTCCAACACAAATTCCCTGCTCTCTGAATTGTACTGGAACTTGGCATGGCGTTGCTGGTGCGTAACCACAGTCTACCATCTGCTGGTGAGTTCCCTCTCCTCATCTCCAGTGGTGGCATCTGTGCAGTTCCAGAAGGCACCAAATATTTATAGGACTAGGAGGAATCTGTGGTATCAGTGGAAGCATGTCACCTTTCCAGCACCCTCATTCTGTTCTCTGAACAGGCATTCCCCATCCTGTTCATGTGAGAGGTCATGGTCCAGGCTGCATTTTGAGGTGACTGTCAGCAGAGGGCTCTCCAGTCCCAATCCAGTTCAGAATAGTATTGCTCAAAAATTCCATTAGTGTCTACCACTATTGACTTAACCACATTCCCCCTTCCCCAGACATTCACTGCAGGGACTGGGTATAACATGTAAAACCAGCATGTGACTTCCTTTTGCTTCAGTCCAATAACAGAAATGTTGCAAAGACAGATTACCCTTCTGCAGCCGCCTGCAGCTTTTTTGGCTCTACTTCTCCAATGGATCACAGGAGTGCAATTCGTTCTACACTCCTTTGACCCATTTCCAGACGGTTAGTTGGCTAACATCACTCAGCCAGTCCAGGCTGGAGAAAGATCCTGACTTTACAGATGGGATCCACCCAGATGCTTGGACTGGCAGCTACTCCATCCCCTCCCCAGCCCGGCGCTCCACTGAGAGAGCAGGAGAAAACTGAGTGATCAACAGTGTTTGATCGCTCAGTTCTCAGTGCAGAGGCAGTGGAGGACAGATACAGCATTGGATCAATGGTGCATCTACCTTGGTGAGTATGAGGTTTATTTTTTTATACCCCATGCTTCTCTTTTAAGGCTGGAAAGAAATCATGGACACAATCTTTTAACTGGTATATACAAAAGGGAGTTTGGGACTTTAAAATGAAGCGGTTGGAATGCGGAGGGTTTAGAAAATATAAATTTAATAATCATAGTAGATATAGTACAGGGATTTCATACATATACACACATGTATAATTGGTACAAAAAATGAAGCATATAGGTGGAAAAATACATGCAATGAATATATGGTCATGCTAGGTAGATGGTGGTTGGAGTAATATTGGTACAAAACAATACTGGCCTAGGGTGCCAACTATGACATGCCCGGTAGCTGGAATTATAGTCGCATAGTAAATGATAGTACTCATAATAGGTACCAGAGATGGTGTGCCCGGGACCTGGTATTAGAATAACGTAATACTGATATTGATAAAATAATGAAAACATCATCAAGTGCAAGTAGTTAAGATTGAAGCATCAAGTGTAGCTCGACGCGTTTCGTGGATGGTTTTCTCCACCCATCAGGAGCTGATGCAATGCGATCCTGTAAAATATATACATATAATAAACCTCCTATCTTAACAGAGAGGGGTGAAAAAAATGTTCAAAAATAGTTGGCCCAAAGACACACACTTACCAACCCTGGCACTGAGTGCGGCGCATGACAGATGGCAGGGAGTGAGCCGGAGGCAACAAGCCCCGGCACGGGAGCTGAGGCAGCATATTATGTCTAAATGGCAATGGGTGATGGAATAGCACTGTCTGGATAGTGGGGTGATGTCCATGTGACAGCAAAGATAATGGAGAACTTGTCAGAAGGAAGGGATATGAGGAGAACATGACGTGACGTGCACAGTTGTAGGGGAGGGGCTGGTCAGTGGGGTGGAAGAGGGAGTGGAGGAACAAGCGTGCAGCAATGAAGGTCGGAGAGACAGCGCGAGGTGAGAGCTGGCGCTGGACCCAGTAAATACTGCAGTGAGTAGCAGCTGGTAGCGGAGATCCTCATCCCTCCAGAGCTTGGACCATCGGATACCCCTGGGCTCGTGCCCCCCCCCCCCTCCCTGCCGACGGACTCCCCGTGAGTACCGAGGTTGAGCCGGGGCTTGGACTCGTCCCCCCCTCCCGTCCATGAGCACATCTCATCCCTACAACTCCCAGCTACGGGAACGGCAGCGTGGAGGTGAGAGAGACAGCTTGAGGCGGGAAAACATTTAAACACAAGCACGGCAAGGAGAGCACCGCCATATAGCCTGGAAAACAACTGAAGCCTGAGCAATCACTGGACACCCAGAGGACGTCCCCGCAGCTAAACGGCAGTGGAAAATCCGCTTTGTGTGTCGGTGACCCCTGTGAGCAAGGTAGGATTATAAAAGACGGATCTTTGTGTTTTTGCTTGCAAAGACTGTTTTGTCAATACCTGGGGGACATACGAGGTGGATGAGCAGAGCGGGTCAAGAGTGGCATAAGTGAAAGTATAAGAGGAGAGGGGGAGAGGAATATGAAAAGCCGCTCCAACAAAGCAGCAGAACCTAAAAAATCAAGAGACAGTTTAAACACAAGTACAATACAAAAGTACTTAAAAGAACCCCAAACTAAAAGCCCAAGCATGGATAATAAACAGCATACCAATAAAGATAAAAAGAAAGATTCTCTGAAAAACAAAGGTGCAGTGGGGGGGACCCTGAGTGGCGACACTTCGCTAGAGCATGACCCGGACTTAAGCCCCGAACCAAGTATAGAGGCATTACCAACAAATACTGAAATGCAAGAAATGTTGGGGAAATTAGAAAATGTATTAAAGGCAGAGGTTCTTAATATAAGGACAGATCTGGGACATCTCTTGAAACGGGTGGAAGTGGTGGAGGAGGTAACAGAACAACACGCATTTAAGATCGAGGAGTTGAAAAAGCAAGTTAAAGACCTCCAGATAAGTCAGCGGGAAATGCTTCTGAAACTGGAGGAACAGGAAAATCAAAACAGGAGACAGAACCTGAGAGTTAGAGCTATTACAGAGCAAAGAGGGGAAGATCTGTTTGCCATAATGAAGGAGATTTTCAACCCGCTCTTAGGGAGAAATAAAGAAGAGGACTTAAAATTGGACCGGGTTCATAGGATAAGGAAGCCCCCAAATATGAAAGAGGATACACCGAGAAACATTATAGTGAGGTTCCACCAGTTTGAGGACAAAAATAAAATTTGGAAAAGTTTAAGGGGAGCCCAAGCGGTGAAATATGACAACAGGGACATACAGATCTTCTCGGATCTCTCTGCCAGAACACTAGCAAGAAGAAGACAACTTAGGCCACTATTGGACGTTTTAAGGAGGGCAAACTTGAAGTATAGCTGGGGGTATCCGCTGGCGCTAGTGGTAACAAAAGAGGGGAGAAGTTGGAGACTTAACCATCTTGAGAACCTGCAGGATTTCTGCAGGAATATAAATATTTAGGTTCCTTTAATACCAGGAGATGTGTTTTTCTGATATGGGGGTGGGGGGGGTTACGGGGGGGTAGAGGTATGATGGGGAAGGGGGTTTTAGGTAATAGGCGATGAAATAGAATATTATGTTCCGCCCATCTTGGCCCACAGCAGAGGAGGGAGGGGGGAGACCTAGTTCACCCCACTGGATGAGCCCAACCCTAATGCACGGGGGCCGGAGGCATCAGAAAAAGGGTACAAGATGCCACGGTTCCAAGGTCAGGAGATGACGGGGGGGAGGGAGGGTGGGGGAGAGGGGGGGAGGGGAGGGAGGGGGGGTATGGGGGGAGGGGGGGAGGTGGGATCCCACGCAGATAGATCCTCTTATATTGCTGTGTGTGTTTTTTTTTTCCTGTTGTTGTGGTTTTCCCTGGCAAGAGCCCTGGGACAAAAAAGAGGGAAGGGGAGTGGCCCCTGAGAGTAATGGGAGCAAGCATAAAGAGTAGTAAAAATGGAAGTTAAGTGTCTGTCGTATAATGTAAAAGGGCTTAATTCTCCAAGGAAAAGAAATATGGTGTTAAAAGAAGTACAGAGATATGGCGCAGATATTATTTTTTTGCAGGAGACACATCTGATACAGGAGGAAGGTATAAAGCTTGATACAAAGTACTACCCTAACTGGATATATTGTGATTCACCAACTAAAAGGGCGAAGGGAGTGGCCATCGGGTTTTCGCAATGGACCAAATTTACACTATTGGATAGGAAGGAGGACATAGAGGGTCGTTATCAGTTTGTTAAAATAAACCTAGGGGGTAAAATCTATACGATGGCTAATGTCTATTGCCCAAATAGAGACCCGATTAAATACCTCTCCCGGACCCTGAATAAGTTGGTGGAATTCCGTGAGGGGGAAGTTATTCTGGCGGGGGATTTTAATCTGTGTATGGATCTGGCCTTGGATAGGTCATCAGGAACTGGCGGAGAGAGCCAAAAACAACTGATAGCACTGAGGCAGAAATTACATAACAACCACCTGAGTGATGTATGGAGGGTGCAGCATCCTAAGGAGAGGGACTACACTTTCTTTTCTCCGGTCCGGGGGACCTATTCAAGGCTGGACTACTGGATAGTAGATCATAGCTTGCTGGACTTGATAATAGGATCAAGGACAGAGATTATGACTGTGTCAGATCATGCCCCAGTAACAATAACAGTGAGATTGGAGGGACTCCAGAAGATCCCCTTTGCATGGAGGTTAAATGAAAAACTCCTAGAGAAGGATAGTATCGTTGAAAAAATTCAGAGAGAGATTGACGAGTTCTTTCAGAATAATGACTCCGAGGAGACCCCGGGGGTAATAATCTGGGAAACGTTTAAGGCTTACATCAGGGGGGTTTTAATATCGATTGGTGCGGGGGAAAAGAGAGAAAGGAAAAAAAAGATAGAAGGCCTTACAGAGAAAATACACCAATTAGAACAGATGCATAAAGCCCGGGGGGGAGGGGATAAGGAGGTATTCTCGGAACTAATGATAAAGAGGGATGAACTGAGAGAATTAGCAGTGGAAGATTCCTTGAAGCATAGAAACAGACACCTCAAAAACCTTCATGAGAGGGGAAATAAGGTAGGGAAACTCCTGGCAGCAACAGTAAAGAAAAGGAAGGAAGAGAACTTTATAGAGAGAATTAAAAACAAGGAAGGGGAAATTAGACACACCACTAGAGAAATAGGGGAGGAATTTAGACAGTACTATGCAGCTCTTTACTCGGTGGGGCAGAGGGGAAAGTGTAGTAATAAGGAGGACAAGATGAGAGAATTCTTAAAAGAAGCAGACCTACCCTCACTTTCAGAAATGGAGACAATGGAACTAGAGAGACCAATTACACAGGAGGAGATAATTCAAGCATTAAAAGCAACCCCTTTAGGTAAGAGCCCCGGGCCAGACGGCTTCACAGTAAGTTTTTATAGGAAGTTTAAGGAGTCTCTGGTTCCTCGACTCTACCAGTTATGGAACGGGTTGGGGAAACAGGGCGAACTTTGTAGGGAGGCATTGTTGGCGTCAGTAACACTTATCCCCAAAGAGGGCAAAGATCGCACCCTCTGCTCAAGTTACAGGCCGATAGCGCTTCTAAATGTTGACACAAAGTTATATGCCAAGGTGTTGGCTCTCCGGTTGAAAGAGAAAATGGCCTTTCTGGTCCATCCGGATCAGGCAGGATTTGTCCCAGGAAGGGAAAGCAGAGACAATGGGGTGAGGTCCCTGCTCATAACGGAGGTCTTCAGGGCAAGGGGAGCCCCAGCCGTACTCTTGTCGATAGATGCCGAGAAGGCATTCGACAGAGTGGACTGGGGCTTCATGTTTATTACGTTAGAGACGATGGGAGTGGGGCCAACAATGTTAAAATGGCTGAGAGTTCTATATAATCAACCAACAGCTTACGTGAAGGTAAATAATTTGCCCTCAGCTCAGTTTGTCATGGAAAACGGGACTAGACAGGGCTGCCCGCTGTCCCCGCTCCTGTTTGTCCTGGCGTTGGAGCCCCTTCTAGCCAGGATTCGCAGGAGCCCAGACATTTGTGGCTGTAAGGTGAGCGGGGAGGAACATAAATTGGCCGCATTCGCCGATGACGTACTTTTATATATCTCTAATCCAAGGATCTCTATTCCAAATTTAATAGCAATTTTAAGACAATTTAGCGAGCTCTCGAACTTCAAAGTCAACTTAGATAAGTCAGAAGCACTAAAGATTAACATTAACAAACAAGAAGCAGGAAGACTAGCTGAGGTGTTTCATTTCCCATTGAGAGATAATATAAAATATTTGGGGGTAAAACTGGCAAATTCCAGGGAGAAACTATATAAATTAAATTTCATACCCCTGCTGAATGAAATTAGAGCAGAAACAAAAAGAATATGCTACCGCCCCGTCTCATGGATAGGGCGAGTGAATGTCGTGAAGATGGTGTTGGCTCCTAAGGTAGTATACAAGATGCAGATGCTCCCTATTCCTATACCGCAAATTTTTTTCAGAGTATTAGCAGAGGTAATTAGTAGATATGTGTGGGGAAATAAAAAGCCAAGGGTGGCATACACAGTGTTGAGTAGAGAAAAAGCACGGGGGGGATGGTGATCCCCGACTTTAGAAATTACCATAAGGCGATTGTTTTATCACGTACACTTGAGTGGGGGAACAATAGTAAAAACAAAAGATGGGTTAATATAGAGTTAGGGTTAAGTAAGACACAATTAAATCACATGATATGGAACCCTCCTTATCAGAGGAGGTTAGGGACTGAAACGCACTACATCACGCACCTTACTTTAAAAACATGGGATCAGATGCACCAAATGAACAAATGGGAGTACAACTCCCCCTTGATTTTTTTAAAAAATAATTTGTTCTTCCCACCAGGGATGGACGAGGTGGGAGGAAACTGGATACTGAATAAGGAAGCACAGTTAAGGGATATTATTAAAGGAGGGAAAATATGTACACAACGGGAATTAGAATCACGAAGGGATTTACTGGAACTAAACGGGTGGAGATATTGGCAACTCAAGCACTTTGTTCAAAGCCTCCCGGGCCCCTTGAGGGAAGAGGCGGACTTCAGAGGGATTGAGAAGCTATTTTGTAGGGATATGGTGAAAGGGAAAATTTCTGCAATTTATAAAATTCTGATGAGTAGAGGGGGGCAAGAACTTCCGCCATTTTTGAAGAAATGGAAGGAGGAGTTGGGAGAAGGCTGTAGTGAGGAAGTAGCGAAAACTATCCTAGGGGCTACGCACCGAACTGCATTGGATATGAAAAAAATTGAGAGTAACTATAAATGTTTAGCCAGGTGGTACCTGACCCCAGTTAAGCTTAGTAAATTTACACCAGGGAGGTCACCCAACTGTTGGAGAGGATGTGGGACCCCGGGAGACATGGCGCATTTGTGGTGGAAATGCCCCAAAATTAAAATATTCTGGAAGAAGTGATTAAGATAATAGAAGAGATAATGGGAAAGGTTATAGCTTACAACCCCTGGGATTGCCTGTTTCATGGGTCAGAGGGAGATAAAAAAAGCTACAAATCATCCTTAACCCCTATATTGTTAAACTCAGCAAAGAACGTAATCCCAAAGAAATGGCAGGAAGTTGAGGCCCCGAAGCCTAGGGATTGGATAGCCAGAGTAAACGAAATCTTCCTAAGGGAGAAAGTAGAAGTTCAGGGAGAAGGGGACCAAGAGGACAATAGGGGCAAATGGGGTAAATGGGAGGCTTTTAGAAAATCTAAGCGATATATGGAAGTTTTGACAGTATAACCCACATCTGTCTGTCTGAATTGGAGAGTCCGGGATCTGACAGGTCCAGAAAAGAAGAGGAACGTCTGCGGGGGAGAGGTGGGAGGTGGGAGGTTGGGGGGGGAGAGGGGGGGAGGGAGGGGGGAGGAAAATTTGGGGGGGGAATTGTGATGCAAGACAGGTCTTTTGCGTGCAATAGACATATGTTGTTTTAGACTTGTAGAACCCCACCCATTTGTAGGGGCTGTTGTCTTTTTGTATTCTTTTGCTATGTAAAATAAAATAAAGATTTATAGAGGTTAAAAAAAAAAAAAAAAAATAAAAAAAAAAGGAGCCTCTAAGTGTAGCAATATGGTTACATTTAATGAAGGTATAACACTTAGAAACTTATTGCTACACTTAGAGGTGCCTTTCTTCTCTTTTATACCCTGTAAAAAAAATGCTTTGATATACAAGTGCTTTGGATTACAAGCATGTTTCTGGAATGAATTATGCTCACAAACCAAGGTTTTACTGTATTTTTTTCTTTAATCAATCACTTTGCATTATTATATAACAAATGGTTTAATATATTATCCAAATACATTTGCTATTAATTGTATAATTATAATGATATATTTATTTAGTTTATTTATGTAAAGAGGGAGAGAGGTTTTGCTAATCACCTTCTCAGTGGCACACAAAGCCATTTGACTTTCATCTGTAAGCAACTGTGGTAATTTTGAATAGCTCACCATGAAAAGAGCTTTCCAGCAGCATTTCAGTTACTGATAAAGCAACTGAAGCAAACAAACTATGTGTGCCAAGGCACTGTTCAAAGACCAACAGGATAAAAATGCGTACAGGCCCAAGTCAGGTAATGAATACAAAAAAACTAAAAAAATCAGTTAATATAAGAATCCAAAAAGTTTGTATATATGCTGTTATTTTTAGTCCATACTGTGTATATATAATAAACAATTAAAATGCTAAGTAATAATAAGAAGGAAGGGATATCTGGGAACAAGATAATGGTTACCAATTGTAAATATTTGTGATCTGAAGTAAAATTCATAATAATAAGTAATGAATAAGTAATTAATGTACCCCAAGATACCCTTATGTAAGGTGTTGGTAAGTAATATAATGAAGATGTGTAGTGAGCAGATAAATTTAGGAGGGTGGCTGGTGCAGATCTAAATAGGTGTAGATAATTAAAAGGGGAGTGTTGAGAATAAAGTGTGACTAATGCACAAAACGGGGTGTGCATAAAAAAGGACAGGGGCATGACAGGAAAAATGAACCCTTTCTCCAAAGACTTACCCGATGCTACAGGTCAAGCACAGACAGCAAGATGGAAGCAGCTAGTGTGCAAAAACCCCAGTCGGAGACAGGCCATGTGAATAGCCCGCTCAGGTTGGGGGACATATATATATATATATATGCCGCCAACGCCACGTGCGTGAGCCTGGCGGGAGGAGGGGGCGGCGTCCGCACCTGAGCTGGACGATCGCTCAGTGTTTGGCGCCAAACCACCCTCCTCCCAATGGTGAGTCACTCCGGCTCAGGGTTATTAAGTGTGTGTCTTTGGGCCAACTATTTTTGAACATTTTTTTCACCCCTCTCTATTAAGATAGGAGGTTTATTATATGTATATATTTTACAGGATCGCATTGCATCAGCTCCTGATGAGTGGAGAAAACCATCCACGAAACGCGTCGAGCTACACTTGATGCTTCAATCTTAACTATCTTAACTTGATGATGTTTTCATTATTTTATCAATATCAGTATTACGTTATTCTAATACCAGGTCCTGGGCACACCATCTCTGGTACCTATTATGAGTACTATCATTTACTATGCGACTATAATTCCAGCTACTGGGCATGTCATAGTTGGCACCCTAGGCCAGTATTGTTTTGTACCAATATTACTCCAACCACCATCTACCTAGCATGACCATATATTCATTGCATGTATTTTTCCACCTATATGCTTCATTTTTTGTACCAATTATATATGTGTGTATATGTATGAAATCCCTGTACTATATCTACTATGATTATTAAATTTATATTTTCTAAACCCTCCGCATTCCAACCGCTTCATTTTAAAGTCCCAAACTCCCTTTTGTATATACCTGATACCGGGATGGAGGCGACGAGTGCGCCTCATTTAAAGTCCCAAATTCCCCTCTTGATTCAATCTTTTAACTGGGGGACAAATAGGGGACAATTTTCTTCCCAGGGACAGCCCAATAAATCAGGGACAGTCCCATGAAACCGGTAACACGTGGTTATAGTTACATAGTAGGTGAGGTTGAAAAAAGTCCATCAAGTCCATCAAGTCCAACCTATGTGTGTGATTATATGTCAGTATTACATTGTATATCCCTGTATGTTGCGGTTGTTCAAGTGCTTATCTAATAGTTTTTTGAAACTATCAATGCCCCCACTGAGACCACTGCCTGTGGAAGGTAATTCCACATCCTTGCCGCTCTTACAGTAAAGAACCCTCTACGTAGTTTAAGGTTAAACCTTTTTTCTTCTAATTTTAATGAGTGGCCACAAGTCTTGTTAAACTCCCTTCTGCGAAAATGTTTTATCCCTATTGTGGGGTCACCAGTATGGTATTTGTAATTGAAATCATATCCCCTCTCAAGCGTCTCTTCTCCAGAGAGAATAAGTTCAGTGCTCGCAACCTTTCCTCATAACTAATATCCTCCAGACCCTTTATTAGCTTTGTTACCCTTCTTTGTACTCGCTCCATTTCCTGTACATCCTTCCTGAGGACAGGAGCCCGGAACTGGACAGCATACTCTAGGTGAGGCCGGACCAGAGTCTTGTAAAGCAGGAGAATTATCGTTTTATCTCTGGAGTCGATCCCCTTTTTAATGCATGCCAATATTCTGTTTGCTTTGTTAGCAGTAGCTTGGCATTGCATGCCATTGTTGAGCCTATCATCTACTAGGACCTCCAGGTCCTTTTGCATCCTAGATTCCCCCAGAGGTTCTCTCCCCAGTGTATAGATTGCATTCATATTTTTGCCACCCAAATGCATTATTTTACATTTTTCTACATTGAACCTCATTTGCCATGTGGTTGCCCACCCCGTTAAATTTGTTCAGATCTTTTTGCAAGGTTTCCACATCCTGCGCAGAAGTTATTGCCCTGCTTAGCTTAGTATCGTCAGCAAATACAGAGATTGAATTGTTTACCCCATCCTCCAGGTTGTTTTTGAACAAATTAAATAGGATTGGTCCCAGCACAGACCCCTGGGGGATCCCACTACCCACCCCTGACCATTCTGAGCACTCCCCATTTATCACCACCCACTGAAATCACCCCTGTTGCCAGTTTTCAATCCATGTACTCACCCTATGGTCCATGCCAACGGACCTTATTTTGTACAGTAAACGTTTATGGGGAACTGTGTTAAATGCTTTTGCAAAATCCAGATACACCATGGGCCTTCCTTTATCTAGATGGCAACTCACCTCCTCATAGAAGGTTAATAGATTGGTTTGGCAAGAACAATTTTTCATGAATCCATGCTGATTACTGCTAATGATACCATTCTCATTACTAAAATCTTGTATATAGTCCCTTATCATCCCCTCCAAGAGTTTACATACTATTCATGTTAGGCTAACTGGTCTGTAATTCCCAGGGATGTATTTTGGGCCCTTTTTAAATAGTGGTGCTACATTGGCTTTTCTCCAATCAGCTGGTACCATTCCAGTCAGTAGACTGTCAGTAAAAAATAGCAACAATGGTCTGGCAATTACTTGACTGAGTTCCCTAAGTACCCTCGGGTATAAGCCATCTGGTCCTGGTGATTTATTAATGTTAAGATTCCCAAGTCTAATTTTAATTCTGTCCTCTGTTAACCATGGAGGTGCTTCCTGTGATGTGTCATGAGGATAAACACTGCAGTTTTGGTTACTGAAGCCCCTCGTGAAGACTGAAGAGAAGAATAAATTCAATACCTTCGCCATCTCCCCATCCTTTGTAACCAGATGTCCTTCCTCATTCTTTATGGGGCCAATGTGGTCTGTCCTCCCTTTTTTACTGTTTACATACTTAAAGAATTTTTGCTCTCCTCCGCTATGTGTCTTTCATGTTCTATCTTAGCCGTCCTTATTACATCCTTACCTTTCTTGTTGCATTCTTTATAAAGTCTGAATGCTGATGATGATCCCTCAACCTTTTATTTTTTGAAGACCTTATCCTTTGCTTTAATATGCATTTTTACATTTGAGTTAAGCCATCCAGGACTTTTGTTTGCTCTTTTAAATGTATTACCAATGGGATGCATTGGCTAATGCCCTTATTTAATATGCTCTTAAAGCAAACCCATCTCTCCTCTGTGTTCTTTGTTCCTAAGATTTTATCCCAATTTATGCCTTCTAGTAAGGTTCGTAGTTTAGGGAAGTTGGCTCTTTTGAAATTCAGTGTCTTTGTATTCCCCTTATGTTTCCTATTTGTGTGATTTATACTGAAGCCAATTTACCTGTGATCGCTGTTACCTAAATTGCCCCGTATTTCCACATCCATGATCAGGTCTGTATTGTTGGTAATCAGTAGATCTTTTAATCAGTAAGGCTTTATTTCTAGTTGGTGCATCTACCATCTGACCCATAAAATTGTCCTGCAACACATTTAGGAATTGGCGAGCCTTAGATGAATGCGCGGTTCCCTCCGCCCAGTCTATGTCTGGATAGTTAAAATCCCCCATTATGATAACACTTCCCATCCTGCTAATCCAAATTGTGATAGGAGATCTGTCTCCCCTTCCTCCCTCAGGTTAGGGGGCCTATAGCATACACCCCGCCATAGGTGTCACCAGGGGGTGGCTATTGAGGCTGGAGCCCCGAATGTGGAGCCCATAGCCCCAAGTCTCAGCGGGTGTGGAGAAGAGACAAGCTAGCGGGTCGCGGCTGCGGCGGGTGGCATTGGAGGTGGAGGAGAGACGAGCAAGTATGTACTGGCACTGAGCCATCGGACCGCCATCTCCCTCTGCTACTCTGACTCCCCCCCCCCCGCAGCGCTCACCTCTTCTCCCTGCTTAGTTATGCAGCGCGGCTGCATACAGACATGATCCTTAGGAGTGGACATTGAGAAGCTCATCGTACAATCCAGAAGACATGCAGCCGCACACAGCTGTGACATAAACTTCCTCGGCACTTGTTCTCTTGTCCTTTCCTTCCCCCGCTCTTCATCCTGTCTGCTGCCGCGGAGAATCTAGATGAGAGCGGGGAAGGAAAGAACAAGAGAACGAGTGCCGAGGATGTTTATGTCACAGCTGTGTGCGGCTGCATGTCTTCTGGATCGTACAATGAGCTTTTCAGCGTCCACTCCTTAGGATCATGTCTGTATTCCTGTCTGTGTACGGTCATGTCTGTATGCCGTGCTGCATATCTAAGCAGGGAGAGAAGGTGAGCGCTGGGGGGGGGGGAGGGCAGCATGAGGGGATAGAGGAGCATGGGGACCAGAGCAGCGGGGAGGGGACCAGCAGAGCACATGTGGGACCAAAATAGCATGCGGGGGATCAGCGCAGCACACAGCACATGGGGGATCAGCGCAGCATGCGGGGGGACCAGAGCAGCACGCGGGGGACCAGCGCAGCACATGGGGGATCAGCGCAGCACGTGGGGGGCAGAGCAGCAAGCGGGGGACCAGAGGAGCACAGGGGGACCACAGGAGCAAGGGGGACCAGAAGATCAGGAGAGGAATGCAGAAGCATGTGGTGGAACAGAGAAGCAGGGGGGACCAGAGCAACACGCGGGGGACCAGAGGAGCACAGGGGGACCAGAGGAGCACAGGAGGACCAGTGAAGCACGCGGGGGACCGGCGCAGCACATGGGGGACCAGCGCAGCAGACGGGGACCAGAGCAGCACGTGCGGGACCAGAGCAGCACACAGGGGACCAGAGGAGCACAGGGGGACCAGAGGAGCACAGGGGGACCACAGGAGCAAGGGGGACTAGAAGATCAGGAGAGGAATGCAGAAGCAGGGGGGGACCAGAGAAACATGAGGCTACAGAGGAGCATGGGGGGTTCAGATGAGCATGGGGGGAACAGAGGAGCATGGGAGGGACCAGAAGGAGCACGGGGGAGGGGACAGACAGCTATGGTCTGGGAGTTCTCACTTCTGCCTAGACTTCTTGTCCCATTACGGGGAGGGCACCGAACTGATTCTTTGCCCTGGGTGAAATAAAGTCTAGCTTCTCCACTGGTACAGCCTATAAGAGTACCAGTACCAGCCGTTCTACGCTACTAAAGTAGAAGGGCTAATGGCTAGTGAAGGGGGGCTTTGGTGGCCATCGTGGTTGGCCGGCCTGGGGGGGGGCAGGTTTGGCCGGAATGGGTGAGACCTGTCAAAGTTGGCCGGTCTGAATGAAGTCCAGGGCCAAATTTTTGTTCCAGTCCAGCCCTGGAGATGAGCGGGCAGACAAGCAGAGATGACATCATCTTTCTCCGCCCACCCGTCACCACTCTTCCGCCCTCCGAGCCGGGACTTCTACGTGGGAGCGATGTGCGGCGGGGAGCAGAGAGAGGAAGTCATCTCTCACTGCCTGCCACACATCAGCGCTCTTCTGCCCTCACAGCGCGAGCCTTTTAAATGTCGGAGGTGCGGCGGGGAGCAGAGAGATTACATCATCTCTCACTGCCCGCCCTGCTTCTCCGCTCTCCTGCCCTCACTAAATGGACCAGTGCTGCCTGCCTGCCACCAATGCAGAGAGAATGCACATTTGGTGGCACTGGCTGGCATGGCAAGTGACAATCTGCAAATGGTGGCAAGTGACAATCTGCTAATGGTGGCAAGTGACGTGGCAAGTGACAATCTGCTAATGGTGGCAAGTGACGTGGCAAGTGACAATCTGCAAATGGTGGCAGGTGACGTGGCAAGTGACAATCTGCAAATGGTGGCAAGTGATGTGGCAAGTGACAATATGCTAATGGCTGTAATTGACGTGGCTAGTGACAATCTGCAAACGGTGGCAAGTGATGTGGCAAGTGACAATCTGCAAATGGTGGCAAGTGACAATCTGCAAATGGTGGCAGGTGACGTGGCAAGTGACAATCTGCAAATAGTGGCAGGTGACGTGGCAAGTGACAATCTGCAAATGGTGGCAGGTGACGTGGCAAGTGAAAATCTGCAAATGGTGGCAGGTGACGTGGCAAGTGTTAATCTGCAAATGGTGGCAGGTGACGTGGCAAGTGACAATCTGCAAATGGTGGCAGGTGATGTGGCAAGTGACAATCTGCAAATGGTGGCAAATGACGTGGAAAGTGACAATCTGCAAATGGTGGCAAGTGACGTGGCAAGAGACAATCTGCAAATGGTGGCAAGTGACAATCTGCAAATGGTGGCAAGTGACAATCTGCAAATGGTGGCAGGTGACATGGCAAGTGACACGCCCAGGGCTCCCACTGATTCTGCATTATGGTGAGTTGAACCACTTCATTATATATTACAATATAATAATAGAAACAATGCGCTTCGATCACCCTGACACCATATCAACGATGGTGCCATGATGATTGAAACGCCAACACCAGCCTTCCTTTGCCCGCAAAAAATTGCTTACCACCAGGTGTGCCCCCCCCAGGTTGGTGACTGCTGCCATGGGCTCTAGCTCCAGATCTTTTGCAGACCTAGCAACGCCCCTGCTCCCAGTATTATTTTCCCCTTAGCTTCATCCCTTTGGAGCTCTACCCATAAGGACTCCACGTCCTCCCTAGCTCCCTTAGTGTTGTCATCTCTCACATTCACTTGTAAATTATTCTGGATATATAGACATACTCCTCCCCCCTTTTTACCCTCTCTATCCCTGCGATAAAGGGTATACCCTTGAATGTTTGCCAGCCAATCATGAGAGCTGTTGAACCGGGTCTCTGAAATTCCCACAAAATCCAAATCCTCCCCATACAACAGTATCTCTAGTTCACTCATCTTGTCCGCCAGGCTCCTGGCATTGGTGAACATGTCACGTACTTTAGACCGGTCGCATATTATCCTCTTATTACCCCCCCCCCCCCATTTCATCAGTCAGTGCAGACACTACACCTATGAGAACAGCCTGAAATATAAGCTGATGTGCAGAAGGTGACAGGAATTTAATAAAGAAGGAATACATAGCACAGCTGACAATCAACTGTATATTTTAAAAATGGTCTAGATATCTGTACTGGAAAGGAAATTTTACTGAACAAAGCACAAAACACATGCTGTCAATGTTGGAGACATGAGTTGCAGTCAATTCTTTATTGGACATTAATAATTTACTGTATATGTTGATCACTAGGACGCAAGATGACTCATACTACAAAGAGCTGCAGAGCTCTAACAGCTCTCATTGATACGAATATGTTCTGATATACAAGGCAATTCAAAAGTCAGCCTCAGCATATTTCTTTGCATAGAAGAATAATGTACGTGGGGCTAATGCAGTCTTTGCATATCGTGCTGTGTTAAAATGTAGAATAAAATGCAGATAAGTCAATGACTTACAATAAAAGCATACCATTAGCGATGAACAGAGGGTCAATGGCTGTGACTTAATTCTGATTACAGCCTAGCACATTTCACAAGCAGAACATCAAAAGTGCTTTGATTATTTAAAAAGCAAATATTGTATATGTAAAAAGTCCTCCACAAAATGCAATAGTGGTTTTAATTTTTTTTTATCAGTGAGTAGAAAAATATACCTGTCAACAGTTATGGAGAACAGTCATTGCTAACTTTACTTAAAGCATTTGTTACACCAACATTTCATATTCCTGATATGTGTCTACTGTACCATGTACTTGTATGGGAAAGTATCCTGTTCTCTTTGTATTGCTTCCTTTATGTGAAATCCCTGGTGTTCCTGCTAGTCCCCTTGCTTTCCTATTAAAAACTGACCACACTAAGCAGGAAAGCACATCATGGTCAGTTCTTTAGCCCTGACTACGGTGTGCTCTCCTGCTTACTGTGAACAGTGTACTCTCCTCCAAGGATCAGACTTGTTCTGACACGTCCCCCCACCCCCACTGGAAAGCTCTGTGTGCCACTGCTTTTCCTCCCCCCAGTTCTTATGCAGCTGAGAACCGAGGGAATGTGATCACTTATAAAAATGGGAAAAAGGTATTTATAATTTTTTTTATATCTATACAAATGCTTTGTCTTTTATTTCTATTTTAAACTGAATGGGTTGTTTTACAAGGTGATCATTTACAATCACTTTAGATTGCTACTTCCCTCACTGGATCCATAGATATAATCAAAATGCCACAACTTAAAGTGGTTGTTAACCCACAGGGTTAAATTTACATTATCATCTCGGCTGATTCATATAATGTCCCCCTGTGACTGTGCTTCATAAAAAATGCAGCTATACAACTGCAGTGGGCGGGGCCAAGGATCCCCTGCTGACGCCAGTCAGGAGGGGAGGAGAGGAGGAGAAGGTGACCCCACCTGCTGTAGCATTAATGCGAGAGAGGAGAGAGCCAGCGGGTCACGTGAGCGTTGATTGGCGCACTGTAAATAAGTATGTACTGTAGCTGCATTTTTTTTATAAAGTACAGTCACAGGGGGACATTACATGAATCAACTGAGAGGATAATGTAAATTTAACGCTAAATTGAGCACCGGGGGGGGGGACACGAATACGGAGCTGACAGGCAAGGAAGGGAGGGGGGAGAGGATGGAGGAGAGCACAGAGGAGAGACAGGAGAGCTGCAGATCACAGAGGTACATAAACTGACCACAGTGTCAGGGCTCAGCAGCCATGATATACTGTGGTCAGTTTACAAAGGGGAGGGCAGAAAATGGCAGGTTCAGCCAGGTATTTCAGGTGATAGAGAGGGCCAAATTACACAGCACAAGCACAGTGCTTAATACCATGCTTTAAGGGAACAGGATCTTTATTTGTATTTTTTAGGCTAACAAACATTTTAAACCTGTGCCTTAAGTTTGGCAGTAAACACACCAACTTTTCTAGCAGATATATTTCCAAGCCTGGAGGATGGGTTTGACTTAGACTCTATAACACATATGCATATCTAAACTACCTACGATAAATGTAAAAATATCTATGAATATCAATCCTTTTCTTATTGGTGTTCCTACACACCAGCATACAGGTCCCTGCCATTGACTTCCATTTTTTAACAGTCAATTAAATTGATTGAGCTTGCATGATGGGATTCCTGCATATGCTTAACATTTTTTAAAGTATTAACTAAATATACTAACTGTTCATCTAAATATAAAATGAACATAAAACTTACAGTATATCACCTTGTACCAGAACACCTCTCCAAAATGTATTCGGATTCGTCTTCTTCCTGCTTTCGGGGGTGTGGACAGATTGGCTCAGCCCTTCATACATGGTGGACTTGTCCTAAGGTCTGTCATTTGTGGATATGGGTTCATTTCCTAATTCATTCAGTTACCATGGTTAACATTACTAAAGACCCACGCATAGCCTTGCTTAATGAACCTGTGGAGAATATCCAAAGGTACACACAGACTCTAATTTATTACGTTTTTGGCGGCCAAAATATCCATCGCTACTGCTTGGAACATTCCAGTGATCGACTTAGCTTTAATAAAGCGAAAACTAACCTGGATTATGCTCCATGAAGAATTGGTCAACGTCCTACGGGAAAAACAACCCCTGTTTGAAAAAGTGTGGACCCCTTGGTTTTCTTACCTGCAGGCACCGAACACTTGGGATTAACAATGGATCGGTGCTGTGTTGGACTCCTGGATGGTTGTGGTCTCACCTCTTTGTTCTCTTTCCTGACTCACTTCCTTCTCTTTTTCTAACTTGCTTCTTCCATTCCTTCACTGAGGTGCAAGATGGGCCCTCTGGTCGGACCCGCTGTCTCAACTTTGGGGCTCCTGTCTAGGATTTGTATGTAACGATGTCCCTCAAAGGATATGTAGCTGCTACACTTGATTTTTCTACATATACAATACTTATATGTATTATTTTTTTTTTGGGGGGGTACGATAATTAAGTTCAGTGTTGGATGACATAATGGTCACTATGGTTGTAATAATTTAATTATTATGCTTATAGGTTGCCTAGGTAGATGGGAGGGTGCTGTCTTGCTTGACCCCTCCGCCGAATGCACAAAGTTGGCCTGCGGGTTGTTTGTCCTATTAGTGACATATAAACAAATATGTTTCTCAATAATAGTTTTCTTATAAGTTGACCACTATGTCACAGTCTCTGATACCCATTGGTGGATCTCCATGCATTCAGGTCTTAATCCCTTAGCTTTAAAACATTCTATCGATGACTTGTTGACTGTTCATGTCGTCAGTGCATTTTGCACACTTTTATAATAAATTATAAAGTTTACCTCTAATTCTGAAAATTGAATAACAGATTGAAACAGAAAAAAACTTACAGTATATCACACAGGTTAGAGGTCCTAAACGTGTTGTTTAAAAATAATTTTTTAGACATAATTTTAGTTAAACAGGTAATGCAGATAGCCAAGGCTTTAAAAAGAACCCCACAAGGGGGAACATATAGAGTGCAATAGAGTGCAAAAATGTGGAATTGCACACTATTGTACTCTAGGTGAAAAATAAATAAGTTCCCCCTTGTGGGGTCCTTATTAGTCCTATAGCCTGGGCTAACTATTCTTGATACAAGCTTTGTGGAGCTGTTTCATTTTCTCACAAGTGGTTATAATTATGTATATGATAACTGGACTCCCTTTTAGGGTTCCCCCAAGGCTCCTGCTTTGACTGTCTTTCATGTTTTATATGTCCTGCCCTTCCAGGATTTTATTCTTCTTGAGCAGTGGTGGCTGGTGCTGTATTTTTTTTGGGGGGGGGCGGCAAACAAGACATCCCAAGGCCACCCCCCCTGTGTCGGTCAGTCGGCAGTGCACTGACGATCCCACCCCCTCGGTCGGTCGGCCCCGCACTTATCCCATCTGGGTCGCCGGCAGCTTTGGCTTCTTTCTGCGTCTCCTCCTCCTCAGTGGCAGCTTCCTCCTCGGCGGCTTCACCCTGCATCTCGGGCCTCATGGCAGCTTCCTCCTCAGTGGCTTTCCTCCTTCTTCCCTTGGCGCAGCGGCCAATACGATCGCTTCTCCTCTCGGCCAATCAGGTCTCAGGACACGCTTCCTGATTGGCTGCGAGAAGAATCAGGAAGACAATAGTGAATATTAATTTGCTATTGTCACACAACTGGGTGGGCTCAGGATGCAGTGCTCTGCGCCCCAAGCCCACCCTTTTTTGAAGCCAATTGGAGCCTCAGACCTAATCTACATGAAGGGTGCCGGATGCATGAATTCCAATGGGTTTTCTTTTCTAAGCATATGATTACGTGCTTCAAAAAAAGAAACCCCCATTGGAATGTATACGTCCAGCGCCCTACATGTAGATTAGGGGCATTGTGGAATTAAAGACCACATTCCTACATATACATTTTACATTGGCTTAAATCCCTCTGATGCGCAAAATACACATTGTATGGAGTGATTAATTGTTCTACAATGTGAAAGATTTGATGGCAGCATGACAAGTATGTTATTTTTGTATAGCATGTGGGAGATGGGAGGAGGGCAGCCAACATCCATGGTGACTCATGATTCTTAATGAATATGCAGTAATGATAACAGGCAAAAGTGTAATTATTAACAAATGAAATCACTCTTTATTGTCCGTGGATGATAAAAATAGACAGCTATCCATATAGTGTTAATTGAATTAACATTAGCTTTCTGTCTGTAACATAGCCTTCCTTCTGAAATTTTTTAGGTGTGGTGTATACCAGGAATACAGCAAGGTATTTAGTAAACAAGTAGGGTATATTAATGCAAACTACCACGTTGGTATATTCATTTAAAGGGCAATTTAATGCAGCTCCATTATTAACAGAACAGGGGGATGTAATGGTATCCTGTATATTAAACTCACTTCTGTACCTCTGATCCTCTGCTTTGATGCTTGATAGTCTTATTAGTCCAAATGACTTTCTGATGATCTGTGCCCCCCATCTCCCTTTACAAGGACTGAAAGATCTTCGACAACCATACAGACCAAGACTCAGTGGGGGGTGATTTACTAAAACCGTGCGCCATCAGTAGAGCCACATGGCGAGGCGCAACGCACATTTCCATACGTTGGGAGGAGCTTAGGACGTTCAGTGCTGCAATACACCTGAAGGTTAACAGCAGCTGTTTCTCTATGGGAAACTTCGTCCACAGCGGCTGACTGCAATCTGCATAGTTGAATGCTTCTAATAGACCGGGAGTTTGTGAGTGTATCTCTTGTCCCTGTTTTGCTTGTGCACTATCTAAGCCGAATCACCAGCAGTATTATGGCTAAAGTGGGATCCGAGAAAAACTAAATATCCTGATACAAACGATCTAACCCAGTGAGTCAATCAATCTGGATTAAGGGAAGGAACTGTTTAATTATTTTTACTTTCCCCCACTATTTATCTCTATCTGGACATTGTAATCTGAGTGTCATTATTATTTATTTATATTCACCGTCACATCACCAATTTGAAGATTTATTTTGGCTATTTTAACACATGTATTAGCACCATAATTATTTATCTATTTTATTCACATGTATGCATTTTTTATTCCTGGATTTTAGCTTAGTCGTAGCAGCATATTGTGCACTATTTATTTAAAGCGCATCAATTTTATACTTAGCACATTTCCATACGACATGGTGAGCCGGTAACAGAGCTTGAATCCCCCATTTACTATAGCCATCTCGGCACACGGGAGAATGCAATCTGTGTGCCACTATGAACATAGCGCACGGCATCTCCAATTCAATATTAACAGAAGATGGAGGTGCCAATATTATGGGGTGATGTGAGGAAGTTTAGTAACAACTGCCCAAGTAACAAATATGCCCAAAATAGAATGAGAATAACTTTTTCAGAGATAGCCTGCAAGTACGTTTAGAACTGCGTCAGGTCAATGTAAGCAGTGCGCATGCGCAAGCGGCTCTTGCACTCGTTCACATAAGTTTGTTCACTGCGCAGCCAAAATCTTAGTAAATGTTAAGCAATGTACATGCAATTGCATGGGTTGAACGGGCGCACCTCGAAACTTGACAATTTTTTCTTTTTTTTAAGCTGGTTCACCCTTATGTTTTTTTTAATGAGATTTGCACACAGGTCATATGAGCATGTTACATTGCCAACATGTGACATGCACCTTGTTAAAATTATGTAAAAAGACTCTTGTTCCTCTAGCTCCTTTTTTTAAAGCCTAAGAGGGCATTTAACCTTCCCCCTCTAATGTTAATGATTTCCTTGGGCTAGCTTTTGCGTTTAAAGGGGAACTCCACACTCCATTCTCCAATGCTATTGTCTTCCCCTTCTAATGCATATGATTTCCATGGGCTAACTTTTGCTTTTAAAGGGGAACTCCACACTCCACTCCATTCTCAAAAGGCTGTGAGCTGCCTTCACCAATCCAAACCACATCCTTTTTCAGAGCATAAAACAGGGCCAGCTAGGAAAGGGGCGAGGAGAGCGATCGCCCAATCCCCTCCTGAACCATACAAGGCCACATGCACCCAACTCAAAACAGAATGGTCTGCAATCTGGTCCAATATCAAATCTTTTTCTCCTAATGTGACAGATATTGAAACCACCTACAAGGTACTCTCACGCTGGTTCGCATCTGTTCAGAACAAGGAACATATATACACATGTGGTGGAATTGTTCTATTATAAAGAAATTCTGGAAAAAGGTTTTTTGTACTCGCTTCAGAAATGTTTGAAATAACAATAATACCAGATCCAGAAATTGCCCTTTTAAATCTAAAACCTGATTACATGACTCGTAAACAATTCAACCTATTCATACAACTTATGACAGCCACGAAACAGACAATAACTAAAGCATGGAAAACTCCCTCATTAAACATAGCAGAAACCAAGCACAGAATGAATTGGTCATTGTTGCATGCAAAAATGGAAGCCCTAGATAAAGAAAATCTGAAAGGATATGAAGGTCCTTGGAAACCATGGATCACATATTCTTTACCTATAAACTTTGACCACCAGGTACTCCAGTCATGGTAACTAACATTATGCAACAATGATAAAACTATAAGAATCGATTATGCCTCGAACACCCCATGCCCTCTGTCCCCCCCACCTTTCCTTACCCTTATTTTCTTTCTTTGTTTTTTTCTTCTCTTACTTATTTCGCTCTTATTATCATTTCATAAGGTACCTAACAGCAACAGGTGATTTTGAATATATTTAAAATATCACACTCAGTAGTTTGATACATATACTTTATTCAAATGTTTAACACACATAAGAACTCAGACACAAATAGACCTAATTTTCTTTCATTAACTGATAATGATCCTCTAAATATTAATGTAAGCTAATATTGAAACAGTCTGAAAACTCTATCATTTTGATAAAAAGGGAACTAACATTAATTTTACCATCTGGGTGTTATAATAATACAATGCTGTATCCTGCTTCTTTTATTTTACATGATACTACTAAAATACCTTTAATTGATACATTATACTTGTTACTATATGTTGATCTTTCAATAAAAACCTTTGAACGATAAAAAAAAACCTATACATGTATGCCAGTTTAAGTGGTTTTACCTTACTCCTCTACTCCTAGGATAAAAGGCCCGTACACACAATGAGAATATCAGCCATTTTTTTCCATGCTAGTCTCATATGGAAAAAAAATAGGTTATTAAAGTTACAAAAAATTTCATTAGACAGAATACAACTTCAGAAATGATGTATTGTATCCTCTCATTTCCGAGCATGCGCAGTCTTGGTCATTTGATTTTTTTCATGCAAATACCATACTAATTCCATGAAAAACATTCATTCTGTTATCTTACAAATACTTTTTTGGTGCTTATTTTGTGATATTTTCACATGAATCAGTTCTTGAAAGCTGTGTACTAATGATCAGATTATCAGACGATCGCTCCAAATGCATTTGGTTTCTTCCAGATTTCTCATGTGTACTAGGCATTAATGAGCATTTAACCCATACACACCCAGGGGGGAGAGGGGGGCACGCAGTTTGGCATATTCACCCTGGGCGCTGGATGACCTTGTCCCAGCACTAAGTCTAGGCATACACTGTGTGTTAGCTTATTGGAGAAAAGGCACACACAGGCAGAGGAATGAAGAAACTTGCAGAGCTGTGCTGTGAATAGACAAGCTCTCTGCTTATCTGTCTCTAAGCACCCTCTCCGACACAGATTTTCAACTGCTTTTATCTCCTGTGTCGGAGAACTTGTCAGAAGTTATCATGCTGATAACAGAGGAACGGAGCAGCAGTAAGACATGGCACTTAGTCCTTTAAAGAGATATATGTGCCAAGGTCAGAGTTCATGAATGGGGTTTACATCCACTTTAAGGTAATTTTTACTACTTTTTAATAAAGAGGGAGAGTTAAAAATTACTTCCCTATGTTGGTGTCAGGGCTGGGCTCAGCCCTTTCTTCTCTGAGCTGGCCACTCAGCTGTTGGCTAATTGCCAGCTCCCATCTCTCTCCACAGTTACTCAGCTGTTGATGATATCCTGCTTGTCATCCTGCCTACTTAAGCCGTCCAGTCCAGAGGAGCTCTTCCTTCGCCTTGGTCACATCACAGAAACTCTCCTGCGTTCCTGTTTAAAGGCTGACTTCTAGCTTGGCTGACTATCCGTTCCAGTTACTGAACTTTGGCTGTGTTTTGACTACGTTTGTTCTTTTTACTTTTATTATTAAACAAGTGTAATTTAACTTTACTTTTGTCTCGGTCTGATTTCATGGTTTCTGACAGTTGGCTTGTTTGTTCCCTGATATATCTGGAGCTGCCTTCAGAACTGTGAGTACACGTGGGAGGGGCAGGAGAGAGGGGACACTCTGATGTGAAGGGGGCTGCTGATGGGAACACTCTGATGTAAGGGGGTGCTGATGGGGACACTCAAAATTAAAGTGGACCAGTCTGGATGAAGTCCAAGTCTAAACCATTACAAAAAAATCTGAGAACTGATCATAGAGATACAAAGGTTTTTATTATCTGATGCAATAACACCAACAAAATATATAACAATATACAAATTTTTCTTATTTTTCAGCAGACATGTTTAATACATGAGCTTAACCCTATGCTCTAAGCAAATAAAAAAAAATAAAAAAGTTGTTATGTTCGTGAAAACTGTTTTACCTGCCAAAGGGTTTTTATTTCTATAGACATGTGATCATCTTTTGATTTGGCTGGCGTCATCAAATCTATAGGTATTGGGCATCCAAACTTGCAATAAAATATTACAAATCTATTCAGTCGTTTACATCAACATACCACATTTGTCATGCATCATTTTACAGCTGAATATGTAAAGTAAAATGTATATAGTTTTCTCTTTTTCAGGTTATTAAACAAATGTGATACTTTTACATGCATCATTTGAAACCGTTTATCACTTTTCTGTCAGAAGCCATTGATATATTCTTTATATATTCAGTGGGGTTAAAGATGTCAGTTGATGTTCATTGATGCCTTTTATTGTGAAACAATATCCACTCAAAGGAGTGTCCTTGGTTGCAACTTGAGTTTATGGTTTTCATTTCTCTACAAGAGTGAAAGGACTTGTTTTAAAATGAGCAACAAAAAAAAGAACAGGATTTTATGATTGTACATAATACATTTCAGACATTTTCCAACATTGCTATGGCTATACTCAGATCTCCGGAAGACAGAATTTATTGTTTGTTGCAAACTTTGTAAAACTATTCGACCTTCCTATGGGCAAGTATCTCTGTAACATGCTGATTAACAGATATTTAATTATTCATTATCACCAGTAATTACTGTTTTTTTTTATAATAATGACAATTGTTTTAAATGGATTTACATGGGGAAAAAAATTAAATTCAGCATACACTATATTTTTTAGTAGATGGGTACCTGTTCTTTCTAGGAAGAAGTGGGGCAGGAGCTTTGGGACCATCGGCCAGCCAATTAAAAGCTCCCTTCCAACATATTTCATCCCATTAGAAACATAATCACAGAGGCCCCTGTGATTAAGTTCCTAATGGGATGAAATGCGTTAGTGGGAAAGGACTGAAAGAACTATTCTCTATATACACTAAAGCTGTTTTCAAGACAAAAAAGGGAAACAAGGATACAGAGGTGTGTATACCTAATCAGTTTTGGGAAGGGGACATGTACATCTCAGCCTGAGCACAACCGCCTACAGGAAAATGTAGGTCTACCAGGAGCAAAATCACTTTGGGAGCATATAATGCATTGTCAGGGTATATGCTTTAGAATATAGTCTGTACAGTGGAACAGCATTAGGTATAAAATTAATTTTAATATGCACCAAACTGCATTGTACATCGAATTATGTTCCAGTGTACATTTGTACAATGAGGACAGCTGAGAAGTGTAATGCCCCGTACACACGGTTGGATTTTCTGATGGAAAATGTCCGATCGGAGCGTGTTGTCGGACATTCCGACCGTGTGTGGGCCCCATCGGACATTTTCCATCGGATTTTCCGACACACAAAGTTTGAGAGCAGGCTATAAAATTTCCCGACAACAAAATCCGATCACGTCAATTCCGACTGCGTGTGGCCAGTTCCGACGCACAAAGTGCCACGCATGCTCAGAAGAAATTCTGAGACGGAACAGCTTGTTCTGGTAAAATTAGCGTTCGCAATGGATACAGCACTTTTGTCACGCTGCAATGTAAAAAATGGTTTAATACAGCGCACTCTCTTCTTCTTTATAATGTGAGAAGAATGAAGTAGTTTTGCTGCTTATATTCACACAGACTTCTCACAAACTTCTTTCTTTATTATTTATCTGGATTCCCTCAATATATTTTGATTTGTCACATCTGACCAATTTTTTTTTTGTTTGTTTTTAATTGTAAAATTTTTTTTTTTCAAGGCTGTTTTTTTTTTTTAATTTTTTTTGCTTTTTATTCCAGAATATTTTTGTGTGTGTTTTGTGTGTCAAGTTACTACAACACCATTATTATCTTGTATTTTTTAGTCTCAATTAGATTGTTTGGTGTTGATGTCTCTTGTTAATTTCACATTGTATTTGGAAATGTACCTGCCTCCTCACCATCACACTGTTTTTTTTTTAAGGAAAACACACATAGGCAAGTATAATTGAACCAAAAATTCCTTTCTTAAGGGCTCACAACCAAACAAAGAGGGAGGCAACACTGAAGAAACAGCAGAAATTGGTGAAGCCTTTGGCCCCCAGGGCACACATCAATTATTTTACTGCAAAATTGGTGGCCTGAGGAGTTCATATCTAAGGGAGTGCAGTCTGGTCCAGAAGTCACAGAGATCCGGAAAGCAGCAGATGACATCTATGTCCCCAGGATATATACATACATACATACATACAAGAGACTGCATCTTTTGTCAGACCAGACTGAACCCAGGTCATCACTCTCTGGTCTTCCTTCCACGCTTCCTTCCATGCTGAGGCTCTGGTGGTGGAGTTGTGGCAGGAGGAGGAGGAGGATGGTCCAACTCAATCACGTTGGCCTTGGGTGTGATTTCGCCACTCACCCCCTTAGGTAGGACTTTATAAATAAGTTTCTCACACATGAGGCGTTGGCCCTCCTGCATGCCCTTCAGTTTGGTGGCAGCCATGCAGGCAAAGGCCTCTTCAGAAGTGGGTAAGGCTCTGAGGGACGCAGAAGCCTCCTGAATGAGCCTGAGTGCTGAATCCTGCACGTGACTCCCCTTCGTGGGTCTTTTGTATGGTAGGCGGAGGGGAGGAACCTGCGATTCGGTCAGGCTCCGACTGGCCCCAGGCTTCTCCTGGCTGCCACTTAGCCCCGCCTCCTCCTGGCTGCCACTAACCACCGCCTCCTCCTGGCTGCCACATTCCACAGCCTCCTCCTGTGTGTCACATTCCACAGCCTCGTCCTGGCTGAGGTCTTCCTGTTTATAAAAAAGGGACATCGTTTGAGTTTTTGATTCATCAATCACACACAATTTTCATCTCATGACTGTTGCAAATTGAATGTTAACAAATATAACAGACTATCATTCTGAGCCCAGCATTTTTCATTCTTGTCCCAAATATTTTTGCCCACTACTGTCTATTGATATGTAAAACACTTTATGAAATCAGCAATTAGTGATCAATAATAACATCTAGTAAACATAATTTATTTATTGACCAGAAATCTGTAGAACAATGCTATACCTGATTCCATCTGGGCTCCTCTATTTCTTCCTGGCTGGAAGTCCCAGGTTGGACATCGGAAGCCTCAGCTGGGGTGGAAGGAAGAGTGGAAGGAAGGGTTGAGAGGGATTCCCTGACTTCAGTGTGGTCTGACAGAAATCGCAGTCTCTCATAGTACCACAGCCTGGGGACATAAATGTCATCTGTTGCAGCTCCGGATCTCTGGGAATCCATGACCTTCTTGCACTCCCTAAGATAAGTGTTCCTCAGGCCACCAATTTTGGTTTTTAAATAGGGGATTGTTGCCATGGGGACCACCGGCTTCACCAACTCCAGCAGTTTCTCCAGCGCTGCCTGCCTCTTTTGTTTATTATTATAATGTGGATGTTTCACCTGCCACAGACAGGGCAGCTCCCTGTACTTGTCTATGAACAGGGGGAGGAAGTTGTGGTCATTGAAGCCATCCATTTTATCTGCAAAACACAACACGAGACAAACCCTAATGTCAGGCAAAACTCTCCTAATCTTGTTACAATATAGGCCTCAATCTAGAAGCAGTATAGGCCCAAGTTTAGATCTTACCTTTGCTATCACGATCGGCGCCTCCGATACTCCTTCCTCCGCTCACAGATCGTACGTACTACGCACGCGTGTTACACTTTATAAACACTGCGCATGCGTGTAACTCCGCCCGCCCCTGACGTTCTTTCTAGTCTATTCCCCGCCCCTTTTCGTTCGGCGCAGTGGGGGAAGAGCACATGGCGGAGACACAGCAGGTGTGTGCTAATTGCAGCAACGAAGAGGAGGGGGAGGAAAGCCCGGAGCCTGAAACGTCTGGATCCAGAAGGAGAAGATTTAAGGCATCAAATATGTCTTTTGGGGAGATGTTGGAGATGGTCGACATCCTGAAGAAGGCCGACTATGATGGAAAGTATGGACCTTACCCCAACCCCAATGTCAGAAAGGCCAAGATAATGGCGAAAGTGGTCAAGAGTCTGCACCGGAATTTTGGGGTACGACGATCGAAAGATCAGCTCAGGAAGCGGTGGTCGGACCTAAAATTAAGAGAACACGAACAGTACAGAAAGATCCGGAGAGTGCTTCAAAAAAGTTAGTAGTTGTGCTGTGTTCCTATTCTTTTTGTGTTTATTACGTTCGTGCTGCTCCATGTGCTTTTCTTAACTGGTATCCAGTTTAAAATGTCAACTTTCATGTTCATGGGCACATTATTCGTTCGTATCAAACATTTTTCTTTCGCCATAAAAAACACCATTGTTTTGGCCATATGCATTTGACCACATTTTTTAGGGCCTACTTGTATGAAAATAATTTGATTGTGTAGATGGGTTTGTTACTAGAATGAAATGCAAATTAGATTCTGTGTAAGGAGAGGACACTCAGCAGCAGTTTTCACATCTGGACACTGGAGCACTAGTGTGGGACACCAGAACACCCTTTTTATTAGGGGGCCCACACAGGTGCTCCAGTGTATACTATAGGCGTGTCTCCATCTGTGAAGCTTGGACAAAACAGGTAAAGTATTGAAGCTTGACAAAGGACACTAAAGATTCTACAGCTTGGAACTCTGCCAAAACAGACAATTGTACTCCACTTCCAAGCAATGTTTCATATTTATAGTTCTGCCATCAAATATCTGTGTGCTAAGTATACCATTTTTTTTTAACATAGGGGAGAAAAGACTCGGAGGACACCCCTCATTCGAGGAGACCAGAGACCCCCCACCTCTGGAAGAAGGGGAAATCCCCCAAAGACAAGAAGAGCAGGAGGAGGAAGACGTGGTGCAACTAGTCACCACAACAGGTGAGTGTCTGCGACCACAGGCTCAGGTAAGAGATGGATGCCGGCATATTTATAATACATGTTTTTTTTTTTTATTTCTATCTTTTTAGGTGATTGTGATGTTGTGGATCCAGGGCATTTCACCTCGGAAAGTGCATAGATCCTGATTGGGGAGATCATGGGGTGTAATGGGGACTTGGAAAACATCAAGAAAAACATCAATGATGTTAAAAAAATAAGAACATCACTGATGTTTTGGGGAGAGTTTAAACCCCTCCAAATCCCTTTCTTTTATGGTGTGCTACAATTTTAACATTTTTTGTCTAATTGTAGAAAAGCCAAATTTTGAGGATGCACACAGTGTGTCAATATGTGCTATCTGCCATCACGGGAGATCAATGGACGCGTTTTGGGGGTGCAACCCCTTCCTCAATAATAAAGTAGCTGTGAGGAAGGGGTGGCTCCCCCAAAACACGTCCCTTGATCCCCCATGATGGCAGCTAGCACATGTTGACATTCAGGAATTTGTGTGCATCTTCAAAATTTGGCTTTTCCAGGGGTGACTTTACCCCATCTGAACGCAATATCAAACACATTTCCTAAATACTCATGTCTGATATTGCCTTCAAGTTCCACCAAATGTGAACTTTGTAAGTTCAAGATTTGTGTCTTTCTTGTGTGTTTTAAACATGCCTGTTTTATCTTAAATGGACATTTCTACTTTTTCTAATGTGACCCCAAAAATTGTTATACAACAAACATGTTGGTTTGATTTCAAAACCTTTTCTAAATGCACATGTGATTGTGCATGTATTAAAAAGATTGTTAATCAAGAATGTGTGGATTATTGTCTCAACGCTAGAACACTTTTGGGGTGCTCTAATTGGTGTTTTCTGTGACAATGGGTGTTATTTCCTAAGGGCAAATCCACTTTGCACTCCAAGTGCAGTTTCAAGTGCACTTGTAGTGCAAAGTGTCTTTGCCTTTAGTAAATAACACCCAACAGTGCTTTGTATAAGGTTACACAATCACGCCATTTTCAGGACTCACCACATTTCTGTCAGGGTCAAGCAGTAAATGTCACCAAAGATTTGCTTAATGTTTTATTTTTATTTGATAAAGGTTTCACACATTGTCTGGCATATTGATAGCCCCCCTACCCGCAAAGAATTCAAGGTATCTTAGCCGGACATCACGGGCACTCAGGGAGGGCAAGCCAGGACGGCCACTTTCAAGCGCCGTCAGGGTTGGTTCATTTTGAATTCCGGCCTCAGGCCCAACTGAGCTAGCATAGTTGGCAGAATGTTGCCGTAAAAAGTTGTGTAGAACACAGCACGCCAGGATAATATGATTCAGTTTATACTCCGCCATATGTATGGGTGTAAGAAATAGGCGGAACCGGCTGGCCATGATTCCAAACGTGTTCTCCACCACTCTTCTGGCTCTGGCCAGCCGGTAATTAAAAACCCTCTGGTCCGGGGTGAGGGTCCTCATCGGGAATAGCCGCATAAGATGGTCGCCCAGCGCAAAGGCTTCATCCGCCTTCATTCCACATTGTCTTCTGGAGGTGGCAAGTCCAAGCTGCCATTCTGGAGATGCCTGTAGAACTCTGTCTGGGCGATGACTCCACCATCGGACATCCGGCCATTCTTCCCCACGCCCACATACAGGAACTCATAAGTAGCCGACATCACCGGCAACATCACAATACTATTGAACCCCTTATAATTATAATAGTACGACCCCGAGTTGGGTGGTGGGATGATGTGGACGTGTTTCCCATCAATTGCCCCTCTGCAGTTAGGAAAGTCCCACCGCTGGGCAAAGTGGGAGGCCACAGTCTGCCATTCCTGTGGCGTGGAAGGAAACTGTTGAGGAAAAGAAAAAAAAATACGTTTTTTTTGTACATAAACATGGAAAGCAGATTAGACACAAACATTCTTGGCCAACATCAAGATAACATTTATTTATGGGATTTTTTAAAGACCAAAGTATAAGGTACACCTATCATATCCCCCCCCCCCCCTCTCATGGGCCATTTCTAACATTATATGGGGGGGGGGACTCTTGGACAGGAAACCCTCTCCACTTCATTGAGAGATGAATGCATAAATAATGTATATTACTTTGAACAGCCCCTCCTTAGTTATACTATTGGCAGCCCAGTGGACAGGTAAGAAGTGTCATAATACAAAGATATAAATACACACTGTACACATTTGAGCACATTTGGACATTCTGCTATTACCTATCAAGACAATAATAGGATAAAAAAACTTTAAACAGTACCATTTGAAAGTATACAGGCAGGCCCTTGCACTACATGCTTTGGGGAATTCATCCATAAATCTGACCACTAAAGAGATGGGTATAGTGTGTATGGGTTTGGCAAAGTCAGCAGATAGATGATTGAGGATAGATCAAGAATTGGTATCAGCTGACTTAGCAGTTGGGGGGAGGGAGGGTTCAAAATGATTTGGGGACCCCCCAAAAAAAACCTCTGGCACTCTGGCTGAATTTAAAGCGCAAATCACATTTAGGACAACAAAAATAATTACCTAAAAATCAAGCATGCATGAGGACAAAGGGGACATTCACAGCATATTACAATCATAGTAATTAGGGAATGAGGAAAGAAATACAATATATTAGCAAACATTAAATACAATAAAATGTGATATTAAAGGATAAAAATCTTACCTTAATATACTCCTTCTGCAGGACCTGTATGATGGCAGAACAGGTCTCTGGGATAATGATCCCCAGAGCCTGGGGGGAGATGCCTGTCGAGAACTTCAAGTCCTGCAGGCTTCTCCCCGTCGCCAAGTACCGCAGGGTGGCGACTAGCCTCTGCTCCAGAGTAATGGCTTGCCTCATGCAGGTATCCTGCCTGCTGATATAGGGGGTCAGCAAAGCCAACAAATGGTGAAATACGGGGTCCGTCATCCGGAGAAAGTTCCTGAAATCATCAGGATTATTCTCACGGATCTCACGGAGCAAAGGCATATGACAGAACTGGTCACGCTGAAGCAACTAATTCTTGGTCCATGAACTCCTCCCCACCCTGTTCATGGACTGGACTTGTGTCAAGGTCAGGACCCCAACACCAAGCCCCCGCAAAGCACGAACTCTACGAGGAATACGTATACGCAACATGGCTAGAAAACGGTCGGCTGCTCAGAACGAAGTAACAGAACGCACTGAAGAACAGCAAGGCCTGTGAAGAGCGACCTGAAAAACAGTAACGAACGAACAAGAACACAATGACAAAGTCACGCGTAGCTTGCTTGCACGCACTGAAGAGCAGATACAAACCCACAGGCACAAACTGAACCGCAGAAAATGATCTGAAAACCACGAGTCTGAAAAAGCGCGAATCGTCTCTCACCAAACTTTTACTAACACGAGATTAGCAAAAGGAGCCCAAAGGGTGCCGCGCTTGGTTCTGAACTGGCCTTTTCTAGTCTCGTCGTACGTGGTTTACGTCACCGCGTTCTTGGCGATCGGAAATTCCGACAACTGAGTGCGACCGTGTGTACGCAAAAACAGTTTGAGCCAACATCCGTCGGAAAAAATCCTAGGATTTTGTTGTCGGAATGTCCGATCAATGTCCGACCGTGTGTACGGGGCATAAGAATTATAATGACCAGCACAATGTATACCTCAGAATGCTAATAAACAGCACAGAGCTGAGCAATGAGGATATATAATGTACAGAACAATGTATGTCTTCATGATGTGAAGTGTATATAATGAACAGTGCGTGTATTCAGTTGAGCAATTGGGATATTTAATGTATGTACATCAGAAGTATATTTAGCCAAGCAGTATTGAGTATATAATAAACAGTGCAGTGTTAAAGTAGAGCAGTGTGGACTGTATATTGTACAGTACAGTCTATACCACTAATACGTGTTGATTATTTAATGTACAGATCTGTGTATATAACTGTCACACCTGGTGTTAAAGTGGTTGTAAAGGCAGAATTATTTTTATCTTAATGCATTCTATGCATTAAGATAAACATTCTGTGTGTAGCAGCCCCCTCAGCCCCCCTAATACTTACCTGAACACCATCTCTATCCAGCAATGTGCACGAGTGCCTTGGCCATCTGGGTTTCTCCCTCCTGATTGGCTGAGAAACAACAGCGGCACCATTGGCTCCCACTGCTGTCAATGAAAGTCAGTTAGCCAATCAGGAGAGAGGGGCGGCAGCGCTAAACCGCGGCTCCCTGTCTAAATGGACACATTGAGCTGTGACTCTGCTGGGGTGCCCCCATAGCAAACTGCTTGCTGTGGGAGCACTTGGGAGAGGGACACGAAAAGAGGAGGATCGGGGCTGTTCTGTGCAAAACCACTAGACAGAGCAGGTAAGTATAACGTTTTGTTTTTTTTTTTGTTTTTTTTTTAAGTATTCAGCTAGCACAGAGCTACCTCAATGTTTGAAATTGAGAACTAGCTCTCATAAGGTAATCCCTTTACCATTTACAGTCATTCTCACATTGTAATCTCTACAATATAAGCAACTGTTATAACAGGGAAATAAACATGTATCAATCAAAGGAATGCCAGACCACATGATAAAGAGTCCAAATAGATGTATTTGCACTAAAAGACAGCCAATGTGTTTCGGGGGGCAGAAAACACCCCCCTCCTTCATCAGGACTACACTTAGAGTAAAAAACTTGCTAGACCAGGAGAGTTACTAGTAAGCAGGAACTGGGTTAAAAGCAGTAAAGATAACATTTCTCATCTTTACTGCCGTTCATGCAGATGCTCCTGACTAGTAACTCTCCTGGTCTAGCAAGTAACTTCCTTACATAGAGTAAGCCCACATTCACATTGGGCAGTTTTGGCATATCAAATCACATGCCAAATCGGCAGTTATTGCCGGCAATGACATCGTCCCAATCGGTGCGACATTGACTTTGTGGCACCGCACTGATTCCCAAAAGTAGTTACTGTACTACTTTTGGCGACTTCAGGGGCCATTTAAATAGACATTTCTGCAGGAACCCACTGTCAGGGCTGGGCTCAGCCCTTCTTTCTCTGAGCTGGCCGCTCGGCTGCTAATTGCCAGCTCCCATCTCTCTCCACAGTTACCCAGCTGTTGTTGATTCTGCTTGTCAGTCCTGCCTACTTAAAGCCGTCCAGCTCACTTGATCTCTGCCTTCGCCTTTGTCAACATCACAGAGACTTTCTCCTGTGTTCCTGTTGAAGACTTGTTCGGCTGACGTTCCTTCTGGCTCCTGATCCTGCTTGCTGTACTACTACGTTTATCTCTGGCTCTCTGGCATTTGCTTGGCTGACTACCCGATCCGGTTACTGAACTCTGGCTTGTTTTGACTACGTTTACTCTGTTTACCTTATTATTATTACTATTAAACAAGTGTGATTTAACTATACTTCTGTCTCGGTCTGATTCATGGTTCCTTATATACCCACACAGATGTCTCTGAAATCGCTCCCAAAGTCAGACTGACATGCGGGTTTGAAATTCAGCTGAACTCGCACGATTTCTAACCCTCAGCAGTGTGAACCTAGGCTTAGACAGGAAAGCCCTATTTTGAGTCTGCTCAAGTTTCTTACTGAAGCCCTAACTGTTTTTTGCCCCCCAAAATGTGTTGGCTGTCTGTTAGTGCAAACTAATAAATCAGTTTGGACTCTCATCATTTGGTCTGGTGCTCCTGCTAATGGTACATTTTGGGTACAGACTGGAGGGTAGCCTTGTCTGTTAACAGCCTAACCTAAGCCAGTGAGTTCTCTGGGTGTCTTTTTTCACTACCTTATATGAAGGAAGATCCAGTGCCTATTGGATAATATTTTTCTTTTTTATCACAAGGAAGTCTCTCCAACCATACAGTTGCTCCAAAATGGCAGTGTTGGTGTTTCCAACATGAAAGTATCATTTATGTGGCAGGAGCTTCAACATGGTCAGTCTCATTCAAATTACTGTATCCTAAAGTGGCATTGTATCTTACAGTATAGTGATATCTAAACATCTAGGGCTTTCAAATGTGGTAAAGTATCTAACCAGGGGATATTTCTAATATGATATTGCCTCTGTAGGAGAGCACCCACTAACTAACCATGCTCAGATGCAGGCACAAGCTCCCACAAGACCCAGGGCTCTTGAACACCCCAAAGGAATACAAGTTAACATGTTTCCCACCCTCTGTAGCACAGAGAGAATTTAAAGCAGAGGTGGTTGGGCATGTCATCTGCAGCCATGTGTATGGTCTTCCTCTGTTAGTCTCAGAGTGCAGGCAGTCCTATGTGAGCTTAACTTCTATGGAACACCAGGGCACTGCAGGAAGCACTGCTCCAATTCCTACTAGAGTACTGCACTTCAAGTGGGGTAGTTTGTGTCTCCAGCCTATCCTTTTGTGGTTCCAACTTTCAGCCCAGAGGTCCCTCCAGCTGTTTGCCTATAAATAAAGGTTGCAATTATCATTTTTATTCCTGAAATCAGATTTCTACTAGCTTCTGGGTCCTGTGCCAAGTTGCTGCCTTGCTGCATTGTGAACACAAGAGGTTCACTTGCTTGGCACAGTTGCCATTCAGAGAATGCTTTGAAATTGCTCAATAAATGCAGTGTTTTCTCATTAGACAAGGTGGTGATCATGACATCAACTCCTCACCCCTCCACCCCCACCCAACAATCTGTCCTTCTGATTCACAATGTGCAGACCCCGAGTGCCCAGAAAGTAACATGCTTTTTAGCGATCAGTCTTTTCCCTATCACCAGTATCTGTCTATCATTTTCTGTACCCTTGCCCACATCCTCACTGGAGGAATTGTTTCCCTGGCAGCTGGGGGAGATTGTCTGCTCCAGTAATGCACTCTAATATCTGATACTCTGATATCTCTGAAATGATATCCCCAACATTACGCAACTAGGTGTATTATTGTGATGTTTCAGCTCAGGGCTAGTCTCTCTAACACTTTTCCCATTACCCCGTATTCTAAGTGTCACCCAACTACGCTCCTCTGGTGCCTGTACTTCCTTATCACCACCCTCCTTTATACTGGCCTCTGACAGCTCCTGACTCCCTTTCAAGTTGTCGATACTTCAGTGTTGCCAGTTACTGCCTTGGATTTAGGATCCGGGTTTCCAAGGAAAGAACTTGCTCACATTTTGTGCAGCAGTATTCTCCCTCAAACATTTGTTCAAGGAATGTATACATGGTGCAGGATGTGTACATCAGTCGCATCGCCACTCCCTTTGGACATGTTACTAATATAATGGAGATTATACAGGAAAAGGTAGGAGATTATATTCTATATACATTTTTAATTACATTTCCTTCTTAATTTTTTTCTAATTCTGAGCACTAGTTGTTTCCCTAACTGTTTCTGCTCACAGGTCACATGGCTCTCAGTGTCCTTTCCTCTTGGTCCTGCTCACTGATCACATGGCCCCCAGCATCTTCTCCTTGAGCTCCAGCTCACAGTGCATCTGTACCCCCAATGTTACAGTACACATAGTGCCCCCTGTGTCTAGTGCCTCAGTTACTCACAATGCTTCAGTACTCATAGTGCCCCATTACTCACAGTGACCCAGTCACAATACCTTAGTACTCACAATGCCCCTGTCACTCACAATGCCCCAGTTACCTCTAATGTCCCAGTAGCACTGTCTCAAAGCACCCTGTCCCTCAACACTCACCGATGGGGTCCCCAGTACAAACCGTCACTCTGCTCAGTTCCTGCTTTGCTTCATCCCTCATGGCAGCTCCGCTCTGCCCTTGCTATTCAGATGCTCATGGATCCAGCATGTGTGCCTCTCACAGCCTTTTACTTCATGTGTAGTTCATTTTTTTTTATTAGAAATAATTTTCAGAAAATTACTTAAAACCTCCAAACAATTCTACATTTTTCTGAAAGCA
Source organism: Lithobates septentrionalis (assembly GCA_037952835.1). Lineage (NCBI taxonomy): Eukaryota > Metazoa > Chordata > Amphibia > Anura > Ranidae > Lithobates > Lithobates septentrionalis. Next base: position 2,343,643 of record JBBDGP010000411.1, read on the forward strand.
GAGGCCCTGTAAAATAAAATGTCAGTGGCAGTTTTTTATGTTTCATGATATTTGTAGAAATGTTTATCGAATTTATATTTTCAGAAAAAAATATAGTAAAATTAGTTTTAGTGCTGCAAACACAATATAATACCCACTATTTTGGTAAATTATAAAACATGGGGTTGTGTCAAGTAAATAGATACAAAATTTGTCAAGCATCAATACTGCACACACCCACTGAATGGCAAAAAACTACAATACCCAAATTTCCCCTAGGCGATGCTTTATTGGCTTTTGCAGGTTATCAATTTAGAGTTAACCGTGAATTTTTTTTTTTTAGTTTTGGATAGAGTGGAGAGGGATTAGAACCCCTGTCAGATTTTATTCCTGTCTGTGACCCCATTAGGCAGATTCACACTCTCTATTTGTCCTGTTTACCGGTGTCATCAAAAGTAAAAGAAAAAAACCCCCAGAATTTAGGTTAGCATCAGAACACTAATGCCCTGTACACACGATAGGATTTTCCGAAGGAAAATGTGTGATAGGACCTTGTTGTCGGAAATTCCGACCGTGTGTGGGCTCCATCACACATTTTCCATAGGAATTTCCGACACACAAAGTTTGAGAGCTTGCTATCAAAATTTTCCGACAACAAAATCCATTGTCGGAAATTCCGATCGTGTGTACACAAATCCGACGCACAAAGTGCCACGCATGCACAGAATAAAATTAAGAGATGAAAGCTATTGGCTACTGCCCTGTTTATAGTCCCGACGTACGTGTTTTACGTCACCGCGTTCAGAACGATCGGATTTTCCGACAACTTTGTTTGACCGTGTTTGTGCAAGACAAGTTTGAGCCACCATCCGTCGGAAAAAATCCATGGATTTTGTTGTCGGAATGTCTGATCAATGTCCGACCGTCTGTACAGGGCATAATAGAGGGAAAATCTTCCAATGGGGAAACTTTTTCTGGTGACACATTGGATATTCGATCACTTTGAAGGGATTTGCTCTCATTTAGTGTTTTGGCAATGGAACAGGAAGTGAAGGGAAAACTGACCATCGAAAATGAAAAAAAAAAGTTTTACCTTTAGTTACACTTTATTAAATTAAAGAATCAGACCACTCAGAACTGACATTTTGGTTTTTGGGGGAGCCCAGAGAAGACATCTCGAGGCTTACACTACACCCAGAGAAGTGACTGAGCCAAGCTTTGACCCTTGTGCAGTGTGATGTTGGGAAATGCCTGAAATTGTCATGTCATACAATAGTAACACTTGTCAGAGGAAACTGCTCGGAGTCAATTCAGTAAGCTGGAACTGGAAAGAGTCCAAAGAAAGGCAACAAAGCTGATAAGGGGGCTGGAGGATCTTAGTTATGAGGAACGGCTACACACATTAAATTTATTCTCCCTGGAGATTTTTAGAGGAAATATGCTTGTAATATACAAAACACAGTATCTAAACAGTGTTACTAGCATAGGGAGAAAACAATTCAGTCTCAGATCGCTAAAGGGGACATGTGGCCACCCGAAGAGTTACACAGTCTGGTTGAAAAAAGACAAAAGTCCATTGAGTTCAACCAATAGAAGGGGAAAAAAACTATACAATCCTATACCCACAGTTGGTCCAGAGGAAGGCAAAAAACCCCAATAAAGCATGATCCAATTTGCTCCAGCAGGGGAAAATTTTTTTCCTGATTTCCCCAAAAGGCAATCGAATATTCCCTGGACCAATTTTACCTATAAATGTTAGTACCCAGTTATATTTTATGTACATTTAGGAAAGAATCCAGGCCTTTCTTAAAACAACCTACTGAGCTGGCCAGAGCCACTTCTTGAGGGAGGGTTAAACCTTAAACTGCATAGGGGCTTCTTTACTGTTAGAGCGGTAAGGATGTGGAACTCCTTTCCACAGCTGGTGGTGTTAGCAGGGGGTGTCGCTAATTTAAAAAAAACTTTTAGATGGGCATCTTAGGGAATGCAATGAGAACAATTTTATCCTTTCCTTTTCATAAACTGTATTACAGGCTTTACACCTTCTACACTTAAAGAAGCCATTACGATCTAAAAAAGATACTCTTTTTGGGGGGGTCAGGGACATTATGAACTAATCTAGAACACAAATTTGGGGCTTTTCTGTAAACGAATCTGGGTCATTTTAATAATAATTTTCTCAAAGTGTTGTCCCTCAACAATGTTGACCAGAGATAACCCTGGTCCATAGAGAAGAAGGAGAGTGGATTTGTAACAGTAAATGCTATTGACTTTCTATTTTACAAAGAGGTCCACGATCTTTGGTGAGTTCAAACTTTGTGTACAGGATCTGGTCACTTTCTGTTTGGAATGGAGCACCATTGATAATTCAGTTCAAAATGGAACAAACCTTTTCATTTTTGGACATTTTTGGTCACTTTTATAAGGACATTTCTGAATATTCCCTTTCTGAATATTCCCTTTTTATGAACATTTCATTGATTATTTCTTTTCCACAAAACTAACATGTTTATATTTATGAAAATCATAAATGTTTAGACCCCTTTCACACTGGGGCGGTTTGCAGGTGCTATTGCGCTAAAAATAGCACCTGCAAACCGACCCGAAACAGCCGCTGCTGTGTCTCCAGTGTGAAAGCCCGAGGACTTTCACACTGGAGCGGTGCGCTTGCAGGACGGGAAAAAAGTCCTGCTAGCAGCATCTTCAGAGCGCTGTATACACCGCTCCTTCACCGCTCCTGCCCATTGAAATCAATGGGGCAGCGCGGCTATACCGCCGGCAAAGCGCCTCTGCATAGGCACTTTGCGGTGGTTTTTAACCCTTCCTCGGCCGCTAGCAGGGGGTAAAACTGCCCCGCTAGCGGCCGAATACCGCCGCTAAAATGACGGTAAAGCGCCGCTAACAATAGCGGCGCTTTACCGCCAACGCACCTCCCACCCCAGTGTGAAAGGGGACTTTATTGGAATTTGTTTTGTACATAATTCATTTGAATTTATGAAATTTAGAATTGTTTTGTTTTATTATTAGATAAGTTAAGGTGATATACATACACTATATTACCAAAAGTATTGTGACACCTGCCTTTATACGCACATGAACTTTAATGGCATCCCAGTCTTAGTCTGTAGGGTTCAATATTGAGTTGGCCCACCCTTTGCAGCTATAACAGCTTCAACTCTTCTGGGAAGGCTTGCCAACAAGGTTTGTACACTAGTGCGCAGTCATAATGGGAAAAAGGGGCCATCCCCAAACTGTTCCCACAAAGTTGAGGGGCATGAAATTGCCCAAAATGTCTTGTTATGCTGACTTGGGCACTGGTTATGTTGAACCAGTGCCCAAAGCAAGGTCCATAAAGACATGGACTGGCCTGCACAGAGTCCTAACTTCAACCCGATAGAACACCTTTGGGATGAATTAGAGTGGCGACTGCATGCCAGGCCTTTTCGTCCACATCAGTGCCTGACCTCACAAATGCGCTTCAGGAAGAATGATCAAACATTCCCATAGACACACTCCTAAACCTTGTGGACAGCCTTCCCAGAAGAGTTGAAGCTGTTATAGCTGCAAAGGGTGGGCCAACTCAATATTGAACCCTACGGACTAAGACTGGGATGCCATTAAAGTTCACATGCGTGTAAAGGCAGGAGTCCCAATACTTTTGGAAAAATAGTGTATATAGTGTTATCACATTAACACTAGCACTTTATTAATTTTATTGGTACATAGGTTTTCAGCATTAGCACTTTATTTATTTAGTTATGTTTTTTACCCCTGCTGAAATCAACTTCTTAAAAGCCTTGGAGGGGTCTGTGTGCTGACTTTTTTTTTTAAACAGCAATGTAATGTCTTCTGTCGGCAATTTTTTTTTAACAGAAGCAATTCTGTCAGCAATTTTAAACACTTTTTTCAATTGTAAATGTCAGCGTTTCTGCAGCACTTTCTGTAATGACAGAGATGTGCCCCTTTACAGGCAGGATTAATGTATCCCCAGGCATGTTATTTACTGCTCCTGCCCAAATTTTATTCTTAATTTTTTTTTTGATTGGTACATGTTCCCCAGTGCTCACCCCATGCGTTTTTTGACACCCCTTGCTATTTTCAATTTCATAGTTTCAGTTCCCATTGATTTCAGTGAGGATTGGGCTCAGCATCCGAACTTCTTTGAAGTTTGCTGAACACTGCTTGAATCAAACCCAGGGCAGTTTGGCTCATCCCTAGTTGTAATGGTAAATAATATCCATAGCTATGGCAGCTACGTTAACTTATATTCTATCAAAAGTATTATGGCTAAACTAAATAAAAAAAAGGTGCCAAAGCAATGTGCATAATAAACAATGCCATTTTTAAATAAAATACTTTTTACACTTCTTTTTTTTTATCCTTTGTGGAATCTGGGTGGTGCTGATCTCCTGCAGTCTCTTTGTAGCCACTTATGGTCTACATGCCCTCCAGCAATGGCTTCTTGGCATTTCTTAGGGCAGCTTTCCTGATGGTAACAACAATTAACCATGCCTGTGTAATGTATGTTGGCATAGCTGCTTGTAGTCTCCATTAGGAGAGCAGGGTGTCGATGCAGAAGTACAATTGGGTAAAAGGCACAGAGCCCCGTAAATCTCTCTCTATGGAATCTTAATTCTTGTAGTAAAGCCCCAGTCTGTGCTATTGGTCTCTAGTAAATTTAGGCCTAACCTTGCTATTTTAAAATTGTCCTGCTTTAGGGAAATTTTACATTTTTTTATCATATGCTGTCTCCTATTTCTTAAAGTAACTCAACTGCCTCTATTTTAGTGCCTTACTTTGTCTAGTACAATTCAGTCATTAAAAATGTCCTGCTTCTGGTGGTGTCATTCACTGTTATTGGCATCCCCACTAATCAGCATATGCACATTTTAGCGCATGTCAGACAGCATGCTGCCGCAGCACCATGCGTTTCTGTGCGACATGATTTTGGTAAAGGGTAAGGGACTTATTTTCCTTGTTTCGCACATAGGGTAGCCCAATATAAAAATAAAATAATGGACTATAATTAAATTAGTTGGGCTATGAGGACCCAAAAAAAAACACAACATAAGTCTAATTTACCCTGCTCCTAATTCATCAAAAAAGCTCACGCCAATTGACCAAACCAACAAACATAAAAGAAAATTTCAATAATAAAAAAGATAAAAGAAGACAATAACAGCCATATGCTACATACGATCCTGAGTTTAAGAGATTAAGTGGGGATCTGGCCCTAGCATGAAAGAAAATAACATGGGTAGCCCAAAAAACTAATCTGCAATGATCTAACTATGAGGATGCTGCTCCTGGAACTGGTGTGCTCTTGAATCACTGAAAAACCAGAGGAAAGACAAGAGCACAAAATCCCATAGTGTAGTATATTAGGCAGAAATTATTTATGAAATGACATAAATTGCACTCGCAAAAATGGCATGTTGCCTAGTCTCGGTCACCTGGATGCCAGGAAAGATGAGGTGTATACCAGGACCCATGCCTTGGCCACCAGCAAGCGTATAAGAGAGTGCACTTCTGATGCAATAAAGCCACTGTCACTGAAGGAACACTGTCACCTATACACTACCTTGGAAGTAGAGGTCACCCGATGTAGCTGAGGTTCACATGCACAGTAGGATACAAGGAAGCATTTCCAAGCTTCAGGCCTCGTTCACACTACTTTGCGACTTGGGAGTCACGCAAGTGTGAATAGAGCCTAAAGCAGAACTAAACCCATCGATAACTGTTTAAAAAAACAGGTTAGGCATTGTTCACAAGATGGTGCCGAGAAGTCAGTTTTACTGCACGCTTTTTACAAGGGCACAAAAGACAATTGTTCTCTATGTGCCCTGTTCACACCACAACATGCAGATTTTTTTTCTGAGCAGGAATCTGCAACATGTATGCAGTTTTCTGCACAGGAAAAAAAAACTGATGTGATATAAATTTTGGTGTGATTAGGGTGCAAAACTGACACACATAAAAAGTGTTGTCAACGTGACATGTTTTTAAAGTAATTTATTAAGCAGTTCCGGGGTCTCTTCCGACTTCTTCTCCCCTCTCAGGCTCTTCTCCCTCTTCTAGCGATGTCTTCTGCCTCTGCCGATTCTTCTCCCCTCTCGGGATAGGTCTAGGGACCCCCCCAATCCCCCAATAAAGGTTTAAACCCTTGATCATCCCCTGTCACCAGTGATCGCCGTGTCACGGGTGACGCTGGTCAGTTAGTTTTTTTTTTTATAGCATCAGGGCACCGCCGTATATTGCCTAATAAAGGGTTTAACCCCCTGATCACTTGGCGGGTGATATCGGTTAGGTTTTAGCGTCAATTAGGGTCTGCGTCGCCCCAGGCAGAGTCAGATTAGTGCCAGTAGCACTAAAACCCACGCACGTACCATACACCTCCCTTAGTAGTATAGTATCTTAACTTATCAATATCTGATCAGATCTATACTAGCGTCCCCAGTAGTTTAGGGTTGCCAAAAACGCAGTGTTAGCGGCATCAGCCCAGATACCTGCTTGCACCTGCGTTTAGCCCCTCCACCCAGCCCAGCCCACCCAAGTGCAGTATCAATCAATTACTGTCACTTACAAAACACAACACACATAACTGAAGCAATCACAGAGTCAGGCGTGGTCCCTGCGAACGCTAACAGTTTTTTTGGTAGCATTGGAAGCAGTCGCTGACAGTCAGGTGCTCTTTTTTCCTGTGAGTCTCACTAGTGTACCAGTAAATTTAGAGGCCAAAATGTTGAATCGAAGATACACTAGTGAAGAGGCCTACACGTTTCTGAGTATGACAGATGAGAGTGAAGAGAAACTCACCCATCTGTCAGATTCAGGCTCAGAATACGAACATGTAGACAGCAGCGGCACCCTGATAGATAGCTCTGACGATGGAGTAGTGGTCCCTGCCAAGGTCAGGCGTACCTGACCCCGTTCTGCTGTGGAGGTGCAAGAACCGCAGGGCTCTTGTATGGAGCAGAGAGCCTGTCAGGAAAGAGGCAAGTACCAGTCTTGCCAATATCGCTGCCTTCCTTCATACATGCGCGGCAGAGCGGCACTCCGGCGCATCCCTGGGCACAATACAGTGAAATGGCTAATGCGCGTGCGCAATTCGGCTAAATGGCTAATGTTTGTATGCAATTCATCGAAACGACTAATGCGCGTGCGCGATTCAGCGTCACGGCGAACGTGCGTACACAATAGCGCGCACAACATGAGCCTCCCACTGGCCTATAAAAGCCACTCTGTGCCATGACCAGATTGCTGGTTTGTCTTTCAGCTCCCCGTGTGTTTCCTGCTTTGTATCCTGATTCTTGATTACCTGTTGTGACCCGGATTGACCTTGACCTGCTCTGATCTCTACCTGCATCTGACCCTCGGCTTGCCTCTTTGACTTCTCCACTTGCTTACTGTGTTTGACCCTCGGCCTGTCTACGGATATTGCTTCCTGTCTCCAGTGATTGACCCTCAGCCTGCTCCTGGACTTTGCTATTGTCTTCAGTGCTCGACCCCTGGCTTGCTCACAGATTTTGCTTCCAGTCACCTGTGTTTGACCCTCGGCCTGCCTACGGACTTTTGCTATCTATCTTCAGTACTAGTCATCAGCCTGCTGACAGACCTGCTAACAGTCCTTGCACTAGACTGTTTTTGCCTATCTAGAGACTCTTACTAGTCAGTTTGACCCCCGGCCTGTTGTTGGATCAGCTGTTCATCCTCCTTCTTGAGCTTCAGCATCTTCCAGTCCTGCACAGCTGTCTCCCTGCCAGTGACCTTCACGCAAGACCTGCCCAGCCTGCTGGTGACTCGTGCCTCTTTGTGCACTTCACCCCCTGTACCATCTCCAGGAGTGGAGTGGGCTTAGTCGCAAGAGTTTACCGCTCTCAGCATCTCGGCCTCGGTGAGTACCCTTATCTGACAGAGCCAGTACTAGCACCGCTTATCCTTCTGGTGAACTGGCAAGCACCGGCGGCCTAGTACATCCTGGTCGTACATCCAGCACTGCAGTATCATGTGGTGACGTGGCAAGTCCCATAAGTGTAGTTCAAGCTGGTGAGGTGGCTAGCACAACTAGTGTCCCATAGCCACCAAGAAGACAAAGTTAAGCCCATAGCGCCCTTCCTGCTGCATTTGCCAATCCAAATTGGGAGCCCACCACTTCTGGCCAACCCAGAATTCAGGTGGAAACAGTTGATTTTACCTCACTTGATTTTTATTCGCTGTTTTTCACGGAAGATCTCTATAGATCTATTGTGGACCAAAGCAATTTATATGCTGGTCAATTCATCGCTGCTAATCCCCAACTGACCCTTGCCAGAGATTGGAAACCTATTACGGTCTCCAAATTTAAGACCTTCTTGGGCCTATCATTCCTCATGGGCATAACTAAAAAAAGTGAGTTGTGGTCATATTGGTCCACTGACCCAATTCACCATATGCCCGTGTTCTCTGCCTCCATGACCAGGACATGATACGAGCAGATCTTGCGGTTCATGCATTTCAATGACAATGAACTCTGTCGCCCTCGGGTTGACCCTGAATACGATCGGCTCTAAAAAATTCGGCCCCTTGTACACCACTTCAACCAGCAGTTCTCATCCTTGTTTACTCCTGATCAAGTTGACTGCGTTGATGAGTCCCTGATTAAGTTTTCTGACTGCTTGTCATTCAAACAGTATCTTCCTAGCAAGCGTGCCAGATATGGGGTCAAGATGACTATGTGACAGGGCAACAAGCTATACATATAGTTTTATGGTTTACGAGGGAAAAGATAGTTATGTAGAACCGGAGAACTGCCCAGACTACATAGGGAGCGCTGGTAAGATTGTGTGGGACTTGGTGTCACCCTTATTCGGAAATGGATACCACTTGTATGTGGACAATTATTACACAAGCGTGCCACTTTTTAGTCACTTGTTTGATCATAGAATTGGCACATGTGGCACCGTGCGATCTAATCGCAGAGGCTTACCCCAGCGGCTTGTAGATTCCCATCTTAAGCTGGAGGAGAGAGCCTGCTGGAGATGTAATAATTCTTAGATTCAATAAGAATGTTTTCGTTCTGTCCTCCCTTCACACAGACACGACAGTCCAAATTCCTACGGCGACTGGTGTTGTGGAGAAACCCCTCTGTGGCCACAAATATAACCTTAATATGGGAGGGGTGGACCTCAAAGACTAGTTGTTGGCGCCATACCTAATTGCCTGTAAGGCCAGATGCTGGTATAAAAAAGTGTCTGTATAATTATTCCAATTGCCTCTGCTGAATACTTATGCGATATACAAAGCTTCAGGACGAACTGGATCCTTCCTTAAATTCCAGGAAGAGATCATCACAGCCCTTCTGTTTCCAGACGGTACTGTGTCCCAACTTCCCAATCCAAATGCAGTGAGCCAGCAGCATGAGAGACATTTTCCGCATGTCCTCCCTGGTACCCCTACCCAAAAATCCCCAAAGAAGATGTTGTGTCTGTAGAAAGCGCGGATATAGGTGTGACACCGCTTTTATTGTCCCTCCTGCCCTGACCAACCTGGTCTTTGCATTGGTGACTGTTACAAACACTACCACACACTAGTGGAGTACTAGCGTAGGGTACAGCATTGCACAGTCCTAGGCACACTTACACAGGGTCTCGAATGATGAGATGGCCATCACATTTTGAGAGACCCTAATCTGTAACGTTTACAGTTTATATAAAAGTGCAAAAAAAAAAACAACACAAAAACAATAAAAAAGCCAAAAATAGTTGTGGTTTTATTTTTGTTCTCTCTCTCTCTATTGTTGTCTCTTATGTTCGCTCTCTATTGTTCACTCTCCAGTAATGTTTTGTTTTTACTATGTTTTATTGTATTTGCTTTGCAGGTAAGGTATGTTTTACTGTAATGTTACTTTGTTTTATTGTTAACCATCATTTGCTTAGCAGGTACGCCATTCAGCTGCAGAACGGGTTTATTTATTCTGACAGCAACAGTGTTTGCTCCCACGATACGTAAAGCTGTGACTCTGGCACTGTAGGAGGTGATTTTACCACCACAGTTAAAAAAAAGAGCATATATGACAAAGCATGGGGGCAGGGGTGGAGGAGAGATTTGCTCCTAACATTTGGGGTGGATTGCCCCCATGCTTAGGCATATATTTTTTTTAGGCACAGAGTGCGTTAAAAAATCGAGTTGTTTTATTGAGTTAATGTTTTATCATTACCATTGTTTGCTTTTCAGGTACGCCATTCAGCTGCAGAACTGATTTATTTATCTTGACAGCAACAGCGTTTGCTCTCACAATGCGAAAATCAGCGACTCCAGCTCTGTAGGAGCGTTGTAGGAAGAAATTTCACCACCACAGTTAAAAAAAATGGTGCATGTATGTATGCCCATCATTAGAAGTGGGTGGATGAAGGGAGGTATTCTAATGGTGGGCATACCCACCGATCAATCTCTTTTTTTTGTTCAACTCACAGGCTGCGTGAAAAAAAAGAACATTTCAATATATGCCCAACAAGGACCAGCAACGTACTGGTATGTTGCTGGATTTTGAGTGGTTATACCAGAATGATGCCTTCAGGTTTAGGTATCATCTTGGTATCATTCTTTTCAGCCAGCGGTCGGCTTTCATGTAAAAAGCAATCGTAGTGGCTAATTTGCCTCTAGTCTGCTTTTACAAGCAGTGGGATGAAATGTCCCCTCTCCCCCTCCTACCGTCTTTCATGGTTTTATCTGGCTCTACTGTCCCAACAGGGACCCCGAGAATGCAGGTGGTTCCGCCAGGTGACCTTAGAGCTGATCGGAGACCAGAATGGCTCCAATCATCTCTATGGCCTAAAAAACCGGAAGCTATGAGCATTTCATGACTTAGGTTTTGCCGGATATAAACAGCGCCATTGGGAAAGCATTTTATCATACTGATCTTGTTGCGGTCAGATGCTTTAAGAGCAGAGGAGAGATCTAGGGTTTAATAGACCCCAAATTTTTCAAAAAAAAGAATACCTGTCACTACCTATTGCTATCATAGGGGATATTTACATTCCCTGAGATAACAATAAAAATGTAAAAAAAAAATGAAAAAAAAGAAAAAAAAAGTAAAGGAACAGTTTAAAAATAAAACAAAAAAGCAAAATAAATAATAATAAAAAAAAAGCACCCCTGTCCCTGTGAAGATCAGATCGAGGACAGTAATTTTAGCAGTAGACTTCCTCTGTAAATCTGAAGTGGTAACCTGTAAAGGATTTTAAAGGCTTTTAAAAATGTATGTAGTTTGTCGTCGCTGCACGTTTGTGTGCAAATTTAAAGCATGTCGTGTTTGGTATCCATGTACTCGGCATAAGATCATCTTTTTATTTTTTTAAACATTTGGGAAATATAGTGTATTTTGGTGCATTAAAATTAAAAAAAGTGTTTTTTTTTTTCAAAAAAATTGCGTTTGAAAAATCGCTACGCAAATTCTATGTGAAAAAAAAAGTTGCAACACCCACCATTTTAATCTGTAGGGCCTTTGCTTTAAAAAAATATATAATGTTTGGGGGTTCAAAGTAATTTTCTATCAGAAAAGGAATATTTTTTCATGTAAACAAAGTGTCAGAAAGGGCTTTGTGGTTAGAGTGGGTGATGTGTGACATAAGCTTCTAACGTTGTGCAAAAAATGCCAAGACAGTTCAACCCCCCCCCCCCTCCATGACCCCTTTTTGGAAAGTAGACACCCCAAGCTATTTGCTGATAGGCACGTTGACTCCATAAAATATTTTATATTTTGCCACAAGTTTCGGGAAAATGACAAACTTTTTTTTTTTTTTGCACAAAGTTGTCACTAAATGATATATTGCTCAAACATGCCATGGGAATATGTGGAATTACACACCAAAATACATTCTGCTGCTTCTTCTGAGTACGAGGATACCACATGTGTGAGACTTTTTGGGAGCCTAGCCGCGTACAGGACCCCAAAAACCAAGCACCGCCTTCAGGCATTCTAAAGGTGTAAAATTTTGTTTTTTCTTCTCACTACCGTGCGGAGGCCCTGAAATGTCCAGATAGCACAACCCCCTCCCCCCCAAATGACCCCATTTTGGAAAGTAGACACCCCAAGGTATTTTCTAAGAGGCATGGTGCGTATTTTTCAGATCTCATTTATTTTTGAAAATGCAGAAAGAAAAGAAAAATTTTTAATTTTTTTTTCTTTTTTCAATTTTCAAAACTTTGTGACAAGAAGCGAGATCTGCAAAATACTCAACATGCCTCTTGGAAAATATCTTGGGGTGTCTACTTTCCAAAATGGGGTCATTTGGGGGGGTGCTATCTGGGCATTTCATGGCCTCCAAAACTGTAATAGGCAGTGAGTAGTGAAATAAAAAATGTACACCCTTAGAAAGCCTGAAGTCCATGATTGGATTTCAGGGTCCTTGTACGCGGTTAGACCGCCAAAAAGTCCCACATATGTGGTATCTTCATGCTCAGGAGAAGCAGCAACATGTATTTCGGGGTGTAATTTCACATATAACCATGTCATGTTTGAACAATATATCATTTAGTGACAACTTTGTGTAAAAAAATTGTAATTTTCCCGAAACTTGTGGCAAAATATAAAATATTCCATGGGCTCAACATGCCTCTCAGCAAATAGCTTTGGGTGTCTACTTTCCAAAATGGGGTCATTTAGGAGGGGGGGGGGGGTTGTGCTATCTTGGCATTTTATGGCCTTCGAAACTGTGATAGGTAGTGAGGAGTAAAATCAAAAATTTGCACACTTAGAAAGCCTGAAGGCGGTGCTTGGTTTTCAGGGTCCTGTATGCGGCTAGGCTCCCAAAAAGTCCCACACATGAAGTATCCCCATACTCAGCAGAAGCAACAGAATGTAGAATGTATTTTGGGGTATAATTTCACATATAACCATGGCACGTGTGAGCAATCTATCATTTAGTGACAACTTTGTGTAATTTATTTTTTGTCATTTTTCAATCACTTGTGACAAAAAAATAAAATATTCAATGGGCTCAACATGCCTCTCAGCAATTTCCTTGGGGTGTCTCCTTTCCAAAATGGGATCATTTGGGGGTGGGGTGTGTACTGCCCTGCCTTTTTAGCACCTCAAGAAATGAGATAGGCAGTCATAAACTAAAAGCTGCGTAAATTCCAGAAAATGTACCCTAGTTTGCAGACGCTATAACTTTTGCACAAACCAATAAATATGCACTTATTGACATTTTTTTTACCAAAGACATGTGGCTGAATACATTTTGGCCTAAATGTACAACTAAAATTGAGTTTATTGGATTTTTTTAATAACAAAAAGTAGAAAATATATATTTTTTTTTTCAGTCTTTTTCCGTTTATATCATAAAAAAATATAAATCTCAGAGGCAATCAAATACCATCAAAAGAAAGCTCTATTTGTGGGAAAAAAAGGACGCAAATTTTGTTTGGGTACAGCATTGCATGACCGTGCAATTACCAGTTAAACAGCGCAGTGCCAAATTGTAAAAAGTGCTCTGGTCATTGAGCAGCCAAATCCTCCGGGGCTGAAGTGGTTAATAAATTACTTTAAAAACCTTTGTACTGTGTTCAATTTTTTTTTTTTTTAGGTGAATAGGTAGGGTTACAATGTACCCCATACTCATTCACATAGGTAGTTGTTAAAGGGGGCTTCCAGATTCCAATAAGCTCCCTGCCCGCAGACCCCGACAACCAACGGCCAGGATTGTTCGGGAAGAGGCCCTTGTCCTCATCAACATGGGGACAAGGTGCTTTGGGGCGGGGGGTGGCGAAGGGCCCCCCTGCCTCAAAGCACCCACCGCCCCATGTTGAGGGCATGCGGCCTGATACAGTTTAGGAGGGATTTTTTTGGCGTGGGGTTCCCCTTAACATCCATACCAGACCATAGGGCCTGGTATGTTCTTGGAGGGGGAATCCATGCGTTTTTTTTTTTTTATTTGGCGTGGAGTTCCCCTTCAAGATCATCAGAGCACAAGTTGCATGCCAAAGTTGGATCAGTTAAGACGGCGATCCAACTTTGATTCGACTTCCGTGATATTCAATGGCTGAAGTAGGATCAAAATTGTGCAGGGACTACTTTGAAGTCGGCACGACTTGTAGTCGTACTACTATGAATGGTAGTCATTGGAAATCATGGGGAGCGACTTGTCATGCGACTTTGCAGTCCCAAATCATAGGACAAGTCGTGCAAGTGTGAAAGGAGCCTAAGGGTAGCATGCTTCTGTGCATGTCAGGGAGCTTCTCTCACTTACTTTGTACAGTGACTTGTGAGCTGATGGCACTGTATAAATCAATCATAATGATACTGATTCACAGAGGCATTACACATCTGTATCCTTGAGATTTCAAAGTTTGAATCTCAAAGAGCAGGAAGAGAACATTGGAATTATGAATCTAGATTACAAAAGGAAAAAAGAATTCATTACACTTTTGTCAATAGCAGGTAGGCAGCATTTTGTCATTTAAATTACTTTAATAACATTACTGAGAATATATTTTCCTTAACAGCGTGAAAGCAAATGTTTATGGCTGTGTACTTGCTTTAGGAAAGCATCATGGAGTGGTAAGAAATTTTGCGGTTTAGCTTGGTTAATATCCTAAAGCTAAACTCCACCTTACCTTCAGCCTTGCACAGGTGTACAGGTTCTGATTTCACTGCACACAGGTTCTGATTTCACTACACACAGGTTCTGATTTCACTGCACACAGGTTCTGATTTCATTGCACACAGGTTCTGATTTCACTGAACACAGGTTCTGATTTCACTGCACACAGGTTCTGATTTCACTGAACACAGGTTCTGATTTCACTGCACACAGGTTCTGATTTCACTGAACACAGGTTCTGATTTCACTGCACACAGGTTCTGATTTCACTACACACAGGTTCTGATTTCACTACACACAGGTTCTGATTTCACTGCACACAGGTTCTGATTTCACTGCACACAGGTTCTGATTTCACTGCACACAGGTTCTGATTTCACTGCACACAGGTTCTGATTTCACTGAACACAGGTTCTGATTTCACTGCACACAGGTTCTGATTTCACTGCACACAGGTTCTGATTTCACTGAACACAGGTTCTGATTTCACTGCACACAGGTTCTGATTTCACTGCACACAGGTTCTGATTTCATTGCACACAGGTTCTGATTTCATTGCACACAGGTTATGATTTCACTGCACACAGGTTTTGATTTCACTGCAGGGTGCTGTGATGTTTTCTAGAACATTGAAATAGAGGCCCCAAATTGTATGGGGACAAATTTTGTATTCCAGGGCTTAATAGTTAAAAGACTCCTCATGTGCAAATGTCTGATAATAAATACTCTGTCATCAACCGTGTACAACTGGTTGCAGCAAGCTTAATCGGTATCCAGAAGAGTGTAAGAAAAGGATGAACGGATTGATGCAGCACCAACAGTAAAATCAGCAGATGTATCACAAGTCTCAACAAACTGATGCATTCAGTCCCAACAGCTTTAGCCTAGTACACACCACTATTCTTTATTGTTCAACCCAGCGGGTTAGTATAGCGATCTCCCCCACTGAGCTATTGTGTTCTGGCAGGGGGACGCCCCCCCCGCAGGAACCCTCCAGTCAGCACTCTCAGCCATTGGCTGAGAGCGCTGAGCGGGAGCCGGTCGGTTGCTGGTTTTCTAGCATGCACGTCCGACAGACAGGGCAGCTGTTAAACATCATGGGGCCCTGTACAGCCTACCCGATGGGGCCAATTTTCGACCCCACCCTGGCCCCTCCCCTGACCCTGCCTCAAAACAAAATGCAGCTTAGTCTTGGGGGGGGGGGGAGCATAGAGTGCAGCAGTTGTGGAAATGGCAGTTTTAGGGCTGCTCGTATTACTTCCACATAAAACCTGACAGTTGCCCTTACAAATATACAGCTGGCTGGGGCCAGGAGTGTGTATGAAGACATGTTTGCAGCACGGTCCCAGTGACGTTTTAAAACTGTGCTAGGACTAAAGTGGTTAAAGGGGAGTGTTTTGGTTGCAGTAAAAATGCTCAGCTGCACATTTTTACTGCTGAGCATTTAGTATCTCACAGTGCCTTATGGTGTTTAGCATTAGGATAATCATTCACACAGCACACTAGGTGCTGCATGGCTCTGTCACAGTGCATACCGCCCATCTTTTTGAGATGGGAATGAGGGACACCTATCAGGAAAAGTATGCAGGCATAGGACACACCCCTGGCCACACTCCCTTAAAGGAGAATTGTACAAAAAAAAACAAGATTGGTTAAAACCCACAAGTGTTTTTTTTACCACTACTATTCCTTTATACTGGCTTTTGGAACTTACAAATGCACCAGTTTAGAAATCAGATGAAAGGTTTAGTGCTGGAAAACACTTTTTGATAGACAAAAAGTGCATTTTATATACAACTCTATAGATCAGACCAAAATGAGGGACAGATGAGGAGGAATGAGGGACAGGGACATTGCTCGAAATCAGGGACAGTTGGGAGCTATGACAGTGTGCAACATGGCTTTTGGGTACTGACTTTGTTATGGCTGTACTGTGTTACAATCTGTAACACACAATACAGCCATAAATTAACAAAGTCAGCACCCAAAAGCCAAGTGGTACACTGTGACAGAGCCATGCAGCACCTAGTGTGCTGTGTAAATGATTATCCTAATGCTAAACATCATAAGGCACTGTGAGGATTCTGCAGTACTTGAGATATTACAATATGCAATTCTAATCCCCACTCACTGTGTGCTGCCACACTATCCGTTGCCACTGGGATTAGTTTTACATCTCCCGCTCCCTGCCAGTCATCTCACATAGTCCCGACACCTGAACAATAGAGTGCATGACAGTCAAATCACTCCGCCGCCAAAGAGCAGTCAGCCAGAAGTTCCTGAACATGGGGCACAGAGCTGATAATGTACATGCGCCTGAAACAGAAGAAAAAGTCCCTGCACTGCTCCCAACTCCTGGGCCCCTCTTGACCTGATGGGGCCTAGGAAAATGCATTTATACACCCCCATAAGCAAGTGGGGGTGTAGTTTAGTAGCAAGGGCTAGTAATTTTTTTTTTTTATTTGGCAGAAATTAAATATAAAGCTGCCGTACTAGGCTGGGCCTCATTAGTTCAGCAGGGGGTCCCGGGCCCGGTACAACAGGGCCGATTGTACTGCCTTATCTGTGGCCCTGCTGACAAAAGCTGGCTGAATGACTGGCTTTGGTTGGACCGACTGCCATACCCAGGGGCCAAATGTCGGCCATTTTTTATTGAATGGGCCAATGTCACCCCGTATTCAGCCCGTGTGTACTAGGCTTTGATTGCAGTAGGCAAAAATATAGCCAATGGGGTACATCTAATTAACCACTTGCCGACCGGGCCATAGCCGAAAGATGCCTACAGCGCAGTTGGCTTATTTTGGGTGGACGTCCGTGGTAACATCTGTGACCGCCGGGTCCAGAGGATCACGGTAAATAGCCACTGATAGCGGCCGTTTACCACGTGATCGCTCCGTCAAATGACGGAGCGATCATTTGTAAACAAACCGGCGTCACGTCATGACGCCGGTTCCTCCCTCCCCTCTCTGTACCGATCGGTACAGTGCAAGAGGAGAGGGGGAGAGATTGCAGCAGCGCTGTGGGCTGGATGTTTAGTGCCCACAGCGCTGCTCAGTGCCAATAATCTGCAATACACTGCAACACTGTGCAATACTCTGCCAATACTCTGCAACACTGTGCAATACTCTGCCAATACTCTGCAACACTGTGCAATACTCTGCCAATACTCTGCAACATTGTGCAATACTCTGCAACACTGTACAATACTCTGCCAATACTCTGCAACACTGTGCAATACTCTGCCAATACTCTGCAACACTGTGCAATACTCTGCAACATTGTGCAATACTCTGCAACACTGTGCAATATTCTGCCAATACTCTGCAACACTGTGCAATGCTCTGCCAATACTCTGCAACACTGTGCAATACTCTGCCAATACTCTGCAACACTGTGCAATACTCTGCAACACTGTGCAATACCCTTCCAATACTCTGCAACACTGTGCAATACTCTGCCAATACTCTGCAACACTATGCAATACCCTGCCGATACTCTGCAACACTGTGCAATACTCTGCAACACTGTGCAATACTCTGCCAATACTCTGCAACACTGTGCAATACTCTGCAACATTGTGCAATACTCTGCAACACTGTGCAATATTCTGCCAATACTCTGCAACATTGTGCAATACTCTGCAACACTTCGCAATACTCTGCCAATACTCTGCAACACTGTGCAATACTCTGCAACATTGTGCAATACTCTGCACCACTGTGCAATACTCTGCCAATACTCTGCAACACTGTGCAATACTCTGCAACACTGTGCAATACTCTGCCAATACTCTACAACACTGCAATTCTCTACCAATACTCTGCCAATACTCTGCCAATACTCGCCAATACTCTGCCAATACTCAAAAATAAATTTTAACAGAAACAAAGAATTTTTTTTTATCGAATTTTCAGCCTTTTTTGATTTACAGCGCAAAAATATATATTTTTAATATATACAGTATATACACATTTACATAGTAGCCAGGCTCCAGCACCAAGCGATTTTTGGCATCTTCCAGTTAGCTGATGCTATGACCAACGCTGTATCCTGGCCTAGGCCAACAAGGCCCAGGCCTAGGGCAGCACTTTGCAGGGGGGCAGCACGGAAAGAGTCCCCGCCAGCTTGCGCTACACTGTTAGTGTAGTGCCAGTCTGATGGGTGGACTGGGCTGAGAGGCAAGTTAGTCTAGCGCCCCCTTAAAGTGGCCGCACTGCTTCTGCAACTGTGGGGGTCCATTGCTTCCCCCCCCAGGCCCTCAGAACTAGTGTCCCCATTCGAAAATTTCAGGGTGGGTCTTAAACAGCAAGGGGTGTGGCCTTGACAGGAAAGGGTGGGTCATATTTAAAGTAGGGGGTGCACGAGTTTAGTCAGGCCTAGGGCAGCACAAAACCTAAATACACTACTGGCTATGACTATGCGGGAAGCATTCCTGTGCGGTGTATGACAAGTGCAGCTGGCAGAGGAACTGTCTGTCAGCACATGTCAAAGTGCTAAGGAAGGCAGCACATATGTGGAAATATGGAATAAAGTGCATCATGTGTAAAGACAATACAGGAACATTTCAACCTCAAATTTAGTGTAATCCCATAAAATATAGGAAGGGTTGTAACACTAGTGTGACTAGTGTGAATCCTGTGTAACAGGAGAACAATGCAAGAGCACAAATGGGAGCGACAGATCTGAGCGTTGCCAACCAAAAACAGGTAGCACCTGAACAAGGATCTCCAGATATTATTTTAATGAAGACTGTATATTAAAAATTATAATAATGACCTCTAAGTATAATTTGAAACCTTCTTCTTTTAATTTCCAAACAGTAACCATAGTGATGAGGAAAATTGAAGGATGAAAACGAAAGTTTAACTGTGAATGCAGTTTCACATTTCACACGTGTTCCCACTCGCAATTTTTTTGACCGATTAAGACTCATTTCCAAGTGTCACACATAGGACAGCCCATTCATTTGAATGGGCTGCCCTATAAGCATTTGTCACAGCAAAGAAGCTCAGGGACCAGGCGCGTATTTACATTTTGTCAAAGGACAATCGTGGCAAGATCACACTGCATTTGAGGTGCTATTAAGAATGAATGGGACCCAAACGTGTGTCGCACTTTTGCTGTGGTTTTAGCGCAATTTGTACTCACGGCAGAATCGTGCTGGTTCTGCCTTTGGTTCCAAATTACCGTATATACTCGAGTATAAGTCGTTCCGAGTATAAGTCGAGGCCCTAATTTACTAAGTGTGAACAGGGCCTTATTGTAAGGTGCTTATGCATCCTGAAATCAAACATTGAATTTGAAACATGGGCATGAAAATTGAACTACATTTTTCAGAGTTTTCATAAGTGACGGCTGGTGGGTTCTTTGGGGGGGGGCGACAAACACCCCCCCAGGTGGCGTGACACAGCACCCCGCAGGCAGTCTGGCCCATTGGCACTTACCTGCTCGTGTAGTGAGGCTGAGGTATCCTCTCCTGGAGTGCGGACAGCGGCCATGGCGGCTCCGGTGTCCGCTCCTCCAGCTTCCTCCACCATGTGTCTTCTGCCACTGGCATCCAATAGGATCACTTGACACTTTGGCCAATCGGGAAACAGGTCTCGCAAACCTGCCCAGAGGCGTAACTAGAATATTCAGGGCCCCGGTGCAAGAAACCATGAAGGGGCCCCACCAGGGGCGTTGCTGGGTTTACAAAAGATCTCGGGCCAAAGCCCATAGCAGCGAAGAAAAGAAAGTCATACACTTAGGTGGGTACACACACATATATATAATATACTTGTGTGTGTATATGTATATACATAATGTATATATTATCGTTACTTATCTGAGTGCGGATCCCCCACTTACATAAGTGTCCCCAGAGATCCCCCACTGCTATGCTTTGAGTCTATCTATTAAAGTCCCTGCAGTAAAACCCAGGAAGCTTAGACTTCTGTAGTATAGCAATGCTTTATTAAACAGGAAAGCTGCACATACAACTGTAGGATATACAATACAACACAACTCATAGCTTCCAAAAATATGCCTACAAATATAAGCATGTACACTAAACAGTTACTCAACTTGGGGTTTAAGATGTAATGTCTTTCATGGTTCCTTGCTCAGTCCAACTCAAAAACGTCTCCAAAACTCTCCAGCTCCTGGTAGCCATGTATTTCCTCATTGTCCTTCCAAAACATCTCTTTTCCGAACACGTGTCTTACAAAAGCTAAATCTCCTCCCCCTAAATCCTGCTTACACACATCCTGCCAACAACTTCTTGTTTCAGCTCCAAGACCTATCCAACTGGTTTATTTACATATCAATGGAGGGGGGGGGGGCTCTATAAACATATGCTCTTACTAAACCTAACTCTATATTATTGAAATAAAGTCACTATACAAATGGCCATAGCAACACACCCACTTATATCAGGGTCCCCAGAGAGCCTCCCCTTACATCAGGGTCCCCAGATAGCCTCCCCCTATATCAGGGTCCCCAGAGAGCCTCCCCTTACATCAGGGTCCCCAGATAGCCTCCCCCTATATCAGGGTCCCCAGAGAGCCTCCCCTTACATCAAGGTCCCCAGAGAGCCCCCCTTACATTAGGGTCCCCAGAGGGCCCCCCTTACATCAGTGTCCCCAAAGGGCCCCCCTTACATCAGTGTCCCCAGAGGGCCCCCCTTACATCAGTGTTCCCAGAGGGCCCCCCTTACATCAGTGTCCCCAGAGGTCCCCCCCCTTACATCAGTGTCCCCAGAGGGCCCCCCTTACATTAGTGTCCCCAAAGGGCCCCCCTTAGATCAGGGTCCCCAGACAGCCACCTCCCTTCTAGAGGTTCCCCCTGTACCTGGCTGGTCTCCACTGTCTGTGCACCTCCAACCCCCAGCACATCTCTGTACTCCCCACCTGGGGGGAGGTGGCGAGCAGCAACTCTATGGTTTTCACTGGTGGTGGGATCTCCCTGGAGCTTGTAGTTCTCTTCGCCAGTGTATACAGTGGAAAGGGGAGGGGCCTCCGACCCGGGCATGTATCAGCAAGAGTGTACAAGCAGAACGACTCACTTGTACACTTAGGAGTGAAACTAATACCTGCTCGGGTCAGAGGCCCCTCCCCTCTCCACTGTATACGCTGACACTTGGGAAGAGAACTACAAGCCCCCAGATTCCGCCGCCCACGGGCAACATAGAGCTGCCAATCGTCGCCTTCCACCTCCCCCCACTGCCTTCTAAATGGACAGTCAGAGATGCAGGGGGAGATGCTGGATCTTGAGGCCCCCCACAGCGGCAGAACGACAGGACCCAGTCGCAAGTGCAGGGAGGAACTTTAGTGTGATAATAGCGAAAATTCATTCGCTATGGTCACACAACTGGGTGGGCTCGGAGCGCAATGCTCTGCGCTCTGAGCTCACCCTTTTTTGAAGCCTATTATAGTCTCTGGCTCTAATCAGGTGCTTCAAAAAAACACCCTGCCACATTGGAATCCATGGTCCAGCGCCACTGATATGTAGATCAGGGGGCCTCTATGAACGGGCCACCACTGGTTTTCATCCACAATTTGTTGGGTTTATTTATTTAGCTCTCTGTGCTCTGTATCAGACGTGAGTGGTGCTGCCTGGCATCCAGTAAATGAAAATGATCTGTAGGTTCATACTGTCTTTGGAGACTCAGAGTTTTGGTTTTCTGAAATAGGTTGTATTAAAGAACATGTAATGGTCTATTACCCTTGATGACTGATTAAAACCCAACTTCAGTCATTTTATATTGGAGAGAACTCTTGGACAGAGGGAGACCTTGTCCCTCCCCCATGCTGTGACTGGATAGTGAAGGAAATGCAGCAAACTGATGAGCTCAACTCTCTGCCACTCTGCTTTGCCTACGTATTCGCATTAAAAATATATATATATGATTTATTGATAATTATAGACTTGCATTCATTTGTGGTTTTTATACAGTATCTGTCTGGAGTTTGGCTTTAGCTTATGAAAAAAAAAAAAAAACATTTATTATTAAAATATATTCCCCTATATTGTGAAAAATTATACATTTCTGGACTACCTTTTCATAGAACGGGAAAGAAAATTTATTGTACAACATTTGAACGCTGTCAACACATATTTTGTGCCTTCTGGCCATTGTTAATCTTGATAAAGTGCCAGCAGGCACAATGCTTCAACTTTTTTGAATTGTGAAAACCATGCTATGGGTTTTACAAATGTTTTGAGCACTGAGATTTTAACTGTAATAAAATAAAAATGTGAGGATTTTAAACAGCTTTGCCCAGTTATCTCCAACTGAAAATGTCATGATGGTTTGCTAATTTGATGGAAAAAGTTTGAGATTCTTCATGCAAAAAAATCTTCTGGAGTATTCACCATTTTTTTCCCACTGAATTGACAGTTCAGGGGATGGATTTCTGAAATAACATTTATAGAGTATTCCATTTATTCCATCCTTATAAGAATAAATTAATGTAATCATTCAAATGGAAGTCTTGTCTAAATTGTATAATTAGCTACATACATATTCTTACAAATATTGTAAAGGGAATGTTTTTCATTAATTAGTAGAGTATGTATTAATTAATTAATTCTTAATTTATATTCAAGACTTAACTAAAAACTAAAATAAGTAACATTTATTTACTCATTTGTCTGATGTCAAATATTGAATATATTTTCATATTTACCACTTGCATCCTTTAGATGGGGTACTTGCTGTATCTAACAACACACAGCTGAATAAGTCAAAAAAAGGGATTTTCCACTTCCTTGTCTGATAGTTTATGTGGATCTGTATGGGTTTTCAGTTAGACAGATGCAGTCAAAAGGTGAGCAGTCAGGGCTGGGTTTCTCTTTGGAAAGTACAGCATGATCTACAAAGAAGAAAAAAAAGGTTGATTTATTTAAAGCAATTAGACTTTTCACTTTGTAAGGGAATTTTCCTCAGAGCTTAGTGACTGAGGTATAGTTCTGCTGACTTCCATCGTACAATCATGTGCAAGTGAAAAATGCTTTTTGTTTTTATTTTCCTTGCATGTAATTGGGTATTCTTTGCAAATTTCAAAACATTCACTAAGCTCTGGGGAAAAAACTAATCTACAAGTCACGTTTACCTAACTCAGGGATGTCAAAAGTCTTCATCGAGGGCAAAATCTGCATTATGGTTGCTCTCAAAGGGCCAGTTGTGTCTGTACGACTAGTCCAGAGCATCCCATTCTCCCTTACATCAGATGTCAAGGCCCCCCCCCCCCCACCATCAGAAGTAAAGAGTCCCTTACCTTCCCTTACATCACAGTGCACTCATCTTACCTTGTGCTGCTGCTGGGAAGAAGCTAGGGCAGAGCTGTGAAGCAGAAAGTGCAGGGTCTGGAGGAGGACCAGAGGAGGGCTGGAGTCAGCTGCTGGAGTTTGCTTATTGCTGAGACCAGGGGAGGCAGAGACAAGGGGGTGCTGTAGCTGCACAGAGAGGATCTGTAGGGGAAGCTATGTCCTCCTCTTTGCTGTCAACTGCTGAGACAGGAAGGCAGAGACAAGTCTCTCTGTGGCTGCATGGAGAAGCACGGGATCTGGCAGAGAAGTTCTGTCCTCCTCTCTGCTGCCGACTGCTGAGACAAGGAGAGGACGGAGACTAGGTGGGTGCGCTGCAGCTGCAGGAGAGGTGCCAGGGCCACATGAAATGGCCTGGTGGGTCGGATTCAGCCCATGGGCCTTGTGTTTGACTAATGTGACCTATCAGAATCTGTAGTCACATAACACGCCAGGTCCTGAGTCTTCTAGCTTTTAAGATGAGGAGATGGAGGTTCCCTCTTCAGGTACCCAAGTTCCTGCCTGAGTGAAGTAGACATTTTCAACTGGCTGTCCAGTAGTTGGGTCCTCTCCAGAAAACTGCAGCAGCATGATTATGTCTTGTCAAGGGACGGCAAAATGATTGGTCAAGTAAAAGCCCTAATGGCAACACTGAATCTCTGGCCCTCACTCCTGGATGAGTTGCCGGCAAGGGACACAGATCAAAAAGGCAAATAGCAAGTGTTGTTTAAAAAGAAAAACTTCTGATGGGATGGATTTAGGTGCCACATTTGCCTGGAAATGAATATTTTATATATTGCAGTTTACCAGTCCTTAGGTGTGAGAGCTGCACTAGTTTTCTTTTTTCACGCTAAGTTAGAACTGCCCCATTAATCGTTAAGAATCGCCATTCTACTCCCCTCCTGATCCTAAAACAGCATTTCCTGATTCTATGTAACAAGTGCAGAAAGTTATCTGCTCACTTCTGACAGCTGACAAAAAAATCCAGCAGCCTGCCAAGTTTATCTCAACATCGCCTGATGTTGATACTTTGAAAAGCAAAGTAACATTTCCTTCTTGGATCAAAAGGGATGAACTTCGGTCTGTAAATGAGGTCAGTTTAACCACTTAAAGACTAAAACTTTTTCTGACATTTGTTGCCTGCACGTTAAAATCAATATTTTTTGCTAGAAAATTACTTAGAACCCCCAAACATTATATATATATATTTTTTAGCAGAAACCCTAGAGAATAAAATGACGGTTGTTGCAATATTTTATGTCACACTGTATTTGCGCAACAGTATTTCAAACACAATTTAAAAAAAAAAATACACTTTAACCACTTCAATACAGGGCACTTTCCCCCCTTCCTGCCCAGGACTATTTTCAGCGCTGTCGCTATTTGAATGACAATTGCGCAGTCATGCAACATTATACCCAAAACTAAATTTTTATACTTTTCTTCCCACAAATAGAGCTTTCTTTTGGTGGTATTTGATCACCACTGGGGTTTTTATTGTATGCTAAACAAACTAAAAAAGACCAAAATTTTTGGAAAAAAAAAACTTTTTTCTTTGTTTCTGTTATAAAATTTTGTTTTCTCCTTCACTGACGGGAACTGATGAGTTGGCACTGATAAGGAGGCACTGATATGCAGCACTGATGGGCACCGATAGGCGGCACTGATATGCAGCACTGATGGGCACGGATAGGCACTGACAGGTGGCACTGATGGGCACTGACAGGCGGCACTGACGGACACTGACAGGCGGCACTGATGGACACTAATAGATGGCACTGATGATGAGGTACTGACAGGTGTTACCGATGGGCACTGATTGACACTGTGGTGCACACTGACAGGCGTTTCTGATGGGGCACTGACTGGCAGTTGATGGGCACTTATTGACATTGTTGGTGGCACATCTGATGGCCCCCCCCCACCTCTGACAGGGAGAGTCCCTGTCGGCGCGAACTGAGGAAAGCCGTTTACCGGCACTTCCTGGTTCCTGCAGTGATCAGCTGTGATCCGTCAGGGGCTCCTTTTTACGATCGGAGATGCAGTGTGTCAGAGTGACACACGGCACCACTGATCACCTCGCTGAGCCCCCCCCGCAGGCTCGCATTGGCATGTTATCCTGCTGGCCGTCATATGATGCCTCGTCAGGATAACTGAACCACCGCCTGGCTGTCATTCTGCTATAGGCCGGGTGGGAAGTGGTTAATGAATTGAAAAAATAAAAATAATAAAGTTAGCCCAATTTTTTTGTATACAGTGAAAGATGATGTTACCCCGCAAGAATCATGAGAAAATCGTATTCTTTATTCTAAGCAAAAAAATTGTGATTCTCATTTTAGCCAGAATCGTGCAGCTTTACGCTATGTACATTTTCTATAAGTGCATAAACAAATACTTGTTGGTCTATACAAAAATTCAGTGTCACATCCTGAGTACTGAATTGAAATCTCCAACCAAGTTTTCAGCTTTCCCAAGCTACCTTCTGTGAACTACACAACTCCTCCTACCTTTATAATGGAAACAAGGGGTGGGGGGTGTAGTCCAAATAAGGAGAAAAGCCTTAGGTGACAACTGTGCTCCTCCCATAGAAGCAGCACGGTAAGTGAGTGTTGTCACCCATGGACAGAAAAAGTTTAATCTACAAATAGGCTGCTCACTTCACTTTGCAAGGGATGTCAACTCTTCCCAGCCAGTGTTATTAGTAGTGTCAGTGTGCAGTATTATCACTGATTAGGGATGAGCCGAACACCCCCCGGTTTGGTTCGCACCAGAACCTGCGAACGGACCGAAAATTCGCACGAACGTTAGAACCCCATTGATGTCTATGGGACTCGAACGTTCGAAATCAAAAGTGCTAATTTTAAAGGCTAATTTGCATGGTATTGTCCTAAAAAGGGTTTGGGGACTGGGTCCTGCAACAGGGGACATGTATCAATGCAAAAAAAACTTTTAAAAACGGCTGTTTTTTCGGGAGCAGTGATTTTAATGATGCTTAAAGTAAAAAAAAAAAAGTGAAATATTCCTTTAAATATCGTACCTGGGGTGTGTCTATAGTATGCCTGTAAAGTGGCACGTGTTTCCCGTGTTTAGAACAGTCCCTGCACAAAATGTAATTTTTAAAGGAAAAAATCTCATTTAAAACTGCTTGCGGTTTTAATGTAATGTCGGGTCCTGGCAATATGGATGAAAATCAGTGAGACAAACGGCATGGGTACCTCCCAGTCCATTACCAGGCCCTTTGGGTCTTGTATGGATATTAAGGGGAACCCTGCACCCAAATTAAAATAAGGAAAGGTGTGGGGCCACCAGGCCCTATATACTCTGAACAGCAGTATACAGGTGGTGCAAACAAGACAGGGACTGTAAGTTTGTTGTTAAGTAGAATCTGTTTGTAATTTTGAACAGGTACATTTTTAACGTGTTTAGCTCCAGCCAAAAAATCTTTTTTAAGCTTTTTGGAAAACATAGGGAAGGGTTATCACCCCTGTGACATTTGTTTTGCTGTCTTTCCTCCTCTTCAGAAGATTTCACCTCACTTTTTGTCCCAATGACAAATGTTTTTTGAAAATTTGGGTTTTTTTGTGGAACAAGGATTGGAAAGCATCAGTGGAAAGGAGAAATGTTTTTCCCATATTAACTCTTACAGGAGAGAATTTCCCTTGCTAGGGGTAGATTTCATCTCACTTCCTGTTGTCTCCTTCCGTTTGCAAGTAGGAGTCGTTTGTAAGTTAGATGTTTGAAAGTAGGGGCCTGCCCTATATACTCAGCAGAAATTTGGGCCTTAGGTGTTGTTGTGGCCACAACACTGTAAGCCCTTACAGGGCCCTGCTGTGAAATATTAGATCAAGAATTGTAATTACATGCCCCTGTTGAACAGGGGCAGAAAAATTGGGCCTTTGGTGGTGGTGGTGGTGCTGTTGCCACAACACTGTAAGTCCTCACTCGCTCTTGGTGGGTGCAGAAATGGGCCCTGCTGTGAAATATTAGATCAAGAATTGTAATTACATGCCCCTGTTGAACAGGGGCTGAACAATTAAGCCTTAGGCACTGGTGCCACAACACTGCAACCCCTCACAGACACTCTAGTTGGAACGCAGGAACGAGCCCTGCTGCAAAGTATTGCATCAAAAATTGTAATTACACGCCCCTGTTAAACAAGGGCTGAAAAATTGGGCCTTAGGCACTGGTGCTGGTGCCACAACACTGCAACCCCTCACAGACACTCTAGTTGGAACGCAGGAACGAGCCCTGCTGCAAAGTATTGCATCAAAAATTGTAATTACACACCCCTGTTAAACAGGGGCACAAAAATTGGGCCTTAGGCACTGGTGCTGGTGCCACAACACTGCAACCCCTCACAGATACTCTAGTTGGAATGCTGAAATGAGCCCTGCTGCAAAGTATTGCATCAAAAATTTTAATTACACGCCCCTGTTACACAGGGGCTGAAAAATTGTGCCTTAGGCACTGGTGGTGGCGCCCAGAACCAAAAATGTTCTTACAAGCTATCAGCGTGATCATTGAGGAGTAAGAGGATAATTACTCAGGGATAGTCACTCAGCATCAGCATAGGCAGTCTTTGAAGGGATCTGAGATTTCAAAAAAAATTATTCGGTTACATCAGCATCAGGTGCTTGGTAGCTGGTGGTGATCCAAGACTGATTCATTTTTATGAAGGTCAGTCGATCGACCGAGTCGGTGGACAGACGCACCCTGTGATTGGTTACAAAGCCTCCAGCAGCACTGAATGTGCGTTCCGAAAGAACGCTGGATGCAGGACAGGCCAGTAGCTCAATTGCATACTGTGCAAGCTCTGGCCAGTGATCCATCCTCAAGACCCAGTAACCCAGAGGATTTTCGGTGGGAAAGGTGTCCAAGTCAGATCTTGCCCCTAGGTATTCCTGCACCATGTAAAACAGACGCTGGCGATGGTTGCTGGAACCGATCATACCTTGGGGCTGCGGACCAAAAAATTGTCTGAACGCATCGGTCAGACGGCCACCTTCTCCACCGCTCCTTCTTTGACTGACCGAAGCTTTAGCAACACGTTGTCCAGAAACAGGAGTTTGTAACCTCCCAGTCTCTGGGAACGCGTTGCACAGACCTTTCTGCAAGGCCTCCCGAAGATGTTTCATCCTCTGCTCCCTCTGCGATGGCAAGATAAGGTCCGCAACCTTACCCTTGTAACGTGGATCAAGGAGGGTTGCCAGCCAGTATTGGTCCTTCTCCTTGATACCACGAATACGAGGATCCTTACGCAGGCTTTGCAGGATCAGGGAGGCCATGCAGCGTAGGTTTGCTGAGGCATTCGGTCCGGAGTCCTCTGGGTCACTAAGGACGACATGGTCTGCAGCCACCTCCTCCCAGCCACGTACAAGTCCATGTGTTTCTTGGGACTGATCCCTTAAAGACTGCTGCTGATGCTGAGTGCCAGGCTCCACCTCCATACTGACACAATCTTCCTCCTCCTCCTACTCCTCGTCCTCTTCCTGTGTGATCGGTGGGCACGCAGGAACACTGTCTGGATAAAGGGGGCCTTGAGAGCTAAGGAAGTCCTCCTCTTCCTGCCTCTGTTCTGCCTCAAGTGCCCTGTCCATTATTCCACGCAGTGTATGCTCCAACAGGTGGACAAGGGGGACAGTGTCACTGATGCATGCACTGTCACTGCTCACCATCCTTGTGGCCTCCTCAAATGGTGACAGGACAGTGCATGCATCCCTGATCATGGCCCACTGGCGTGGGGAAAAAAAACCAAGCTCCCCTGACCCTGTCCTGGTGCCATAGTCGCACAGGTACTCATTGATGGCCCTCTGCTGCGTGTGCAGCCGCTGCAGCATGGCCAACGTTGAGTTCCACCTGGTGGGCATGTCACAGATTAGGCGGTTCTTGGGCAGGTTAAACTCCTTTTGGATGTCCGTCAGCCGAGCACTGGCATTATATGACCGGCGGAAATGCACACAGACTTTCCTGGCCTGCCTCAGGACATCCTGTAAGCCCGGGTACCTGCCCAAGAACCGCTGCACCACCAAGTTAAGGACGTGAGCCAAACAGGGCACATGGGTCATTTGTCCCTGTCGGAGGGCAGAGAGGAGGTTGGTGCCATTGTCGCAAACCACCATTCCTGCCTTAAGTTGGCATGGCATCAACCACCTCTGAACCTGCCCCTGCAGAGCTGACAGAACCTCTGCCCCAGTTTGACTCCTGTCCCCCAAGCACACCAGCTCAAGCACCGCATGGCATCTTTTGGCCTGCGTACTTGCGTAGCCCCTTGAACGGCTACGGAGCACCACTGGTTCCGAGGACAAAGCACAGGAAGAGGCCATGGAGGAAGAAGAAGAGGAGGGGGTGGAGGAGAGAGGTGTGTCACAATCATTAGCATTTTGGAGGCGTGGTGGCGGAACAACCTCCAACACTACTGCACCTTGTCCTGCATCCTTCCCAGCTGCCAGCAGAGTCACCCAATGCGCCGTGAAACTTAGGTAACGTCCCTGTCCATGCCTGCTGGACCATGAGTCAGCGGTAATATGCACCTTACCGCTGACCGCCCTGTCCAGCGAGGCATGGACATTGCCTTCCACATGCCGGTAGAGAGCCGGAATCGCCTTCCGTGAGAAAAAGTGGCGTTTGGGTACCTGCCACTGAGGAACCGCACATTCCACAAACTCACGGAAGGGGGCAGAGTCTACCAACTGAAAAGGCAGCAGTTGAAGTGCTAGCAATTTTGCCAAGCTAGCATTCAACCGCTGCGCATGTGGATGGCTGGGAGAAAACTTCTTTCGGCGGTGCAGGAGCTGGGGCAGGGAAATTTGCCTGGTACAATCTGACATCGGTGTACCAAAAGCAGATTGCCCACAAGTATTTGGCTGTGGCACACCTAATTCTACACCTTCATTCCTCTCAGTGCAGGTCTCAGAGAGGACTGAAGGTATAGTGGGGTTGGAGATCTCAGCTGATGAGGAGCAAGGAGAGGTCCTTTTTGTTCTTTGGTGTGGGTCTTTTAGATACGCATGCCAACGAACTGCATGGCAGGTCAACATATGTCTGGTCAAGCATGTGGTACCCAAGCGGGAGATGTTTTGGCCACGCGAGATACGCTTGAGACATATGTTGCAAATAGCAGCGGTGCGATCTGATGCACTCGTCTCAAAAAAGGCCCACACCAAAGAACTTTTTGAATAACGCGCAGAGACTGCAGCGCCCTGCACATGTGGAGCTTTGGGGTGTGATGCAGTCAATGTGCTGCCCTTAGGCTGGCCCCTGGAGGGCATCCTGCCTCGTTGGTGATGTGCCGCCTCCTCCTCCTCCTCCCTCCTATCAGGCACCCACGTTGAGTCAGTGACCTCATCATCCCCTCCCTCCTCATCACTGGAGCAAACCTGGCAGTATGCTGCAGCAGGGGGAGCATGACTGCCAGATTGCTGTCCTTCTTGGGCACCCCCTCTGTCCGTGCTCATGTTACTGCCTTCATCGAGCTCAGTATCATCATCAGAGCCTTTCAAACGCTGGGCATCCTCCTGGAGCATGTACCCAACACTGTGGTCAAACAGTTTGAGGGACTCCTCAGGAGGACATGGTGGGGCTAGGGAAGGAGTCACTGATGACATTGAGCCGAGGGAAGAGGCCGCTGCTTTGCCAGACAAAGTACCCTGGGCATGGGTGAGAGAGGATGAGGAGGATGAGGACGGCTTGGTCATCCACTCAACCAAGTCTTCCGCATGTTGCGGCTCAACACGGCCAGCGCCCGAAAAAAAGCCCAAGCGTGTCCCACGGCCACGTGCTGATGAGGATGCACCGTCTCCACGACCAGCACTAGACACAGAGCCTGCTTGCCCTCTCTTATTGGCTTGTGACTGTCTGCCTCTCCTTCTTGGCCTTCCAGACATACTAATGGCCTGTAGCTGCACTAAGCTGGGATATATATATATATATATATATATATATATATATATATATATATATATGTACTGATACTGCAGCTAGCAAAATCAACTGCCTGCCTGTAGTATGAGAACACCACCAACCTTCTACAGGTAGCTTTAGCTGAACACTGTGCAGAGCTCGCAAAAAACTAACTTGTAGCTTTTTTAGCTGCCTGTGGTAGTGATAGGATCAGGAAAACACCACCAACCTTCTACAGGTAGCTTTAGGTGAACACTGTGCAGAGCTCGCAAAAAAATAACTTGTAGGTTTAGCTGAACACTGTGAGGTGGACGCACCACACTAACTTGTAGTTTTAGCTGAACACTGTGAGCAGGACGCACAGCACTAACTTGTAGTTTTAGCTGAACACTGTGTGTAGGACGCACTGCACTAACTTGTAGCTTTAGATGAACACTGTGCAGCGGTCTCACTACACTAACTTGTAGGTTTAGCTGAACACTTTGAGCAGGACGCACTGCACTAACTTGTAGGTTTAGCTGAACACTGTGAGGTGGACGCACCACACTAACTTGTAGTTTTAGCTGAACACTGTGAGCAGGATGCACCCCACTAACTTGTAGTTTTAGCTGAACACTGTGAGCAGGACGCACTGCACTAACTGTAAATAGTCTAGCTGCCTGACTGTGGTACTAATAGGATCAAAAGAACACCAGTAATTTTCTTCAGGTAGCTGTAAATACTGTAACAAGACAAGCCTGCCTGTCAGTAAGAAGATAACAGGAACAGATCTAGCTGAACACTCTGAGCAGGACGCACTGCACTAACTTGTAGCTTTAGATGAACACTGTGCAGAGGTCTCACTACACTAACTTGTAGGTTTAGCTGAACACTGTGAGCAGGACGCACCGCACTAACTTCTAGGTTTAGCTGAACACTGTGAGGTGGACGCACCGCACTAACTTGTAGTTTTAGCTGAACACTGTGAGCAGGACGCACCGCACTAGCTTCTAGGTTTAGCTGAACACTGTGAGGTGGATGCACCGCACTAACTTGTAGTTTTAGCTGAACACTGTGAGCAGGACGCACCGCACTAACTTCTAGGTTTAGCTGAACACTGTGAGCAGGACGCAGTGCACTAACTGTAAATAGTCTAGCTGCCTGACTGTGGTACTAATAGGATCAAAAGAACACCAGCAATTTTCTTCAGGTAGCTGTATATACTGTAACAAGACAAGCCTGCCTGTCAGTAAGAAGATAACAGGAACGGATCTAGCTGAACACTGTGAGCAGGACGCACTGCACTAACTTGTAGCTTTAGATCAGTGGTTCTCAACCTCGCTAGTGCTGTGACCCCTTGATAAAATTTCCCAAGTTGTGGAGACCCCTAATCGTAAAATTATTTTCATAGCGTGGGTTATCAGCACCCAAGGCAAGACAAGTAATTTGCGCCCCTAACCCATGGTCATTTAGCGCTCCCTGAGTCCATTCCGCTCATACAGTATTAAAACCCCTTATCGTACATTTTAGGATGTACCACTCTTTCTCTTTGTTCTCCATTCTTTCCCTTTTACCTCTCTCTATCCTAATTTCTTGATTTTTTTCCCCCCCATTCCTCTTTCTAGCCGTCTTTCTTGTTCTTTCTCTTATTCTTTCTCTCTCTTTTTCTTTGTTCCGCCCTCTTTTCCTCTCCCTTCCATGTATTCTCTATTTTTATTCCTTCTCTTACTCCGTGGTGGGTGGGGGGGGGGGGTGGGGGGGACAGGATGAGTGGCAGTGCTGGCGGGGAGTTCTGATCAGCCAACTTAGGTGATCTTGATCAAGGTCATCTGCTGATCTCAGAACTATAGTGGGGACTTTTAATGGCAACTATAATCACAGGTGTTACTCACTGCGTCTCCGGCTTCACTGTGTCTCCAACTTTGTGGTGTCTCGTAGCAGTGACACCTATGCTGAAATCTGGGCTGGGAGAGCAGTGCGGGCTTCAGGAACAGCCAAGGATTTGGTGACCCCTGGCAAATCATCATTTGACCCCCGAGGGGGTCCCGACCCCCAGGTTGAGAACCACTGCTTTAGATGAACACTGTGCAGAGGTCTCACTACACTAACTTGTAATAAAAAGTATCCCAAACAGATGGGGAAAAAAGAAAAGCAGGGCTGAATGGAGAAACAGTAACCAGGTTTAAATAGAAAAATCAAACAATTTATTGACATGAACACATATTGGCAGGTAGCAGGGTAGTGACCCAATACAGCACTGTTATAGTAAAAATGACGCCGATCACCTATGAAGGTAGATCTGCCGCGTCCACAGACAGGGGGAACAGACTGACAAAATACGTAAAACATAAAACAAAACAAAAACAGCGTCCGGACGCAAAATAGGTTGATGTCAGTCCTATAGTACAATAATACGTGAGGGAGCAAATGCTCTGTGGGTTACAGGGCTGACATCAATCCCAGAGGTGGTAGGGCACGGGGAAGAGGGAGGGGAAGGGAAGGAGGAGGGGGGGGCTGACTGGGGCTGGAATGAGATGTTGAGAATGTCCCACAGGCATCTGAGAGTTAAAGATGGTGTCAGAGCTGTTTAATTCACTGAAGTATATCAGACAGTATGTCCATGTATTCTATCACCACGGGACATGTAGCACCTGGGTGTCCTGCTGTGTGGAAAATATCTCACAATCGTAGCAGCAAGTTTGTAGAAAACAAATGTCAGCTGGTAAACAGTTCAATACTCCAAGATGTGTGGGCAAGATGTAAGAGTGACCAGGTTACGTTACCCTCTCATACGGATGTCATCATGCCTGTAAGGAAACTGGCGTCCTCCGCGTGGAATCACCGCATCACTGCGTGACATGTATGGCCGTTGCACTGAGTGCCAAGTGCATGAAGTCCGGTATTTCGGAGAGGCTCAGTAAGTCAGCTGGTCCTGTGTAGTGTGTAGTCTCAGCGTTCCCCTGCTCCGTTCCGCCTCAGTGACGAAAGTCACATGATCCAAATCCTCCCAGATAGTCATGTGCCTCTAAGCACCAATAGGGAATAGTGCCTGGGCATGGCGTCCGGGCGGAAGTGACGTAACGCGTTTCACAACTAGGAGTGTGTAGCTTCGTCTGACGTAGTGGGTGATTCCCGAGGGCTCCTTTTGTAGTGATGTTCCCACTTCGGTTACACCCACCAGAGAGGATTAATAAAGAAGGAGGGGCTATCCCTGTACTGTGTGCTGCTCAGATTGCTGTAGATTGCTCGGCATTTGCTTCTTTGGAAATATCTTGATTGTGATTAATGCTATTGCAAGCATATAGCCAGTTCCAGACTCATAGTTCTTTTAAAAAAAATTTTAATTGGATTAAAAGGCCCGGGTATGGTGTGAAAAAAGGGGGATGCAATTCACACCATTATTAAGCATGATGTATTTTCCATCATTCATTGTTAATAGGGGGTAAGATAATTGCATGTCCAAGTTGAGGAAAAAGGGAAGGGGGGGGAAATGGGGGAGAGGAAGGTGGGGGAGGGGGGGGGAGGGAAAGAAAGGGGGGGGGGAGGGGGCAGGGGGGTAAGGGGGGGAGGAGGGGAGAATGGAAGGGAAAGGAAAATGTGGGAACAGCAAACTTAGACATGCCTAAACAGGAAAAAGGCCATAGTATAATGTGGATACAGGTATGCCAGATCAATTGAGGTGCCCATCCACCCGTCTATGCATATATGTCAAGGGTAGAGAATGGTACCTTCGGCATTAAAAGGTCAGGCATAGGCTTATGTAAGGTTGATGAAAAATCTACCCTCAGGGGTATATGGATTTAGGTCAACAGAAAAGGCTGCAAATTTAGTTCAGTATTGAGGCCCATAGGCACTAGACAGCCTAATCGGAAAATCCAGCGTTTTTCCTGTTGCTGGAGTATCTGGTCAAAGTCGCCTCTTCTAGAGGAGAGGTTGAGGACATAGATACCCTTCACCTTCATGCCGGAGGTTTTGCCCTGGTGGAATTGGGCAAAGTGCCGAGCTACCGGTTTTTCCGGATTTTTTTCCTCAATTTCTCTCAAGTGTTCACCAAGTCGGATTCTAAACTGTCGTTTTGTTTTACCTATGTACATTTTATTGCATGGACATGTAATCATGTAGATCACCCTCTTGGTGGCACAGTTGATTAGATTTTTTATGTGAAACTCAGTTTTATTCTGGGAGTCACTAAAAACCGCAGTTCTATGAACAAATGGACATACTTGGCAATGTCCACAGGGGAACATCCCCTTGGTTCTGGGAAACTGTGAGAGCCAGGTGGGGTTCTGGCTCCTGACATGTTCTGAGTGAATGAAATGGTCACCGAGGTTACGTGCCCTCCTAGCTGTCATGGTTGGGGAGGGTCCCACTATTTGTGCTAGGCCTGGAGTGTTGGTCAGGATCCCCCAGTGTTTTTGTAATATAGACCTAACGGTATTCCATTGGGTACCGTACTGTGTGATGATCCTCACCGGTCCAGGATTGGTCACGAGGGGGGGGGGAGGAGGAGGGGGGGGGGAGACAGAATGAACCTGATCTGATTTTTGTAAGAGGGCAGAACGATCCCGTGCTGCCGCTTTTCGCTTGGCCCTGCGAATTTGTTTGTGGGAATACCCACGCTCACGGAAGCGTCGGTAAAGATCGTTGCTTTCCCGTCTGTAATCCTCCGCGTTTGTTCAGTTGCGTTTTATGCGGAGGAACTGGCCCACTGGAATGCCATCCTTGAGCCAGTGTGGATGGTGGCTATCAGCTCGCAGAAGCGTATTAGCCGAAGTTGCCTTTCGATAGGTACGGGTGACGAGAGAAAGGTCCTCAATCCCAATGGAGAGGTCCAAAAAGGGAATCCTTGTATGATCGCATGTAAAGGTTAATTTGATATTGCGATCATTACAGTTAAGAGTATCGATGAAGTCCCTGAGGGAATTCCTGTCACCCATCCAGATGACAAACACGTCGTCGATGTATCTGAGCCACGTGTGCACGTGGCTCAGATACATCGGCGAGGTATAGACCAGGTCCTCCTCCCACAGTCCCAGATGCAGGCAAGCATATGCTGGGGCCCATGGTGCACCCATGGAGGTGCCCTTAATTTGTTGATAAAAGGTGGTTAGGAATTGGAAGTAGTTGTTTTGAAGGGCAAAGGTGAGTAGGTCCACCAGGAACTCGTTTTGTGGTTCACTATTTGGGAAGTGTTTTTCAAGGAACGTTTCCGCTGCCTTTATGCCCCACTCATGGGGGATCGAGGTATACATCGATTCCACGTCGATCCCCACGAGGAGTGGGGTCCCGGGTAAGTCGATCTGGGCTATTTGTCCAAGAACATCACCTGTGTCTCTGACATATGACCTGAGGTCAGTGACCATATCTTTGAGGAGGTTATCAAGGTATTTTCCCACCCGCTCAAGTGGTCCCTTGATGGCCGAAACGATGGGTCTCCCGGGGGGGTTGACTAGGGACTTATGCACCTTAGGGATAGCGTAAAAGGTGGGGATGTTGTATTCCTCCACTAGGAGGTAATTTAGTTCACGCTTACTTAGTAGGCCCTCCTCACTTGCAAAGCGCAGCATAGTGTTGAGGTTGACAATTAAGTTAGGGAAGGGG
Organism: Lithobates septentrionalis; assembly: GCA_037952835.1. Lineage (NCBI taxonomy): Eukaryota > Metazoa > Chordata > Amphibia > Anura > Ranidae > Lithobates > Lithobates septentrionalis. Next base: position 2,380,968 of record JBBDGP010000411.1, read on the forward strand.
TCTGTAGACATTCTCCTATAGGTATTGGTGTCTCCCAGGAGGCGAAATACCTCTTTCTCGTAATCTCTCTCATTAAGGAGAACCACATTGCCTCCTTTATCACTATTCTTTATGATCAATTGCTGTGCTTCAGTAAGCTCCCTAATAGCCTTTCGTTCTTCAGGTGTGAGATTGTCGGTGATCTTGGAGTCCCAGTCAACCTTAGCCAGATCGATCTGTATAAGGTCAAGGAAGAGGGTCAGCCATTTATTTTTGCTTAAAGGGGGCATCTTATTTGATCTTATTGTGAGTTTAGATGGTCTTTTATATGGGCCAAGGTCCTTCTCTTCTATCTCCTCATTCTACTCCAAGAGGGAATTCAGAATTTCCAGGGTCTCCCTATCTTTGCTGTTGTCTAACTCATCTTTATTGTCAGGTCGGGACTCAGGTGTGTATAGGGAACGGAAGAAGACCTTGCGGAGAAACAGGGAGATATCTTTAAAAACTGTGAATTCGTCCATACAGTTTGTGGGTGAGAAGGACATGCCACGCTGTAAGAGATCTAAGTGTCTTTGTTCAAGCTTAAAGTTGGAAAGGTTGATAATTTTCATGTCAGCCTGTCCCTCTTCGCCTGTTGTTCCTATTAATTTTGTTGACTCCTGGTGCGGGTTCCTCCTCTGTGTGGGTATCGTTCCCTGTTTGCTTTCTTTGTTTTGGGGGCCTGGTGTCTCTGTGTGTGCGGTGTCTCGTCCCGTCTGTCCTCCCCACCCTCGCCCACCACCCCCTCGTTTTCTAAAAAAGTCACACTTTTAGTTACATTTTCCTCATCAGTGTCACTGTGGGGTTTGTGGCCCCTAGAGGAAGATCTACGCCTGGGTCTACTTCGGCTGCGGCGTGGTGTGAGATCAAAGATCTCACCTCTCTCCCAGTCTCCCAGGTCACGTCTGAATTTTGATTGTTTTGTCGCCTTCAGTGTCTGTTGTGTTTTCTCTATCTCTTTCTTTAGTGTATCATTCAATTTCTGGAACTCCTCATGATTTTTAAACGGGTCCAGGCCAGTGGAGCTCTCAGCAATAGCTGCTGCCAGCTCCCCAAGCTGGATCCTTTCTTCCTCTATTATGAGTTTCATCACTGAGATTCCATGATTGATACACAACTCTTTCCATTTTTCAAGGAATCCAGGACTATGGAGGTGTTCAGCGGGTATTGTTTTATCTCTCAACCCTCTCGGGACTATTTTATTAGCGATATAGGTTTCTAAAAAGCAAATGTCCCATTTTCTATTTAAATGTTTAATAAGCAGTTTTTTGTGATCTTTAAATCGTGATTTTATCTCCTCTTCCTGTGATGGTATAGAAACTGAATCTCTTTTGAAAGCCTGATTTATTTCCTGGTCTATATCTTCCCCCAGAACAAAGGCCATGCTGGGGTGCTAGAACATGGGAAAAAATTTTTCAACAAGAATACCAATAACAATCACAGCGTATCTGGAAACAGTGCTGGGTCAGAAACCTGGTACCATAGAGTGACTCATGAATGGATCACAGGTGATCCGAAAAAACTGGATAAAGATATAGTGAGTAAAGAGACTTGACTTATATACTAGTGTTCAATGCCTATAGATTATAGGCCATAAATTGAGAGTGACTGCGCTCCAACCCCAAAAAATGAGCAATAAAAAGTATCCCAAACAGATGGGGAAAAAAGAAAAGCAGGGCTGAATGGAGAAACAGTAACCAGGTTTAAATAGAAAAATCTAACAATTTATTGACATGAACACATATTGGCAGGTAGTAGGGTAGTGACCCAATACAGCACTGTTATAGTAAAAATGACGCCGATCACCTATGAAGGTAGATCTGCCGCGTCCACAGACAGGGGGAACAGACTGACAAAATACGTAAAACATAAAACAAAACAAAAACAGCGTCCGGACGCAAAATAGGTTGATGTCAGTCCTATAGTACAATAATACGTGAGGGAGCAAATGCTCTGTGGGTTACAGGGCTGACATCAATCCCAGAGGTGGTAGGGCACGGGGAAGAGGGAGGAGAAGGGAAGGAGGAGGGGGGGGGCTGACTGGGGCTGGAATGAGATGTTGAGAATGTCCCACAGGCATCTGAGAGTTAAAGATGGTGTCAGAGCTGTTTAATTCACTGAAGTATATCAGACAGTATGTCCATGTATTCTATCACCACGGGACATGTAGCACCTGGGTGTCCTGCTGTGTGGAAAATATCTCACAATCGTAGCAGCAAGTTTGTAGAAAACAAATGTCAGCTGCTAAACAGTTCAATACTCCAAGATGTGTGGGCAAGATGTAAGAGTGACCAGGTTACGTTACCCTCTCATACGGATGTCATCATGCCTGTAAGGAAACTGGCGTCCTCCGCGTGGAATCTCCGCATCACTGCGTGACATGTATGGCCGTTGCGCTGAGTGCCAAGTGCATGAAGTCCGGTATTTCGGAGAGGCTCAGTAAGTCAGCTGGTCCTGTGTAGTGTGTAGTCTCAGCGTTCCCCTGCTCCGTTCCGCCTCAGTGACGAAAGTCACATGATCCAAATCCTCCCAGATAGTCATGTGCCTCTAAGCACCAATAGGGAATAGTGCCTGGGCATGGCGTCCGGGCGGAAGTGACGTAACGCGTTTCACAACTAGGAGTGTGTAGCTTCGTCTGATGTAGTGGGTGATTCCCGAGGGCTCCTTTTGTAGTGATGTTCCCGCTTCGGTTACACCCACCAGAGAGAATTAATAAAGAAGGAGGGGCTATCCCTATACTGTGTGCTGCTCAGATTGCTGTAGATTGCTCGGCATTTGCTTCTTTGGAAATCTCTTGATTGTGATTAATGCTATTGCAAGCATATAGCCAGTTCCAGACTCATAGTTCTTTTAAAAAAAAATTTAATTGGATTAAAAGGCCCGGGTATGGTGTGAAAAAAGGGGGATGCAATTCACACCATTATTAAGCATGATGTATTTTCCATCATTCATTGTTAATAGGGGGTAAGATAATTGCATGTCCAAGTTGAGGAAAAAGGGAAGGGGGGGGGGAATGGGGGAGAGGAAGGTGGGGGAGGGGGGGGAGGGAAAGAAAGGGGGGGGAGGGGAAGGGGGCAGGGGGGTAAGGGGGGGGGAGAGGAGAATGGAAGGGAAAGGAAAATGTGGGAACAGCAAACTTAGACATGCCTAAACAGGAAACAGGCCATAGTATAATGTGGATACAGGTATTCCAGATCAATTGAGGTGCCCATCCACCCGTCTATGCATATATGTCAAGGGTAGAGAATGGTACCTTCGGCATTAAAAGGTCAGGCATAGGCTTATGTAAGGTTGATGAAAAATCTACCCTCAGGGGTATATGGATTTAGGTCAACAGAAAAGGCTGCAAATTTAGTTCAGTATTGAGGCCCATAGGCACTAGACAGCCTAATCGGAAAATCCAGCATTTTTCCTGTTGCTGGAGTATCTGGTCAAAGTCGCCTCTTCTAGAGGAGAGGTTGAGGACATAGATACCCTTCACCTTCATGCCGGAGGTTTTGCCCTGGTGGAATTGGGCAAAGTGCCGAGCTACCGGTTTTTCCGGATTTTTTTCCTCAATTTCTCTCAAGTGTTCACCAAGTCGGATTCTAAACTGTCGTTTTGTTTTACCTATGTACATTTTATTGCATGGACATGTAATCATGTAGATCACCCTCTTGGTGGCACAGTTGATTAGATTTTTTATGTGAAACTCAGTTTTATTCTGGGAGTCACTAAAAACCGCAGTTCTATGAACAAATGGACATACTTGGCAATGTCCACAGGGGAACATCCCCTTGGTTCTGGGAAACTGTGAGAGCCAGGTGGTGTTCTGGCTCCTGACATGTTCTGAGTGAATGAAATGGTCACCGAGGTTACGTGCCCTCCTAGCTGTCATGGTTGGGGAGGGTCCCACTATTTGTGCTAGGCCTGGAGTGTTGGTCAGGATCCCCCAGTGTTTTTGTAATATAGACCTAACGGTATTCCATTGGGTACCGTACTGTGTGATGATCCTCACCGGTCCAGGATCGGTCACGAGGGGGGGGGGAGGAGGAGGGGGGGGAGACAGAATGAACCTGATCTGATTTTTGTAAGAGGGCAGAACGATCCCGTGCTGCCGCTTTTCGCTTGGCCCTGCGAATTTGTTTGTGGGAATACCCACGCTCACGGAAGCGTCGGTAAAGATCGTTGCTTTCCCGTCTGTAATCCTCCGCGTTTGTGCAGTTGCGTTTTATGCGGAGGAACTGGCCCACTGGAATGCCATCCTTGAGCCAGTGTGGATGGTGGCTATCAGCTCGCAGAAGCGTATTAGCCGAAGTTGCCTTTCGATATCTGCGAGCTGATAGCCACCATCCACACTGGCTCAAGGATGGCATTCCATCACAATCACAATCAAGAGATTTCCAAAGAAGCAAATGCCGAGCAATCTACAGCAATCTGAGCAGCACACAGTACAGGGATAGCCCCTCCTTCTTTATTAATCCTCTCTGGTGGGTGTAACCGAAGCGGGAACATCACTACAAAAGGAGCCCTCGGGAATCACCCACTACGTCAGACGAAGCTACACACTCCTAGTTGTGAAACGCGTTACGTCACTTCCGCCCGGACGCCATGCCCAGGCACTATTCCCTATTGGTGCTTAGAGGCACATGACTATCTGGGAGGATTTGGATCATGTGACTTTCGTCACTGAGGCGGAACGGAGCAGGGGAACGCTGAGACTACACACTACACAGGACCAGCTGACTTACTGAGCCTCTCCGAAATACCGGACTTCATGCACTTGGCACTCAGCGCAACGGCCATACATGTCACGCAGTGATGCGGAGATTCCACGCGGAGGACGCCAGTTTCCTTACAGGCATGATGACATCCGTATGAGAGGGTAACGTAACCTGGTCACTCTTACATCTTGCCCACACATCTTGGAGTATTGAACTGTTTACCAGCTGACATTTGTTTTCTACAAACTTGCTGCTACGATTGTGAGATATTTTCCACACAGCAGGACACCCAGGTGCTACATGTCCCGTGGTGATAGAATACATGGACATACTGTCTGATATACTTCAGTGAATTAAACAGCTCTGACACCATCTTTAACTCTCAGATGCCTGTGGGACATTCTCAACATCTCATTCCAGCCCCAGTCAGCCCCCCCTCCTCCTTCCCTTCCCCTCCCTCTTCCCCGTGCCCTACCACCTCTGGGATTGATGTCAGCCCTGTAACCCACAGAGCATTTGCTCCCTCACGTATTATTGTACTATAGGACTGACATCAACCTATTTTGCGTCCGGACGCTGTTTTTGTTTTGTTTTATGTTTTACGTATTTTGTCAGTCTGTTCCCCCTGTCTGTGGATGCGGCAGATCTACCTTCATAGGTGATCGGCGTCATTTTTACTATAACAGTGCTGTATTGGGTCACTACCCTGCTACCTGCCAAAATATGTGTTCATGTCAATAAATTGTTTGATTTTTCTATTTAAACCTGGTTACTGTTTCTCCATTCAGCCCTGCTTTTCTTTTTTCCCGATCTGTTTGGGATACTTTTTATTGCTCATTTTTTGGGGTTGGAGTGCAGTCACTCTCAATTTATGGCCTATAATCTATAGGCATTGAACACTAGTATATGAGTCAAGTCTCTTTACTCACTATATCTTTATACACTAACTTGTAGGTTTAGCTGAACACTGTGAGCAGGACGCACCGCACTAACTTCTAGGTTTAGCTGAACACTGTGAGGTGGACGCACCGCACTAACTTGTAGTTTTAGCTGAACACTGTGAGCAGGACGCACCGCACTAACTTCTAGGTTTAGCTGAACACTGTGAGGTGGACGCACCGCACTAACTTGTAGTTTTAGCTGAACACTGTGAGCAGGACGCACCGCACTAACTTCTAGGTTTAGCTGAACATTGTTAGCAGGACGCACTGCACTAACTGTAAATAGTCTAGCTGCCTGACTGTGGTACTAATAGGATCAAAAGAACACCAGCAATTTTCTTCAGGTAGCTGTATATACTGTAACAAGACAAGCCTGCCTGTCAGTAAAAAGATAACAGGAACGGATCTCGCTGAACACTGTGAGCAGGACGCACTGCACTAACTTGTAGGTTTAGCTGAACACTGTGAGCAGGACGCACAGCACTAACTTGTAGTTTTAGCTGAACACTGTGAGCAGGATGCACCGCACTAACTTGTAGGTTTAGCTGAACACTGTGAGCAGGACGCACCCCACTAACTTGTAGTTTTAGCTGAACACTGTGAGCAGGACGCACTGCACTAACTGTAAATAGTCTAGCTGCCTGACTGTGGTACTAATAGGATCAAAAGGACACCAGCAATTTTCTTCAGGTAGCTGTATATACTGTAACAAGACAAGCCTGCCTGTCAGTAAGAAGATAACAGGAATGGATCTAGCTGAACACTGTGAGCAGGACGCACTGCACTAACTGTAAACAGTCTAGCTGCCTGACTGTGGTACTAATAGGATCAAAAGAACACCAGCAATTTTCTTCAGGTAGCTGTAAATACTGTAACAAGACAAGCCTTCCTGTCAGTAGGAAGATAACAGGAACGGATCTAGCTAAACTGAATACAGTGTATATATATATATGACCCGAAGTATACTGTGAAAGCAAGCAAAGAGTTTTTTAAGGGAAAAAAGTGGAATGTTATGCAATGGCCAAGTCAATCACCTGACCTGAATCCGATTGAGCATGCATTTCACTTGCTGAAGACAAAACTGAAGGGAAAATGCCCCAAGAACAAGCAGGAACTGAAGACAGTTGCAGTAGAGGCCTGGCAGAGCATCACCAGGCATGAAACCCAGCGTCTGGTGATATTCATGCGTTCCAGACTTCAGGCTGTAATTGACTGCAAAGGATTTGCAACCAAGTATTTAAAAGTGAAAGTTTGATGGATGATTGTCAATCTGTCCCATTACTTTTGGCCCCTTAAAAAGTGGGAGGCACATATACAAACTGTTCTAATTCCTACACCGTTCACCTGATTTGGATGTAAATACCCTCAAATTAAAGCTGAAAGTCTGCAGTTAAAGCACATCTTGTTCATTTCATTTCAAATCCATTGTGGTGGTATATAGAGCCAAAAAGATTAGAATTGTGTCGATGTCCCAATATTTATGGACCTGACTGTAGTTAATTTACAAAGTTTAAAAAACGATTAACCTCGCTACTGATGATGTATTTAGGGGTTTAGGAGAAAAAAATTTAATTTCCCTTTAATCCTGAACAATATGAATATTAAAAAAAACCAGAAGAACTGCAAAGTGAAAAAAACGTTTTCTAGGATGAAACATGTAAAATGCAAATGTTTGCATGATTTATCTTGTTCCGAAAGAGACTGATGGATTGGCATAGTAACAAGCACTGGGCACATTCAAATGGGCTAATTTCATTTTAATGTCATAAATGTTTGATTTTTATAAATTTAACACAAAGGTTTATTTTCAAACAACATTTTTCTTTAGAAGAAAGCAATAGCATGACAACTGTTTGGTCCAATTACAGGCTCTACTTGAAATGTGACAGCACTGTAATTCCATGTTAATTCACACAGATGTCAGATTCTGCTGGAATTAATTGGGAAAGGCATTGCGAAATCTAATTAACAGACACCCCCTGCTTCTCTTGTTTCTTTAACCATGCACAGAACTCCCAATTTTCTATTTTTACATCAAATTATAAGGCATTTATGTTTGAAAGCAAGTAGAAGAAACTTCTGGTGACTTTATGGGTATGTTTATAAATGTTTTCACACAAGATTCACACATTTATTTTAAATTGTGCGTTTTCCTCTGTGATTAAATTGGGAAAATGTGTAAATCCTGGGTCAAAGTTGTGTGAATCTTGTGTGAAAACATTTATAAATATACCCATATGTGTACATAACAAGATGGGACAATAGGAGGGTAGGAAAATAAGTCTTATCTGCTTATTGGGGAAAATGTCATCGCCATTATGCTCTTTGACTGGATAAGAAGGCCAATTTAAAAAATAAAATACAATTTTTGCAAATGTAGCCTGGTCTGCAGCGCTACAAAGAGAAAGGGGACACTGCAGCCTTGTTAAGCCCACCCAGAAGTTAGGGAACGCAGAGGATGGGATGTGGACCACTGAGGATGCTGGGAGGTACTGAGACTTATGGGGGATGTAGTCCATAGATAGATTCTGCTTATGGCTTCAGTGTGGTGGAACTACATATCCCAGGATCACTGGAGCTTTGTGGGGAGAACTGTTCCCAGGCTCATGGGGATGTGGTGAGGACACTGTAGAGCAGCCTTTTTCAACCAGGGTGCCTTGAGGTTTCTTCAGGGGTGCCCAGGTAAAATGCCTAAAAATTGCCAAAACATTGTATACAAGCCAGCGTGTGGATAAAGCCTGCCTTTTAGTTATACAAAGCCATGGGTTTTCATTGTGCACCATTACAACCTTCTAGCTGCCGGCATCCTAGCGACCAATGGCATCGTCAATTGATATGGAGGATGTCAGTTACTTGCATAGCATCCTTGTTTGACCCTCCCCTGCCCCTCTCCATCAGCGTTGAAGTCACATTAGCTGTGTGAGAGAGAGAAGCTGAGGGAGAAGAGAAACATTGGAATACTAGTCACTACCAGTTTGCAAAAGTGTTTTGCTTTGGAAGAAAAAATAATCTCTAACGTTGGGTGCCCTACATGTGTGGATGTTGCTGCATTATGTAAAACTATTACGCCGCGTACACACGAGCGGACATTACGGCAGACTTTGCCCGGCGGACTGGATTTCGTCACACTATTCGATTGTGTGTGGGCTCCAGCGGACTTTGTTTTCTCAAAAGTTGGATGGACTTAGATTTGAAACATGTTTTAAATCAATCCGTCGAAATCGAGTCCTGTCGAAAAGTCCGCTCGTCTGTATGCTAGTTCGACGGACAAAAAGCCACGTTAGGGCAGCTATTGGCTACTGGCTATGAACTTCCTTGTTTTAGTCCGGTCGTACGTCATCACGTACAAATTCAACGGACTTTGGTGGATTGTGTGTAGGCAAGTCCGTTCATTCAGAAAGTCCGTCGTAAAGTCCGTCGAAAAGTCCGCCGGGCAAAGTCTGCCATAAAGTCCGCTCGTGTGTACGCGGCAATAGAATAGTTTTTACATTTTTAGATTGGGGTGCGTCGAGATTGTCCATAATTTTTAAAGGGTGTCTTGACTGCAAAAAGGTTCAGAAACACTGCTGTAGAAGACTAGCCATGTGGCAGGCTGCTATTTATGCGTTTACAACTGCAATGGGGACATGGAGAGACGAAACAGCAGACATCACATGGTACATGTGAATGTCACTGTTTGGTGTCGCTGCCTGACTGTTGGGGAAAACCCCACTGTCCCTGACTTTGCTGAGCTGCTGACGGAGGATGGAGGAAGAACAGCTGCTACAATAGTAGTTGTTGAGAAGCCACTGGAGAAGCCACTGGCTGCACCCGATTAAACAGTAGCATTATTAATTGCTATCGTTTGTTAATTTTGATGTCAAATTTTGTTTTAGTCATAGTTTCTTGACTAAAATGTCATTTTAGTTTTAGTCGTATTTTAGTTATCTGAATTGTTTTAGTCTTATGCCGCGTACACACTATCGGAATTTCCGTCAGAAAAAACTTGGATGGTTTTTCTGACGGAATTCCACTCAAGCTTGCCTTGCATACACATGGTCACACAAAAGTTCTCTGAACTTTCGACCGTCAAGAACGCGGTGACGTTCAACACTACGACAAGCCGAGAAAATTAAGTTCAATGCTTCCGAGCATGCGTCAAATTGTTTCCGAGCATGCGTGATTTTTTGCGTGTCCGAATTGCATACAAACAAACGCATTTTCGGATAGGAACTTTTCCCGACCGAAAAATAGAGAACATGCTCTCAATCTTTTGCTGGCTGGAATTCCGCCAGCAAAAGACCGATGGAGCATACACACAGTCGCATTTTCTGACAAAAAGCTCTCATCTGAGTTTTGCTGGCGGCATTTCCGATCATGTGTACACGGCATTGGTTATATTTTGGCCAACTAAAATCTTCAGTACATTTTAGTTAACTAAAATCTCCAGTACATTTTAGTCGACTAAAATCTCCAGTATATTTTATTCGACTAAAATCTCCAGTACATTTTAGTCAACTAAAATCCTTTTAGTCAACTAAAATCCTTTTAGTCTACTAAAATCTAATGGGTTTAGTTAAATTATAATGACTTATTTAAGCATTTCTCTAGACTTATCGTATTCATTATATACTCCTGGAGTATAAATCTAATAACATGTTATTAATTATGATATTAAGGTTTGAACATGCACTACAGAAACAGATTTAGCTGTTGTGATATATAACCAGTATTAATTTTTACGTAAAAATTCGATTTAATTTTAGCCATAAACTTTTGACTAAAATGCCATTTTCATTTTAGTCGTATTTTAGTCATCTAAATTGTTTTAGTTTTAGTCGTATTTTAGTCAACTAAAATAGTGTTCATTTTGTCGCCAAAATTAACACTGCTTGGGATACAGTGCAGGTGCCTATTGTCAGGAGCGTCTAGCGCTCCTGCCCCTCATTCCAGCATCCTGGTTTTGGCTGCGGCATTCTTCTTGTCTGTTCACCTGCAAGGTGATTAACCACTTGCTGACCGGCTCACGCCGATATACATTGGCAAAGTGGTTAGTTCCCGCGAAACGCTGTATGGGTACGTCTGTACCTTCAAGGGCGATAGCAGGCGCGCGCGCGCCCGTTGCACGTCTGGGAATGCATGTGGCCGGCGGGCATGATCGCTGCTGGCCACCCGCGATCGCGTTCATGAGAGCAGGAACAGGGATTTGTATGTGTAAGCACACAAATCCCTGTTCTATCAGAGGAGAGGAGTCATATCGTTTGTACCTACTAAGTAGGAACAACGATATGTCTCCTCCCCCAGTCAGTCCTATCCCCATACAGTTAGAAACACTAACTATGGAACACATTTAATCCCTTGTTCGTTCCCTAGTGTTAACTCCTTCCCTGCCAGTGACATTTATACAGTAATCATTGTATTTTTATAGCACTGATCGCTGTACAAATGTCAGTGGTCCCAAAAATTTGTCAAGAGTGTCCGATCTCTCCGCCACAATGTCGCAGTACCACTAAAAATCACAGATCACTGACATTACTAGTAAAAAAAAAGTAATAATAAAAATGCCATAAATCTTTCCCATGGTTTGTAGATGCTATAACTTTGACGCAAACCAATCAATATATGCTTATTGCATTTTTTTACCAAAAATATGTAGAAAAATATATATTGGCCTAAACTGAGGAAGAAATTCGCTTTTTAAAAACATTTTGGTATTTATTATAGCAAAAATTAAAAAATATTGTTTTTTTCAAAATTGTCGCTCTTTTTTTGTTTATAGCGCAAAAAATAAAAAAAGCAGAGGTGATCAAATACCACCAAAAGAAAGCTATATTTGTGGGAAAAAATGTCCATTTCATTTGGGTACAGTGTCGCGCGACCGCGCAACGGTCATTTAAAGCGACGCAGCGCCGTTCATTAAGCAGCCAAATCTTCCGGTCTGTAAGTGGTTAATGTGGCCAGTATCTTGGTGGAGACCAAACCTGAATTAAAGTGATTGTAAATGATCACCTTGTAAAACAACCCATTCGGTTTAACCACTTCAGCCCCGGAAGATTTTACCCCCTTCCTGACCAGAGCACTTTATACAATTTGGCACTGAGTCGATTTAACTGACAATTGTGCGGTCATGCCGTGCTGTAAACAAAATTTGCGTCCTTTTTTTCCCACAAATTGAGCTTTCTTTTGGTGGTACTTGATCACCTCTGCAGTTTTTATTTTTTGTGCTATAAACAAAAAAGAGTGACAATTTTGAAAAAAACAATATTTTTTACTTTTTGCTATAATGAATATCCCCCAATTAAAAAAAAAAAAAAAAAAATTTCTTCATCAGTTTAGGCCAATATGTATTCTTCTACATATTTTTGGCAAAAAAAAAAAAAAAATTGCAATAAGCATATATTGATTGGTTTGTGCAAAAGTTATAGCGTCTACAAACTATGGGAAAGATTTATGGCATTTTTTTTGCGATCTGTGATTTTTAGTGGTATTGCAACATTGCGGCACACAGACTGGACACTTTTGACACATTTTTGGGACCATTGACATGTATAGAGCGATCAGTGCTATAAATATAAACTGATTACTGAATAAATGTCACTGGCAGGGAAGGGGTTAACACTAGGGGGTGTTCCCTCACTGTGTTCTAACTGTGTGAGGATGGGACTAACTAGGAGAGATGACAGATCACTGTTCCTACTTTGTAGGAACACACGATCTGTCTCCTCTCCTCTGGCAGCACAGGGATTTGTGTGCTTACACACAAATCCCGGTGCTGGCTCTCGTGCACGCGATCGCGCATGGCCGGCCACGCGCATCGGGTCCCCCACTGTGCACGGGGCGCGCACGTGCCTCTGGAGGTGCTCGTGCGCCCTCTGGTGGCTCTCCTGGGCAAAGCCATATATATACACCGGATTTCGCCCAGGAGAGCCATTCTGCCACAGTATATCTGCGTGAGCCGGTCGGGAACCGGTTAAAATAGAAATGAAAGGCAAAACATTTTTGTATAGATACAAAACAAAAATTATAAATACCTTTTTTTATCCCTTTTTTATAAGTGATCACATCCTCTCTGTTCTCAGCTGCTTAGTGTGGTCAGATTTTTATTTTTTTTTTATAATCTTTATTTATCCAAACAGTTTTACAATTTTTACCATTACACGCAAAACAAATATACATCTAAAACAATAGAAAATCCAATGTATCATTATCCAAATCTTCTTCCTATCTCTTTATCAATCATTACAACCTTAATTTATAAATGTGTATACTACCCCTGACACAACCCCCCTACCCCCCATTCTATCATACACACGTACACCTGAAAGAAAAAGAAAAAGGGAAAAAAAAAAGGGGGGAAACCGACATCCCCCCCCCCCTCCATCCCTTGAAATCCTGTCTTATCATGCTTCATTAGGCTCCTCTCTCTCTCCAAGAAGTTGCGAGGAGGCCCTATACTCTGTCCATCTAAACCATGTATTTAGTATCTGTTTACTTAACCCTTCTTCTAACACCTTTCTCTCCTCCAAGGCACGCATCTCCGTCATCTCACGCTCCCACTCCATCATGGAAGGCGCATTTGTGCTTTTCCAGTTTCTCGCTATACTAGTGCGAGCTGCAGTCAAGAAGTATTTCAGTAGTCCTTTCTTTATGCTTTTCAAAGATCCAGGGACCATAGATAATACAGCAATTTGTATATCTGGATATAAATCATTCCCAGTCATAGCTCTATAAATCTCAAAGATTTTTTTGCCAGAATGGTTGGATTTTGGAGCAATAGTACCAGATATGGGACATTGTGCCCTTTGCTTCACGACACCTCCAACAAGCTTCCTTATTAACCGGATTTATCTTATCTAAATCCACAGGGCACTTATACCACCTGGCTAAGATTTTATAATTTCTTTCCTGATGTTTAGTAGATAATGAGAGTTTATGAGTTACTATAATAGCCTTTTCCCATCTTTTCTCAGGGATTTCCAACCCAAGCTCTACCTCCCATTTCTTAATATAGGGTATCCCCTGAGTTAGGTTTTCTGTATTCAAATATTTATAGACCTTTGATAGAACATGTAAGGGTTTACACTCTTGAATAAAGATTTTATCTAAAACTGTCAAGGGCCTGTCTATTTCGGCTTCTTTTATCACAGATGAAATATACCGTTGGAGTAGTCCATGTTGCATCCACTCTTTTTTGTGTTCCTCTCCCATATCCTCCAGTGGAAGAACTCTAATTCCTACCATTGTTTCTATTATCCTGGTGTCTCCACATCTTTTCCATTTAAGAAATGACTTAGCGGGGCGTGGCCTGACGCAGCATGGAGTAGGACGTGTGGACACAGAGCTCCGTCCATTACTCCTTTTCTTCATTAATCCTTGACATCCTGCACTAACAAACCGGCTGGATTGTGTCCCTGGGACACCTGGAGCAGAATCATCTGGTTCCTGCGGAGGGGGAACGCGTGACGGCCCGAACGGAGCAGCGATCTCCCGCTCGGCGGCATACTAAATTTAGACCGCGGCTTCGGCCTACCACCGGAGGTCGCGGCCATCTTGGTCCTCCTCATCTGCGGCCCTGCCTGAAGCCTGCTTCACTATACAGGTACCTAGCTGCTGGATAACCCCCTGGGAGAGCTGGACTGCACTCATTCCCCTGATTACTGGCCTATTTAAACATCAGAGGCCCAGGGAGACTGACGTCCATAACCGGCATAGACTGCAGCCTAGACCTCTATGCTGTGACCGGCGGCCATTTTGGCACACCTACCTCCTCTGCTTCTACTGCAACACAGTCTGCGGTCCTGATATTCCCCTCCAAACAGTACCTGCACGGCCCTCTGTGTCTCACAGGGCATAGATCCAGTCTGCCAATATCACTGAGAAAGGAGGTGTAATACCTCACACACTGTCACAGCAAGATTAGCTCCTGTCCCCAGCTCCACAGATAACCCAACATCTGGACATCATGTCGCCATCGAAATCTCAGAAAGCCGCCACATCTAAGTTGGATCAATACCGCCGCCAGGACAGGGAGGACCAGGCGGAAAATGGCGGCGACGCTGCACATGGCGAGGAGCGCACAGCGGGAGACACAGATAAGCTGCTGGAAGCCATAACCCTCTGCAGAACATCACTTGCCTCACAGATAGAAGAAGTCAAGGTAGACATATCCTTGATCAGACAAGACTTCCACAAACTCCGGGACCGAGTTAAAGAAACTGAAACCCGCATCAGTGACATGGAGGACACCATTCCCCCAATGAGAACGGAGGTGCACCACATGAAGCAGCAAATCCAACAACTATTCTCCAAGCAAGAAGACCTTGAGAACAGAAGCAGGAGATGTAACCTCCGCCTCATTGGACTGCCAGAGGGGGCTGAAGGTAAGGACCCCACGCTTTTCCTGGAGCAATTGTTCATCAAGACTTACGGTAGAGAGGCCTTCTCCCCCATGCTGGCAGTTGAAAGAGCTCACCGCATGCCCGCCAGACCGCCACCACAAGGAGCCCCACCACGTACTTTTATAGCCAAAATGCTCAACTACAGGGATAGAGACGCTGCCCTGCGACTTGCAAGGGAAAGGGGCAACATCCCCCTAGGCAACGTAAAAATTGCGGTGTTCCCTGACTTTTCGGCGGAGGTGCAGCGACGCAGACAAAATTTCATGGAAGCCAAGCACAAGCTTAGAAACCTCAACATGAAATATGCCATGCTGTTTCCAGCGCGTCTCCGAGTGGAACACGACGGCCGTGCTTCCTTTTTTGAAGATCCCGCTGAGCTGATGGCCTGGATGGAACGCAGAAACAACTTGGAAAAGGCGGATTAAGGTGTCTGTGAGTATGTAATCATACGTTAATCTTCCACACGCACACCCCTGCAATAGATGCAACAGCAACCCAATATCAATCTCCTACACTGAACACTCACCCCCATTTACTTCACCAGTTGTTATCATTGTGAAGATAGCCGAAGGGGTAGAGGGACACAGTGTCTACACAAATATATACATGTACTCCCCTGTTGTGGGCTTCGATCCAGTTTATATTCTGCGGATCATTGCTGATACACAATGCTGGAACTTTCCTGAGACAAACCCCTTAGTGATCGAAATACACTCATTACTTTTTGCACTTCAAAGGAGCTCTGGACTGCTGCAGTCCTACAGTCCACAAGCAGAGTGCAGCGTACTCTGCCCCCATGCAAATCTGGAACTGACGGCCTAAGAAGAAAACACCACAACAGCACCAACCTTGATAATGTGCAAACTCCAGATACACACCTGAGTGAAGAGAGGTTAGCCCTCTCTGTGTTTTTTTTTTCATGGAAAGAGAGGTTTAGAGGTGCACAGACAATCATCCTACTTCAAATACTTTACTTTCATTATTTTTTCTCTCAATATGCCGTCAGGGCCGAGACTGCAAAGAAAGTTTTGTTATGGGTGAAAGCTAGCATCAGTTGGGGAAGATGCAAAGCAGGGAGGGGAAACTTACAAGTTGAATTTCAATATATGTGTTTTAATGCTCAAGCGCACAGCGCTGGCATACCTTATGTTTCACTGGTGTTCAGATGCTGTATGCAGTGAGTTACATCGCATGACCAGAAAGAATCTAACCCTTTTTAATTTCCTCCTATTAAGGAAAGAAGGGTGTAGATTGAGACCAAAAAAACATATTCTACTACAATTCCCGTGTCTATATAAATATGTTACCCTTCAATATAGTGTCAAGTCCGGGTCCACAGGGAAAGTATTGTCATGCATGCACACCGAGACCAATTGGAGAGAATACGTTTCAGGGGGGGGAGAGGGGGGGGGGGGAACTCAAAAGCTGGATTCAACTACACGTGCTCCGGTTTACATGTGTATGACAATGCTATATCCTATGTCTATCTGGTGTTCATTTGCTACCCATAGCATGTTATATCGCAGATGTATTGAGAGCCTGATACTTTCTGTTTTGTTCCATCTAAGCAAGGGGAGCCTCAGGCTGGGTGCACAGAAGTCCATCCCATTTTATTTATTGCCCTTGTATTATTTCTTCTTTTATTATGCTGCCAGATGCAAAAACATAAAGAAAAATCTGTTACTGATGCAGGCTAGCATTGACTGGGTGGGGGACACTACTGGGAGGGGGGAGCGGAGAAGGGAAGCTGAAAAATTGAACTTAATTGTGTGCACTTTAACTGCTACGTCTACAACACTAACATGTCCCAGATCTATCAGGTGTCTACTGGACAAATGCAATATGTTATATCACCCATCCCTTCTGTTTAACCATTCTACACCACCCCCCCACAATGGGGCTAAAGGCTACAGTAGCACACTAATATATAGTCACAAACAACAATGCCTAGACTATCATTGAAGTTCCTTACATGGAATGTGAGGGGATTGCGGGACAAAATTAAGCGGGCGGCAGCTCTCGCATTTCTTAAAAAGCAAAGAGCGGATGTGGTGACTCTGGTTGAGACCCACATAGAGGGTAGACTTCAGATGACACTCCGTCGCCCGTGGGTGGGTTGGGCATTCCACTCGACCCACACAACACACTCAAGAGGTGTCTCGGTACTTATCGCAAAAACAGTGCATTTTGAATTATGTGAGCTGCACACTGACCCACAAGGTAGATATATATTTATATCCGCTAAATTACACGGGGAACCCTTCTTGATCCTGGCTGTCTATGTCCCTCCCCAATTTTCTACCTCCATACTACTAGAGGGAATCTCCTTTATAGCAAAATACCCAACAGCTCAAACAATATGGATGGGAGATTTTAATAGTACACTTAATGAAGAACTAGACAGACTGAGACCAACTCCACTTGCTACAAACCCTCCCAGAGATACTAAACTTGCCAGGCTTTTCTCACCCTTTCACTTGATAGACACCTGGAGGCATAAACACCCGCACACGCGTAAATACTCCTGCTTCTCAGCAACATACAATACTATGTCAAGAATTGACTTTATTTTTATATCCCAAAATCTGTTAGCACGTCTCCTTGAGACAGAGTTTGGTCCTAGACTGCTCTCGGATCACGCTCCATACTGGATCACCCTCACCTTCCACATAGATAAACCACCAACTTCATGGCGCCTTAATCCGTTCTGGCTGACACTGTTGCCAGAAGATGACGACTTGTCAGCCGAATGGGAGACCTTCTTCCGAGAAAACACAAACTCTGCCTCTTTCCTGATAGTATGGGAAACTTTTAAAATACACGCCAGGGCTACCCTAATAACTCGCATCAACAGGATCAAAACAAACTCAACAGATATATATGAGAAGGCGGAGACTGAATTCTCACGCACAGAACACACATATCAAACTGACCCATGCCAAGCTAACGCCTCCCTCTTAAAACTACAATCTAGGATCATGAACCAACTCCAATACGAAAAAGCAAGACAGAAATTATTTTTTGCCAAACAGAAGTATTTTGAGCAGGGAGAGAGAGCTGGAAAACTCCTGGCGTTTCTAGCTCGAAATGAGGATAAACCCCCAGTGGTAATTGCACTTCAGAGCCCAGAGGGGCAAAAAATCACAGATCCTCCTGTTGTATCATCTAAGTTTAGGGAGTTCTTTATGGACTTATACAATTCTAGGACCCAAGAGGGACCAGACGATATGACTCCCTTTTTGGAAGGAGTAGCATTCCCTCAACTTACGGTTGAACAAAGGGAGCTTCTAGAGGCCCCTCTCACTAAGGAAGAAATAGACACCGCAATTGCGAGTTTTGCCAAATCTAAATCCCCTGGCTCAGATGGGTTACCCATAGAATTTTACTCACATTACAATGAAATAATCACCCCCAAATTGCTTACCCTCTATAATGTCATGTTTAAACAATTCACCCTCCCAACCTCCATGGGTGAGGCCACAATTGTCTTGATACCTAAACCGGGCAAGGACTTGGGTCACCCGGAATCCTACCGCCCTATCTCATTACTACAGGCTGATATCAAGATTCTGGCCAAAATTCTAGCCATGCGACTCAATCAAGTGATACTCAACCTTATACATGCTGACCAGGCAGGTTTTATGACGGGACGTAACACTTCCTTTAACCTACGGAAATTATTTATAAACCTGCAGGCTACACATGAGAATGTAGGCACAAGAGTGATAGTCACCCTTGATACAGCCAAGGCTTTCGATTCGGTTGAGTGGGGATATCTCTGGTGCTGTCTCGAACGATATGGCTTTGGTCCAAACTTCATTCAATGGGTACAATTACTATACCAGAACCCCACGGCCAGAGTGGTGGCGAATGGATGGCCGTCTCAGAAGCTTGACCTCCACAGAGGCACGAGACAGGGCTGCCCATTGTCCCCACTACCGTATGCTCTGGCTGCGGAACCACTGGCTATTTCTATTCGGACAGACCCAGAGATCATAGGATTAAAAACTGGAACCCTCACAGAAAAAATCAGCATGTACGCTGATGACACATTACTTTATCTGGCGGACCCAGGTCCTTCCCTCCACCGGGCTCTTCAGACAATTGAACGCTTTGGGAAATTCTCGGGCCTCAAAATAAATTGGGGGAAATCCCAAGTTTTACCAATAGACACCTTCCCACTCACGGAATTCCAAGCCACCCTACCATTACAAAGAGTAGACACAATTAAATACCTAGGAATAAATACCTCCAAAAATTCAGCAGACTATATAACACTCAACATTAAACCACTATATTCCCTTATTAAAACTAAAACACAGTCGTGGACTAGACTACCCTTAGGAGTATGGGGCCGCATCAATCTTATAAAAATGATACTACTCCCTAAAATATTATATATACTCTGGCATGCCCCAACATACATACCTCTAAAACACTTTAAAATAATGGAGTCCCTTCTCAAACCCTTTGTGTGGGGGAAAAATAGACACAAGATTGCATGGCAAACCCTCAAAAATCCAACAGACATGGGAGGCACAGCACTTCCAGACCTTAATCACTACTATATTGCATCCCAACTCTCCCAACTTTACCATATAGATAAGGTGGACAGTGAAAGATTCCGGATGCTACTCTGCCCACAATGGGCCCAAGGAACCTCAGATTCCATATATGCTATCACCATGGGTACTAAGACCAATGAAGGTAACACACACAAAACATCCCTGCTGTACCAGTACAGACGCATCTGGGAACTCGCAAACAACAAACTCAATATACCCAGACACAACGACTTCACTCCCTTATGGTGTAACAGAGACTTACCAGAGCTCCACAGCATCCATGACCCGAGACCTTGGATAGAGAGGGGTATACTCTACTTACACCATGTCTGGTCAAACGGAACCCTTAAAAGTTTTGACACCCTTAAAGAGGAATTCCATCTGACCAGCAATATGGTATTCAGATTCCTCCAATTGAGACACGCAATGCAGGCACAATTTCCACAACTCCCATTACAGTCAGCCCCCAATCCTCTAATAGCAATCATAAAAGATACAGACCCAAAAAAATTAATCTCCTGTTTCTACAACATGCTTACTACCCCAATAGCCACAAAAATTGCATACGGTCTCAAATCCCGCTGGGAAAGGGATCTGGGTGACCTAGAAGATGAGGAATGGGAAGAAGCATTGGACACGTGTAAAGAAGTATCTCCCAAACTGTCAGACAGGTTGACACAATTATATATATTACACCGTACATATCTAACCCCGCATAGGGTAGCCAGATACAAACACAACTGCTCAACTTTGTGTCCAATGTGTAAGTCCCCAGAGTGTTCATTCTACCATCTCCTCTGGTCATGCCCACAGATACAGGGCCTATGGAAACAGATAGTGACCTTCCTTCATGACAACATGGGCTCACCTGTGACACTGGACCCCAAACAATGCCTGTTAGGTGTATTCCCGAACCCACTGGAAAAATACACTAAGGTATTTCTACAGGAGACCCTTTTCTCATGTAGAAAGATAATAGCTAGGAAGTGGATGCGTCCCGTACCACCCGAGACTAAAGAATGGAAAGCAGAGGTAAATGGGACGCTCCCATATAAACGGGTGATATATATCAATAGAGGGTGCCCAGACAAATACAATAGAATATGGGATCGATGGCTACAGGACTCGGAAACTTGCTCATGATCACTGTAAATTTCTTTTGCGCCAGAGAAATACCTCTCCTCAATGAAAGTATTATAATCATATCCTACATTAAATGATAATATCAATAGAGAACGTCAGAAGAAACGTATAACAGACCACTCATGTATGTAACCATCTTTATTTTACGTACAATTACATTGCAATGTATACATGTATAAGTATGTGTAAATAATATGACTTGTATGTATTCTGATTCACAATAAAAAAACTTTGTTGGGAAAAAAAAAAAAAAAGCCAACAAGAGATGGAAAAGTAAAAGAAATGACTTAGCTTCCATTGAAAGAGGGAATTCTGGGTTACTAAATAGTGGGGTCATAGGACCTCTAAAAGTAGATCCAAACCCTCTTTTTATCATGAGATCCCATGCTTTCAATGTAGATACAACTAAGGAGGGCATAGTGCCTTCCAGTGGTCTCTGTTCTCTTTTGATCCAAGGCAGTGATTTTAGTTTTAAGCCGATGATCTCTTCTTCCAGTCTCACCCATTGTTTACTATCTCTATTGTGAAACCAGTCTACTATTCTAGTTACCAGTATTGCTCTGAGATACACTACTACGTCTGGGAGGGCAAGGCCCCCATCTTTTTTGGTCTTATTTAGCACCACTCGACTGATTCTGGGAGTTTTACCTGCCCAGACAAACTGCCCGATCACCTTGCGCAGCTTTTTCAGGATAGTTGTTGCAGGAAAGATGGGGATTGTTTGTAAAATATATAGTATTTTGGGGAGTATGTCCATTTTTATGATGTTTATCCTGCCCGTCCATGAGAATGTTCCTTTTTCATATTGCTGTAATGTTTTTTGTTATTTTTTGCACCATCGGGACATAATTATATTCCTGTAGTTTATTCAAATCAGTGGGGATATAAGTACCAAGATATTTAATTGCATTTTCCTGCCATTTGAAGGAAAAATCCTTTCTGAGCAGTTCCATCATATTATTTGATAGATTGATATTCAGTGCTTCAGATTTACTGTAGTTCACCATAAAAATTGCTCACCACACCAAATCGTTTAAATTCTGATATCAAATTTGGTAATGATATCAGAGGACTTGTGATATATAACAATATGTCATCTGCATATACAGACATCTTGTATTCTATATCACCCACTTTGATTCCTTGTATATCTATATTCTCCCGAACCGCTATTAATAAATGTTCCATCACCAGAATGTATAATATTGGAGACAATGGGCAACCTTGTCTAGTTCCATTTGATATATGTATTTCCTCTGATAAACCACTATTCGCCCGGATCTTAGCCGTTGGGTGCTGATATAAGGCCATTATTTTATCCAACATTTTAGAACTCATCCCCCATTGTGCTGATGTCTCTTTAAGGAAGCTCCATCCCACCCTGTCAAATGCTTTTTCGGCATCTATTGCTAGTAAACAGGATGGGATGGAGCCTCTCTGTGCATATTCCATTAGTGTGAGTGTTTTTAAGGTATTGTCTCTCGCCTCTCCACCCTTTATAAACCCCACCTGGTCTAAATGTATATATGCGGGTATCATGGG
This sequence comes from Lithobates septentrionalis, assembly GCA_037952835.1. Taxonomy (NCBI): domain Eukaryota; kingdom Metazoa; phylum Chordata; class Amphibia; order Anura; family Ranidae; genus Lithobates; species Lithobates septentrionalis. Next base: position 2,403,257 of record JBBDGP010000411.1, read on the forward strand.
GGTGAGTCTATTAGCAATAATTTTAGAGTATAATCTTAAATCGATGTTCGTTAAAGAAATTGGTCTATAATTGCCGCACAAAGTATGGTCCTTATCAGGTTTTGGTACAAGAGCGATGTATGCCTGCATACTCTGTGGGACTAAGGGCACCGTTGTAGATACTGCATTAAAGGTCCGCTTGATTATGGGCGTAAGCTCCTCTTTAAATATTTTGTAAAATCGTGGGGTAAAGTCATCTGGACCTGGACTTTTCCCAGGTATTAATGAATCAATTACCCTTTGTATTTCGCCTTCAGAAAATTCTTGCTCTAAATGTGTTGCTTCTATTGATGTTAAAACCGGGAGTGCCTTTCTTTTATATATTGATGTATGCTTTGCTGAAAACCCTCTGGATCACTATTAGCCTTATAATTAGGTATATTATATAATTTCGTATAAAATGTCTGGAACTCTTTCAGAATCCCTTTTGGGTCATATCTCAAGTCCCCTGCTTCTGTCTTAATTTTAACAATAGGCAACGTTTTACCCTTATTGTTTAAGGCCCTTGCCAGAAGTTTACCTGGTTTGTTACCCTGTTGATAGTATAGGGAACGATTATTATCCCTTATGTGTAGTGTTCTCTCATTCAGCAATGTTTGTAGTTCTGTCTTCAACTCCGTTAATTCTATTAGAGTTAGGTCCGTATTAGGTTTTGTTTATGTTGAGCTTCAACGTTCGGTATTTCTTTGAGTAATTGATTTATTCTATTATTTTTTATTTTTTTATCTGGCCCCATGTTTTATGAATAGTCCTCGAATAACACATTTTAAAGCCTCCCATTGAATCGGCAAGGATGTATTATCTCTAATATGATCGTTTGAAAAATCTATTATTGCCTTCCTTATCTCTACTACACATGCCTCATTATACAGCAAATTATCATTAAGTCTCCAATTTCCCCTACTATTTTCGCCCTTAAGCATATCAATTTTCAAAAATACTGGCGCGTGATCTGACCATATAGTACTACCTATCTCGGCCGAAATAATAGCATTCACCCCCCTCTGATTTATTAAAAAGAAGTCTAGTCGATGATATGACCCATGAACTTTTGAATGGAACGTAAAGTCTTTCTCCAATGGGTGCAACATCCGCCAGATATCCACCAACTGCCACTTTGCCATCATTTCTTTAAATTTTTTCTTATCCTTACTGGTCTGTACTATCGAAGGTGCCGTGGTATCCAAATTTTTATCCATAACAAAATTAAAATCTCCACCAATTATTGTTATTCCTTCCGCCCTTTCCATAAGTTCACTAATCAATTGTGACCCTGTTTTAAGCTGATTTTGATTAGGTAATTATAATTTAATGAAGGTATATTTTCTACCATATATATTGAGTTTAGGCAATATTGCTCTTCCATCTCTATTACGCCATACTTCCAACACTTGGCAGGGGATTGTTCTATGTATTGCGATAGACACACCCTTTGATTTAGAGTACCTATAAGAATCATGATACCATGTAGTGTAGTATCTATTTTGTATATTAGGAACGTGATCCGAACGGAAATGCGTCTCCTGAAAAAAGACTACTCCCACTTTTTGTTTATGGAGAGAGTATAGAACCTGTGACCTCTTTGATGCTGAGTTAAGACCTCTAATATTATATGAGCATATTTTCATTATCTCTCAAGACTCAATGAGGAGAAGAGAGAGAGAGAAAGAAAAAAAAAATAAACCCCTTTAATTCCTACTCGCACACACCACACACACTTCTCGACCCACAAACTATTGACTAATAAACAGTCTATCTTACGAATACGTAAGTTCTCTCTATTGGGGGAACTAGACCCTCACGCTGCATTTTTATATGCTATTATCTTAATTCTTTATTCTTTTATATTCCTTCAATCCCCAAAGAAACAAATGAGTATTAGGGGATTGGGGGAGACAACGAGGATTTTCTTATCTTATACCATATTTTTTCCTATTACCTTTCTTCTCTCTTCTCCCCCTCTGTTTTCTCTTTATACTGTATATTGAGAGAGTGGAGAAGAATGAGGGAAAGAAAAAAAAAACAAAAAAACAAAAAAGAATATTGCCTACCCATGTATAATCACCCCATGATGATATATATCAATAATCAAAAATAACGTGTTATGTGACATTATCAAAACACAAAAAAAAAAAATTCTCTTCTTTCATTTCTTTTATTTCTTCACACTCCCTTTTGTACTCATCAACCACTAACCCACAAAAATGCATATAACCACCTGTGAAAAACATTTCAACATTGCCCTTTATTTATCCTACCCACCTCTAGTCCTTGTAGTGTTTTTTATACTTCAGTGAAAAAAAAAAAAAAGAATTATTATTATATTCTCCAACTACCTACACTCTTCATCATACCATGTTGTTTGAGACTACCTTATCTAATCAATCAATATGGCATTATTTATTTAGAATCACCTCTCCCCCTTCCCCAGTCTATCCACCATTGACCCTTCAAGATTTTCTGAAAATTTTCATGTATGAAATAGGCCAGTCCGGTAATTCTGTTTCTGGTAAATTAAGAGTTGCCAAAAACTGTGGTAGATCTTCCAGATCACTAAATATTGCATTTAGTCCCTCTCTTTGTGCCTGTAGTTGAAATGGGATTTTCCATCTATATTGTAAGTTATTCTTTCTTAGATGTTCCACTAGGGGCTTTAATGCTCTTCTTCGATCCAATGTAAACTTAGATAAATCTTGAAAGAGTTGTATTGGATCTCCCTCATGCTGGATAATTTTATTTTGACGTGCAGCGAGCATAATCCTATCTTTTATATGGGCATAGTGCATTTTACAGATGACATCCCGTGGCTTACTAGGATCCAATCTTCTTATTCAAGCCACCCTATGAGCACGATCAATTATCAGATCTTTTGCTTCTATATCTTGGATTAACTCTTGAAAAATCTTTTGTAGTGTAGTTGTCAGCTCTTTTGCACTCACGTCTTCCTTTAACCCTCTAATTCTGATGTTGGATCTTCTACTTCTGTTTTCTTGCTCATCAAGGCTATTTATTATTTGATTTATTTGATTTCCTTGTTTTTGTACTCTTGCTTTTATCTTCCTTAGATCTTGTTCCGTTTGCGAGACTCTAGTATCTAATATGACTGTTTTTTCTTGTGTGACTTTTGTGGACGCCTTAAGCTCCTGTATCTCCACTTTATATGAATTTTCCAATCTATGCACATATTGGTCCATATCTGCTCTGGTTGGGAGAGATTGAATGTATTTTCTCATATCCCAATTTTCTTTATCCATTTCTTTTGGGTCGCTTACTGAGCCTGTTGTATCTATTGGTGAGCTATTTCTAGGATGATCTATTTGTACTTCCCCTGACGATCTAGATGTTACCGATATTTCCGCAATATTTGAGATTTCTTGTGATGTATATAAGGCTTGCATTGTTTGGGGAGATTGTAGCTGTAATTGTTGAAAAATCTCTTTTATATCAGATGTCTGTGTAGTTTTTGTCCCTGTAGGGTTTTTATTTTTGCTTTCCGCTTTATCCTTCTTGTTCTTCTGAAGTTGTGGTGTTTTATTTCCCTTCTTAGGTGCCATATTTTAGTAGCTCTTTTTTCTTTCACTCTTCCCCCTCTATGGGATGTTTCTTTATATGTTTGGAAAATTGTTATCAGACTTATCTGTCCTTTGATGTCTTTCTTAGATGACCGTATTATATAACAGGGTAATCTTTAACACCTTTAATCTCCTATATTAACCCTTTAGATTAAAGTTGGAGATACTTGGAAGATCTATTAATATAGTGTCTCTTATTGGTTCAACACGTTATTAGATCCTATAATCACTATATTGCAAGAGTACAATCACCCGCATATATCCTCTTGATCCACTTAATATCAATTTTTCAGGGTAAATTTGTATTATTTAACACAGTCCGCAACTTATTGTAGCTTTTTATACCGTCTTTAGGTTTCTTTAAATATTGTATTATAAATCTTATATGTCCATAATCATACCTGGTTTCTGGCTTCTTTAGTTACCTTACCAGTTCAGAGTAGCACCTCACTTATGTGATTGAATTTTCTTCTATTTTGCCTAGGGAAGGGAGATCTCCGGTCCTCCTGATCACTGCCATTTTGAGACTCAAGAACCTCCACCGTCTGTGTGTGCAGACCCGCCAAGGTTCCCGTCTGGCTCCGCGCTCGTGGTTCCGTCCTCAGTCTCTCTCTCAGCACTCCACAGGTAACGCTCGTCTCCGGGACTCTCACTCTCCCCTCACCGTCGTCTGCCTCAGCGTCTGTTACTCCTGTTAAAGTCCATACGAGACATTAGGCAAGGCACTCCAGTGTCAAATGATGGCATTTGGGGGCCAAGCATAGGTGGTTAGGCATTTGAATCAGCCGCCCAAACCATCCTACACTACAGCGTCTCCAGCTTCTGCAGCGTGTCAGCCACTTAGATTCCCTAGGCGGCCATCTTGGGTGTCAGCACCTTCCCCCTCATGTGGTCAGATTTTAATAGGAAAGCAGAGGAACTGGCAGGAACACCAGAGAATTCACATAAAGGAAACTATACAAAGAGAACAGGATAGTTTCTCATACAAGTTTCATGCTTGTGATAGTGTGTGTAATAGCTGATCAAGCTGCCTGTTTGTCTGCCTTGCTCTGCTAGTTTGCATTACCTTGTTGACGACCTCAGATCGAATATCGACTATTCTCTGAACTCTGCCTGCCTTTTGACCCTGACTATTCTGAACCTTGCCTGTCTGCCAACTGCAAGTGCCTATTAGCTTTGCAAAGTTTGCACTTGCACCAGCATGGTGTCCAGGCGCTATAGCTTTGAGTATAAGACCTGGGGACAATCAAGTACTGGTAGGCATACCTCCCAACTTTTTGTGATGGGAATGAGGGACACCTACTAGCAAAAGCATGTAGGCATAGGACACGCCCCTGCCACGCCCCCTTAAAGGAGAATAACCTAAAAAAAGATTAGTTAAACCCACAAGGGCTTTTTTTTACCACTACTATTCCTTTATATTGGCCTTTGAAATTTACAAATGCAGCAATTTAGATTTTGGGTGAAAGGTTTAGCACTGGGAAACACTTTTTGAAAGATAAAAAGTGCATTTTATATACAACTATATAGATCAGACCAAAATAAGGGGCAAATGTGGAGGAAAGAGGGACAGAGGGACATTGCTCCAAATCAGGGACAGTCCCTCCAAATCAGGGACAGTTGGGAGCTTTGCTGGTAGGCCTTATGGGAAAGGAGGCTGCTATAGATGAAGAACATAGAAGCTAGCTATAGTGGCTGGCCACCTGTGTTAGGGGTAAGCTGAACTGATCTTGAGTACTCCAATGCCATATCTCCTCTCTGCATCCTGGGTGTTTGAAGAAGTATGGTGCTGTTGGTAGAGTCATGGGTTCAGGGAACAGGGGACCTGAAGAACCAGTAGCTCCTTTAGCGCACTACACCAGATGTAGCATGGACATCTAGCTTTTGACCAGGAAGGGAAGCTCCAGATGAGAAAAAAAAATTCCAGCCTTGGAGAACAGCCAAGCAGAGGCACTGTGTCTCCAGGAACCCCTGGAAGGCATTTCCTTCCCTTTGATCAGAACAAGACAAGGTACTAATTTTGAATGTTTTCTCCATCCCACCTTGGGCACCTTGGCAACTTGCTTTCTAAACTGTAGATTACACTGAGATTATGCTATATATGCTACCTCAGGTCCTCCTTCCTGCCAATATCATCACCGGCTAATGACCTTCCGCCTGATGGGTATCCAAGACTGCAGCTGATCTGTGCCTGTGAATAGTGGAAGGTTATCATTGGTATCTCTGTACTAAAGATCAAGCACAAGCAGAGAGCTAAAAGTCACATCACTGGCTGATTCTAAATGGTAAGTGTCACTAAACACTCACTCACTGCTGTCTCTAATTGACTGTCTAAGTGTTCCCAACCGCTGTCCTTACATATTTGAATGTCACTGACTCCTGTCACTGATTACCACTATCTAAATGTTGAGCGTCACTATCTGACTGCTGGCTGCCATTATCAAACTGCTGTAGCTAATGAAAGACATGGTCCTAGGATATGTTTAGACAGGACATGGCTAATGCTTTAACATTTCACTGCTAAAATGTGACTCTTATTCCGGTCTCAGAAAGCTGCAAGATATTATTTTTTCTGCCCCTTTCACTGATGTCTGACAACACCCCCCTCCATTTCCCCAACAAGCTCTTTTAGCAGTATCTGTGCCTGTCATTGTCCTGACTGCACTAAATGCTTGGTACTGTGACAATGCCTTGTGCTGCAAAAGGTGTTGAGCAATCTGATTCTACTGCACCATTATTTGCAAGAAGACAAAGAGTTCTTTTTTTTTAAGGGAAAATATACCAATGAATGGGTTAATGTCATCTTTATTTACCAAATGTGTATCTGTTTTTTTTTTTTCTACATGGATACATCCTTTGTTTTAGATACACTATATTACCAAAAGTATTGGGACACCCGCCTTTACACGCACATGAACTTTAATGTTATCCCAGTCTTATGCTGGCCATATACTATACAAAAAATCGGCCGAACCCATTTTCGAAAAACGAACGTTCAGTCATGAGCGTAAACGATGGTGCCATCATGTAATGACCGATAAATCGTTCAGTGGACATAAATAAATACATTTTTTGTTCGTTTTTTACATATACCTGGTGCAGACAGACGGGAAACACATTAACCTTTCAATTTATCGTTCGTTTGGCAGAAAATTTCCAAACTTGTCCTTTGTTTTTTTTGGCTGAAAAACGTTCAAACGATTATCGATTTTGTGCCCATTAACTGGGCAAAAAACTAAGGAATGGTCTAAATGACCGAATTTCGGCCGATTTTTCGTAAAGTGTATGGCCAGCATTAGTCTGTAGGACTTATGCCACGGTCGGACTTTTCGGCTACAAAAGTCCGACAGCCTGCCCGACAGACTTTCGACGGACTTTTGTCAGACTTTTTGACAGACTTTTGGCGGACTTGCGGCAGACTTTCTTACGAACGGACTTGCCTACATACGATCACACAAAAGTCAGACGGATTTGTACGTGATGACGTACACCGGACTAAAATAAGGAAGTTGATAGCCAGTAGCCAATAGCTGCCCTAGCGTGGGTTTTTGCCCGTCGGACTAGCACAAAGACGAGCGGATTTCTGGGTCCGACATAGTTACGACGTAAAGATTTGAAGCATGTTTCAAATCTAAACTCCGTCAGATTTGTGGCTGGAAAAGTCCGCTGAAAGTCCGGGGAAGCCCACACACGATCGGATTGTCAGCCGTCTGACTTTTGTAGACGAGTTGGCCCACCCTTTGCCGCTATAACATCTTCAACTCTTCAGGGAAGGCTGTCCATAAGGAAAGTGCTGCAGAAACTCTGACATTTACAAATGAAAAAAGTGTTTAAAATTGCTGACAGAAGACATTACATTGCTGTTTAAAAAAAAAAGACAGCACACAGACCCCTCCAAGGCTTATAAGAAGTTGATTTCAGCAGGGCTAAAAAACATAACTAAATAAATAAAGTGCTAATGCTGAAAATCTATGTACCAATAAAATTAATAAAGTGCTGGTGTTAACGTGATAACACTATATACACTATTTTTCCAAAAGTATTGGGACACCTGCCTTTACACGCACATGAACTTTAATGGCTTTCCAGTCTTAGTCCGTAGTGTTCAGTATTGAGTTGGCCCACCCTTTGCCTCTATAACAGCTTCAACTTTTCTGGGAAGGCTGTCCACAAGGTTTAGGAGTGTGTCTATGGGAATGTTTGACCATTCTTCCAGAAGCGCATTTGTGAGGTCAGGCACTGATGTTGGGCAAGAAGGCCTGGCTCGCAGTCTTTGCTCTAATTCATCCCAAAGGTGTTCTATTGGGTTGAGGTCAGTTCCTGCACCCCAAACTCGCTCATCCATGTCTTTAGGGACCTTGCATTGTGCACTGTTCCAAATCATTTAGTGGAGGGGAGATTATGGTGTGGGGTTGTTTTTCAGGGGTTGGGCTTGGCCCCCTAGTTCCAGTGAAGGAAACTCTTAAGGCGTCAGCATACCAAGACATTTTGGACAATTTCATGCTCCCAACTTTGTGGGAACAGTTTGGGGATGGCCCGTTCCTGTTCCAACATAACTGCGCACCAGTGCACAAAGCAAGGTCCATAAAGACATGGATGAGCGAGTTTGGGGTGGAGGAACTTGACTGGCCTGCACGGAGTCCTGACCTCAACCCAATAGAACACCTTTGAGATGAATTTGAGCGGAGACTGCGAGCAAGGCCTTCTTGTCCATCATGAGTGCCTGACCTCACAAATGCGCTTCTGGAAGAATGGTCAAACATTGCCATAGACACACTCCTAAACCTTGCGGACAGCAGAAGAGTTGAAGCTGTTATAGCTGCAAAGGGTGGGCCAACTCAATATTGAACCCTACAGACTAAGACCAGGATGCTAATAAAGTTCATGTGCATGTAAAGGCAGGCATCCCAATACTTTTGGTAATATAGTGTATAAGCAATTGGTATATGGCAAAGCATTCCAACATGTGTTATCTAAAGAGACAAATCAGTATGATTAGGCATTTCTGGAAGGCATTACAAAGAGGCTAAAATACGAACTAACTCAAAAGGACAGAACAAAATAATAATATTTTATATTTATTTGACGTAAAACATATTAATTTCCCTGACCATAATAATTTTTTGTAGACTTCACAAAATATATAAAAAAAATAAATATACGCTCCCATTAAAATCTATCAGATGTTTTCAAATCCAAACATGCAAGAAAAAAAGAAGGAGCCTGTATCTGGACTAAACAGCTTTTCAAGACACATACAGTCAGGTCCATAAATATTGTGACATCGACACAATTCTAATCTTTTTGGCTCTATACACCACCACAATGGATTTGAAATGAAACGAACAAAATGTGCTTTAACTGCAGACTTTCAGCTTTAATTTGAGGGTATTTACATCCAAATCAGGTGAACGGTGTAGGAATTAGAACAGTTTGTAAATGTGCCTCCCACTTTTTAACCACTTCAGCCCCGGAAGATTTTACCCCCTTCCTGACCAGAGCACTTTTTACAATTCGGCACTGCGTCGCTTTAACTGCTAATTGCGCGGTCATGCAATGCTGTACCCAAACGAAATTTGCGTCCTTTTCTTCCCACAAATAGAGCTTTCTTTTGATGGTATTTGATCACCTCTGCCGTTTTTATTTTTTGCGCTATAAACGGAAAAAGACCGAAAATTTTGAAAAAAAATGATATTTTCTACTTTTTGTTATAAAAAAAATCCAATAAACTAAATTTTAGTCATACATTTAGGCCAAAATGTATTCGGCCTCATGTCTTTGGTAAAAAAAATGTCAATAAGCGTATATTTATTGGTTTGCGCAAAAATTATAGCGTCTACAAACTAGGGTACATTTTCTGGAATTTACACAGCTTTTAGTTTATGACTGCCTATGTCATTTCTTGAGGTGCTAAAATGGCAGGGCAGTACAAAATCCCCACAAATGACCCCATTTTGGAAAGTAGACACCCCAAGGAAATTGCTGAGAGGCATGTTGAACCCATTGAATATTTTTTTTTTTTGTCCCAAGTGATTGAATAATGACAAAAAAAAAAACAATTTACAAAAAGTTGTCACTAAATGATATATTGCTCACACAGGCCATGGGCATATGTGGAATTGCACCCCAAAATACATTCAGCTGCTTCTCCTGAGTATGGGGATACCACATGTGTGGGACTTTTTGGGAGCCTAGCCGCGTACGGGGCCCCGAAAACCAAGCACCGCCTTCAGGATTTCTAAGGGCATAAATTTTTGATTTCACGCCTCACTACCTATCACAGTTTTGAAGGCCATAAAATGCCAAGATGGCACAAAACCCCCCTAAATGACCCCATTTTGGAAAGTAGACACCCCAAGATATTTGCTGAGAGGCATGGTGAGTATTTTGCAGCTCTCATTTGTTTTTGAAAATGAAGAAAGACCAGAAAAAAATTTTTTTTTTTCTTTTTTAAATTTTCAAAACTTTGTGACAAAAAGTGAGGTCTGCAAAATACTCAGTATACCTCTCAGCAAATAGCTTGGGGTGTCTACTTTCCAAAATGGGGTCATTTGGTGGGGGGTTTGTGCCACCTGGGCATTCCATGGCCTCTGAAACTGTGATAGGCAGTGAAGAGTGAAATCAAAAATTTACGCCCTTAGAAAGCCTGAAGGCGGTGCTTGGTTTTCGGGGTCCCGTGCACGGCTAGGCTCCCAAAAAGTCCCACACATGTGGTATCCCCGTACTCAGGAGAAGCAGCAGAATGTATTTTGGGGTGTAATTTCACATATTCCCATGGCATGTTTGAGCAATATATCATTTAGTGACAACTTTGTGCAAAAAAAAAAAAATAAAATAAAATTTGTCTCTTTCCCGCAACTTGTGTCACAATATAAAATATTCCATGGACTCGACATGACTCTCAGCAAATAGCTTGGGGTGTCTACTTTCCAAAATGGGGTCATTTGGGGGGGTTTTGAACTGTCCTGGCATTTTATGCACAACATTTAGAAGCTTATGTCACACATCACCCACTCTTCTAACCACTTGAAGACAAAACCCTTTCTGACACTTTTTGATTACGTGAAAAAATTATTTTTTTTTGCAAGAAAATTACTTTGAACCCCCAAACATTATATATTTTTTTTAAAGCAAATGCCCTACAGATTAAAATGGTGAGTGTTTCATTTTTTTTTTCACACGGTATTTGCGCAGCAATTTTTCAAACGCATTTTTTGTGGAAAAAACACACTTTTTTAAATTTTAATGCACTAAAACACACTATATTGCCCAAATGTTTGATGGAATAAAAAAGATGATCTTAAGCCGAGTACATGGATACCAAACATGACATGCTTTAAAATTGCGCACAAACGTGCAGTGGCAACAAACTAAATACATTTTTAAAAGCCTTTAAAAGCCTTTACAGGTTACCACTTTAGATTTACAGAGGAGGTCTACTGCTAAAAATACTGCCCTCGATCTGACCTTCGCGGTGATACCTCACATGCATGGTGCAATTGCTGTTTACATTTGACGCCAGACCGACGCTTGCGTTCGCCTTAGCGCGAGAGCAGGGGGGACAGGGGTGCTTTTTTTTTTTTCTTTATTATTTCTTTGCTTTTTTATCTTATTTTTAAACTGTTATTTCATTTTTTTTTTTTAAATCATTTTTATTGTTATCTCAGGGAATGTAAATATCCCCTATGATAGCAATAGGTAGTGACAGGTACTCTTTTTTGAAAAAATTGGGGTCTATTAGACCCTAGATCTCTCCGCTGCCCTCAAAGCATCTGACCACACCAAGATCGGTGTGATAAAATGCTTCCCCAATTTCCCAATGGCGCTGTTTACATCCGGCGAAATCTAAGTCATAAAATGCTCGTAGCTTCCGGTTTCTTAGGCCATAGAGATGTTTTGAGCCACTCTGGTCTCTGATCAGCTTTATGGTCAGCTGGCTGAATCACCGGCTGCATTCTGAGGTTCCCTGTTGAGACAGGAGAGCCAGAGAAAAACACGGAAGACGGTGGGGGGGGGCATTCCCTCCCACTGCTTGTAAAAGCAGTCTAGAGGCTAATTAGCCGCTAGGATTGCTTTTACATGAAAGCCGACCGCTGGCTGAAAAGAATAATACCAAGATGATACCTAAACCTGCAGGCATCATTCTGGTATAACCACTCAAAGTCGTGAATTGCGTACCTGAAGACAAAAAAATGGTTAACAATAAAGCACAGTAAACAGTAAAGTATAAAAAATTGCATACCTGAAAAGCAAACATGATAAAATATAATAACAATAAAACATTGCAGAATAGAACACAGTAAAAAAGAGCAGAACACCAGAGAGAGAGTAGAGAGAGAGAACAATAAAACGACAACTATTTTTTTTTATTTTTGTTTGTGTTTTTTTTTGCAAACTTGTAACTTTTATAACTGTAACCGGTTCCAGGTTCGGGTCTCTCAAAATGCGATGGCATCTTGGGAGACCCTGTGAAAGTCTGTGGAATGCTGTACCCTACGCTAATACGCAACTAGTGAATGGTAGCGTTCAAAACATTCACCAATGCAAAGACCAGGATTGTCAGGACAGGAGGGACAATAATAGCGGGTGTCACGCCTATATCAGCGCTTGCTGCAGACACGACATCTATTTTGGGGGGGTTTGTTGGGTAGGGGTACTCGGGAGGACATAAAAATGCCTCTCATGCAGCCGACTGCATTTGGTTGGGGATGTGAATGGGGGGAGTACGGGCGCTGCAGAAGCGGTGGGTTCCCAATTAGGATTGGCGAATGCAGTAGGAAGGGCACTATGGGCACGACGGGCCTGTGTTTGTCTTTTTGGTGGCAGCGGGACACTACTTGTGCTTGCCACCTCACCAGCTTGAACTGCACTTATGGGACTCGCCACGTCACCAAGTGTTACTGCAGTGCTGGTTTGACTACGACCGGGGTGTACTAGGCCGCTGGCGCTTGCCAGTTCACCAAAACGCTACAAAAAAAACTGTTAGCGATCGCAGGGATCAGGCCTGACTCTGTGAACGCTGCAGTTATGCGTTTAGTCTTTTGTAAGTGACAGTGATCGATCGATACTGCACTTGGGTGGGCTGGGCTGGGCCGGGCGGAGGGGCAAAACGCAGGTGCTAGCAGGTATCTGGGCTGATCCCGCTAACACTGCGTTTTTGGGAACCCTAAACTAAAGGGAGGTGTACGGTGCGTGCGTGGGTGTTAGCGGTACTGGCGCTAACCTGACGCTGCCTGGGGCTGGTGCTTGCCAGTTCACCAAAATACTACCAAAAAAACTGTTAGCGATCGCAGGGATCAGGCCTGACTCTGCGAACGCTGCAGTTATGCGTTTAGTGTTTTGTAAGTGACAGTGATCGATCGATACTGCACTTGGGTGGGCTGGGCTGGGCGGAGGGGCAAAACGCAGGTGCTAGCAGGTATCTGGGCTGATCCCGCTAACACTGCGTTTTTGGGAACCCTAAACTGCTGGGGACGCTAGTATAGATCTGATCGGATCAGATATTGATGCGTTCAGATACTATACCACTAAGGGAGGCGTATGCTGCGTGCGTGGGTGTGAGCGGTACTGGCGCTAATCTGACGCTGCCTGGGGCGACGCATATCACCGCCGGGCGATCAGGGGGCTAAACCTTTATTCGGTAATAAACGGCGGGTGCCCTGACACTATAAAAAATAAACGAACTAACCAGCGTCACCCGTAACAGTTATACGGTGATCAGTGGTGAAAGGGTTAACTAGGGGGCAATCAAGGGGTTAAAACATTTATTCGGTAGTATATGGGGGTCCCCAACGCTATAAAGCGCTGACGGTGAACCTAAATATTTACCTCCCTAACTAGCGTCACCAGCGACACTAATACAGCGATCAGAAAAATGATCGCTTAGTGACACTGGTGACGGGGGGTGATCAAGGGGTTAAAACTTTATTAGGGGGGGTTAGGGGGTACCCTAGACCTACAGGGGGCTAATACTAACTGTCCCACCACTTCTAACTGTCACAAACTGACACTATGCAGTAATCAGAAAAAAAAAAAAAAAAAACCTGCTTGGTGTCAGTTTGTGACAGGGGGGGTGGGGTGATCGGGGGGCGATCGGGGGGGGGGATCGGGGTGTTTAGTGTGCCTGGCATGTTCTACTGTGTTGTGTAGTGTTGTGCACTCACTCACATGTCTTCTCTCCTCGGCGCTGGAACGGAGCTCCCGAGCCAAGGAGAGATGACATCACATCCTCTGCCTCTGTGTACTATACAGAGGTAGGGGATGTTTCTCATTGGCTGGGAGCGATCGCGAGGGGGGGCCACGATCGGATGGCCTCCCCCTCGTCTCTCAACTCTCCCAGCCAAATGCCGACCACAGCTGGCACCGGGGGGGGTCCGATCGGACCCCCCGCCCGCGGGAAGGCAATCACGTACTAGGTACGTGATTTTGCCTGCCCGTGCCATTCTGCTCACGTATATAGGCGTGAGGCGGTCGGCAAGTGGTTAAGGGACCAAAAGTAATGGGACAGATTAACAATCATCCATCAAACTTTTACTTTTTAATACTTGGTTGCAAATCCTTTGCAGTCTATTACAGCCTGAAGTCCGGAATGTATAGACATCACCAGGCACTGGGTTTCATCCCTGGTGATGCTCTGCTTCTGCAATGTTGCAGGAGTGTCTTGGCTGCCCGAGACTCCCCTCCTCATTGGCTGAGACAGCAGCGCGGCGCCATTGGCCCCACGGAGCTGAGGCTTGGCTCGGGTTTCCCCATAACAAGCTGCTAGTTGTGGCGGCATTCAACAGGAGGGAGGGGCTAGGAGCACCGAAGAGGGACCCGAGAAGAGGAGGATCTGGTCTGCTCTGTGCAAAACCACTATACAGGTCAGGTAAGTATAACATGTTTATTTTTTAACTAACAAAATATGAAACTTTAGTATCACTTTAATTACACAAGAACGCTTATTAATAGTAGTCACACAGGAAATAAAATACCATCTTTAAAATGAAAGATCTATGAATTGTCAATTTCCATCTCAGTTTGCAGAGAACCAAGGACATTTACAAGTAAAAATGGAAGTATTAGTGAATATTCTTAAAATATTGCGACCCCCCCCCCCCACCCCAAAATCTATGCTATGATTTTTAAGTATACATTGGTCTTGTTGGCCACTTACTATGAATCTTGCTGTATTTAAAATACATTCACCTATCCTCGAAGACATGAATTAAATAACAGAAGTCAGGAATTTTATTAAGCCGCATATCGCTATAAAAGATGCACTGAAGCCCAGTGGAGAAAGAACTAGCACAGCATGAGTAGCGTTAACTTGTTAACTTTTGTAGAAAATTTTATTCTAAAATAACAATATTCAAAAATTTTTAAAATATTATTTAGGATTAAAGACCTGAAAACCCTGCAACTGCTGAGTCTGACTTATCAGTCAGCGGCTTTACATTATCTTTTTGTGCTCTGAGCTTAATAATATTTTAATGGAATCATCTTTTTTCATGAGCTAAGTTAATATTCATTTTTTTTTTTTTAAAAGCTAGAAACTACATCTAGGCTTCTTTCAAAAACTATACAGATGCTTATTTCTTTATTTCCATTCCACATGACCAGCTTGCAAGAAAGGAACTTTAACAGAAAACTTGCCTGATAGATGTATTCAAGGTGATGACAATGTAGAACTAAGATGCAGCAAATCATTACTGTCTCTACAGTACACCTCCTCTATAGTTGTTTATGGCACTCATTCTAAATCATATTTGTTCATTTAGTCTATATAAGCAGTCAGGAAACTGTAATTATTAACTTTTCATCATTTAATTTAAGAACCTTCTGCTATAACTCAAGCACCACACACCAAACTGCCTTTTCGAAGTTAGAGTTCTTTTGTGAGGTTTGTCATTGTCATTTTGCATAAATGGTAGTTTTGGTGTTTCATAAGGAAATGCCTACTTGTACTATTACATTATTAAAAGAAAAGCAATGGATTTTTTTAAAATCATACAAACCTAGGCGGATGCAGCATCGGTGGGATGCTGCATCTGTCCCTCGCCGTCTCTAACATTGAGAACCAAGTGATCAAACACCAGCAATCACTCAGTTCTCACAGCTCCGTGAGCAGAGAGCTGGTGACTGTCAGTCACGAGAGGCTAAGCCCCGATTCAGGCATGTGGGTGTATCCCGTCGTAATCTTTCTTGAGCCTGGACCGGTTCTTTGACATCAGCCAACAGCAGGCTTTAGCCCACTGTCTGTTGAAAATGGGTCACAGGAGTGCAGAACGAATGAGCTTTGGCTGTACTTCTGCTTTAAGGAAAAGTAGCATTACCTTCATAATTCTAATGCCCTGTACACATGGGCGGACTTTTCGGCAACAAAGGTCCGACAGTCTTTCCGACGGACTTTCGACGGACTTTTGATGGACTTCCGACGGACTTTCGATTGAACGGACTTGCCTACACACGATCACACCAAAGTCCGATGGATTCGTACGTGATGACGTACGGCCGGACTAAAATAAGGAAGTTGATAGCCAGTAGCCAATAGCTGCCCTAGCATCGGTTTTTGTCCGTCAGACTAGCATACAGACGAGCGGATTTTTTGACCGGACTGGAGTCCGTCGGACAAGTTTGAAACATGTTCCAAATCTAAAGAACGTCAGATTTTTGACCGAAAAAGTCCGCTGCAGGTCCGATGGAGCCCACACATGGTCGAATTGTCCGCCGGATTCAGTCCGTCGGACCAGTCCGGTCGAAAAGTCCGCTTGTGTGTACGCGGCATTAAACTTCTTTTAACAAGGTCTGCAGCCTTATCAATTAACCACTTGCCGTCCAGCGCATGACGATATACATCGGCACAATGGCACGGCTGTGCAAATGGGTGTACCTGTACAACCCCGTTAAATCATGGGCGTCCCCCGCGGACTCGTTGTCCGCCTGTGGCCCACAATCGTGACACGGAGAGGCAGAATGGGGAGATGCCTATGTAAACAAGGCATTTCCCTGTTCTCCCTAGCAACATGACAGGGATCTACTGCTCCCTATCATTGGGAGCAGTGATCTGTCATGTTCTAGTGAGCCTATTCCCCCCTACAGTTAGAAGACATTGAGGGAACACAGTTAACTGCTTTATCGCCCCTTAGTGTTTAACCCCTTCCCTGCCAGTGTCATTTACACAGTAAACAAGTATAGGCGCAGAGAACTGGAAATGACAATAAGAACAACAAAAAAAGGGGGAGGGGAGAGGAAAAACTGAAATCTTCCCTGTCTTACAATAAATTGAATAGATTAAATAGATAGTATCCACATGTATAGAGAAAAAATGTGTATCACATGTGGAGCATAATCTCACAGTCATATGCAGATAAAAAGATTCAAGGATCCAAGGGATGGTAAGTCCACAAACAGGGCTGCCTTCATCAAGAAACGAAACCACATTCCAAATCCTAAGGATTATTAAATTATTAAAATGAATATGTATAAAAAGGTTAAAGGATAGTGGAGATCTCTATACTTTCATTGATTCCTCCTGGCGATAGGGCATCCAAAGTATATATCCAAAAGGTTTCTCGAGAACAGAGCTTCTTAAATCTCTTAGCGGGGGACAAAGATCTGGGGATCTGTTCGATTACCCATACCCTAAGTCCCGCTGTCAAACTCTGATGGGCCACCACAAAGTGTCTAGGGACACTGTGCGGGTCAGTGCCACCTTCAATCAGCCTTCTGTGCTCACCGAACCTCTGTCTGAGAGCCCTGATGGTGCGGCCTACATAGATCAGCCCGCACGGGCAACTCAGACCATAAACAATGAAGTCTGATGAGCAGTTAAAGAAGTCTTTCAACATGTAGGTTTTTCCTTTGGTAATAAAAGACTTTTGTCCATGATGGACAAAATGGCAAGTTTTACACAAGGCCTTACGGCACTGATACATACCCACCAGAGGTATTAGTATAGGTGCAGCTGGATGATGTTTTTTTCACCAGTACCTGCTCACATCTATATGCCTTTCTGATGACTTCTAACATGTGAGTTTGACCATCACTACCTTTTATGAATAAAACTGTTTTTAGTCTACACCCAGAGGCGCCTCTCTCTTCTGTTTCTCATTTACACAGTAATCAGTGCATTTTTATAGCACTGATCGCTGTATGTCACTGGTCCCAAAATAGTGTCAAAAGTGTCCGATCTGTCCGCCACAATCACGATAAAAATCGCAGATTGCCACCATTACTAATAAAAGTAAATTAATTTTAAAAATGCCATAAATCTATCCCTTATTTTGTAGACGCTATAACTTTTGTGCAAACCAATCAATATATGCTTATTGCGATTTTTTTTTTTACCAAAAATATGTTTTCTTAATATTTTTTGGGGGATATTTATTATAGCAAAAAGTAAAAAATATATATATATTTTTTTTTTTAATTGTCGCTCTTTTTTTGTTAGCGCAAAAAATAAAAACCGCAGAGATGATCAAATACCATCAAAAGAAAGCTCTATTTGTGGGGAAAAAAAGACGTCATCTTTGTTTGGGTGCCACGCTGCAGAACTGTGCAATTGTCAGTTAAAGCGGCGCAATGCCGTATCGCAAAAAATGCTCTGGTCAGGAAGAGGTTAAAGAGAGTGCAGGAAGGTCCATCCTAGGGAAAGCCAATTGTAGGGAAAGACCACACAGGGGAATCAAGAGCATAGTTACACAGGCTTAAGCCTGGTACACATTAATAGAGAACATAAACCAAACCAGGATGTCAACAGCAGATATTTAGAAACAAAAGTAAAGTGCAGAGTCTCATTTAAATTGTAATAGTGAAGATCTGGGTCAGAGAATTGACAAAATGCGCCAATCGTAGTGAGTTCCACATTTCTTTCTGCCTAGCACCATGTTGTGTTTAATGAGAACAATTTTGACAATAAAGCTTTGAAGAGACTTCTACGCAGAAGATTTCAGCAGAAGGTCTCTTGTGCAAAAGGAAATATTGCATTCTATAACAATTTTATCTTAAAAAAAATGTTCAGGTCTCGTTACTTTCCAAAACTTTTAACCATAATTCTGTACATGCCAGTTTCTGTTTTAGGTTTGTTAAATGAAGCTACCTGCCTAAAAAGTTTCTATCAATAAAAAAACTAATAAAATACGTGAGTAATACATCTCCAGAAAAGAAATGCACATTATATTAAACTGATATAAATGGAGCCATAAATAAAAATCTCTCCAACATTATAAATGTAATAATTCCCATAAAAGCGAATGTTTTGCTAATGCAGCTTGCAACAGAGTTTAGTTAACATTACCACTGGCAAAATATTTTCAAATAAAACATATAAACTGTTCCTGATCCAAATGAATATTATTCAAAACATATGTTAAAATACCATAATAGACAGTTTGCTCTTCCCAGGCAGAAGTTAAATTAAAATTCAGGAAGGTTTTCTCCATAATGCATGTATTTTCCAGCTAAATCCTTATTAGAATGCAGAAAGCTGTTTCAATGGAAACACTGAGGTCTGGTTTAATTAAAATGTTTACAAAAACAAATAGTTTTCTCACTTTGTGAATTGCCAATACTTGTCTCAATTTGTACTGCATACCTTAAAAAAAATAACTAATAATGCAGTAGGCCTAATGCTTAGGTCTGCCCCTTATTTGTCATTGTTTATTGACACTGCATAAATTAAATGACTGAGATTCAAGTCTGATGGTTGCCGTTGCGTGTTGGTTTTTAGCACTGGAAGCCTCTGCTTCACCATAGGACTTTTAGCTACATAAACAAGTGAAAAAAGTATTTAAAAAAAACATCCTTCTTTTTAACCTTTTACTAATTAATACCTTTTACCTAACACTTATTCCCAACCCTCTTTCAAACCTTATTTTATGAGCTCACTCTTAAAATGAACCTTTGGGTTAGACCTAACCCTTAATATTCAACCTAACACTTAACTATGCCCCAACACATAAACGTAACCCTAACAAAACTTTCACATTAAACCCTGAAATTAAGACGTATTCTGAATTGTGTAAGGTAAATTATTAACTTTTTAAATGCACCCAAAACCTAAAGCAACCATGTGGTCTGGCCCCCTCCCTTGCAGAAGATACTCATTTTTCATATGGGTGACACCCCTGGCAGGTGAGGAGAGCTCCCCCCAAGAGGTGGAGTTGAGCCGGTTCCCAACCAGCTCACGCAGATATACTGCAGCATAATGTCTTCCCTGGGCAAAATCCCGTATAGGTACATCCATTCCTTTTAGCGGCCACCAGAGGGCGCACATGCCCACTGCACGGCAGGGGACCCGATGCATGTGGCCGGCGGGCATGATCGCCACCGGCCACGTGCGATCACGTGCACGAGAGCCAGCACCGGGATTTGTGTGTGTAAACACACAAATCCCGGTGCTGTCAGGGAAGAAGAGCCATATTGTTTGTTCCTACTAGGTAGGAAAAACAATATGTCTCCTCTCCTAGTCAATCCTATCCCCCCAGTTAGAACACACTGAGGGAACACACAATTAACCCCTTGATCTCCCCCTAGTGTTAACCCCTTCCCTGCCAGTGACATTTACACAGTAATCAGTGGATTTTTATGCAACTGATCGCTGTATAAATTCCAATGGTCCCAAAAAAGTTTCAAAAGTCTCCAATCTGTCTGTCGCAATGTCCCAGTACCGCTAAAAATTGTAGATCACTGCCATTACTAGGAGAAAAAAAAATAATAATGCCATAAATCTTTCCCCTAGTTTGTAGACACTATAACTTTTGCGCAAACCAATCAATATACGCTTATTGCAACTTTTTTTTTTTTTTTTACCAAAAATATGTAGAAGAATGAATATTGGCATGAACTGATGAAGAAATTTGTTTAAAAAATTTTTTGGGGATATTTACAATAGCAAAAAGTAAAAAATATTGTTTTTTTTTTCAAAATTGTTGCTTTCTTTGTTTATAGCGCAAAAAATAAAAACTGCAGAGGTGATCAAATACCACCAAAAGAAAGCTCTATTTGTGGGGAAAAAAGGACGTAAATTTTGTTTCGGTACAGCATCGAACGGCCACGCAATTGTTGCTTAAATCGACGCAGTGCCAAACTGTAAAAAGTGCTCTGGTCAGGAAGGGGGTAAAATCTTCAGGGGCTGAAGTGGTTAAGTGCCAACTTAGTCTTCATCAGAGCAACCTGCAAAGAGTGATGGGCTGGTGACTCTAGTGTCTACTTTGCTGCTAGCTGTCACCACACCGCAGCCCTGTGGTTTGCCACACCAAGGGGTCACAGGAGCATGGTGGCTATGTTGAGAAGACAGCACAGAAAGGCAAGAGAGTATTTGGGGCCTGAGCAGAGGTTGAGACAGACAACAACCAAGTAGTTGGGTCAGCCCAGGTTGGAGGCAACTTGCAGAAAAGTATTGTAGCATTTTTAAGTCACAGATAGCTGGTTACAAGACCCGGTAGGAGCCACCTTATAGGCTTGTGCTCAAATACCCTTCCTGGTCAAATGACCAGCATTGTTACTGGGAACTCTGGAAGTCCTGGAGGCAGTGGATGTCCTGGAAGACCCAGCATTGATCCTGTGAGTACTGTAACTGACACACTGAAGATAAACAGGACATACCATGCCCCTGGCTATACAAGCATAGATCTTAGAGGTGCTGTAACATTGCCCCACTTACAGGGAAATGGCAGAGTGCTGGGTATTATTATTAGCAATTTGGCAGGTTGCCTACTGTAAGTTAGTCAGTTTTGACTGCCCAAGTCAGGGGGAAGGGGTTAATGTTTTTATCGTCTTCCCCAGTCTAAGTTTGTGGGCTTTCTGAGGTCCAGCCCCCCATCCTGTGTGTCATTGTCACGTACCTGGTAGGTTGTGAGCCTGAAGTGCAGAGAAGGACCTCCCTTACAGCTCCCACTCCTGTTCCTCTGGAATGGAGACAGTAGGCCAGAAGTGAGGAGTGGTATGGGTGCCTGGCAGGATCGACAGTCACCGGAAGTTCAGGAGTGGTGACACCCTCTGGGTCCAGAAGCTGAAGAGGACACTGGATCGCAGAGAGGACCCGGAGCCACAGCAGATAAGGAAGCAGGTAAGTAAGCAGGTAAGTAAGCAGGACTGGAACCAGGAACAAAGCAGCAGGTAGTAGCCTGGAACGCTGGACTGGAACCTGGAACAACAGCAGGTAGTAGCCTGGAACGCTGGACTGGAACCTGGAACAAGGCAGGAGGTAGTAGCCTGGAACGCTGGACTGGAACCAGGAACAAGGCAGCAGGTAGTAGACTGGAACGCTGGACTGGAACCAGGAACAAGGCAGCAGGTAGTAGACTGGAACGCTGGACTGGAACCAGGAACAAGGCAGCAGGTAGTAGACTGGAATGCTGGACTGGAACCAGGAACAAGGCAGCAGGTAGTAGACTGGAATGCTGGACTGGAACCAGGAACAAGGCAGCAGGTAGTAGACTGGAACGCTGGATACAGGTGTCAGACTGAGGGGTGGTCAAACAAGCCAGAGGTCGGTATCGGTCGATCAGCAGAGGTACCAGGGACAACACAGAGGGATGGTCAGGCAAGCCAAGAGGGTCTGGTGCAGGCGGATAGCAGGATGGTCTAACAGGAAGCCGGGTCAGATAGCAGAGTACACAGGTCAGATCAGGTTAAGGCACACGGAACGCTGTAGAGCAGACAGCGGGGATGGAGTGTGACAGGCCGGTTTAAATAGCCCGCCTGGCACTAGCGGGAGTGCGCGCGCGCGTGCCCGTGCGTGACAGCACCCGTGAACGCGCGCGCATGCGCAGTGGAACCCGCGGCCGTGTCCCCCTGCGTCTGGATCGCTGATTATTGCCAGGATCTTCATGACAGTCATAAAAGGGAGAGGCGTCTGGATCCCCAGGAGAGCTAGAGTCACAGATGAAGAGAGAGAGAAGAGGGCTGCAGGGACTTGCTGTCCACTCCAGGGAACACCTACTCATCGGGACACGGTTATTATGGACACGGCCTTTCTGGACTTTCCATCTATGGACTTTGTCCATAAGGACTCTACCTGTCATACTGTTTCATTTAATCAGTAAAATTGTTTCAACCACTTTGAGCCTGGTCTGAAGTTATTCTAATGGGGTGCATGTTGGATTTTGGCATATTCTAAGAACCTGGGTCTGCAAAGGCACTATGGGGTATGAGTAACATCGCTACAAAGGGTTAGCTCGGCAAGACAAGGAGAGGAAGTAGTTGCCATGGGTAACCAAAGGGAAGAACACGCTCAAAGCAACCAGTTGTGCATTAACTGGTTAGGTGTTAGGTACTCTGGTAGCGAGGGGGTGGTTGCTCTGGCTCCCTCCTTAGCAGTCCATCTCCCCCTGATCACCAAGAGCAGACAACAGCAATTACAGAGATTTAATGCCCAATCATGAAGTACGGGAAGGAAAGAGTTAATGAGCATGCAACGGGTCCCCGCTATGTGCTCGATGGGATTGCATTCTGTTACTGGGAGTGAGGTAACAGAGGGTGCTGGACTGGTGGAGTGGGCGCAAGCTAAGCACATCCATCCTAATGCAAAATCTACTAGTATAGAGTGTAGCAACATGGGACAAACCACCTGTCAGGGGAACTCTGCATTTCAACACCACACACAATAAAGCTCATCTCTAAGGCAGGGAACTGCCTTAATGTTCGATTCTTCACATGATCGCAGTCCCCGCCTGGTCCCAGGCATCAAAGAGAGTGCCCTGCGCTAAGTATACCTCCATGTGCACGGGTGCAGTAGTCCCCGCCCACAAGCAAATTCTGCCAGAGGCAGCAGAGGTCCAGTTGTCATGGTCAGAACAAGAAAAACACCTTAGATATTGTTTGGGGGTCTTTGTAGTTTTATACAGTCATCATCACGTTACTCGCTTCACACCTTTGTGAACAGTTATGCTTCTGTAAAAAGTGGAAATGTTCACACTCACCGTTTTATGGCAGTGCAGTAGCACAGTGTCGGTCCTGTGCACACAGTGGACGGTGATGGTGACTTGGCCAGACAAGGGATACTTTCTGTTCCCGTCTGGCTCCATCCTTGGCCACAGCTCCAGCTCATAGTGCACCGGCAGCAGGTGATGGGGGGGTACGGGAGCTCTGTAGGGAAGGAGAAGGGGGATTCTGGGACATTAGCGCTGGAGGAGTCCTTCGGCTCAGGCTGCCCCCACTCCGATCCGGGCATACGGAGCCGCCAGTACCAAGAGCCAGGAGCACAGCCGACATCCTGCTCAAGTTAAAGCCGGAGGAAGCCTTGGGTCCCATGCTGACACACAGCCCGGTATATGAGTGTATGTAGATATCAGTGGCGGCATCACGGCAGCTTCCACCATGCGTCTCCTTCCTCCTCCTCCCAAGCCAATGAGTGTATGTAGATATCAGTGGCGGCATCACGGCAGCTTCCACCATGCGTCTCCTTCCTCCTCCTCCCAAGCCAATAGGATCACTTCTCCTTTCCACCAATCGGGAAACGGGTTTTAGGATCCACTTCCTGATTGGATGAGAATCAGTGTGACAATAGTGAATATTCATTCGCTATTGCCACAAAAGGGTGGGCTCGGGGCGCAGTGCTCTGCGCCCGAGCCCACCCTTTTTTTGGAAGTCTCTGGCTCTAATTATGTGCTTCAAAAAAAAAAACCCATTGGAATCCATGCGTCCAACAACCCTCATGTAGATTAGGGGGCCAGACACATGGATGGGGGGTGGCGGCAAAACTTTTTTTTTTTAGTTTGGATAGAATGGAGGGGGACTAGAACGCTTGTCAGTTTGTATTGCTGTCTGTGCCCCCCGTTAAGGAGACTCTATTTGACCTGTTTACCAGTATCACTGTAACACTTCTCAAGTGTAAGATTTCCCATGACATTGAGAAGATTCTCTCCAATTTCCAGGTGTGCCTCTGCATCTGAAAGTATAGGGAAATCTCTCCAATGGAGACACAGACATCAATAGAAACCCGACAGAACTGGAATTGTATACATCAGACTCACATACAGTATCTGGCAGTGACCATATTGAAAAGCCTGTACAATCATTTGTTTGGTGTGATTAACATACACTGCATTCTACCATCTACAAAGAAACACCAAAATAAGATGAAAAGCTCATCCGAGCCTCAACAGTTTTACAGCTCTTCCATTAGATCATACTTGTGCCCATTAGTTAACTTTGTTATTTCACCCTTCAATGAACCCCCCAAATGGAACACCTAAGTTGCTATTTCTGATGAGCACAAATTTAGAGGAAGGAATAAGTCTGAAAGGAAGCTACAGAAACATACTTTATATGTCTGGCATATTTTCGCTTCAGCGAGTTCAATAACCAAGGAAGTCATGATACCCCAGGTAACAATGGCTATACAGAGTGTTCATTTTAATTTATCAATTACTTTTTTTTTTTCAAATTATGCCTGTCTCTTCCAATCTGTGTCTCAGTGCAGCAAACACTCCTGAGAATAAGAGTTAGCTTACTTGGGATTTTAAAAATAATGACAATATTGCAGCATATTATAAATGTATGTCTGACAGAATTAGTCAAGAGAAAAAAAATGAAAAAAAAAATATAGGTACAAAATCTGATGCATCTGCTGAGCACAGGGAGCCATAGAGAATGATGCAAGAATAGGGATTGAAGAGGCTGAGATTTGGAATCAAGCCCCTGGTCCTTAGGGGCCCATAAGGCCTACCATCCATGTCCAACACCCTCTCCACCACCATCAATTAAGCAAGTGTAGCTAAATCACTTCCATTGGGGAGAAATATTTTACAAGGTGGAGTAAGGTTATAAGAATTGAAGGGGTTAGAATCAGAGGAGGGGTTATGGTTTCAAGTACGGAAGGTAATAGGGTAGGCATGTCCGCTGCAGTGGGACTCATAAGACTAATGAATTTTAAATCTAGTCTGACTGCTCTTTAAACTTTGCAGCAGCAATTTTGCCAGTGAACCCATTTCTTTCAAGTGAATTGGTAGTTATGTCCTAAGCTCTCTTATAGCACAGAACATTGACACCCACCTTCCCCTGTTAACCAGGTGGAAAGACAGCTTCCCCTGGTGGCTGATCATACCGCTGCTGTGGTCATCTGTTCAGATGTAGACGCTTAAAGCCCCATACACACAATCCGAAAATCATATGGTAATTTTCGTAAGACGTCTGATTGTCCGATTATCTGACCATTAGTATAGTCCTTTCGACAGTTGATTCTGACTTTTCAGACGAAAAAATCCAGATGTGCAGGCTACATAATTGTTGTCGTACATGAACACAACGTCCAATTTTTGGGTAGTGTGTATAGATATCGTCTGACAAAAATCGAAAATACAAACACACATGATCGGAACCAAAGAACGACCCGGAAGAATTCAGTCACGTAAAATGGCAACCGTATTCAAGAAAGAACATTCGTCTTGCGGCAAATGAAATTGCGAAACGCAATGCACATTATCATCTTGTTTAATGTGATAATAATGAAGCTGCTGCTAGTGATGCTGATGTCTTTTAAAAAACGTACTTAACCACTTAAGCACATTGTACTGCGGCAGGTCTGCTCGTTCCCGCAAATCGCCGACATTGTACGTCGGCTCGGGAACTCTACATTGTGGGCCGCCCCCGGCGGCGCACATGCGCCCACTGGCCAGTGGGGGAGTCAATGTCCGTCAGCCACCCGCTATCGTTTGACGCAGTGACAGAATGGGGATCTGCCTTTAACCCCTTGATCATCCCTAATGTTAACCCCTTCCCTGCCAGTGTCATTAGTACAATATCAGTGCATATTTTTAGCACTAATTACTGTAATAATGTCACTGGTTCCCAAAAAAGTGTCAAAAATGGCAGTTAGGTGTCCAACCTATCAGTGCCATTTTTAGTTAAAAAAAATAATAATAAAAATGGCATAAATCTATTCCCTATTTTGTAGACGCTATAGCTTTTGCGCAAACCAATCAATATATGCTTATGATTTTTTTTTTTACCAAAAATATGTAGAAGAATACATATCGGCTTAAACTGAGGAAAAAAATTGTTTTTTTATATACTTTTGGGGGATATTTATTATAGCAAAACATAAAAAATATTGCTTTTTTTTTTTAAATTGTTGCTCTTTTTTATTTATAGTGCAAAAAATAAAAACCACAGAGGTGATCAAATACCGCCAAAAGAAAGCTCTATTTGTGGGGAAAAAAAGGACTTAAGTTTTGTTTGGGTACAGTGTAGCATGACAGCGCAATTGTCAGTTAAATCGATACAGTGCCGTATCGCAAAAAACGTTAAGGGGGTAAATCCTTCCAGTCCTTAAGTGGTTAAAAAGGCAGGTGTTCTGTTGTGATGTGAATGATTTGGTCATTATGCAGGTTGCATGATTGTTATTTGGAGTTACTACAACACCATTATCCCTGATTTATTAATAGAAAAAAGAAAACTCTTTTTGTGTCCCTTGTTTTTTTTTATCTTTTTCTCATACACTTATAATATCTATGTAGCTGCCTACTCCGAATATGCCATTTTTAAAAAAACAAAAAATAGGCAAGTATTGTGCTCAACAATTTTATTTTTTGATAAAAATAAAGAACATAAATCAACTTAGAGCACCATCTATGTCAGTGAGTAGAATTACAGGGGTCTGATAATGTTGAGATATATATATATAAATATGTATATAGAGACTGTCGCTTTAAGAATTTATATTGTGCTTGATTTGTCTCTTTACTTTTTAGATGGCTTGTTTCAATTCCTGGAAATCGAAATTGTTGAATATGTGAAGACACAAACGCTGATATAAGAAACCCAGAAAGCTGCTCAAAATAGGCCTTCATACCAAAACCAGTCTGAACTGACCAGATACTGTTGAAATCTCTTTCTTTGCCAGTCACATGATGTAACCACCCATTTAACTGTTCCCTTGCTGTTAAGAAGATATGAATGCTGATTGGACTAAACTATACGATCACACCTATAACAGGCCTAGTGCTTTTGCATATTCATACGTACATATATGTATAACCCGTAAATGTAAGCTCAGAAACACTTTCACTTTTGCTCGCTATAGTAGCCGAGAACTGTGTTGTATTTCTCCACTGCATCGAATAAAAGCACCTATGTTATCTTAAGATCTGGACTCACTATCTCATCATCATCTGTCTTGTTTTGAGACCCCTAAATCGGATTTAACATCAGCCATCAAAACATATCTTGCTGTAACAAAAAGTGCATTCCATGCTCTAATTTACAAACCAAAACATAAGAATCTAAAACTGAAAAACAACACATCATAGATTATTATTTTTAAATGTGCATAGTGATAGTCTTGAGACCATGCTGGTTGGTGGGGATTGCATGCATGATATTGCCACTGAGTGCCATGCTGCTGTGGTGGTGGAGGCTGGTAGTCGGACAGGTGGGTATGCTGGAGGATTTCGCCTTTGACCCCCTTGTTTAACACCTGTAGTAGGAGGACCTCAGCCATGTGGCGTTGGTCCTCTGGCATCTGGCGCAATTGGTTGGCTGTTATAAAGCCAAAAGTATCTGCCCCGTCTGGGTTTCTTTGGAGGGCTGTAGAGGCATTGCTTAAAAAGAAGCAGCGGCATCCTCCAGGTTTTTGTTTTCCATGTTCTTTTGGCAGTAGTGTGGTTATCAGCTGCTCTGACAGTCGGCTGTTCAAGTTGGTCATCAATAAAACAAGACTTTTTTTCCTAAGTGTTGCAAATTGAATGTGTATAATTGAAAAGACTATCATTATGGCCACAGCATTTTTAGGTTCCTTTTAAATCTGTTATTTGACTACTATGTTTTGAGATGGAAAGTACTTTGTTAAAATGATTGTAAGGGTTTTTTTTTTTTTTAAATAACAAACATATAATGCTTACCTCCACTGTGCAGCTCGTTTTGCACAGAGTGGCCCCGAACCTTGTCTTCTGGGGTCCCCCGGCGGCTCTCGCGCCTCCTCCCCACATCAGATAACCTCCTAGGAGGAGTGCTCTCACGGGGAGTTACCTTACGGGTGCGCTTCCGAGTCCAGCATTTGCGTCCATAGACACGAATGCCGGACTCGGCCCCGCCCCCCCCGGCACTCACGTCATTGGATTTGATTGACAGCAGCAGGAGCCAATGGCTGCGCTGCTATCAATCTATCCAATCAAAAGCTAGGACCCTGTGGTGAGAGGGAGAGAGCGTCTCCACCGACAGAAATACGGGGTTTAGGTAAGTAAAACGGGGGGCTGGGGGTCCAGTCACTGCCACGTGTTTTTTCTCCTTAATGCATACAACCCCTTTAAGGCTGAAATATTGGCTCAATAATGTTTAGTCACCATTATTGTATTTTTTAGAGACACTATGTTCTTCAATGCTTTACCCGTGTCAAGGTTGACTCCTCCACATCTTCCTCTTGGGATTCAGGACATGGGCCCTCAGCAGAGGTGGAAGGCAGGGTTGACAGGGATGCTCTGGGGCCATACTGCTCATTCAGAAAGCACAGGGTCTCAAAGTACCAAAGCCTTGGCACATACACATCTTCTGCTGCTGCTCCTGACTTTTCTGACTCCTTAATTTGACTCCTGACCTTTTGAAGGTGCTGCGGAGATTCGCAATTTTGTTGCGCACATATCTGGTGTCTGCATTGGGGCAAAAGGGTTTGCATAGCTTTTCCAATGCATCATTTATTTTCTTTTTTGTTTATTGGAGTACTTTTTCCTTTTTTATTCTCCATAATCATGGCATCTACCTGTACCGATCTATAAAATGTGGCAGAAAATCAGCTGATGTAAACTTGTCAGTAATGACGCCTGAAAGACACAACAAAAGACAAAACAGTGCAAGATCATCTGGCTTCCCCATAAGCTATCCCCAAAACATCTATCTATGCCCCAGTATAAAGTTGTACCTTTGTATGCTGCCAATTTTCGTGCTTTTCTGATCGATCATCCACTCACAGATCTTTCCTACAGTGTTTCATTGAATGATCACTCGGCTTTTAAACACTACGCATGTGTTGAACTCTGCCCCCAGTTGCATGATGACGCTGGGGCGTGAACGTGTCTAATATTAACCTGCATGCAACAAACAGACATGTGAGTCGTGGAACATTCATTGAGGATATGGCGGAATCAGGGAGTTCCAGGCAGGATTGCAGTGGTGGAGCTGTTTGGAAAGCTAAAGTCACACCTATGAGCAAGGGCGAGATGGTGGAGATGGTGGCTATACTTGAAAAAAAAGACTATGCTTGCAAGCTGGAGAATTATGAAAGGCCCAACACCAGAAAATACCTAATTCTGGAGAAGGTGATTGCAGTTCTGAAAAATATATATGGTGTGGACCAATCCAAGGACCAAATAAGTAAAAGATGGTCAGATCTGAAGTATTGGAACCAGACCAGCTAGGTCACATCCATCATATCCTTAAAAAAAAGCAAGCAATAGTTGTGTCTAAACAATATGTATATGTGTAAATTGGGTGCATGTATATGTTTTTTGTAAAAAGTAGCTAGAGAGAATTCTATCTAAGCTCGTAAACTGCTTTTTTTTATGACTTTTTCATTAAAAAAGATTTAGATAAATCTAAAGCATATATGAAGAATATTATCTGTTAATGTTTTGCTAAATCAATTGATATTTGTTCCATATTGTGTTTTTGTTTACTTTAAACAGGAAAAAAAAGAAAAATGCAGCTCCAGCAAAGCCAACGCAAGAGAACAAGGGAACCTAGCATCCCCGGGCCACCAACACTGGAGGAAAGAAATGAAGTGCTCCCAGATGACAGCCCACATTCCCAACAAACAGGTAAATGCAAACTGTAACCCCTAAATCATTAATCCACAGAGAGGGGTGTTGCTAGGTTGGAAAAAGCCCTGGGGCTTCAGGCCGGAGGTAAATTTGATAACCCCTCCCACATTTTAAAGTATAGTAAATAGTAAATCCAGCCCAAGCCCAGCATCATAGGGGGGTGGTTAGGCTCACTTGCTGGTTGCTGTCTGACTCAACAGTGCCCATCAATGCAGGGCTGGTGCAAGGATTTTTGACACCCTAGGCGAAACCTAATTTTGCCAAGCCCCCCCCATTGGCTCTGACCCTGACTGAGATTTTTGCAGCTCTTCTTCACCTATTTCTTCAGCCGTGGTCGACAGGCCCGCACCTGCGCCTCTGGACCCGGCCTGAAGACAAATATTGGCGGCACCGGCTCGCTTCCTCACACCAGCAATGGTCCGCAGGTACAGGCTAAGGCAGTATAGGGACAGGCTAGGGCAGTATAGGGACAAGCTAGGGTAGTATACAGACAGGTTAGGGTAGTATACGGACAGGTAGGGTAGTATATAGACAGGCTGAGGTAGTATATAGACAGGCTAGGGCAGTATATAGACAGGCTAGGGCAGTATATGGACAGGCTAGCTGTGTAACTGCCTGTCCGTATGAGCAGACAGATACACTGACAATGCTTTACAGGCTCCTAGTAAAAATAATAATAAATGCACATTTTTTTACCTGCAAAAAGATCTGCATTTATTTATTTTTTTTCAAAGGTGGACTTGAACCTCCACACCTCAAATCACCCCAATTCCTGTATTTTCAGGCCTCGGATCATCACAATAAGTCCACCTTTACAACTCAGATCACCCCAATTGCTTCATCACTGTAGTCCCCGGAATGTCTGTTCCCCTCTGCACCCCCACCATGCACCTCTGTTCCCCACTGTTTACCCCCCCCCCCCGTGTAAATCCCTTCAATGTAATCCCTTGCAGTGTATTCTCCCCTGCAGTAGGAGGTGAATTAATGGAGCCAAGTACCAGAACTTGTTCCAGCACTGGGCTCTGGGACTCTGGCGGAAATGGGGACCCCAGGTACTGCCCGAGTGCATAAATGGTTAGTCCACCCCTGCCCCCAGCCTGTCCTGATCCCCCCTTCCCGCTCTAATCTGATCTAATGACTGAGCCTCTTAAATCTATCATTATCAGAATAGATAGGTAGGTAGTTGGGTGGGTGTGCTCACTGGCTGTACCTGCTTTGGGTCACTGCAGCAGCTTCTGCACCATGATGCCCAGGTCCTTAGCCTTGATAGTATGGAGCAGCTCCTGGTTCTTCTTCATCCTGGGTACTGGAGAAGGGCAGATCCTGATTGGTCCTCACATCCCCAGCATCCTTCCCTGGAGAGGAGGAGGACGAATGGATGGGGACCCACGGGTCAGATGTGCTGCTGGAGTGGGAGAGGACAATCAGGAACAGTCGGGAGCCGACCCAGGGAGGGGCAGAGCTGGGGTGCTGGGGAGGAGCCATGAATACCTGGGGGGCGAGCTCCATACTCAGAGCCGGGCCGGCGAGGGGGGAACAGAGCTGAGGCGCTGAGGTGAGCCAGGGGAGGAGTAAAATTACACTGAGTAGCCAGGAGGGGAAGGGTGAAGGACTGCCCATTGGTCTCCTGATCCCGCCTCCCTTCCTTGAGCCATATGATTAGCTGCACTCATGCACTGACTCTGAGCTGAATCCAGGCTGGGGCGGTGCATCTACACATTCTGCACAACAATTGTTTATGTTCAGTCCGCCCCTGCTCGGTAGATGTCATCCTTGAGCCAGCAGAGACCGGAGGGTAGGGAAGCCAGCGGCCCTGGCTGTGCCCTAGGCCCTGCATCAATGCAGCCTTGCCAGTGCAGCCATGGAGAAAGGACAGCTGCTGGTTTACACAGAGCAGGGAACTGCCACTTACTCAGTGCTTGCAGTCACACAAAGTCCCAGCTCCTGGATCGGCTCCTATGATGAACGTCACACATCCCAGCATTGGACCAGTGTGATGTCCATCATAGGAGCCAGTCCAGGAGGTGGGACTTTGCGCACCCCCTCCCCAAAGATATCCTCCCACATCCACCTCTACTCTGTGCCTGGCTGCTGATCTCCTTCCAGGGCTGGTACACAATTTGTGTACTGTATATCAGTTCCCCAGACCCATCACTAGTGCAGGACATCCAGGTACTGGCCCACTGCAGTCACCAGCACCTGCATGATATGTCTCCACTGTCCCACTGCTCCAAGCAAACGTATAAAGCTTCACCTAGGCTCCTCCTTGGCTATTGGGAGTGTTGTGGATCATATGAAGGGGGTGAATAACATATTGTGTGACAACATTTAGACAAACAAGGCCTATTGGCTAATAAGTGGCCACACACTTATAACTGGGTATGAGACAAGGGGGGTCATCTGCAGGAGGTTACCTATTTTGGCCCTTGTCAAGTCTTTGCTCCCTGAAAAATGGCATTACCTTCCCCTTTTTTATGCTGTTTCGCCAGGAAATAGTCCCCCAAAATCCAGAAGGACTACTATGGAGAAAACAAAGGTAACATGTAGTTCAAAAAACAGCATGGTGGAGACAACTCGGGAAAAAAGAACATTACCACAACACCAAGTTCAAGGTTGGTCGACTAATTATGCTAAATGTATACCAGAAACAGATGTCACTTTTTGATGTCTTTGTTCGTCTTGGTGAGCCTGTTTTACATAGTTACATAGTTACTAGGGATGAGCTTCATGTTCGAGTCGAACCCATGTTCGACTCGAACATCGGCTGTTCGATCGTTCGTCGAATTGCGAACGATATGGGCCGTTCGCGCCAAATTCGTGTGGCGCGTCACGGCCCATAATTCACTGCGGCATCGCAGTGCATTGCTTGCTGATGATTGGCCAAGCATGCACTATGACCCGCATGCTTGGCCAATCACAGCGCCGCCTGAACAGAGAGCCGTAATTGGCCAAAGCCAAGGAGGCTTTGGCCAATTATGGCTCAGGGGATTTAGTACACGCCCCACACTATATAAGGCCGCCTGCACGGCGGCCCTGTGTAGTGTGTGTTCCGGCGTTCATAGATAGAGAGAGAGAGAGAGAGACAGACAGTGTCATTTGATTTGAGTTAGATAGATTAGGCAGAACAGTCAGTCAGTTAGCTGCACTTACAGTGTATTGTGTATATATATGCAACCCAGGTGTTGCATATATATATATATACACTGTATTCAGTTTAGCTAGATCCGTTCCTGTTATCTTCTAGACTATTTACATTTAGTGCAGTGCGTCCTGCTCACAGTGTTCAGCTAGATCCGTTCCTGTTATCTTCTAGACTATTTACATTTAGTGCAGTGCGTCCTGCTCACAGTGTTCAGCTAGATCCGTTCCTGTTATCTTCTAGACTATTTACATTTAGTGCAGTGCGTCCTGCTCACAGTGTTCAGCTAGTTCCGTTCCTGTTATCTTCTAGACTATTTACATTTAGTGCAGTGTGTCCTGCTCACAGTGTTCAGCTAGATCCGTTCCTGTTATCTTCTAGACTATTTACATTTAGTGCAGTGCGTCCTGCTCACAGTGTTCAGCTAGATCCGTTCCTGTTATCTTCTAGACTATTTACATTTAGTGCAGTGCGTCCTGCTCACAGTGTTCAGCTAGATCCGTTCCTGTTATCTTCTAGACTATTTACATTTAGTGCAGTGCGTCCTGCTCACAGTGTTCAGCTAGATCCGTTCCTGTTATCTTCTAGACTATTTACATTTAGTGCAGTGCGTCCTGCTCACAGTGTTCAGCTAGATCCGTTCCTGTTATCTTCTAGACTATTTACATTTAGTGCAGTGCGTCCTGCTCACAGTGTTCAGCTAGATCCGTTCCTGTTATCTTCTAGACTATTTACATTTAGTGCAGTGCGTCCTGCTCACAGTATTCAGCTAGATCCGTTCCTGTTATCTTCCTACTGACAGGCAGGCTTGTCTGGTTACAGTATATAAAGCTACCTGAAGAAAATTACTGGTGTTCTTTTGATCCTATTAGTACCACGGTCAGGCAGCTAGACTATTTACATTTAGTACAGTGCGTCCTGCTCACAGTGTTCAGCTAGATCCGTTCCTGTTATCTTCCTACTGACAGGCAGGCTTGTCTGGTTACAGTATATAAAGCTACCTGAAGAAAATTACTGGTGTTCTTTTGATCCTATTAGTACCACGGTCAGGCAGCTAGACTATTTACATTTAGTACAGTGCGTCCTGCTCACAGTGTTTAGCTAGATCTGTTCCTGTTATCTTCCTACTGACAGGCAGGCTTGTCTGGTTACAGTATATAAAGCTACC
Organism: Lithobates septentrionalis; assembly: GCA_037952835.1. Lineage (NCBI taxonomy): Eukaryota > Metazoa > Chordata > Amphibia > Anura > Ranidae > Lithobates > Lithobates septentrionalis. The sequence continues at coordinate 2,437,910 of JBBDGP010000411.1, forward strand.
TGAAGAAAATTACTGGTGTTCTTTTGATCCTATTAGTACCACGGTCAGGCAGCTAGACTATTTACATTTAGTACAGTGCGTCCTGCTCACAGTGTTCAGCTAGATCCGTTCCTGTTATCTTCCTACTGACAGGCAGGCTTGTCTGGTTACAGTATATAAAGCTACCTGAAGAAAATTACTGGTGTTCTTTTGATCCTATTAGTACCACGGTCAGGCAGCTAGACTATTTACATTTAGTACAGTGCGTCCTGCTCACAGTGTTCAGCTAGATCCGTTCCTGTTATCTTCCTACTGACAGGCAGGCTTGTCTGGTTACAGTATATAAAGCTACCTGAAGAAAATTACTGGTGTTCTTTTGATCCTATTAGTACCACGGTCAGGCAGCTAGACTATTTACAGTTAGTGCAGTGCGTCCTGCTCACAGTGTTCAGCTAAACCTACAAGTTAGTGGGGTGCGTCCACCTCACAGTGTTCAGCTAAAGCTACCTGTAGAAGGTTGGTGGTGTTCTCATACTACAGGCAAGCAGTTGATTTTGCTAGCTGCAGTATCAGTACGTATATATATATATATATATATATATATATATATATATATAGATATATATATATATATATAGATATATATAGATATATATATCCCAGCTTAGTGCAGCTACAGGCCATTAGTATGTCTGGAAGGCCAAGAAGGAGAGGCAGACAGTCACAAGCCAATAAGAGAGGGCAAGCAGGCTCTGTGTCTAGTGCTGGTCGTGGAGACGGTGCATCCTCATCAGCACGTGGCCATGGGACACGCTTGGCCTTTTTTTCGGCAGCTGGCCGTGTTGAGCCGCAACATGCGGAAGACTTGGTCGAGTGGATGACCAAGCCGTCCTCATCCTCCTCATCCTCTCTCACCCATGCCCAGGGTGCTTTGTCTGGCAAAGCAGCGGCCTCTTCCCTCAGCTCAATGTCATCAGTGACTCCTTCCCTAGCTCCACCATGTCCTCCTGAGGAGTCCCTCGAACTGTTTGACCACAGTGTTGGGTACATGCTCCAGGAGGATGCCCAGCGTTTGGAAGGCTCTGATGATGATACTGAGCTCGATGAAGGCAGTAACATGAGCACGGACAGAGGGGGTGCCCAAGAAGGACAGCAATCTGGCAGTCATGCTCCCCCTGCTGCAGCATACTGCCAGGTTTGCTCCAGTGATGAGGAGGGAGGGGATGATGAGGTCACTGACTCAACGTGGGTGCCTGATAGGAGAGAGGAGGAGGAGGAGGCGGCACATCACCAACGAGGCAGGATGCCCTCCAGGGGCCAGCCTAAGGGCAGCACATTGACTGCATCACACCCCAAAGCTCCACATGTGCAGGGCGCTGCAGTCTCTGCGCGTTATTCAAAAAGTTCTTTGGTGTGGGCCTTTTTTGAGACGAGTGCATCAGATCGCACCGCTGCTATTTGCAACATATGTCTCAAGCGTATCTCACGTGGCCAAAACGTCTCCCGCTTGGGTACCACATGCTTGACCAGACATATGTTGACCTGCCATGCAGTTCGTTGGCAAGCGTATCTAAAAGACCCACACCAAAGAACAAAGAGGATCTCTCCTTGCTCCTCATCAGCTGAGATTTCCAACCCCACTAGACCTCCAGTCCTCTCTGAGACCTGCAGTGAGAGGAATGAAGGTGTAGAATTAGGTGTGTCACAGCCAAGTACTTGTGGGCAATCTGCTTTTGGTACACCGACGTCAGATTGTACCAGGCAAATTTCCCTGCCCCAGCTGCTGCACCGCCGAAAAAAGTTTGCTCCCAGCCATCCACATGCCCAGCGGTTGAATGCTAGCTTGGCAAAATTGCTAGCACTTCAACTGCTGCCTTTTCAGTTGGTAGACTCTGCCCCCTTCCGTGAGTTTGTGGAATGTGCGGTTCCTCAGTGGCAGGTACCCAAACGCCACTTTTTCTCACGGAAGGCGATTCCGGCTCTCTACCGGCATGTGGAAGGCAATGTCCATGCCTCGCTGGACAGGGCGGTCAGCGGTAAGGTGCATATTACCGCTGACTCATGGTCCAGCAGGCATGGACAGGGACGTTACCTAAGTTTCACGGCGCATTGGGTGACTCTGCTGGCAGCTGGGAAGGATGCAGGACAAGGTGCAGTAGTGTTGGAGGTTGTTCCGCCACCACGCCTCCAAAATGCTAATGATTGTGACACACCTCTCTCCTCCACCCCCTCCTCTTCTTCTTCCTCCATGGCCTCTTCCTCGGAACCAGCGGTGCTCCGTAGTCGTTCAAGGGGCTACGCAAGTACGCAGGCCAAAAGATGCCATGCGGTGCTTGAGCTGGTGTGCTTGGGGGACAGGAGCCACACTGGGGCAGAGGTTCTGTCAGCTCTGCAGGGGCAGGTTCAGAGGTGGTTGACGCCACGCCAACTTAAGGCAGGAATGGTGGTTTGCGACAATGGCACCAACCTCCTCTCTGCCCTCCGACAGGGACAAATGACCCATGTGCCCTGTTGGGCTCACGTCCTTAACTTGGTGGTGCAGCGGTTCTTGGGCAGGTACCCGGGCTTACAGGATGTCCTGAGGCAGGCCAGGAAAGTCTGTGTGCATTTCCGCCGGTCATATAATGCCAGTGCTCGGCTGACGGACATCCAAAAGGAGTTTAACCTGCCCAAGAACCGCCTAATCTGTGACATGCCCACCAGGTGGAACTCAACGTTGGCCATGCTGCAGCAGCTGCACACGCAGCAGAGGGCCATCAATGAGTACCTGTGCGACTATGGCACCAGGACAGGGTCAGGGGAGCTTGGTTTTTTTTCCCCACGCTGGTGGGGCATGATCAGGGATGCATGCACTGTCCTGTCACCATTCGAGGAGGCCCCGAGGATGGTGAGCAGTGACAGTGCATGCATCAGTGACACTGTCCCCCTTGTCCACCTGTTGGAGCACACGCTGCGTGGAATAATGGACAGGGCACTTGAGGCAGAACAGAGGCAGGAAGAGGAGGACTTCCTTAGCTCTCAAGGCCCCTTTTATCCAGACAGTGTTCCTGCGTGCCCGCCGATCACACAGGAAGAGGACGAGGAGGAGGAGGAGGAGGAGGAAGATTGTGTCAGTATGGAGGTGGAGCCTGGCACTCAGCATCAGCAGCAGTCTTTAAGGGATCAGTCCCAAGAAACACATGGACTTGTACGTGGCTGGGAGGAGGTGGCTGCGGATGTTGTCGTCCTTAGTGACCCAGAGGACTCCGGACCGAATGCCTCAGCAAACCTACGCTGCATGGCCTCCCTGATCCTGCAAAGCCTGCGTAAGGATCCTCGTATTCGTGGTATCAAGGAGAAGGACCAATACTGGCTGGCAACCCTCCTTGATCCACGTTACAAGGGTAAGGTTGCGGACCTAATCTTGCCATCGCAGAGGATGAAACATCTTCGGGAGGCCTTGCAGAAAGGTCTGTGCAACGCGTTCCCAGAGACTGGGAGGTTACAAACTCCTGTTTCTGGACAACGTGTTGCTGAGGCTTCGGTCATTCAAAGAAGGAGCGGTGGAGAAGGTGGCCGTCTGACCGATGCGTTCAGACAATTTTTTGGTCCGCAGCCCCAAGGTATGATCGGTTCCAGCAACCATCGCCAGCGTCTGTTTTACATGGTGCAGGAATACCTAGGGGCAAGATCAGACTTGGACACCTTTCCCACCGAAAATCCTCTGGGTTACTGGGTCTTGAGGATGGATCACTGGCCAGAGCTTGCACAGTATGCAATTGAGCTACTGGCCTGTCCTGCATCCAGCGTTCTTTCGGAACGCACATTCAGTACTGCTGGAGGCGTGGTAACCGATCACAGGGTGCGTCTGTCCACCGACTCGGTCGATCAGCTGACCTTCATAAAAATGAATCAGTCTTGGATCACCACCAGCTACCAAGCACCTGATGCTGATGTAACCGAATAATTTTTTTCGAAATCTCAGATCCCTTCAAAGACTGCCTATGCTGATGCTGAGTGACTATCCCTGAGTAATTATCCTCTTCCTCCTCAATCATCACGCTGATAGCTTGTAAGAACATTTTTGGTTCTGGGCGCCACCACCAGTGCCTAAGGCACAATTTTTCAGCCCCTGTTTAACAGGGGCGTGTAATTACAATTTTTGATGTAATACTTTGCAGCAGGGCTCGTTCCTGCATTCCAACTAGAGTGTCTGTGAGGGGTTGCAGTGTTGTGGCACCAGCACCAGTGCCTAAGGCCCAATTTTTCTGCCCCTGTCTAACAGGGGCGTGTAATTACAATTTTTGATGCAATACTTTGCAGCAGGGCTCGTTCCTGCGTTCCAACTAGAGTGTCTGTGAGGGGTTGCAGTGTTGTGGCACCAGCACCAGTGCCTAAGGCCCAATTTTTCTGCCCCTGTCTAACAGGGGCGTGTAATTACAATTTTTGATGCAATACTTTGCAGCAGGGCTCGTTCCTGCGTTCCAACTAGAGTGTCTGTGAGGGATTGCAGTGTTGTGGCACCAGCACCAGTGTCTAAGGCCCAATTTTTCTGCCCCTGTCTAACAGGGGCGTGTAATTACAATTTTTGATGCAATACTTTGCAGCAGGGCTCGTTCCTGCGTTCCTACTAGAGTGTCTGTGAGGGGTTGCAGTGTTGTGGCACCAGCACCAGTGCCTAAGGCCTAATTTTTCAGCTCCTGTTCAACAGGGGCATGTGATTACAATTCTTGATCTAATATTTCACAGCAGGGCCCTGTGAGGGCTTACAGTGTTGTGGCCACAGCAACACCTAAGGCCCAAATTTCTGCTGAGTATATAGGGCAGGACCCTACTTTCAAACATCTAACTTACAAAAGACTCCTACTTGCAAACGGAAGGAGACAACAGGAAGTGAGATGAAATCTACCCCTAGGAAGGGAAATTCTCTCCTGTAAGAGTTAATATGGGAAAACAATTTCTCCTTTCCACTGATGCTTTCCAATCCTTGTTCCACAAAAAAACCCAAATTTTCAAAAAACATTTTTCATTGGGACAAAAAGTGAGGTGAAATCTTCTGAAGAGGAGGAAAGACAGCAAAACAAATGTCACAGGGGTGATAACCCTTCCCTATGTTTTCCAAAAAGCTTAAAAAAGATTTTTTGGCTGGAGCTAAACACGTTAAAAATGTACCCGTTCAAAATTACAAAGAGATTCTACTTAACAACAAACCTACAGTCCCTGTCTTGTTTGCACCGCCTGTATACTGCTGTTCAGAGTATATAGGGCCTGGTGGCCCCACACCTTTCCTTATTTTAATTTGGGTGCGGGGTTCCCCTTAATATCCATACAAGACCCAAAGGGCCTGGTAATGGACTGGGGGGTACCCATGCCGTTTGTCTCACTGATTTTCATCCATATTGCCATGACCCGACATTACATTAAACCCGCAAGCAGTTTTAAATGAGATTTTTTCCATTTGGTGCAGGGACTGTTCTAAACACGGGAAACATGCGTCACTTTACAGGCATACTATAGACACCCCCCAGGTATGATATTTAAAGGAATATTTCACTTTTTTTTTTACTTTAAGCATCATTAAAATCACTGCTCCCGAAAAAACGGCCGTTTTTAAAAGTTTTTTTTGCATTGATACATGTCCCCTGGGGTAGGACCCGGGTCCCCAAACCCTTTTTAGGACAATACCATGCAAATTAGCCTTTAATATGAGCACTTTTGATTTCGAACGTTCGAGTCCCATAGACATCAATGGGGTTCTAACGTTCGTGCGAACTTTCGGTCCGTTCGCAGGTTCTGGTGCGAACCGAACCGGGGGGTGTTCGGCTCATCCCTAATAGTTACATAGTAGTCGAGGTTGAAAAAAGACACAAGTCCATCAAGTCCAGAGTAGAGGCAGTGGGGGACAGATGCAGCATCGGACTGATGCTGCATCCACCTAGGTAAGTATAAATGGGCCAAAAAAAAACATACTTCTCTTTTAAGTTTACAATGTGCTATTAGAACATGTTTTCAACTCCTCGCATTCTAGGCATTAAAGCGGGGGTCCACCTAAACCGCCAAAAAAAAATATTAAAAGCCAGCAGCTACAAATACTGAAGCTGCTGACTTTTAATACATGGCCACTTACCTGTCCCAGGGTCCAGCAATGTCGGCAGGCGACGCCGAGAACACGCTCGGTTCTCGGCAGCTGTCACCGCCATCCTAGGTGAGGGAATCAGGAAGTGAAGCGTTGCGGCTTCACTTCCCGGTTCCCTACTGCGCATGCGCGAGTCGCGCTGCGCATCGTAACTGGTCCCCGCTACCTCCTGGAGCTGTGTGTTTCCCAGGAGACAGCGCGGACTGACAGGAAGAGGCATAGACTCCCATGGGAGTCTATGCCGGAAGTGGGTGCAAATACCTGTCTTAGACAGATATCTGCACCCCCCTCCCCCCTGAAAGGTGCCAAATGTGACACCGGAGGGGGGGAGGGTTCCGAAAAGCGGAAGTTCCATTTTTGTGTGGAACTCCGCTTTAAGAACAAAAACATTCTGTGTGTAGCAGTCCCCCGGCACCCCCTAATACTTACCTGAAGAGGATATAGTAACCTCATGGATACAATTTCCCTATTAGAGCAAGTGTCAAACTAAACACATATTTTGAAGATATCTTACACATAGAGGGAGAGACAACAGTAGAGAAACACACTTATCAAAATAAAAATAAGTACATGTTTAACACATGATGAAAAAAAAAACATGTTGCATTGTGCATTTCACAACAAACTAAACAAACAAACAACACCCCCCTAAAAAAACTACAATAAAATGTGTTCAGGAACCCAGCACAAATAAACAACAGTTTAAAAAGAATCTTGCAGGAATTCGCAAATTGAAGCAAATTGTGTGCACTTCTGGAGGGCAAGCCAGCACGGGCAATTTCAATGGGCATCGTCCCCTCAACAGACTCACGTCCTTCGGCCTCTACATTAGGCCCTGGCATGGCAGGGTCCCTGTCAGTTGGCAGGGAGCTGACATACCTGTCTGCATGCTTGCGTAAAAAGTTGTGAAGGATACAGGAGCAGAGTACAATATGATTTAGCTTATATAAAGCCATATTGATGGATGTCAGAAAGAGCCAAAACCGATTTGCCAAAATTCCAAAAGCATTCTCAACGACCCTTAGATAGATTCCTTGCTCTAGGGTGAGGTTGCAGAGAGGAAAGGGCTTTAGAAGATGTTCCCCAAGAGCAAATGCCTCATCTGCAAGAAAGACAAAATTAAGCCCATCGATATTTTGGTCGCAGGAAGGCAAGTTTAAAGAACAATTCTGGAGACTGTGATAAAATTTGGTTTGGTTTATGACTCCTCCATCCGAGTTACAGAAGTTATTCTTGCCAATGTCCAGATGAAGAAACTCATAATTGGCATTAAGAACGACAAGCATAACAATACTACAAAAACCTTTGTAATTAAAAAAATAAAAAAATAAGAGCCAGAGTTTGACGGTGGGACAGTGCAGATGTGCCTCCCATCTAGAGCATCCCACAGTTGGTAAAATCTCATTGCTGCAGAAACTGGCTAGTTGCTTCCTGCCACTGCTCTGGGTTTGATGGGAACTGTGGGAAAAAAAAAACAAAAAAACAATTAGTACTTCTCCACATAACATTGCAAACATATTGTCATACAAATGCTTATGCAACAAGTGGATGCACTTAAAGTGGATTTCCACACAAATGTGGAAGCTTCACTTATCCGCCTCCTACCCCCCCCCCCCACATTTGGCACCTTTCAGGAGGGAGTGGGTAACGGGTACCTGTTTTGGATAGATAACCCTCCCCATTTCCATGAAAGCTTGATGTGCCAAGATTCCTTGGTAGTTTGGCCCCCTCCTCCCTCTATCGCCGGGCCAGTGGACAGGTAAGTGTCATAATATTAAAAGTCAGCAGCTACAGTATTTGTACCTGCTGACTTTTCTTTTTTGCCTCGGGGGGGGGGGGCAAACTCTGCTTTAGCATAATAATAAGGCCTCATGCACACTTGGCGTTTTTTCACTGGAAAAACTCCCCTTCAAAGCCACTAGTTTGGGGTTTTTTGGTAAGCTACAAAATGTTGCTATGAAAAAACACTTAAGCTAACGGGCCATCTGTGCATGGACAAAAAAATTTGCCATCACAAACACATAGAAAGTAGGAAAAAAAACCTACCTTGTTATAGTTCTTCTGCAGCACTTTAATAATGACTGAGCATGTCTCTGGAATGATGACTCCCAGAGCTGGGGGGGGGGGGAGATCCGAGTAGTGAACTTGAGATCCTGAAGGCTTCTTCCTGTTGCAAGATACAGTAGGTATGCGATTAGCCTTTGCTCAGGTGTTATTGAAACCCGCATACATGTATCCTGCTTACGGATATAGGGGGACACCAAGGCTATCCGTCATCCGAAGACAATTTTGGAAATCGTCAGGGTTTTTTTCCTGAAGCTCCCGCAGCAAGGGCATGTGGGAAAATTGGTCATGGTTGAGCAACCATTTCTTGTACCAGTAGCTCCTCTTTTTCTTTTTTTTGCAAAGCACTCGGGTCAGAGCAATTACTTCCAGGCAACAATAGCAATAGTAGCATTATCTGCCATCATAGTTGGTGCTCAAATGATCAGATCTATCATATTTTAGCGAACCTTCGGGAATGAAAAGACTGCTAACTGAATTAGTGGAAGGGGCCCAGAGGGGTCACGCACACAAAATCATTTCCTCTTTATACTAACATAGTATGCAGCTACGTTAGCCTTTGACATCCGAAAATTTTCGGACAAGTCCATTCCATATCCAACATCATGGATACAGTCTTTCGACAAAATGCGGACATTCGGTCGTCCGAAATTCGTAGCGTGGGCTTAAAGTGGAAGTCCATGCAAAATATAAAATCCCTGCATCTATAGACACCAGGGATCTAACACTAACCTTTCTATCCCTGTAAGGAAAAAAGAGTATACATACCTTTTTGGAAGCCGATCTGACCCGATCTGACCGGAACCCACACTGAGCTGTCAGCCGCCGGCTTCTCTGTGTAGGCAGATGCAGAGGAGACAGAGGACAACGGAAGCCCCATAGTAACTCTATGGGTGATGTTACTTCCCATTCATTTCACAGCTGTTGTCATCTGTGTCCTCTGCAGAGCTTTCGGCACTGGAGATCGGGTCGGAGCGGGTCAGATCGACCTCCAAAAATGTATGTATACTCATCTTTTCTTTACAGGGATAGAGGGATCCCAGATCCCTGAAGTCTTTAGACGATTTTAGATTTTGCATGGACTTCAACTTTAAAGCTCAGTCCTTAGCTGTTTCTTACAGACAACACAGGCACCGACCCTGCAATTAAGCTCACTTCCCTAGGGCAACAATTTCAGCTCATAAGTTGTTTCTCTCATTCCTCATGTACACACACATATAAACCCTCAAAATTCCTTTGTATTGTCACGGAACAGACACTGATTACTCCAGCCCTCTCTGCACAAATAGACTCTTCCAGGGTGCCAAGCACCTGTCCTTAATTGACCATTTCACTCTTTTCTCATCTTAGCTCATAAGCAGGATGTCCAGTCATTTCAGGTTGCAGTTCAACAACTAAAGTGACTTGAATGAGGTTTCTACACAAAATATTTTTTTTTATCAGATTAGCCATAAAGTATACCTAAAGACAAAGTTTGTTTTAGTTTTGGACAGAGCTTTGAGGGATTAGAACATCTCTTATGCAGCATACACGCGGTCTGACTTTTCGACCGGACTTGTCCGACGGACGCCGACTGACCAAATCCGGCGGACAATCCAATTGTGTGTGGGCTTCATCGGACCTTCAGCGGACGTTTCCAGTCGCAAATCTGACGGACTTTAGATTTGGAACATGCTTCAAATCTTTACGTCGTAACTCCGCTGGACCCAGCTCGTCTGTATGCTAGTCCGCTGGATAAAAACCAACGTTAGGGCAGCTATTGGCTACTGGCTATCAACTTCCTTATTTTAGTCTGGTGTACGTCATCACGTACGAATCCGTCTGACTTTGGTGTGATCGTGTGTAGGCAAGTCTATTCGTTAAAAAGTCATTCGGAAGTCCGCCAAAAGTCTGTCGAAAGTCTGCTGGAAAGTCTGTCGGACCAGTCTGGTCGAAAAGTCCGCCTGTGTGTACGCGGCCTTAGGTGTTATTGCTGTCTGTGCCCTCATTAGGGAGAGTCACCCTCTCTATTTGTCATGTTAACCAAATATCACTGAAAGTGAAGGTTAAATAAAATTCTAAATTTTGAACTGTCCCCAGAATAGTAATAGAGGGAATTTCTTTAACCCCTTCCCGCCGACCGTATGCACGTCTGCGTACTCGGCTTTCGGGGGTTATACTGAGATGATGCCCGCAGCTGCAGGCATCATCCCAGTACTGTTGTTTTGAGCGGGCGATCGGCTATCCGTATATAACAACCGATGCGGCTAAAAGCCGTTTGGCTGTTATACCGGAGGAGCGGGAGGGGGCACCCCCCCTCCCGCCGCCTCCCGCCGCTCTTACCGGGCCTCCCGTGCGATCAGGAGGCCCGGTGTCCAATCGGCTGCCTCCGGCGGCTGTGGGCGGGCTGGAACGAAGCCATGAATGGCTTCGTTCCAGCCTCCTAATTGTAAACGCGGAAGCGACGTCATGACGTCACTTCCTGTTTACTCGGCTGCCAATGGCGCCAAATTAAAAAAAAATACACAGTATTCAGAATCGCAGTTTTCGGCGATCTGAACACTTTGAAGTGCAGAGAAGGGATCGGGGGTCCCCCGATCCCTCCATAAAGAGTACCTGTCACTACCTATTACTGTCACAAGGGATGTTTACATTCCTTGTGACAGCAATAAAAGTAAAAAAAAAAACTTTTTTTTTTAAACACAATTTATAAGTATAAAAATAAATAAAATAAAAAAAATGTTTTATTAAAACGCCCCCCCGTCCCCGCGAGCTCACGCAGCGAAGAAAACGCATACGGAAGTCGTGCCCGCATATGTAAATGGTGTTCAAATCACACATGTGAGGTATCGTCAGAGTGAGAGCAATAATTCCAGCCCTAGACCTCCTCTGTAACTCTAACCTGGTAACCGTAAAAAAAATTTAAAGCGTCGCCTATGGAAATTCATAGCTACCATAGTTTGTCGCCATTCCAGGAGTGCGTGCAATTATAAAGCGTGACATGTTTGGTATCTATTTACTCGGCGTAACATCATCTTTCACATTATACAAAAAAATTGGGGTAACTTTACTGTTTGGATTTTTTAAAATTCATGGAAGTGTCCCTTTTCCAAAAATTTGCGTTTAAAACACTGCTGCACAAATACCGTGTGATATAAAATATTGCAACAATGTCCATTTTATTCTCTAGATTCTCTGCTAAAAAATATATATATATATAATGTTTGGGGGTTCTAAGTAATTTTCTAGCAAAAAATATGGATTTTAACTTGTAAACACCAAATTTCAAAAATAGGCTTAGTCATGAAAGGGTTAAATGGAGACTCTAGTTCTGGTGACTCTGGTAACAACAAAAGATTCTCTCACTTTGAAGGAATTTCCTCTCACTTCCTGTTTTAGCTATGTGTACAGTGGGAACTTGGTTGTAGAGAATGGGACTTTTGTCAACATTACCAAAAACATAAAATATGTAAAAGATACTGTATTGTGACATGTATCAAATATTAAAATCTATTGTCATAAAAACTTTGGGAGATGGTCAATCCCAAGATATCACATACATACAGTCTTCACAATTATTGACCTATATGATCCAGTTCTGCAGGTAAACATATGTTATCCTTCAGCGAGAGATAATTGTTCACAAGAGTTGGTAAGTAGTTCCTTCAACACGTTTTTCAATAAGCTTCATCAAGAAGAAGATGTGTTACTTAGTACTGATCTATAGTACAAGGAGTAAATTCAACTAACAGAAAAGTCATCAATAGTAAGTATGATTCACAGCTTTCATCCTTCATATCAGAGCCAAACTCTCATGTTGCACCCATTCTAGGGAAGCCAGAGGGTCTTAAGGGACCCCAAACCCCCAAAAAACCCTAAATACGCTAGAAAAGCAAGGAACTTGTACCAAAGTTTTTAGTTTTAGACAGCGTAATGAGAGATTAGAAAGCCAGTGTTTATTGCTGTTTGTGCCCCTTAGGAAGAGTGAGAGTAACCCTCTCCATTTGTCATGTTTATCAAGTATCACTTGTGAAAATGAAAGTGAGATAAAATCTCTAATTTTGTGTTGTCCCCAGAACAGTAATAGAGCGGAAATCTTACATTGGGTACACTATTTCTGGTGACCCTGGTGACAACAGTGATTCCCTTACTTTGATGGGATTTCCACTTACTTCCTGTTTTAGCTATAAGATGAGATGAAGGGAAATTTCCCCAATGGGATATAGATGCTAAAAAACAACCTTTTCCTACTAAAAAAAATCATTTAGTTTAACTTCAAGAGATTAACACCCTCTTACACCTTTAATAAGGCACCTGCCTTTCAAACGGGGCTCACATTCTACCTGTTCTCTATGGCAGTTGTTAAGAAGGAAATCTGAATAAGTTCCAAACAAATCATATACTTTTCCTTTAAAACTGGAACAACTATGCAATATTGGCACTATTTTGATAACCCATTAATACATTTCACGTGTTGTGTTTTCATATTTTATAATTGTACAAGTAATTGTTGCCTGTGTTTGACAATCACACCTTTGGAATAATATTTATGGAATAATCTTTATTAGAATAATCTTTATGGATTATGGATATTCCTGTCATGAACCTTTACATAAAAGCCTAAGTTGGGTGTTACTCCAATTGATTAAAGTTCAATTAAATAATACTCTAGAAGTATTTTGGGTGTAACTTTCATAAGTGGAGATTTAATGTGATGGCTGAATCGCTGCCAGCATTGTTAGAAAGAATCTCAATACTTCCTTGAGTGTAGATTGCTATTGATTACATTTTCTGAAACAGAAATTAAATGAGCACAGTAATGTTTGCTGTTTGTGATAAGACTGTTGGAAGATTTCAAATGCCAGTTATCTCAGGGTTAGGTCTTTCAGTCATTTGCCTTGTCTCATGACTTCAGTCGAACTTAAGCTAACCAGCAAGCCCACAAGAAATTAACTGCTGGCATGCAACACAGGTCATACTGTGCATACATGTTACTGGAAACTTATATGTCTCTATGATTACTAAAGTTACTTCTCACTTGCATTGTCACTCTCTTTAAGGAGTTACTCTGCTCTACTTAAATGTTTGCACGGTCTCTTTGATATTTAATGATACATTTAATGATACATTTGCTATTCATGCATGGTTTAAGTAATTATGATGTTACTCACTGGTAACCCACTTTTAGCATTTATGGGGAACAAATGTTACTCAGCAATCCTGTCTTGGTATGCAGATGAGAGTTGGAACAAGAAGCCACATTTTTCTGAAATGTTCAGATCTGTCATTTTATTGTGACAACAGACATTCCAGGTCCCAGATAATATCCCACGCCAAAAACCCATTCTGCAAAGGATGATATGTTTGTTGATTTTCAGTATTGGGAAATATCCGCACTAGCAGCGCGTTAAAATGTTGGAGGACATCTTTATTGGCAAATGTGATTGAACCCAGGATCATTGAGAGCAATTAAACCAAAAAGAATTCCTGCGCTCAGTACACCTTGGGTGGGGTCTAATTGGTAATACCCTAATGGGACTGCAGCAAACCAAAACCAGCCGACACTAGGCAAAATAACAATTCTTTCTAACAAACGGTGCGCTATCCCTATTACATATCATAAAAAGATTCATACACATAATGTGTAAACATAAAAAACTTTTGATGAATTAAACCACGTACAGTATCTCACAAAAGTGAGTGCATTCCTCACATTTTTGTAAATATTTTATTAAATCTTTTTATGTGACAACACTGTAGAAATGACACTTTGCTGCAATGTAAAGTAGTGAGTGTACAGCTTGTATAACAGTGTAAATTTGCCCCTTCAAAATAACTCAACACACAGCCATTAACCACTTCCCTACCCGGCTATTGTCAAATGACGTCCACAGATGGGATCTCCCATCCTGGGTGGACGTCATATGACGGCCTGGGCTTCCCGGCCACCTAGGGGGCGCGCGCACGCCGCTTTGCTCGGGACCCGGTGCGTGTGCCCGGCGGCCGCGATGTCCGCCGGGCACCCGCGATTGCCCGTTAACTGGGCCGGACCGTCGATCTGTGTGTGTAAACACACAGATCCACGTCCTGTCAGTTGAGAGGAGACCGATCTGTGTTCCCAGTACAGCGGAACACTGATCGGTCTCCTCCCCTTGTACGTCCCCGCCCCCTACAGTTAGAATCATTCCCTAGGAAACATATTTAACCCCTTGTGTCCTCCTAGTGGTTAACCCATTCACTGCCTGTCACATTTACACAGTAAGCAATGCAATTTTATAGCATTGATCGCTGTCTAAATGTGAATGGTCCCAAAAATGTGTCAAAAGTGTCCGATGTGTCCGCCATAATGTCACAGTCACGAAAAAAAATCGCGATCGCTGCTATTACTAGTAAAAAAAAAAAATAAATATATTTTTTTTTAACCACTTGAGCCCCGGACCATTATGCTGCCTAAGGATCAGAGATCTTTTTCCAATTTGGCACTGCGTTGCTTTAACTGCTAATTGCGCGGTCATGCAATGCTGTACCCAAACGAAATTTGTGTCCTTTTCTTCCCACAAATAGAGCTTTCTTTTGATGGTATTTGATCACCTCTGCGGTTTTTATTTTTTGCGCTATAAACGGAAAAAGACCGAAAATTTTGAAAAAGAATTATATTTTCTACTTTTTGTTATAAAAAAAATCCAATAAACTAAATTTTAGTCATACATTTAGGCCAAAATGTATTCGGCCACATGTCTTTGGTAAAAAAAAATGTCAATAAGCGTATATTTATTGGTTTGCGCAAAAGTTATAGCGTCTACAAACTAGGGTACATTTTCTGTAATTTACACAGCTTTTAGTTTATGACTGCCTATGTCATTTCTTGAGGTGCTAAAATGGCAGGGCAGTACAAACCCCCCCCCCCCAAATGACCCCATTTTGGAAAGTAGACACCCCAAGGAAATTGCTGAGAGGCATGTTGAACCCATTGAATATTTTTTTTTTTGTCCCAAGTGATTGAATAATGACAAAAAAAAAAAATATTTACAAAAAGTTGTCACTAAATGATATATTGCTCACACAGGCCATGAGCCTATGTGGAATTGCACCCCAAAATACATTCAGCTGCTTCTCCTGAGTATGGGGATACCACATGTGTGGGACTTTTTGGGAGCCTAGCCGCGTACGGGGCCCCGAAAACCAATCACCGCCTTCAGGATTTCTAAGGGTGTAAATTTTTGATTTCACTCTTCACTGCCTATCACAGTTTCGGAGGCCATGGAATGCCCAGGTGGCACAAACCCCCCCCCCCCAAATGACCCCATTTTGGAAAGTAGACACCCCAAGCTATTTGCTGAGAGGCATATTGAGTCCATGGAATATTTTATATTTTGACACAAGTTGCGTGAAAGGGACACTTTTTTTTTTTTTTTTGCACAAAGTTGTCACTAAATGATATATTGCTCACACAGGCCATGGGCATATGTGGAATTGCACCCCAAAATACATTTAGCTGCTTCTCCTGAGTATGGGGATACCACATGTGTGGGACTTTTTGGGAGCCTAGCCGCGTACGGGGCCCCGAAATCCAATCACCGCCTTCAGGATTTCTAAGGGTGAAAATTTTTGATTCCACTCTTCACTGCCTATCACAGTTTCGGAGGCCATGGAATGCCCAGGTGGCACAAAACTCCCCCAAATTACCCCATTTTGGAAACTAGACACCCCAAGCTATTTGCTGAGAGGCATGGTGAGTATTTTGCAGCTCTCATTTGTTTTTGAAAATGAAGAAAGACAAGAGAAAACATTTTTTTTTCTTTTTTCAATTTTCAAAACTTTGTGACAAAAAGTGAGGTCTGCAAAATACTCACTATACCTCTCAGCAAATAGCTTTGGGTGTCTACTTTCCAAAATGGGGTCATTTGGGGGGGGGTTGTGCCACCTGGGCTTTCCATGGCCTCCGAAACTGTGATAGGCAGTGAGGAGTGAAATCAAAAATTCACGCCCTTAGAAAGCCTGAAGGCGGTGCTTGGTTTTCGGGGTCCCGTACGCGGCTAGGCTCCCAAAAAGTCTCACACATGTGGTATCCCCGTACTCAGGAGAAGTAGAAGAATGTATTTTGGGGTGTAATTTCACATATTCCCATGGCATGTTTGAGCAATATATCATTTAGTGATAACTTTGTGCAAAAAAAAAAATTTGTCTCTTTCCCGCAACTTGTGTCGCAATATAAAATATTCCATGGACTCGACATGCCCCCCAGCAAATAGCTTGGGGTGTCTACTTTCCAAAATGGGGTCATTTGGGGGGGTTTTGAACTGTCCTGGCATTTTATGCACAACATTTAGAAGCTTATGTCACACATCACCCACTCTTCTAACCACTTGAAGACAAAGCCCTTTCTGACACTTATTGTTTACATGAAAAAGTTATTTTTTTTTGCAAAAAAATTACTTTGAACACCCACACATTATATATTTTTTTAAAGCAAATGCCCTACAGATTAAAATGGTGGGTGTTTCATTTTTTTTTTTCACACAGTATTTGCGCAGCGATTTTTCAAACGCATTTTTTGGGGAAAAAACACACTTTTTTAAATTTTAATGCACTAAAAAACACTATATTGCCCAAATGTTTGATGAAATAAAAAAGATGATCTTAGGCCGAGTACATGGATACCAAACATGACATGCTTTAAAATTGCACACAAACGTGCAGTGGCAACAAATTAAATACATTTTTAAAAGCCTTTAAAAGCCTTTACAGGTTACCACTTTAGATTTACAGAGGAGATCTACTACAAAAATTACTGCCCTCGATCTGACCTTCGCGGTGATACCTCACATGCATGGTGCAATTGCTGTTTACATTTGACGACAGACCGCCGCTTGCGTTCACCTTAGCGCGAGAGCAGGGGGCGACAGGGGTGCTTTTTTTTTTTTTTTTTTTTCTTTATTATTTTTTTGCTTTTTTATCTTATTTTTAAACTGTTCCTTTCATTTTTTTTTAATCATTTTTATTGTTATCTCGGGGAATGTAAATATCCCCTATGATAGCAATAGGTAGTGACAGGTACTCTTTTTTGAAAAAATTGGGGTCTATTAGACCCTAGATCTTTCCGCTGCCCTCAAAGCATCTGACCACACCAAGATCGGTGTGATAAAATGCTTCCCCAATTTCCCAATGGCGCTATTTACATCCGGCGAAATCTAAGTCATAAAATGCTCGTAGCTTCTGGTTTCTTAGGCCATAGAGATGTTTGGAGCCACTCTGGTCTCTGATCAGCTCTATGGTCAGCTGGCTGAATCACCGGCTGCATTCTCAGGTTCCCTGTTGAGACAGGAGAGCCAGAGAAAAACACGGAAGACGATGGGGGGGGGCATTCCCTCCCACGGCTTGTAAAAGCAGTCTAGAGGCTAATTAGCCGCTAGGATTGCTTTTACATGAAAGCCGACCGCTGGCTGAAAAGAATGATACCAAGATGATACCTAAACCTGCAGGCATCATTCTGGTATAACAACTCAAAGTCGTGAATGGCGTACCTGAAGACAAAAAAATGGTTAACAATTAAGCACAGTAAACGGTAAAGTATAAAAAATTGCATACCTGAAAAGCAAACATGATAAAACATAATAACAATACAACATTGCAGAATAGAATACAGTAAAAAAGAGCAGAACAATAGAGAGAATAGAGAGAGAGAGAGAACAATAAAACGACAACTATTTTTTTTTATTTTATATATATATATTTTTTTTTACACTTTTTTTGTAACTAACTTTTATAACGGTAACCGGTTCCAGGTTCGGGTCTCTCAAAATGCGATGGCATCTTGGGAGACCCTGTGAAAGTGTGCCTAGTCTGTGGAATGCTGTACCCTACGCTAATACTCAACTAGTGCATGGTAGCGTTCAAAACATTCACCAATGCAAAGACCAGGATTGTCAGGACAGGAGGGACAATAATAGCGGGTGTCACGCCTATATCCGCGCTTGCTGCAGACACAACATCTTTTTTGGGGGGGTTTGTTGGGTAGGGGTACTCGGGAGGACATAAAGAAAATGCCTCTCATGCAGCAAACTGCATTTGGTTGGGGATGTGAATGGGGGAAGTACGGGCGCTGCAGAAGCGGTGGGTTCCCAATTAGGATTGGCGAATGCAGCAGGAAGGGCATTATGGGCATGACGGGCCTGTGTTTGTCTTCTTGGTGGCAGCGGGACACTACTTGTGCTTGCCACCTCACCAGCTTGAACTGCACTTATGGGACTCGCCACGTCACCAAGTGTTACTGCAGTGCTGGTTTGACTACGACCGGGGTGTACTAGGCCGCTGGTGCTTGCCAGTTCAATAAAGAGCTACCAAAAAAACTGTTAGCGATCGCAGGGATCAGGCCTGACTCTGCGAACGCTGCAGTTATGCGTTAAGTGTTTTGTAAGTGACAGTGATCGATCGATACTGCACTTGGGTGGGCTGAGCTGGGCTGGGCGGAGGGGCAAAATGCAGGTGCTAGCAGGTATCTGGGCTGATCCCGCTAACACTGCGTTTTTGGGAACCCTAAACTGCTGGGGACGCTAGTATAGATCTGATCGGATCAGATATTGATCCGTTCAGATACTATACCACTAAGGGAGGTGTATGCTGCGTGCGTGGGTGTTAGCGGTAATGGCGCTAACCTGACGCTGCTTGGGGCTGGTGCTTGCCAGTTCACCAAAATACTACCAAAAAAACTGTTAGCGATCGCAGGGATCAGGCCTGACTCTGCGAACGCTGCAGTTATGCGTTTAGTGTTTTGTAAGTGTCAGTGATCGATCGATACTGCACTTGGGTGGGTTGGCTGGGCCGGGCCGAGGGGCAAAACGCAGGTGCTAGCAGGTATCTGGGCTGATCCCGCTAACAGTGCGTTTTTGGGAACCCTAAACTGCTGGGGACGCTAGTATAGATCTGATCGGATCAGATATTGATCCGATCAGATACTATACCACTAAGGGAGGTGTACGGTGCGTGCGTGGGTGTTAGCGCTACTGGCGCTAACCTGACGCTGCCTGGGGCTGGTGCTTGCTTGCCAGTTCACCAAAATGCTACCAAAAAAACTGTTAGCGATCGCAGGGATCAGGCCTGACTCTGTGAACGCTGCAGTTATGCGTTTAGTGTTTTGTAAGTGACAGTAATCGATCGATACTGCACTTGGGTGGGCTGGGCGGAGGGGCAAAACGCAGGTGCTAGCAGGTATCTGGGCTGATCCCGCTAACACTGCGTTTTTGGAAACCCTAAACTGCTGGGGACGCTAGTATAGATCTGATCGGATCAGATATTGATAAGATCAGATACTATACCACTAAGGGAGGCGTATGCTGCGTGCGTGGGTGTTAGCGGTACTGGCGCTAATCTGATGCTGCCTGGGGCGACGCATATCACCGCCGGGCGATCAGGGGGCTAAACCTTTATTCGGTAATAAACGGCGGGTACCCTGACACTATAAAAAATAAACGAACTAACCAGCATCAACCGTAACACTTATACGGTAATCGGTGGTGAAAGGGTTAACTAGGGGGCAATCAAGGGGTTAAAACATTTATTCGGTAGTATATGGGGGTCCCTGTCGCTATAAAACGCTGACGGCGAACCTAAATATTTACCTCCCTAACTAGCGTCACCAGCAACACTAATACAGCGATCAGAAAAATGATCGCTTAGTGACACTGGTGACGGGGGGGTGATCAAGGGGTTAAAACTTTATTAGGGGGGGTTAGGGGGTTTAGACCTAAAGGGGGCTAACAGTAACTGTCCTAACACTGTAACTGTCACAAACTGACACCAATACAGTAATCAGAAAAAAAAAAAAAAAAAACCTACTTGGTGTCAGTTTGTGACAGGGGGGGGTGATTGGGGGGGATTGGGGGGGCAATCGGGGGGGGATCGGGGTGTTTTGTGTGCCTGGCATGTTCTACTGTGTGTGTTTGTGTTTTACACTCACATTGATGTCTTCTCTCCTCGGCGCTGGAACGGAAACTACCGAGCTGAGGAGAGATGACATCATTTCCTTTGCTGCTGTTTAACATACAGCAGCAAAGGGAAGTTCCCATTGGCCGGCGGCGATCGCGAGGGGGGGCCACGAACGTATGGCCTCCCCCTCACCTCCGATCGCTGGGGAACAAAACACAACCCGATCGGACCCCCCACCCGCGGAAGGCAAATCACGTACATGTACGTGATTTTGCCTGTCCGTGCCACCTTGCTGACGTACATCGGCATGAGGCGGTCGTCAAGTGGTTAAATGCCATAAATCTATCCCGTATTTTGTAGACGCTATAACTTTTGCGCAAACCAATCAATATACGCTTATTGCGATTTTTTTTTACCAAAAATATGTAGAAGAATACGTATCGGCCGAAACTGAGGAAAAAATTTGTTTTTTTTTTAAAAAATTGGGATATTTATTATAGCAAAAAGTAACAAATATTGTGGGTTTTTTTCAAAATTGTCGCTCTTCTTTTGTTTATAGCGCAAAAAATAAAAAACGCAGAGCTGATCAAATACCACCAAAAGAAAGCTCTATTTGTGGGGAAAAAAAGGACGTAAATTTTTTTTGGGTACAACGTCGCACGACTGCGCAATTGTCGTTTAAAGTGCGACAGCGCTGAAAACTAAAAATTGGCCTGGGAAGGAAGGGGGCGAAAATGCCCTGTATTGAACCGGTTAATCTAAACCGCTGGCAACAAAAGTGAGTACACCCCTGAGTGAAAATGTACAAATTGGGCCCAATTAGCCATTTTCCCTCCCCGGTGTCATATGACTCGTTGGTTGGTGTTACAAGGTCTCAGGTGTGAATGGGGAGCAGGTGTGTTAAATTTGGTGTTATCGCTCTCACTCTCTCATACTGGTCACTGGAAGCTCAACATGGCACCTCATGGCAAAGAAATCTGAGGAACTGAAAAAAAAATTGTTGCTCTACATAAAGATGGTGTAACGGAACGTCCCATACTCCGCTTGAGTGCTTCCATCAGTATACCACTTCCTCCCAGTCTGGACTCAGATATCAGATATTCCAACCGCTCCCAAGCATAAAACAAGACAAGACTTGCTTAGATGCTAATATGGACTATTTTATTTAGAATCAAAATTACAAGACTTTATATGCCGTTGGAACCTCCTCTAACAATACAACTGTAACCTAATTAACATGAGCTAGTTTACTAAATAATTTACCCAGACTAGGTGACTATTCAATATACATTACCATAAACATCAACACAGGGTTAATTAGAACAAACAACAATGTGTGGAATACCCTTAGAACCTGTGGTAAGCCAGACTAGACTGTTTTTCATTAAACACATTATAGCAGACATCAGACAGGTAGTTGGAGTTGATAACACCAGCATCTCCTCACAGTATGTGTCCCAACAGTATGAATCAGTCTTATCAGCAGGGGGGCTACTGGAGGAATCCCCCCTCCCTCTACAGGGACACACATCCCAAATGACCACAGCAAAGAGTCCACAGCAGAATGAGACAACATACAATATATACATATATACACGATTAGTGAGTCTGATTAGTACAGATCCGACTGCATTTCCTTTCTTGGCTGCAAGGAATAGTTGACCTCAGTAGCTGTAGGGCAGAGGTCATTTACTCTCTGTCTGGCTGCCAGTGCTTCAGCTGGGTGGTTTTTAACATTCTGTAGCTCGGTCTGCTGCTGGGCAGAGGGGCCGATCGCCCCAGCTTTCTGAAACTGTAGAGACACTGTAGGTGCTAGGCAGAGACCAGCGGCGCTCTTCCCTGTTGCCAGTGATTCAGCTGGAAGTAGCAGCTTTACTACATCAGTTTGTCACCGGAGAGAGGGGCCGACTTCCCCCGGTTCCCTGGAACTCCATAGTTGTTGCCGGTGCTGGGCAGAGGTTGGTAGCACTCGGCCCTGTTGCCAGCACTTCTGCTGGGGACTTCACATCCTCTGCTCCGGCTAACCGTTGGGGCAGGAGGCTGGATTCCTTCACTCCCAAACTGTGTAGCTGCCATTGGGAAGGTGAGCCGGCTGGTTCCTTTTCCATTCCCCTCATCTGGCTGCTGGGACGACATGTCTATGGTACTGTCTCCCAGGTGCACAGATCTTTGCTGGAGAGGAAAGGCCGCTTCCTCCACCCTGGCCAACTGTTGGGGAGGGACAACAAACATCTCCTCTCCCTTCTCCCCCTGTATCTGCTGCTGGGAAGTGATTGCCACCTTCTCACCCTGAGCCTCCGAAACTGCCACAGGTGTGGGGCAGAGGTCTTGGACCCTCTGTCTGGTTGCCAGCACTTCTGCTGGGGGTTTGCTAGGTGGTTCCTCCTCTACAGAAACGTCTATTAAATCCCCAGTCTCTGGAATTGCTAAAAGTGTGGGGCAGAGGTCTTGGACCCTCTGTTCAGTTACCAGATCTTCAGCTGGAGGCTCATCAGGTTGTTCTTCCTCAGCAGAAAAGTCTATTAAATCTCCTACCTGTATAACTGGTGTCTGGGGATAGAGGTTCACCATCTCCTGTCCATGGAACCCAGAAGATGCTATCAGTGCTGGGCAGAGGTTAGCAGAGCTCTGCCCGGTTGTCAGCACTTCAGGTTTGGGGACGGCAATCTTCAGATTTTCCACTGCCGATTCTCTGGCATGCTGCTAAAACATGTTCTAGCAGTTTCCTGTATGCCCTTTGCAGATGCTGTTCCTTCCTTAGCAAATGGTCCAGATCAGGTTTGAGCTCTGAGACCCCTGCAAGACCGAGCATAGCCTCTCTATATTCTTGCAGGTCCTCAAGGTCAGGTTCCCCTTCGTCGCCAAACACAAAATGATCTGTAAGGCTCTCCCACAGCAATCCAGGGCCTCCAAAGTCATATCCCTCCGGAGGGCATTCTGTTGTCTCCACTAAATATCCGTGCTCTGCGTGCCATTGCAGAGCCCGATAATGATTGTCCAGCTCTATCTCCTACTGGACCAGCCTGTCCAACTCAGTTACCCATTGCTCCTGGGGCAGCTCTCCCAGGAATGCCATCCGCAATGCCCGTTGGTCACTGGCCCGTTGCTCTTGGGTTGGAAAGTACTTGCCCTGTTTTATACCAGCGAGCTAGAGGGCTCCAATCCAGAGCTCCACCCGAATTTGCTGCCTAAGCTCCAGATATTCATCCTCAGACACAGTCCTGGTGTATGTTGAAAGGATGATCCGCAGCAGCCCCGGGAACTCTGATGCCAGGTCTATATCTCCGCTGGGGTGACTGAAGTCTGCTATCCTGATCTTGGATCCAGGTGGAGGTTTAGATTTCCCAGACTGCAGGAAGCTTCCCGCTGCTTGCCACCAATGTCACGGAACGTCCCACACTCCGCTTGAGTGCTTCCGTCAGTATACCACTTCCTCCCAGTCTGGACTCAGATATCAGATATTCCAACCACTCCCAAGCATAAAACAAGACGAGACTTGCTTAGTTGCTAACATGGACTATTTTATTTAGAATCAAAATTACAAGACTTTATATGCCGTTGGAACCTCCTCTAACAATACAACTGTAACCTAATTAATATGAGCTAGTTTACCCAGACTAGGTGACTATTCAATACAAATTACCATAAACATCAACACAGGGTTAATTAGAACAAACAACAATGTGTGGAATACCCTTAGAACCCGTGGTAAGCCAGACTAGACTCATTTACATTAAACACATTATAGCAGACATCAGACAGGTAGTTGGAGTTGATGACACCAGCATCTCCTCACAGTATGTGTCCCAACAGTATGAATCAGTCTTATCAGCAGGGGGGCTACTGGAGGAATCCCCCCTCCCTCTACAGGGACACACATCCCAAATGACCACAGCAAAGAGTCCACAGCAGAATGAGACAACATACAATATATACATATATACACGATTAGTGAGTCTGATTAGTACAGATCCGACTGCATTTCTAACTCACCTTGCAGAGTATTGTTCCCTTAAAATCCAGGGCCCATAATCTGTTGACAAGAGGCTTGCGTTCAGTCCCCTCCAATAGCCTCTGTCCCGGGTGAGTCTGTCACAGATAGCCTAGGCTATAAGAAGATTGCCAAGACCCTGAAACTGAGCTGCAGCACAGTGACAAAGACCATACAGCGGTTTAACAGGACAGGTTCCACTCAGAACAGGCCTCGCCATGGTCAACCAAAGGGGTTGAGTGCATGTGCTTAGCGTCATATCCAGAGGTTGTCCTTGGGAAATAGACATATGAGTGCTGCCAGCATTGCTGCAGAGGTTAAAGAATGGAGGGTCACCCTGTCAGTGTTTAGACCATACGCAACATACTGCATCAAATTGGTCTGCATGGCTGTTGTCCCAGAAGGAAACCTCTTCTAAAGTTGAGGCACAAGAAAGCCCGCAGTTTACTGAAGACAAGCAGACTAAGGACATGGATTACTGGAACCATGTCCAGTGGTCTGATGGAGGCCAAGATAAACGTATTTGGTTCAGATGGTGTCAAGCGTGTGTGGTGGCAACCAGGTGAGGAGTACAAAGACAAGTGTGTCTCTACAGTCAAGCATGGTGGTGGGAGTGTCATGGTTTGGGGCTGCATGAGTGCTGCCAGCACTGGGGAGCTACAGTTCATTGTGGGAACCATGCATGCCAACATGTACTGTGACATACTGAAGCAGAGCATGATCCCCTCCCCTCAAAGACTGGGCCGCAGTTTTTTTTATTTTATTTTTTCACAAAGTTGTCACTAAATGATATATTGCTCAAACATGCCATGGGCATATGTGAAATTACACCCCAAAATACATTTTGCTGCTTCTCCTGAGTATGGGGATACCACATGTGTGAGACTTTTTGGGAGCCTAGCCGCGTACAGGACCAGTGGCGGTGTGTCCATAAGGGCGCACGGGTGCCACCCCTTCTTTACAGCCACCCCCTCCATGACCAATGGATAAATTCATGCATAGCATAAATCTATCCATGGCCGCCGCTGCCACCCCTTATCCAGGCGCCTGGCCCCTTTTCGGGTGCCGGGCGCCTGAATTACAGCGGCAGAGGGTGTTTTTGAAGCACCTGATTAGAGCCATAGGCTCTAATAGGCCTCAAAAAATTTGACCTGCGAGGGCCAAGCATGTTCATCCAGTGAAAGTGAAATAATATTCGCTTTCCTAACACTGAACCTCCTCTCCGCCAATTAGGTGCTTGGGTCTGTTACGCGTCACCTGATTGGCTGAAACAACAGGCGCTGTGATTGGACGCCTATCAGGAGGAGAGGACGGGAGGGGAGGCATGGAGGACACCGCTCACCGCCGTCACCCGCTGCCCCATCAAGACAGGGTAAATGCCGGGCAGACGGCGAGCGGGCGGGGGGGGTCGGTCACAGTGGCGGCATTCGATGGGCACAGTGGCAGTGTTTGATAGGCACAGTGGCTGCATTTGATGGGCACAGTGGCTGTAATTGATGGGCACAGTGGCTACTTTTCCAAAATGGGGTCATGGGGGGGGGGGGTTGTGCTACCTGAGCATTTCATGGCCTCCGAAACTGTGAGAGGTAGTGAGGAGTGAAATCCAGAATTTACGCCCTTAGAAAGCCTGAAGGTGGTGATTGGTTTTTGGGGTCCTGTACGTGGCTAGACTGCCAAAAAGTCCCACACATGTGGTATCCCCGTACTCAGAAGCAGCAGAATGTATTTTGGGGTGTAATTTCACATATACCCATGGCATGTTTGAGCGCTATATCATTTAGTGACAACTTTACATATTGTCATTTTCCCGAAACTTCTGGCAAAACATTACATTTTCCATGACTCAATATGCCTCTCAGCAAACAGCTTAGGGTGTCTACTTTCCAAAATGGGGTCATTTGGCGGGGGTTTGTGCTATCTTGGCATTTCATGGCCTCCGAAACTGTGATAGGTAGTGAGGAGTGAAATCAAAAATTTACTCCCTTAGAAAGCCTGAAGGCAGTGCTTGGTTTTTGGGTTCCTGTATGCGGCTAGACTTTTCATTTTTCAATCACTTGTGACAAAAAAATAAAATGTTCTATGTGCTCAACAAGCCTCTCAGCAAATTCATTGGGGTAATTTGGGGGGTTTTGTACTGCCCTGCCATTTTAGCACCTCAAGAAATGAGATAGGCAGTCATAAACTAAAAGTTGTGTAAATTCCAGAAAATGTACCCTAGTTTGTAGACGCTATAACTTTTGCGCAAACCAATAAATATACGCTTATTGATTTTTTTTACCTAAGACATGCGGCTGAATGCTTTTTGGCCTAAATGTATTACTAAAATTGAGTTTATTGTATTTTTTTTTATAGCACAGTAGAAAATATAATTTTTTTTCAAAATTTTCAGTCTTTTTTTGTTTATATTGCAAAAAATACAGATCAAATACCGCCAAAAGAAAGCTCTATTTGTGGGAAAAAAAGGACACAACTTTAGTTTGGGTACTGTATTGCAGGATTGCGCAATTACCAGTTAAAGCAGCGCAGTGCCAAATTGTAAAAAGTACTCTGGTCAGAAAGGGGGTAAAACCTTCCGGGGCTGAAGTGGTTAACCATCTATAACACAAGTTGACCAGTGGAAGTAACAGCTAGACACAACAGATCTTAAAGGTATAACAAATTAAGCTCTTCAAAAAAAAATGCGTAATCTCTCACCTTCTTACAAATTGGCCATTGTCAGAAAAGGGTAATAGTACAGCTGGTGTTCTTGATTTTTTTTTTATTATAGTACCGCACTGCATTTTCCTAAAAGTGTAATAAAATTTCACAGCAGAGTGCATCAAAACACTTTAAAACCAAAAACTCAAATTCCATCAATATCCTCTCTGATCTCCATATGTGTTAGGTGGGAATTTTCTAACATCAGGACATTATACAATACTTGAGTAAGTAGCACTTTGAAAGAACTAAGTTTATTTAAATGTATCTGCTGCCCTCACTCCCAGCCATTTTATGATCTGTGTGCAGGATGGGGCACAATGTTGAAGCTAGTGGTACCGCTCTGTGTCCTGCACTTTGATAACACTAATGCCCCGTACACACGGTCGGACTTTGTTCGGACATTCCGACAACAAAATCCTAGGATTTTTTCCGACGGATGTTGGCTCAAACTTGTTTTGCCTACACACGGTCGCACAAAGTTTTCAGAATTTCCGATCGAGTAGCCGTTTCAGTCTCCTGACCTCAATATCATTGAGACACTCTGGGGGCAAGGCAGCCCAAGAATTTACAGTAACTGGAAGCTTTTTGGCAAGAGGAATTGGCAGCTTTACCATCTGAAAAGATAAGGAGCCTCATCCACAATTACCACAAAAGACTTTAAGCTTTCATTGATGTTAAAGGGGGCAATACACGGTATTAAGAACTGGGGTATGTAAACTTTTGTATGGGTAATTTGGGTAGTTTCTGTAGCCATTATGATTTAAAAAGAGTAAATACAGTTGATTGATAATAATTGGCTTCAGCCAAACACTAACCATGAGTGAAAGAAATGTTTTTGTGTTATCATTCATATTCTCTGAAAAATGGCCAAGAAATCATAAATTCTGGCAGGGTATGTAAACTTATGAGCACAACTGTAGCATCATTAATTAGGAGCAGCCAAATAACCGGTCAGCTAAGCAGTAAAGGGCAGTTAACATTTATGTCCCGTACACACGATCGGACATTGATCGGACATTCCGACAACAAAATCCATTAATTTTTTCCGACGGATGTTGGCTCAAACTTGTTTTGCGTACACATGGTCGCACAAAGTTGTCGGAATTTCCAATCATGAAGAACGCGGTGACGTACACCACGTACGACGAGACTAGAAAAGGTCAGTTCAGAATCAAGCGTGGCACCCTTTGGGTTCCTTTTGCTAATCTCGTGTTAGTAAAAGTTTGGTGAGAGACGATTCACGCTTTTTCAGACTCGTGGCTTTCAGACCATTTTCTGCCGTTCAGTTTGTGCTTGTGGGTTTGTATCTGCTCTTCAGTGCGTGCAGTCAGTTCGTATCAGAGTTTTCTGTGTGATCTTGCCTGCTCGTTGCTGTTTTTCAGGTCGCTCTTCACAGGCCTTACTGTACTTCAGTGCGTTCTGTTTCTTCGTTCTGAGCAGCCGACCGTTTTCTAGCCATGTTTCGTATGCGTACTCCTCGTAGAGTTCGTGCTGTGCGGGGGCTTGGTGTTGGGGTCCTGACCTTGACACAAGTCCAGTCCATGAACAGGGTGGGGAGGAGTTCATGGACCAAGAATTGGTTGCTTCAGCGTGACCAGTTCTGTCATATGCCTTTGCTCCGTGAGATCCGTGAGAATAATCCTGATGATTTCAGGAACTTCTCCGGATGACGGACCCCGTGTTTCACCGTTTGTTGGCTTCGCTGACCCCCTATATCAGCAGGCAGGATACCTGCATGAGGCAAGCCATCACTCCGGAGCAGAGGTTGGTCGCTACCTTGCGGTATTTGGCCACAGGGAGAAGTCTGCAGGACTTGAAGTTCTCGACAGGCATCTCCCCCCAGGCTCTGGGGATCATTATCCCAGAGACCTGTTCTGCCATCATACAGGTCCTTCAGAAGGAATATATGAAGGTAAGATTTTTATCCTTTAATATCACATTTTATTGTATTGAATGTTTGCTAATATATTGTATTTCTTTCCTCATTCCCTAATGACCATGATTGTAATATGCTGTGAATGTCCCCTTTGTTCTCATGCATGCTGGATTTTTATGTAATTATTATTTTAGGTCCTTCATACATATTTGCCCTTCAATAACCTCTCCAGCATGGTGTCTCCTGCCCTATATTCACCTCATGTAGTCACTTAACATTGTATTTTTTCTGCTCCATAGTAGTGCTTTACCCCAAACACCCCCTAAAATGTTTGGTAATGTTATTTTTGATTTAAATTCAGGCAAAGTGCCAGAGGCTTTTTTTTGTGGTGTCCCCAAATTTTTTGTAACCCTCCCTCCCCCAACTGCTAAGTCAGCTGATCCCAATTCTCTATCCTCAATCATCTATCTGCTGACTTTGCCAATCCCATACACACTATACCCATCTATTTTGTGCTCAGATTTATGGATGAATTCCCCAAAGCATGTAGTGCAAGGGCCTGCCTGTATACTTTCCAATGGTACTGTTTAAAGTTTTTGTATCCTATTATTATCTTGATAGGTAATATCAGAATGACCAAATGTGCTCAAATGTGTACAGTGTGTATTTCTATCTTTGTATTCAGACACTTCTTACCTGTCCAGTGGTCTGCCAATAGTGTAACTAAGGAGGGGCTGTTCCAAGTAAAACCCATTATTTAGGCATTCATCTCTCAATGAAGTGAAGAGGGTTACCTGTCCAAGAGTCCCCCCCCCCCCTATAATGTTAGAAATGGCCCATGAGAGGGGGGGGGGGAATATGATAGGTGTACCTTATACTTTGGTGTTGTTAAATTCCCCTTAATAAATGCTATCTGGAGGTTGGCCCATAATGTTTGTGTCTAATCTGCTTGCCATGTTTCTGTGAAAAAATAGTAATGTTTATTGTTTTTTCCTCAACAGTTTCCTTCAACGCCACAGGAATGGCAGACTGTGGCCTCCCACTTTGCCCAGCGGTGGGACTTTCCTAACTGCGGAGGGGCAATTGATGGGAAACACGTCCACATCGTCCCACCACCCAACTCGGGGTCGTACTATTATAATTACAAGGGGTTTAATAGTATAGTGATGTTGGCGGTGGTGTCGGCTTATTACGAGTTCCTGTATGTGGACGTGGGGAAGAATGGCCGGATGTCCGATGGTGGAGTTATCACCCAGACGGAGTTCTACAGGCGTCTCCAGAATGGCAGCTTGGACTTGCCACCTCCAGAGGACAATGTTGAAGGTCTCCCATTTGTGTTCGTTGCTGATGAAGCGTTTGCGCTGGGGGACCACCTGATGCGGCCATTCCCGATGAGGACCCTCATCCCGGAACAGAGGGTTTTTAATTACCAGCTGGCCAGAGCCCGAAGAGTGGTGGAGAACACATTTGGAATCCTGGCCAGCCGGTTCCGATTATTTCTGACACCCATCCATATGGCGGAGTATAAACTGAACCATATAATACTTGCCTGCTGTGTTCTCCATAATTTTTTAAGAAAACATTCAGCAAACTATGCTGGCTCAGTTGGGCCTGAGGCCGGAATCCAAAATCCATCAACACTGACGGCGCTTGAAAGCGGCCGTCCTGGCTTGCCCTCCCTGAATGCCCGTGATGTCCGGTTACGATACCTGGAGTTCTTTGCGGGTAGGGGGGCTATCAATATGCCAGACAATCTGTGAAACCTTTTTCAAATAAAAAACAACCAAAAGAAATTCTTTGTGGACATTTACTGCTTGTGTTTGTTTTAGCTGACCCTGACAGAAATATGTTGAGTGCAGAAAATGTCGTGATTGGGTAACCTTATAAAAAACACTGTTGGCTGGTACTTCCTAAATGCAAAAACACATTTCACTACAAGTGCACTTGCAACTGCACTGAAACTGCACTTGTAGTGCAAAGTGTATTTGCTCTTAGGAAATAACCCCCATGTTTGCATAAAACAGCAATTACATCACCCCAAAAGTGTTGTAGTGTTGAGACAATAATCCACACATTCTTGAGTAAACAACTTTTTTGTAGCTGCACAATCACATGTGCATTTACCAAAGGTTTTTAAAACAAACCAACATGTTTGTTGTATAACAATTTTTGCTGTAGCATTATCAAAAATCGAAATGTCCTTTTCTGATAAAACAGGCCTGTGTAAAACCAACAAGAAAGCCAAAAAACTTGAACTTACAAAGTTCACATTAGGTAAACCTGAAGGCTATATCAGACATGAGTATTTAGGAACTGTGTTTGATATAGTGTTCAGATGGGGGTAAATCACCCCTGGAAAAGCCAAATTTGGAAGATGCACACCAATTTACGAATGTCAACATGTGCTATCTGCCATCAGGGGGGATCAAGGGACGTGTTTTGGGGGAGCAAGCCCTTCCTCACCGCTACTTTATAATTGAGGAAGGTGTTGCACCCCCAAAACGCGTCCATTGATCTCCCGTGATGTCAGATAGCACATGTTGGCACACTGTGTGCATCCTCCAAATTTGGCTTTTCAAAACATTGCAAAAAAAATTTAAAGATTGGACCACAATCCAAAAAGGTGATTTTGTGGCCTTTTAAATTCGCCCCAAAACATCAATGATGTTATTATTTTTTTTAATAACATCACTGATTTGTTGCTGGATGTTGTGCAATTCGAGATTACACCCCATGATCTCCCCGATCAGGATCTGGGCACTTTCAGAAGTAAATTGTTCTCTCTCCCTCACTTCATGATCACCTAAAAAGAGATAAAGAAAACAAAAACAGGTCTCAAAAATCTGCCACCATCCATCTCTTTTTATCTGAGTCTGTGGTCGCAGACACTCACCTGTTGTGGTGCCAATCTCCACCACATCTTCTTCTTCCTCCTGCTCTTCTTCTTGGGTTTGCGGTATTTCACCTTCTTCCAGAGGTGGGGGGTCTCTGGTCTCCTGGGATGAGGGGTGTCCGAGTCTTTTCTCCCCTATGTAAAACAAAAATGGTATACTTAGCACACAGATATTTGATGGCAGAACTAGAAATAGGAAACATTGCTTGGAAGTGGGGTACAATTGTCTATTTTAGCCGAGTTCCAAGATGTAATTTTCTTATTTACCTTTGTCAAGCTGCAATACTTTACCGGTTTAGTACAAAGTTCACAGATGTAGCCCCCCCTATAGTATACACTGGAGCACCTGTGTGGCCCCCCTAATAAAAATGGTGTTCTTGTGTCCCACACTAGTGCTCCAGTGTCCAGATGTGAAAACAGCTGCTCAGTGTCCTCTCCTTACACAGAATCTAGTTGGCATTTCATTCTAGTAACAAACCCATCTACACAAACAAATATTTGGCATCCAAGTAGGCCCAAAAAAAATGTGGGAAAATGCATATGGCCTAAACAATGGTGTTTTAGAGGCCCAAAGAAAAATGTTTGATACGAACGAATAATGGGCCCATGAACATTAAAGTTGCCCTTTTAAACGTTACAATTACTAAAAGCATATGGAGCAGAACGAACGTAAGAAAGACAGAAAGAATAGGAACACAGCACAACTACTTACTTTTTTGCAGCACTCTCCGGATCTTTCGGTACTGCTCTGGCTCTCTCAACTTCAGGTCCGACCACCGCTTCCGGAGATGATCTTTTGATCTTCGGACCCCGAAATTCCTCTCCAGACTCCTGACCACTTTCGCCATGATCTTGGCCTTTCGGATGTTCGGGTTGGGGTAAGGCCCATACTTCCCGTCATAGTCGGACTTCTTCATGATGTCCACCATCTCCAACATCTCCCCAAAGGATATATTTGTGGCCTTAAAACATCTCCTTCTGGATCGGGACGTGTCCGGATCCGGGCTTTCCTCCTCCTCCTCCTCGTTCCTGCAATTAGCACGCACCTGCTCTAACTCCGCCATCATGCTCTTCACTCACTGCGCCGAACGAAAAGGGGCGGGGAATAGACTAGAAAGAACGTCAGGGGTGGGCGGAGTTACACGCATGCGCAGTGTATATAAAGCGTAAGACGCGTGCGTATTATGTACAATCTGTGAGTGGAGGAAGGAGCATTGGACGCGCCGATCGTAAGAACGAAGGTAAGAGACAAACTTGTGCCTATACTGCTTCTACATTGAGGCCTATATTGTAACAAGATTAGGAGAGTTTGGTCTGACATTAGGCTTTGTCTTGTGTTGTGTCTTGCAGTGAACATGGATATGGTACTCAAAGATAATGACTTCATGTCAGTATTCATAGATATGCTAAGGGAGCTGCCCTGTCTGTGGGAGATTAACCACCCCCATTTCAAGAACCAAACAAAGAGGAAGGCAGCACTGGTGCAATTGTTGGTAATTGTGAAGCAGGTGATCCCCACGGCAGACATTACTTATTTAAAGAAATTAATTGGTGGCCTGAGGAGCACATATCTAAGGGAGCGCAAGAAAGTCCTGGATTCGCAGAGATCCGGAGCAGCAGATGACATCTATGTCCCCAGGATATGACAGGCTGCATTTTCTGGCAGGCCAGACTGAACCCAGGTCATCACTCTCCAGTCTTCCTTCCACGCTTCCTTCCCCCCCGGCTGAGGCTTCTGACGCCCAACCTGGGCCTTCCAGGCAACATGTGGAGGAGCCCAGATTGAGCCAGGTATAGCATTCCTCTAAATATTTCTGCTTGTCCAATCAATGATGTTAACTAGATGTTAGTTGGGAGTACTAATTTAGGATTGTGATTGATGATGCAAAACATTACAACCATGTCCCTTTTTCATACACAGGGAAGTCTCAGCCAGGAGGTGGCCGGGCCGAGCCGGCTGGCTGATCTGCAGGTCCTTCCACCCCCCCTGGAAAGAGAAAGTGGCAGGATGAGGAGTGCCCTAGAGGAGGCTACCGGAGGAGTCTTTTGGAGGGCTACAGAGGTCCTGGGAGCACGACACACCATGGAGGAGGACATTGCTGCCGTCATTGCATATAAAATGCAGAGGATGGAGGAGGGCCAACAAGTAATGTGTGAGGCCCTCATATCGGAGGCTCTGGAGAAAGGTATGAGGGGCCAAATTACACCTGAGACACACCTTTGTGATGGTCCTCCTCCTCCTCCTGCAGGTCCTCCTCCTCGTCCTCCCTCTCCTCCAGGTCCTCCCAGTCCTCCTCAAGGTCCTACTCCTCCTCCTGCCACATCTCCAACTGCACAGCCACAGCCCGGAAGGAAGCGTGTAAGGAAGACCAGAAAGTGAGGACCCTGGATCCAGTCTGGTCGGCCAAAAGATGCAGCCTCTTGTGGTACCACAGCCTGGGGACACAGATGTCATCTGCTGCTATCTGGATCTCTGTGAATCCCGGACCAGACTGCCCTCCCTTATATATGGACTCCTCAGGCCACCAATTTTGATGTTGAAGAATTGTTGTCTGCCGTGGGGGTCCCAGGCTTCGCTAATTTCTCATGTTGATCCAGTGTTGCCTTCCTCTTTGTTTGGTTCTGATACCTTAATAAAGGATTTTTGTTTTGAATTATACTCTCCTATGTGTTTTACTTCAAAAATGACAGTTGGTTTGTGAGGATTTGAGAGGGGATATGATTTCAATTTACAAATACTGTACTGGTGACCCCACAATAGGGATAAAACTTTTTCGCAGAAGAGAGTTTAATAAGACCCGTGGCCACTCATTACAATTAGAAGAAAAGAGGTTTAACCTTAAACTACGTAGAGGGTTCTTTACTGCAAGAGCGGTAAGGATGTGGAATTCCCTTCCACAGGCGGTGGTCTCAGCGGGGAGCATTGATAGCTTCAAGAAACTATTAGATAATCACCTGAATGACCACAATATACAGGGATATGTAATATAATACTGACACATAATCACACACATAGGTTGGACTTGATGGACTTGTGTCTTTTTTCAACCTCACCTACTATGTAACTATGTAACTATGATTCAGGTACATTTCAAATATACAATGTGAAATGAACAAGGGACACCAACAACAAACAATCTCCTTGAGATTAAATAATAAAAGATATCAATGGTGTTGGGGTAACTTGACACACAAAACACACACAAAAATATTCTGGAGTAAAAATAAAAATAACATTGAACAAAGATTAGCCTTGGAAAAAATCCTAACATTACAGAAAAAAAAAAGGCGTAAAATAAACAAAAAAAAAATATATAAAAAAAAAAATGTCAGATGTGAACTAATAACAATATATTGAGGGAATCCCAATAAAAATACACAAAGAAAAGTTTGTGAGAAGTGTGTGTGAATATGAGCAGCAAAACTACTTAATTCTTGTCACATTATAAAGAAGAAGAGAGTGCGCTGTATTAAACCATTTTTAACATTGCAGCGTGACGAAAGTGCTGTATCCATTGAGAACGCTAAGTTTACCAGAACGAGCTGTCCCGTGTCGGAATTTCTTCTGAGCATGCGTGGCACTTTGTGCGTCGGAACAGGCCACACACGGTCGGAATTGACACGATCGGATTTTGTTGTCGGAAAATTTTATCTCCTGCTGTCCAACTTTGTGTGTCGGAAAATCCGATGGAAAATGTCCGATGGAGCCCACACACGGTCGGAATTTCCGACAACACTCTGCGATCGGACATTGTCCATCGGAAAATCCGACCGTGTGTACGGGGCAAAAGAGCGGGGTCGCCTCTCCCCCATCTGCTCAACTGCCTCAGGCATTTACTTCTCAGAACCACCAGTTTTCCCTAAATGTCCCTGGAGTCTATGCAATGTCACAGGCAAAATGCTGCCACACTGTTTTGCAGCTGGTATGTATGGGGGAACAGGAGCCATACTAGGCCTAAGACTCTACAGGTTATTCAAGGACCGGCAGGCTGAGACGGTGCTGACCCCACTTCAACTTCATCCAGGCCAGAGGTAACCAACACGGTGAGCTGCAATAAGGCTCACAATCCCTTGGGTGTTCCCACTGGAGTAATAGACTGGGCACTGGAGGTACAGCAGTAGGAGGAACAGGAAAACTTCCTTCCTATTGTCTTAGACCATGCAACACCTAAAGAAAAAAGGCTTTCTGCCCTTTCAAGAAGATTGCTTTAGTTATAAAATTGTTTAAACAGGGAAAGCTCCCTTTTATGTACAACAAGTCACTACACACTTTTGTACAACACAGATTCATCCCTATGTTGTCCCCACATTTCTTATAGCTACTATTACATTTCTTTAAACTGGTGGCTTTGTTTCACTGCATTGTAAAACAGGACATATACGGTGGCTATCCTCATAGGTTTGGCTTTTGGTTGTGCCACTTATTCCTGTCACATTTTTTATTATTCTAGAAGTGAAAGAATCTCTGAAATAAATATAGAAAGTGCAGAAACATGACCATTGATAGTGCTGAGAGCTTAAAGCGGAGCTCCGCCGAATTTTTTTTTTTTAAAAGTCAGCAGCTACAAATACTGCAGCTGCTGACTTTTAAAACATGGACACTTACCTGTCCAGGGCGCCCGCAACGTCGACACCCGAGGCATGATGGGACACCCCTGCAATAGGATGTTGGCACAATAAAGGCAGCTCTGGAACAGACTGATAGCAACAGCAACAACTGACTGGTGTGGTCTAATTAACACAAATGTAAAAACTATATTTGAAATGATAAAAAACAATAATAACAATTTTAGAGATAAAATAAAATAAATTACAATTATGAAATAAGAATAGCAACAGTCAGAAATATTAGTAACAACAATCAGACAACAGCAAGGAAAGACAACTAGAAATATTAAACTTAAAGTGATTGTAAAGTCTCGTATTTTTTTCTATAAAAATAGCAAACATCTTATACTTACCTGCTCTGTTGCAGTGGATTTGCACAGGGCAGCCCCGATCCTCCTCTTCTTGGGTGCCTCTCCGGCTTTCCTGGCTCCTCCCTCCTGTTTATTGACCCCACAGCAAGCAGCTTGCTATGGGGGCACCCAAGGCACAAGGCTGCGGTTTGGCCCCACCCCCTCTTTCTCTCCTGATTGGCTAACTGACTTTGACATAGAATGCATTAAGATAAAAAAAAACTTCTGATTTTAGAATCACTTGTAAAGTAAAGCATTCTGAGCATACCCTACTTACCTAACATAGCTGTTGTGTTTTAAAAAATGATATTCTAATTGTGTCACTATGTGCCAGCACCAAGCTGAAAACAAAATAAACCATAGAATAGAAATATAAAAAATAGAAATAGAACCAAAAGACCCCAGGTGCTCTACCACGCCACAAAAAGCATTCCAGATCGGTTCCTGGATGCGTTTCTGCATGCGCGTTTTTAACGTGTTTTGACGAATAACAGTGCTTTTTTGTTGCGTTTTTAATGCGTTTCCGAAAGTATTCCAGATGCTTTTTTTTTTTTTTCATGTTTTGTTTCATTGTACTGGGGTCCGGTGCATTTTTGATGTGTTTTACTGCGTTTTAGTGCAGTCCAGTGCAGTAAAAATGCAGCATGCTCTACTTTTTTTTCTGGAACTGGAAAGCCCTGGAATTGACCGCACTGGTGTGAGCTATGCCATTGGAAACATATAACCTACTTTCTTTCATTTTTGATGCAGAAAAAAAAACTAAACTGCATGTGGTGTGAACTGGCCCTTAGTGTCCAAACAATCTCCTGTAACACATTTTTTTATGGTATCTTTACTCTTTTGCCACAGCTCCACCTTAGTGTTGCCTCTCTTTTTTGGTTAATGTTGCAGTGTTTTCCTCTAAATGAGTGTGAGAGAAGGGCAAAATCACTTTTTTGGATAATGCTCCAATGTTTCCCCTTTAAGTATGCTCCACAAACAGTTTTCTCCTCAATCCTCCAACTCGGTAGTCATGTATAAAAAAAGTAAGGAAGAAAGTGAGTGTGTTTTCCAAAAGGATTCACCCATAACTGTGTACAGCATTGAGTAAACTAATCAAGAATCTGGTGGGGCAGTCCCACCATATGTGTCTAAAGGATCTGTCTGTCCAGCAACCGAAAAAGCATTGAGGAGAATGGGTTTGAATTGTGCATAAAATCCTCAAGGGAACAAATTAACATTGCAGGAGGACCTTGTAGTTCGCTTCCACAGCAAGCACGTTGGATCCCATTTGACTGCATAAAAGGGGAGGGCAGTTGCCGCTCTTGCAAACAGTAAAGAATAAACCAAAGTTAGAAGGCCAGGACCTTCTGGTTTATTCAGGAAGGCAGCCTAAAAAGCCGTCAGAGAGGCTAGGTCAGCAGCATGTCAAGTTAGTTTATGCAAAAAATGCTTGATTTGAAGGTATTGGAAATCTTTGAGGATTCTTAAAAGGACAAATATCAAATACCAGAGTCATGTAAAAAGTGAGTAACAAATATATGTGGGTAGTGGTGTCCCTTTTTTCCCTGCCCCATAGCTTTGACACTGGTGGTTGCTAGGGACACAGTGGGTGCCAGCACCTGCTGCTACCTTAGGAACCATTGACAGCGGGAAGCTGCCATACAGTATATATACAAGTTGCAGAAATACTGTTTCTATATTAGATGCATAGGTCCTGTCCAACAGGGGCCAAATAGGTAAAAGATCACTAGAATGCTGGAACAACCAAAGTTAGGACTAAACCTAGGTTTGACTAGGTTCTACCTATCTGTACCATCTATTGCAAAATCTAGAGATCAACATTGGAGTGCAATATATTCCCAGAAAAAATTGCCTTAAATATTTTTGTGCCCAATATTTAATCATTTGCACTGGAAATGAAAAAGAACACCACCCTTCAATGCAAAATCTAGAAATCAACATTAGAGCACAATATATTCACAGAAAAATATTTTGGTGCACACATACACAGTATTTAATGAATTGTAGGACCTCCACTATCCATTGCAAAAACCTAGAAATCAACATTATGTGCAATATAAGTGTAATATATTCACAGACAAAATTTCCCCAAAGTATTTGTTAGGCCCACAAGCCTTTTTAATTATCTCTGTTATTTAATCCTATGTGTTGGGCCCCACCAGCCATTTTAGAATCCAGAAATGAAAATTGTTGTTTTTATTAAAAAAAATCACCCAAAAGATTGT
The DNA here is from genome assembly GCA_037952835.1 of Lithobates septentrionalis. Lineage (NCBI taxonomy): Eukaryota > Metazoa > Chordata > Amphibia > Anura > Ranidae > Lithobates > Lithobates septentrionalis. Next base: position 2,476,618 of record JBBDGP010000411.1, read on the forward strand.
AGTGCCTATGACTTCAGAATTTATTCATTTGTATGTGTCACTCTGCTAGTTAGGTAAATGTCATTCTTCTGGAGGAGCTCAAGGGATCCCCTCAAGCGTCACCCCCCCCCCCCCCGCTTCTCTTCTGGGCCCCTAGCTTGGCACTTCAGATACTCCTCAAGCTTCACCCCTGCTAACCGTCTCGGTCCCTGGCTTGACAACACACAAGGCTGCTCTGCAAGCGTCTCCTCCACTGGTTGGGTCTCTGACTTGATTACTGCCTGAAATTTCCAGATTCTCCACCGTGCCCTTCGGTTCCGGTACTTGCTTCAGTTACTCACTGTGGTCTCTGGCGATTGGTTCCTTCTTGGCGACAGCTTCCCTTCTACCTCCGACCACTGACGGGTTCTCTGGCCGAGTGAACTGTCAATCTTGTTTTGACTGCAAGCCGCAGTCCCAACCCTGTGCTACCCTCTTACTTCTGGATAGGCCCTCAAACAGCCTGGCAGCCAAATGCCCCCGGGGTAGGCCCAATCTCCAGCATAGCAGATGACACATCCACCCAGACGGCAGTCCGGGTGGTACAGAACACAGATCCCCTGACCTCACCCAAATATACAGACTCAGGGATTAAAGAAAACCCCTGCCCATTGGCTGGGACACCCACATACCCATAACCTGACCTTAGGCTACCCTTCTCATATCTAGTACCATCAAGTGCCCAGTCACCCAGTGGTAGAAGAGAAAAGTACAACAAGCAGTGGCGGTGTATCCATAATGGCGCGTGGGCACCGCCCCCTCTCTCCTGCCACCCCCTCTAGCACCAATAGATAGATTCATGCACTGCAGTATTTTTCAGTTTGTTTGCGCCCCCCCAAAAATTTTGAGCACCAGCCGCCACTGACAACAAGGTCAAACTTAGGGAGAAATCAATGGATCTCTAACAATTTAACTATGATAGCTACCCCTGCTAGAGAGTTTGGTGAGGAGCTCCCTGGCTAAACCCCAGGGCGCTACATCCTCCCCCTGCCCAAGAAACTACGTCTCGGAGTTTGCAGAAAAATAATTTGAGCTCCCAAGCCTGAAAGCAAATGTCCTGGCAAAAACTGGGATAGGTAGGGAAAGAGTTAACAGTATAACATACATTGGTATCACAAGAAACAGTTAGACACGTATGACATTCAAGTTTGAAAAATAGTTATGTACATTTTAAGGCAAGCAAGCAACAATGCCATCACCTAACTATCTATCTAATATATAGTCATAGCAAATATATATTGGTTATGCTTGTTGTCCGTCTAGATCTCTGTCTCTCCTTAGACAAGGATGACGCACCGACACAGCAGCCCCTGAAAGAGAAGATTCAGAACAATGCAAAAATGCATCCTACTCTTTAAGAACTTAGGACAATGTATATACAGTGATTTGAAATACTCCTCAGCCGAAGGCAGCATGAAAATGTAAAACCATCCTATACATGTCTACATTATTTATATTTTTGAAAGCAGGCCCCAATCTCTGTAAGAATGCCACCTCCTTCCATAATCAGTATAAAACTACAAACTTTCAGCAATACTTCGATCAGTGACAGTCCTGATATAGATGCGTGAGTTCAATATTTGAAAAAAATAGGCAATCATTTTCCTATCACAGCCAATTCTAACTAACTACATGTTCAATGTCCATGATCGGTTACCGTCCATCTGACTTCACTTCAGGTAGACCACACTTCCCAGCAATTCCCTTTTTTTCTCCAAAAGGAACTGCAGGCACAAGGCATAACGGCATTTCAAATAACAAGCAGTCAGGCCAAATTGCAAGAGACCACATTTCAGGACACAGGTCCCTTTGCAAGAATATCTTCAGTCTGCCTACATGGCAGCCAAAGACAGAACTTTCCTTATTCTTTTGCAGTCAACAACCTGCTGAAGTTCACAGATCGCTCCCCAACAACTTTACTCTTTTAGCCAACATGGCTCAAATGATTGTTCCCTGTAACTGCCGGCAGCATTCAGCCCAGCACACTCCTGGCGTTACAGCTTTCTTTATTTTCCCATTAGTAACATTTTAAATGGGCGTGCAAGGTAACTATCAGCAGAGCTTCCTTGACATCACACAACCCATATTTGTAATCCACAAGGTATCATATTGACAAGATTTCACCAGTAATATCTAGGATCCGGCAGTGTCACATTTTCTCCTTTGGCATTTATGGTGACAACGTGGTATTTAACATCTCGCTTGTCTGGCCTACAGAGGATAACATTTTCTAGATTGATTTGGCAGCCGTAGCCACAGTATCTCCCGGACAATTTAGGAGATAATTTTAGAAAGTCCACCTTGAGGGGTATTTGGAGGAATTCCCGGACGGCCTCATCCACCCACTGTATTTCCTTCTCCAAGATCTCCTCTTCTAAATGAGGAGGAATGTAAGGGTATAAATGACTGTAATTTTCTGCTACCATAATAATGATACGCTATATCTTAGACAGCCGAGGTAGGGTTTTAGGGTCTCTTTACCCAGATAGAACCCGAGCATCTGGGGCATGCTGTACTGGATACCCAGCAACCACCTCCAGCTTACGATCCGCTTTGGAACTCAGCATAGGCATAATAGGCCGGGCCGTGGAAGCCCATGGATTCTTTTGATCCTCCTCCAAGGACCTGGCAATGCTGATCAGCGGAGCTGCACTGTCTGACAGCATAATCTGCACACTTGCGGTAGTAGTAGCAGGTGTCTCGTCTCCCTGCACATTGCTGATTAACTCCTCATCACTCTCACCCCACTTTCCGAAGTAAGACAGGGTGTCCGAAAAGAGTTCCGATAAGTTATGGGACAGATCGTCCGAATTTAAGATAGTCGAACACTCCTCGGCCAGGAGATAATTTGTTTTAGCTTTCACCTTAGCTGGCACCTCTATATCAACTCCCTTCACGGCCACTGGCATCACCTCTCCCACAGACACACCCCGCTTACTGCTTGCTGACTTACCCAGCCCCAGGACTTTTGCTCTCGGGTAACCCAGTCATCAACCTGGCCCGACCTCGGCCTTTTAAAACAGTCAGTGCGCTGGGTCCTGGGGTAATCGCTTTGGTAGGGGTAGCAGCTTCTGGCACAACTTGGGTGTCAACCAGCAGGCTTTGGTTAATTTAATTTGTATAGTATTTTCCTGTATTGAAATTACACTGACCCTTCCTTTACATTCGGAGGGGGGGGGGCGCATTTTGCCACCGAATGACCTTGTGCCAGCACTGCTGTTACTTACTTGTTTGAATTATATGGTTTAGATGCAATGGGAGTTATTTACTAAAGGCAACTCCATTGGAAGTGCAGCCGCTGTAGATCTGAGGGGGACATGCAAGGAAAATAAAAATCAGCATTTGCAGAGTGGATTTGCCTTTAGTAAATCAACCCCTATATTTTTATTTTCAAATACCAAATCTTCTCAACCCTTACTAGCTGCCTGTGCGTAACCTATGGCTCATTCACAGCATGTACTGTACACAGAAATGAATCACTTGTAGTAGGCCCCATTTTTAACAAGACACCCATCAGCTATTGTAAAATCTAGAAATCAACATTGTATTGCCATGTATTACCCACCATCAATGGCTGTAAAATCTAGCAATCAACATTACAGTGCCATTTATTCCACCCAAAAAACTACAAAAGATTGCTGTTCCCAGTAATATAATGTATATGCACACAAGCACCAATCTGAATAGGGCCACCGGCCAACATTTTTAAATTTAGAAATCAACATTACTGTATCATATACTTCAAGAAAAAAGCAGTCTAAATATTGTAGTGAGCATGTTCCCAGAAAAGTGCTAACAATGATCAGATCTTTCTATTCATGTAAATTCTTTATCCCAAAAGGAAAAAAACAGTTTGCTGTAACTGCTCCTGAAGCATTGGCTTCAATTAGTGCATGTATTTAAATCTGCTAGTACATCTAACACTCTGCTGCTGTTCAAAAGTGTCCCCTGTGCTCATTCATCCAGAGTGGGGGTGCTCAAATACAGAAGGTGTGTTACTGGCCAAATCCTCAGATGAAAGCAGAGAGAAAAAGTCAAAAAAAAAGAAAAAACCAAAAGAAAAACGGATTCGGCACCACATCTAATGATTGGTAAGCTGCAAAATATTACATTTTTTAGTTATGGGTTTAATAACACTTTAAGCCCCAATTTAACTGGTTGCCGACCAGCCGCCGCAGTTTTACTGCAGCAGAATGGCACAGCTGGGCAAAACAACGTTACCTTACATCTCTTCGCCTTTTGGCCACCAGGGGCACGCGTGCGCAGCGTGTGCCCGGAGCCGATGCGAGTGCCCAGTTGGCGCGATGACCACCGGGCACCCACGATTGCTCGTGACAGAGCGAGAACCGGGATCTGTGTGTGTAAACATACAAATCCCGGTTCTCTCAGGGGAGAGGAGACAGATCGTGTGTTCATACTATGTATGAACACCGATCTCTCTCTCCTCCTAGACAGTCCCATCCCCCCTATGGTTAAAACACAGTGAGGGAGCACAGTTAACCCCTTGATCACCCCCCAGTGTTAACCCCTTCCCTGCCAGTGACATTTATACAGTAATCAGTGCATTTTTAAAGCACTGATCGTTGTATAATTGTCAATGGTCCCAAAAATGTGTCAAAAGTGTCCAATTTGTCTGACGCAATATCGCAGTTCAAATAAAAATCACAGATCGCCGCCATTACTAGAAAAAAAAAAATTATAATAATAATAATAATAATAAAAATGCCATAAATGTATCCCCTATTTTGTAGATGCTATAACTTTTGAGCAAACCAATCAATATACGCTTGTTGCCATTTTTTTTTTTTTTTTTTACCAAAAATATGTACAAAAATACATATCGGCCCAAACTGAGGAAAAAATTAGTTATTTTGAAAAAAAATGTGGGATATTTATTACAGCAAAAAGTAAAAGATAGTGTTTTTTTTTTTTTCAAAATTGTCACTCTTCCTTTATTTATAGCGCAAAAAATAAAAACCATAGAGGTGATCAAATACCACCAAAAGAAAGCTCTATTTGTGGGGAAAAAGGACGTCAATTTTGTTTTGGTACAGCATAGCATGACTGCGCAATTGTCAGTTAAAGCGACCCAGTGCCGTATCACAAAAAATGGCCTGGTCATTGAGCAGCCAAATCTTCTGGGGGTTAAACAGATATGACCAACAGGCATTTTTAAATCTTGAAATCAACATTACAGTATATATTTTTTCCTGGATAAACACACCAAACATTGTGGTGCATATGTTCCCAGTATTAAATAGATTGTGCCCAAGCCTCAGTTTGAACAGGGCCACTAACATCCATTTTTAAATGTAGAAATCAAGATAAAGTTATCATGAAGTCCCAGAAAGAAAAAACACCCCAGATATGTTACCAGATTTAATTTATTTGCACACAATCATTAATTTTAACAGTACCACCAACAACCATTTTTAAATGTAGAAATCAAAAATACAACATTATACAAAATTTGGGATTTTCTTTTTACTTTCACTTTCAATAATAATGGTAAACAGGACAAATAGAGAGGGTGAATCTCCCTAATGGGGCACAGGAAGCAGTAACAACTGATAGGTGTTCAAATCCATTTCCACTCTATTCATCTCACTCTATCGGGTGGCGCGCTCTGTGATCACAGTGTCTTCCGGACACTGTTGATCGCAGATTGAGGGAAAAAGTCAATCAACGGCTCTTTACCACTTGATCAGCTGTGTCCAATCACAGCTGATCACGGAGGTAACAGATGCCGGTTTCCGGTACTCCTTTCCTTACGATGTCCACTGACATCGTGAGGAACGGAGAAGAGAGCCGATAACAGGCTTCTGTAAAAGGGATATGTACACTAATAATCAAGGCACTGATTATCAGTGCAGCTTATCAGTGCCCATCAGTTCAGCCTATCAGTGCCCATCAGTGCAGCATCATCAGTGCCCATCAGTGCAGCCTCATCAGTGCACATCAGTGAAAGAGAAAAATTTACCAGTTTGCAAACTATGAAAAAGTTTTGTTTTTTTTCCAAATTTTCGGTCCTTATTCGTTTATTTAGCAAAAACTAAGACCCAGTGGTGATTACATACCACCAAAAGAAAGCTCTATTTGTGTGAAAATAATGATAAACATTTTATTTGGGTACAGTGTTTCATGATCACGCAAATGTCATTCAAAGAGCGACAGCGTTGAAAGCTGAAAATTAGCCTGGGCAGGAAGGGGTGAAAGTGCCGAGTAGGCAAGTGGTAAACAATTTTTACTAAACAATAACCCCCTTCCTTTTTTTTTTGAGACCTAATTAAAATTAGAAATTTTTTTTTGAAAAAGTATCCCCCACAGGCTAAAAAAAATCAAGGTGAAATACAGCAGCAAAATATCAAATGAAGTTGTTGCTGTGATACACACAGAAAGGTATATCTGCCAAGACAAATACTCTGAGATATATCCAAAATATAGGAGAGGGCAAAATACATACTCTGTCTTAAAGAGGAGGGCCAGTCAAAAAAAAAAAAAAAAATTAAAAGTCAGCAGCTACAAATACTGCAGCTGCTGACTTTTAATTGGACACTTACCTGTCCCAGGGTCCAGCGATGCGAGGGATCGAAGCCCCGCTTGTCTCCCCCTCCGTTCAGCAGCGCCGGCATTGCAATTGTGGGCGCCGGGCTGTGGCTTCACAGCCTGGCACCCACTGCACATGCGCGAGCGGCGCCGCACGCCGTGATTGGCCGCTCAGTCACCTGGGACCTGTAGTGGGTCCCAGATGATTGACAGGAGGGAGGGAGCAGAGCGGAGCCCTTCCTGTGCCGAGGGGGAAGTGATGTCACCAGCCCAGGCACTGAAAGAGGCAGACTACGAGGGACCTAGAGGTGAGTACAAAAAAAAAATATCCAAATTTTTTTTTTTTTTTTTTAGGATTTTTCATGTAGTTTTTTTTTTTGGGTGGAACCCCACTTTAAATAAATATAGACTTTTTTGAAATGACCATCAGCATGTGCCTGTTCCTGATAACACGCTGAAAATCTCTCCCTGCTGTAACACTTCTGAATAAACTGCATAATTGTGTTTGTGTTTTACCATGTGTAAAAATAGAGATATATTTTTTCAGCTATCAGCACCGGATTTTAACTCTCCCTGTAAAAGCTTCCAAATCTCCCCTAATCTGCTAGACAACTGTAGAACACACTGTGGGGGTTATTTACTAAAGGAAACTCCACTTTGCACTGCAAGTGCACTGAAAGTGCACTTGGAAGTGCAGTCGCTGTAGATCCGAGGGGGACATGCAAGGAAAATAAAAAACAGCATTTTAGCTTCCACATGATTGGGTGATAAAATCAGCAGAGCTTCCCCTCATTTCAGATCTACCCCTTAGATTTAGAGCGACTGCACTTCCAAGTGTACTTTTAGTGCAAAGTGGATTTGCCTTTCGTAAATAACCCCCTGTATGTCTGTGATTGCATGTAAATATAGAGAGACATTTATAGGGCTTTCCCTAACTACTCCATATCATTTGTAACACATAATGAACAAAAGCTCTTAAACAGTGATGGCCCATGCATTGTGGGCACACGGGCGCCGCCCCCCCATCCATGCGGATTCCTATGGCAGGGGTGGTACTTTTTGAAACACCTGATTAGAGCCAGAGGCTCTAATAGGGTTCAAAATAGGGTGGGCTCGGGGCGCAGAGAGTGCACCCTGATCCCACCCAATTGTGTGATGATAGCGAATTCATTTTCGCTATTTTCACACCAACCTTCCTCCCCGCCAGTCAGGAGGCAGAGCGTCAGACCTGTTTCCTGATTGGCCAAAGCGTCAGGCCACCCTATTGGATGCCTGGTGCTTAGGAAGAGGAGTGGAGTAGACACACGCTGGAGCGGAGGCCGCCGCCGCTCTGGTGCCTTGGAGAGGAGCTGCTGCGGTAAGTCCCCTCTGTCAGAGCCACGCACGCAGGGGGTTGGGGTGCTGCCAGAGCAACGAGCTCCGTGAGTGGGGGGGTCAGAGGGCACAGTGGCTGCATATGATGGGCACAGTGGCTGTATTTGGTGGGCACAGTGGCTGCACGATGGGCACAGTGGCTGTATTTGGTGGGCACAGTGTCTGCATATGCTGGGCACAGGGGCTGCATTTGATGGCAAATTGGCTGCATTTGATGGGCACAGTGGCTGCATATGATGGGCACAGTGACTGCATTTGATGGGCACAGTGGCTGCATTTGATGGGCACAGTGGCTGCATTTGATGGGCACAGTGGCTGTATTTGATGGGCACAGTGGCTGCATATGATGGCACAGTGGCTGCAATTGATGGCACAGTGGCTGCATTTGATGGGCAAAGTGGCTGAATTTGATGGGCAAAGTGGGTGAATTTGATAGGCACAGTGAGGCTGAAATTGAAGGTTTTTTTTTTAAGTATTTTTCAGAATTTTTCAGTTTGTTTGCACCCCCGAAAAAATTTTGAGCACCAGCCGCCACTGCTCTTGAGACTCCTGACTTTTATAGGTGGGGGTTGGCACATTGTAACTCTTCTATGATTGACCCTTCCAAGCTACATGACCACAGTTTAGAGGCCAGAAAGTTCATGAGTCGTAATGGTTGGTTTGGCAGTGAATGATTGCAATAGTTCACCATTTTCTCAAACTGCGAAAGGTTTGGGACAAACTCATGGATCTACTGTCTCTATCGTGCTTGAGGAAATTGGCCTTAAAGTATAACTAAAGGCAAACTTTTTTTTTCGTTTTGGATAAAGGATAAATGCCAAAAGGCTTCTCCACAGTAAAAGATTTGAAAATGTGGAATATACTCTCTCAAAAACTAGTTCTGGCCAGCTCAATTTTTAAAAAAAGAACTGGATGCATTCCTAAATGCACAAAACATAAATGGATAATAACAACATTTATAGCTAATAACACCAATATCCAGGGAATATCCAATTGCCTTTTAGGGAATCAGAAAGGATTTTTTCCCCAATGTAGAAAATCAGATAATGCTTTATAAGGTTTTTTTTTTGTCCACTGGCTCAAATGTGGCTAACTGTGGGTATAGGATTCCATAGACAGCAGATGCTTAGACTACGTCCATGCTGCTCTGCTGTCATCGCAGACCAGGTAAATAAAACTATTGCTTTTGCATCCGGAAACCCATACAGAAGCAGAACAAAAGTATTCTACTGTAAAAAAAGAAGCCCTAGAATCTGTATGATCACAGAAAAATGGAAACCATAACTGAGGTTGAGAGGTCACCTTTTGGATTGTCCACTGCCTTAAACTTCACTGGTAACCACAAACGGGACTAACAAGAGCAGGAATGCAAAAAGCCAGATGGTTTGCAATGCTACTACATTATAATTACACAATAAAATACAAACAAGGTTTAAAAAATATTATTGCTGATTGTTTGTCAAGGTTACTCTTACCCACAGCTCTCAGTACACAGGATGTCATTGTTGAAGTTGTTGCATTTACTGATATAGATGATAAAGGTGTATTTATTAAAAAAAAATATCTGCATAACTTTTCATTCATCAAAACATCATGTAAATTAGTTCCGTGTGAATAGATCTAAATCAAATGTTCTCAGGCTATATTCTTAGCTGTTTGAATGTGTGAAAGCGGAAAATACTGCATTATGGCTACTAGATGGCACCAAGGAGCATACATATTTCCTTTAATTGTCAACACCATCTAGGAGGTTGCTATTGCTTAATTCTGTGTCAGGTGCAGGTATGGAGACCGAGATGCTAAGAGGGCTCCCCTTGTGGCTAAGCGCAGCATGGCCCTGGAGTTGGGAACAGGGAGCGCGGTGCTCAAAGAAGCACGGTCTGCCAGGTGTTTGCTTGTAGTCAGATGAGCTGATCACCGAAGGATGACTGTAGCGGGCTGGTAGCAAATGCTGTACTTGTGATGTTGGTAAGAGGAGAAACCAGGAGCCAGGTCAGAGGTCATACAGGGTAAATCAGGTCAGGAGCATAAACAGGGACGAGTCAAAGTCATACACAGGAGACAGGAACAGAACTGAAGTCCAGATGCAGGCCAGAGGTTCGGAGGATTTACAGGGTATCAGGGAGCGAGGTCAAGGCAAGCCGGATAGAAAACGGGTAGTCCACAGATCAGAATACAGAATCACAAGGTACAGCTGAGATAATCGAGGAATGTTCAGTCTTTAGTTGCTGGTTTTAATAGGGCAGCTGGCGCCAGCGTCGGTCACGGCAATTGTGCGCATCCGCGCACGAGTCGTATTGCGTATCCGTACACGCGTCGTATTGCGCATCCGTGCAGGCGTCATATTGCGCACGCGCGTGCACCAATCTGCGCCACGCGCTCCTGCACGCACCTGGACTCTCTGTGGATGCCCATGTTGGATTTGGGTGACATTGCCGGTCCTGCGACAGCCATGTCCTTAACATTCTGCTTCTAAAATGCTGGTTCTACTCACCCAGAACAAATATACAGAACAGGAGTTTAGACTTCACTTTGACTTTTCTGATGTACATGCTTAGCCTGGGTCAGTGTCTCATAAAGTATCGGAGTCAATTGATCAATATGCAACCAGATAGCTATCATTTCCAGCCATAGCCATCTCCGTAATTCGCACAGGAAAGGCCTTCTATAAACTTAGTAAAGACTGGTTCTCTTTATAGAATAATCTCGTCTGCCCTTACTTAACCTGCATATTTTAAAGAACAGTCACTTCCTGTAGACATCCACATTCAATATTCTAGTCTGATGACGAATAAACTTTTCAAGCTTATCTGAACATCTGTCACATTTCAAGCTTTGATATGATCAAATAATCGCCCAAAACAGTCAGATTCATTTGTATCAAAAGATCTTTCATGGCTATGCTTAGATACCTTTATAGTGGCTACATAGAAGCAGATCTTCCATGGACTACAATGAAAGTTCTGAAATCTGCCTCAAAACAATTGCTAACTCCGCTGGATATGTTATTAATGCAATTAAACTATTGTATCATATGCTTTTCATACTATGTCTATGCATTTATATATCTTTTTAAGGATTATATGAAGAAATACTGTAACAATTAAATAAGCCTGGCTCAGGTAAATGTATTGGTTTTGGTTTCTTTTTGAGCTGCAGTTGTTGGATAGGATCTTTACCTGGTTAGCCTAAACCTTCTGATAAAAGTACAAAATAGGTAGTGCTCAAATGGCAGGAGCCGTTCAGAAGGTATTTGATCACCAAAAATATCAGACTGCATCCAACTTTATTTAAGACAGACAAAGCAGGCTGCAGCCCTTCTTTGACTGCCCCACTCCAAGTCTTATGCAATAAGGGCTTGATCTTTGGTCAGCACCCCAATTTCCAGAGGCGGGAAATTTTCATGCAGCCATAAAGCGGTGATGTTTCTTTAACCGCTTCCGGACCAGCCACTGCAGTTTTACTGCGCTAGGTTGGCTCCCCTGCGCGAAACCACGTAACTGCGGGGTCTGGATAGCAGGCGTGCGCGCACCCACTGCACAGCGGGGGTGCCGATGCTGGTGGCCAATGGTCGCGATGACCACCGACCATAAGCTGGAGACACAGAACAGGGATGAGTGTGTGTAAACACACACTTCCCTGTTCTGTTCTGACAGGAGTGACAGATCATGTGTTCCTATTAGCTAGGAACCACGATCTGTCACTGCCTGTAGTTAGTCCCTCCCCCTTCAGTTAGAATCACCTCCCAGGGAACACAGTTAACCCCTTCACCGCCCCCTAGTGTTAACCCCTTCAGTTAACCCCCCGCCAGTGACATTTTTACAGTAATCAATGCATTTTTAATCGCACTGATCGCTGTATTAATGCCAATGGTTCCAAAAATGTGTCAAAATTGTCCGATGTGTCCACCATAATGTCGCAGTCACGATAAAAATCACAGATCGCCGCCATTACTAGTGAAAAAAAAATAATAATAATAATGCTATAAATCTATCCCCTATTTTGTAGACACTATAACTTTTGCACAAACCAATCAATATACGCTTATTGCGGGTTTTTTTACCAAAAATATGTAGAAGAATACATATCGGCCTAAACTGAGGAAAAAAAAAATTTTTGTATAGTTTTGGGGGATATTTATTATAGCAAAAAGTAAAAAATAATGCGTTTTTTTCAAAATTGACGCTCTTTTTTTGTTTATAGCGTAAAAAATAAAAACCGCAGAGGCCATCAAATACCACCAAAAGAAAGCTCTATTTGTGGGGAAAAAAAAGGACATCAATTTTGTTTGGGTACAATGTCGCACGACCACGCAATTGTCAGTTTAATCGATGCAGTGCCTAATCGCAAAAAGTGCTCTGGTCAGGAAGGGGGTAAATTCTTCCGTGGCTGAAGTGGTTTTATGTCTATTGAAAACTAAACTTGTCACATAACAATTTGCCAGTGTTTGGGTTTTTTGGCATTATATATTTTACTTACCTGCTATTTTTGTTTAATACACATTGACTGCAACACATGTGCATTGAAGTGTACAATCCTGATCCATTTCTGAAATCTGTAAGAGTAACATCATCAGTGGTCATCCAATGAGTGCAAGAACATTACGGTCTCAGAAGAAGAGTATAAGAACATGACTCCAATGGCAGAGGGGTGATTTGGAGCTCAGATTTCTCATTGTTAGAGGGAGAGTACACCCAATGTGTGCTATAATGCCATAATGTGCAAGAATGCTGTGCCTGGCAAACCCCTCCCCGAAACCCCCAGTTAAAATTTAAAATTAAAAAAAAAGAAAGAATAAAGATTTCTATAAATTCTAACAAAAAATTAAAACCGTTATAAAAATATAATATTGCATAATAATAATAAGAATGACCCCAAACCAGTTTCCCTGCATAGATATGTTCACCGACTGGAGAATAGTAGAAGACATGACTTTTCATAGAGATACATTTCCACATTCTATGACAGTAGTGACAATGGTTGCTTGGTTTAGTGGTGACAATTAATAGACACCTCTGCAGAGAACTAATTCTAGATTTACAGCTGTCCTTTAAATTAAAGCACAGTGATAATTTCATAAAAATGTATTTTTTTTTCTTTCCTACTGTACTTTAAAATCATAATAGATGATTTTGTTACAGCCCTTTAAATACCCTAATGTCTCCTGTGCCTGGAAGTCCACACGTTTGCAAATCACATTAAATTACAAATGTATTGCATAGCAGTTTTTTTATGCTATGTGGTCCAGGTCACCCAATAGTGACATTTTTTTTTATGTAAGTGGAGCCTAAACGGACTGTGTAAGCCCTTTGCTTCTTATAATTTTTCAGTACCAAGGAGTTTCTGGGGACACTACAGTAGCAAGGATTGCTTCCTTTCCAGTGATCATTGCAATTATGTACCAGGAATTGTAGATATACAAATTATTAGCAAGGTTCCCTAAGGCCAGAAAGTTATTTTAAGCATTCCTCTATGTTAAAATGGTTGAGAAAGGCTATTGCACACTATTTTGTGTATTACATAGCCTGACCAAAGTATTTATTTTCCCAGCAGTTGCTCATTTATTTGTGTTTTGCAGCCCTTCGAAAAGGAAGTTCTTCTTTAAAGGCTAAGTTCACCCTTGTTCACCTTTTTTTTTCTAAATTACAGCTCCCCTATGTACCAATATAGCATTAATGTTCTACACAGGCTTACCTCACTTTTTTCATAGCTGTTTAAACACACTGCTTGATTACTTCTGTCTTATTTCCTGGACAGACTTTAGGTCATGAACCAGGAAGGAGTTGACCAGCTGATCTCATTAGCACATAGCCTGCATCATCTACCCTCAGCTGGTCAACTCCTTCCTGTGTCATGACCTAAAGTCTGTTGAGTAAGTAAGGCAGAAGTAATCGAGCAGAGTGTTTAAACAGCTATGAAGAGAGTGAGGTAAACCAGTGTAGAATTAATAGAAAGCCGTTTCATTTTTGCCAAATAAGTACATTCATGCTATATTGGTACATAGGGGAGCTGGAATTTAAAAAAAGGTGAACAAAGGTGAACTTAACTTTTTTTTTTTTTTTAAATCAGAAAGGTTTTTATTGAACTTTTGTTTAACTCCTTCCCGACCGGCGCACGCCGATGTACATCGGCATAATGGCACGGCTGGGCAAATGGACTTACAGGTACGTCCATTTGAATTCCCCGCCGTGCCATTGTGTGCCCACCACGCTGGGAGCTCCGTGAGTCGGGTCGCGGGTCCCGCAGACTCGATCGCCGCGGGGATACCCGCGATCGCCTCATGGAGAGGACGAACGGGGAGATGCTGATGTAAACAGCATCTCCCCGTTCTGCCTAGTGACAAGTGTCACTGATCACAGCTCCCTGTCATCGGGAGCAGTGATCAGAGTAATGACACTGCTAGCCCATCCCCCTACAGTTAGAATCACTCCCCTAGGACATACTTAACCCCTCCCCGCCCCCTAGTGGTTAACCCCTTCAATGCCAGTGTCATTTACACAGTAATCAGTGCATTTTTAATCGCACTGATCGTTGTATAAATGACAATGGTCTCAAAAATGTGTCAAAAATGTCCAACATGTCCGCCATAATGTCGCAGTCACAATAAAAATCGCTGATCGCCGCCATTACTAGTAAAAAAAAAATTATTAATAAAAATGCCATAAAACTATCCCCTATTTTGTAAACGCTATAACTTTTGCGCAAACCAATCAATAAACACTTATTGCGATTTTTTTTTACCAAAAATATGTAGAAGAATACGATCTGCCTAAACTGAGGGAAAAAAATTTTTTTTATATATTTTTGGGGGATATTTATTATAGCAAAATGTAAATAATAATGCGTTTTTTCAAAATTGTTGCTCTTATTTTGTTTATAGCGCAAAAAATAAAAATCGCAGAGGCGATCAAATACCACCAAAAGAAAGCTCTATTTGTAGGGAAAAAAGGACGTCAATTTTGTTTGGGAGACACGTCGCACGACCACGCAATTGTCAGTTAAAGCGACGCAGTGCCGAATCGCAAAAAATGCTCTGGTCAGGAAGGGGGTAAAATCTTCCGGGGCTAAAGCGGTTAAACAACATCTTTCAATGCACATTCAAAGCAATGACTCTAACATCCTTGTACAAATAGAACTTAACCTTTAATAGGAAAATAAAAATGAAATCATAATTGTATTTGTACAAAAAAAACCTTAAAAACTGAGAGTTAAAACTCATCCCAGTAGCTATAAACTAGCACATACAGTATATAAAGCATAGATAAGGGTATACATATATAGACAATGTGCTAACTCTCTGTCTATAGGCTTTTATTTCCTTTAAAATCGTAGTTTAGGTACTGTATATCAGGGGCGGACTGACAACTCATGGGCCCCCTGGGCAATAGGAGATCCTGGGGCCCCCTGTCCCCGCTCATGTGTTCCACCCACACTCAAGCCACACCTACACAAATCCCCACCTACATTTTGCACTGCCCACACTACATGCGTTCGTCACAGAATTACATTAAAGAAAGTGCAACAACAGTACCTTTCCAAAATTAAAGTGATTGTAAAGGCTCGTTTTTTTTTTTTTTTAAATAACAAACATATCATACTTACCTTCACTGTACAGCTCGTTTCGCACAGAATGGCCCCGAACCTCGACATCTGGGGGTGGCTCTCGCAGCTCCTCCCCACATCAGATAACTCCCTAGGAGAAGCGCTCTCCCGGGGGGGTTACCTTGCAGGTGGGCTCCCGTGTCCAGCATTTGCGTCTATAGACACATGTTTACATACATGTGCTCATCCTACATAAAGCTTTTCATATAGAGCATGTGCTGGGATCATGGGGGTGCTTTACTTTTTTTTTTTAATTATTTTTATTAACTTTATATAATTTTCACTGATCACCAATGTAAGGAAAATTCTTCCCACTGATCACCAATGTAAGGGACATTCTTCTCACTGATCACCAATGTAAGGAACATTCTTCCCACTGATCACCAATGTAAGGAACATTCTTCTCACTGATCACCAATGTAAGGAACATTCTTCCCACTGATCACCAATGTAAGGGACATTCTTCCCACTGACCACCAATGTAAGGAACATTCTTCCCACTGATCACCAATGTAAGGAACATTCTTCCCACTGATCACCAATGTAAGGAGCATTCTTCCCACTGATCACCAATGCAAGGAACATTCTTCCCACTGATCACCAATGTAAGGAACATTCTTCTCACTGATCTCCAATGTAAGGGACATTCTTCTCACTGATCACCAATGTAAGGATCATTCTTCCCACTGATCACCAATGTAAGGAACATTCTTCCCACTGATCACCAATGTAAGGAACATTCTTCCCACTGACCACCAATGTAAGGAACATTCTTCTCACTGATCACCAATGTAAGGAACATTCTTCCCACTGATCACCAATGTAAGGAACATTCTTCTCACTGACCACCAATGTAAGGAACATTCTTCCCACTGATCACCAAAGTAAGGGACATTCTTCTCACTGATCACCAATGTAAGGAACATTCTTCTCACTGATCACCAATGTAAGGAACATTCTTCTCACTGATCACCAATGTAAGGAACATTCTTCCCACTGATCACCAATGTAAGGAACATTCTTCCCACTGATCACCAATGTAAGGAACATTCTTCCCACTGATCACCAATGTAAGGAACATTCTTCCCACTGACCACCAATGTAAGGAACATTCTTCTCACTGCCCACCAATGTAAGGAACATTCTTCTCACTGACCACCAATGTAAGGAACATTCTTCCCACTGATCACCAATGTAAGGAACATTCTTCCCACTGATCACCAATGTAAGGAACATTCTTCCCACTGATCACCAATGTAAGGAACATTCTTCCCACTGATCACCAATGTAAGGGGCATTCTTCCCACTATTTATTTAATCCATATTGTGCACTATATTTGATTGGCTGCTTCTGCTTGGCACACACGCACAATCACAATCACGCACATGATGATGAAGTCATCATCATGTGCGATTGTGCGTGTTTGCCAGGCCTAAGCAGAAGCAAACAGCCAATCAAATATAGTGCTCAATATGGATTCAATAAATATGCATAGCCATAGATATCATAAATGACTACAGGAGATAACCAAAGACTGCGAATGCGACTACAGGAAATAACCAGACTGCGAATGCGACTGCAGGAGATAACCAGAGACTGCGAATGCGACTATAGGAGATGACCAGAGACTGCGAATGCGATTACAGGAGATAACCAGAGACTGGGGATGCGACTATAGGAGATGACCAGAGACTGCAAATGCGACTATAGGAGATGACCAGAGACTGGGGATGGGACTACAGGAGATAACCAGACTGCGAATGTGACTACAGGAAATAACCAGAGACTGCGAATGCAACTACAGGAAATAACCAGACTGCGAATGTGACTACAGGAAATAACCAGACTGCGAATGTGACTACAGGAGATAACCAGACTGCGAATGTGACTACAGGAGATAACCAGACTGCGAATGTGACTACAGGAAATAACCAGACTGCAAATGCGACTACAGGAAATAACCAGACTGCGAATGCGACTACAGGAGATAACCAGATTGTGAATGCGACTACAGGAAATAACCAGAGACTGCGAATGCGACTACAGGAGATAACCAGATTGCGAATGCAACTACAGGAAATAACCAGAGACTGCGAATGCGACTACAGGAAATGATCAGACTGCGAATGCGAATACAGGAGATAACCAGAGACTGCGAATGCGACTACAGGAAATGACCAGACTGTGAATGCGACCACAGGAAATGACCAGACTGCGAATGCGACTACAGGAAATGACCAGACTGCGAATGCGACTACAGGAGATGACCAGAGACTGCGAATGCGACTATAGGAGATGACCAGAGACTGCAAATGCGACTATCGGAGATAACCAGAGACTGCGAATGCGACTACAGGAGATAACCAGAGACTGCGAATGCGACTATAGGAGATGACCAGAGACTGCAAATGCGACTACAGGAGATGACCAGAGACTGGGGATGCGACTACAGGAGATAACCAGACTGCGAATGCGACTACAGGAAATAACCAGACTGTGAATGCGACTACAGGAGATAACCAGATTGTGAATGCGACTACAGGAAATAACCAGAGACTGCGAATGCGACTACAGGAGATAACCAGATTGCGAATGCAACTACAGGAAATAACCAGAGACTGCGAATGCGACTACAGGAAATGATCAGACTGCGAATGCGACTACAGGAGATAACCAGAGACTGCGAATGCGACTACAGGAAATGACCAGACTGTGAATGCGACTACAGGAAATGACCAGACTGCGAATACGACTACAGGAAATGACCAGACTGCGAATGCGACTACAGGAAATGACCAGACTGCGAATGCGACTACAGGAGATAACCAGAGACTGGGGATGCGACTAAAGGAAATAACCAGACTGCGAATGCAACTATAGGAGATGACCAGACTGCGAATGTGACTACAGGAAATAACCAGAGACTGCGAATGCGACTACAGGAGATAACCAGATTGTGAATGCGACTACAGGAAATCACCAGAGACTGCGAATGCGACTACAGGAGATAACCAGATTGCGAATGCAACTACAGGAAATAACCAGAGACTGCGAATGCGACTACAGGAAATGATCAGACTGCGAATGCGACTACAGGAGATAACCAGAGACTGCGAATGCGACTACAGGAAATGACCAGACTGCGAATGCGACTACAGGAAATGACCAGACTGCGAATGCGACTACAGGAAATGACCAGACTGCGAATGCGACTACAGGAGATAACCAGAGACTGGGGATGCGACTATAGGAGATGGCCAGGTAGCCAGTTTTAAAATTTAAACTTTCAGCAATGCACAGCTATACAGGGGGGTAAACAACATTTCCAGGGATGGTTTAGGAAAAAAAAGGGGTCTACAGGCCGTGTATATACGGTAGGCAGAAGGACCTACCTGATCAGTCGGGCTCACCTCCCGCTCTCAGAGGTCCAGGGGCGGAGCTTTCGTCGGTAGGGGGCAGATCTTTCATCGGTAGGGGGCGGAGCTTTCATCGGTAGGGCCGGTGATCTTTGTGGTCCAGTGGTCTGTGGTCCAGAGCAGAAGTGCAGGAGAGACGCTCTAATTAGGAACAGACTCAGATTACATGAGGAGGGGCAGGGCAGGGTCAGAGGAGCTCCCTGCCACGCCCCTCCCTGCTGACGGAGCCTCTCTCAGCCTAAGCCGAGGTCTGCTCGGGCAGCGGCGCTGGGAGCTGTAATAATCCAGGAGGACGGGGTTTTCGTGCAGTGCGGCGGGCGGCTTTTTTCCGCTGCTGACTGAGCCGCTCATGGGGCCCCTCGGTCGGCCCTCGGCGACCGAGTGACCGAATGGTCAGTCCGCCCCTGCTGTATATGTATGCCTGTAAGGTTCTCACTTATAGCACAGTTATTAAGGAGTATTTTGCTGCCCCTTTTAACTGCACCCAATATTCTTTGCATTGTAACCATGTCCACCATTGCGCTCGGTTTTCTCTGTCCCTAAAGTGTCCCTCCTTTTTCAAGTTCTAGGGTTGGGAAGAGTGTTATGGTCACAGCAGATGTGTAATCCATATGTAACAAGTCTAATAAGAGCTCCAGACCAATAGTCCAAGAGTCCACATACATTTTTATCAGTTCATATAAGGCTGACGTTAAACAACCAATGCATTTTGGGGGCTCTGGAATTACCCCTTCATCATCCCTTTGAGATTAATAAAGTATTCTGTATTATGTATCAAGGCTGAAGTAAAAGTAGAAAGGAATAGAATTCATATGACTAGTCATATGTGAAAATAAGAAATTAAAATATATGTCATTGAAGGTTTCCATACAAAACTGCAACTAGCCAATCATGCATGGGGAAAAACAAAAAAAATCATGGTAAAATCAGTAAAAATTCTTGGGCTGTCTTGCATGAACTACACGTTTGAGATCTCTCCAGAGTGGCCCAATGATATTGAGGTCAGGAGACTGAGATGGCCACTCCAGAACCTTCACTTTATTCTGCTGTAGCCAATGAAAGGGCGACTTGGCCTTGTGTTTTGGATCATTGTCATGTTGGACTGTTCAAGTATGTCCCATGTGCAGCTTCCTGGCTGATGAATGAAAATGTTCCTCCAGTATTTTTTGATAACATACTGCATTCATCTTGCATTCATCTTGCCATCAATTTTGACCAAATTTCCTGTGCCTTTGTAGCTCACACATCCCCATGTAAACTTTTGATCAGAGTCAGTTGGGTAGTTTCTGTTGTGATTAAGATTTAAAAAGAGTAAACACAGTTGATTGATAATAAATGGCTTCAGCCAAACACTAACCATGAGTGAAAGGAAAAGTTTTTGTGTTATCATTCATATTCTCTGAAAAATGGCCAAGAAATCATAAATTATGCCAGGGTATGTAAACTTATGAGCACAACTGTAAATCCTATATAATAGGCCGCAAAGTTGTTTATCTCAGCAATCCAGGACGAAAGTGTAGTAGTCATGGCCTATAGCCATACTCGAACAACTAGTTTCCTAGCAGTAAACAAGGTTTCATGCACAAAACTAAGAGTATGTTTATCCATATCTGAGTCTGGAAATGGTCCCAATAAACATTGCCTAGGGTCCATTGTCACCGGTAAGCCCATCTGGTCATGAAGGAATTGTACCACTTGCTCTCAGAATCCTTAAACGAGGACAGTGCCAGATAAGATGCCCAAAAGGTGTGAAGTCAGGCATTTGGGACACATGGGGCTCCGAGAGGGATAGAATTTAGCCATTCGTTTGGGAGTGAGATATGCTATATAGAGAATATATGTATGTGCAAGCCTGTCGGACATTTTGGGAGACACCAGTTTGCCCACCTCCAGCACCTCATTCCAATCCTCATGATTCATTTTGCCTGCATTCACCTCCCATTCCGGCTTTAGCGAGTAGGCAAGCTGAGATGCGGTTGGGGTAACATATAAAAAAAACTAGATCAACTTGTGGGGCTCATCCCCTTTCAGCACAGCCAGAATGTCAAGGGAAGGCAACAGTGGGTAGTTACCATCAAACTGCCCATGCAGAGCATGACACAAATGAAGGTTTCTGAAGAACATATGATTTGGGAGAGTAAACTCTACTTTTAGGTGATCAAAGGTTTTAAGTCTACCGTTTAGGTTTAAATATACCGTTTAAAATCCAGACCTTTGGGTCAGGAATCTGGAGAAGCTCACCCAAATGTTTGTTATACCACAGGGGGGTATCGGCATGAAACGAAGAGCAGTTCGTTTTGGGTGAGAGATAGATTAGAACAGGCATCCTCAAACTACGGCCCTCCAGCTGTTGCAGAACTACACGTCCCATGAGGCATGGTAAAGCTCTGACATTCACAGACATGACTAGGCATGATGGGAATTGTAGTTCCTGAACAACTGGAGGGCCGTAGTTTGAAGACCCCTGGATTAGAACATGTGGTATAACTCTCTAGCATCTGCCAAAACTGGAATATCAGTTTTAGGTGGATGAGTTCTTTAAGTGGAGTTGGCAATTTTTGAAGACATTTTCCTTTAATGTGTTATTTTTTCCATTGCAACAGTGCTCTATGCTGTCTGCTTTTCTATAGGAGTGGTACTTCACAGATTGCAGTAGATCCTTACTTTACAACAGCCTCTGGGGTCCCTTTCCTTGAGAACAGCTGTTTGATTCTACATGTAAATGACAGCATTATGCTTGAGAGAAAGCATTAAGTTAGAGCCAAAGCACCTCTGCGTTATGTTTCATATTCTCCTCACCAAAATCTCGCTCCCTGAATAGATTTCCATCATCTCTCAATAAGCTTATTTGTATGCCATTAAACACATTCTCCATCTGCCTTTTAATCTCTACGTGTGACATGTGACAATGTGCTGAGCCAGATTTAATGGGAAAAGCTGTTTTGTTTTCATGAGTTCTGTGTAGTGAAAATCCATGTTCATGGATAATTAGCAGGGGCAAGTTTACAGGTGAGTGATCCTTTTCCAAAGTCGCTGCTGTTTACTAGCATTAATATTACAGTTATTTTATAAATCAAGATTAGTGTCAAACTTCCATACATATGGCTGAATATACCTTCCCTATAGGGAATTTGGCATTGCTGACCTAGAAAGACTGGTTGGCCCAGAGGCTTAGGTCTCTTCTTGTAAAATATTCACTGAGATATTTATGTGATTCTCATTCCTGCATATTCACTAGGAAACCGATGATATACTGTGGCATATCAATGTGGCATTGACGGCAGTCTGAGGCGTTTTTAAAATAAAACATCTACCTTTGGTACCATGACCATGTATTTCCACTGCAATATATCCATTCCAGCATTAATTATTATTACAACATATTATTATAGAGATATAGTACGTGATCCCTTTGTAACATCTTTTCTGTGACAAGAATGGAGAGCCTTACTTTAAGAGGAACTTTACCCGTAACAGTTTTTTTAGCAAAAGAAAATACATTCCACAATAATAATTATACTACCAAAATGAGTGTGTGCTGTAACTTGCCTCAAGCATTGCTCCTGCTTCTTCTTGGTGGAGGCCACCATTTTTTGAAGCCCAGAGCAGTCACTTCCTTATATGAAACTCTTCTGCTCTCTTTGGTTTCTAAACTACAATATATGTCACTTTCTGTAATTAAAATACTATATGTACATTTCCAGCCTTGACTATATGTCTTGGCAAAGTAAAAGAGGAGGGCTGTCAGAAGCTTTTAACCCTTTGTTACTAAAAACATTTTAAAGACTGCAAGCAGGAAGGTAGTTTGATTTTATTGAGTGAAGAAATTAAGAAAAAGGTGTAGTGATAACTCATGTAATAATAAAAAACCTTAATCACTCAGCATAAGTGAAAACTCATACAAAACAACCAATATTAATAAAATTCATAGCCAATTCATAAAAAATGTGTATAAAATAGTCCAAACGAAATTCCTCAATAAATCTTCACAGAATCACCGTTATCCAAAGAAAAGTGCAGGAACATATTTATCCCTCAGATAGTTCTCCACCACAAAACGTGCATAAGAAATGCAAACTCACCAGAACTTTAAAATAAATAAGCCTTGTAGTAATATTGGGTTCTTTCAACCAGCAGCATATATGGAAGTGATAACTCATAGCGCAGTATTTTTATTGCAGATAAGTAAAAGCAGGTATATAACCAAGCCATGGCGTGCGTTCCAAAGCACAGGAGATGGGAACCAAGGAACCAGATGTGACGTCAGTAAAGGGCGGACATGCAACCTCTATGCATTTCTTGTTCCACACTTCATCAGAAAGATTCAAATTTTTATTGTGCATGTCTGCTCGCAATTTTATTTCCTCTTTATAGAGCATTTATAGTCTGGAATTTTGACAGTGTCAGTAAAGTTAATGTAAAGCCAATTATCCAAAATATCAGCATTAACAAAATAGTAACAACGTTTCAACAATTTCAATATTTTTAAATCTTCAGATTTTATCAAATTTTGTCAAATTAATTAATTGTCATTGTCAGCAATGCTGAAATGCAGCAAAGGATGAAAAAAAATGAAACAATATTTTTTTTTTATAAAAAGTTGTTTATATTACACAGGGTTGAACAAACTAAATTGAATTCAGTTAGGGCTTATATTAATATTATTCAGGATTTATATAGTACTTACAGCTTGCTCAGCACTTTACAACATGAAAGTAGACAGTAAAGTTAGGTACAGGTGAGATAGACTTGCCTGAAAAGATAAGTTTTCAGGAATGGTCTACAGAAGGACAGAGTGGAAGATAACCAGAAGGATTGTGGTAGGGAGTTTCAGAGGATGGGAGAGACTCTGAAGAAGTCCTGAAGGAATGCATGGTATTTGGCGATAAGGGAGCTAGAAAGCCTGTGGGTCCTGGAATGAGCTAAGAGGACATTTTTGATGATACTTTGAGATAAGTTTAAAGATGTAGCTTGGGGCTCAGTTGTGCATACCTTTTGTATGCTGTAGTTAGTGGTTTCAATTTTATTCATTGTGCAAGTGGGAGCAAGGGGGGGGGGGACAGGCAGATAAGGGTGGAGAAAACAACAAGGAGGGGAGGAGAGGGAATTTATGATCCAAAAGACTCAAATTAATTCAATATAAAAAATAATAACAGATGAGGGAAGTGCCCTAACTACATCTGTATATAGATAAAGCTAATTGCATGACACCCGGGGAATCTAATTGGGATAGTTGGGTGTGTTCCTCTGAATTAGGGGCATATCACAAAAAAAGGGGGACCCAGGGGAAGGGAACGGGACAGGTGCCAGTTCCACCCAGGGAAAAAGAATTCATCAACAAGGAACCAGCAAATTAGCAAAAATATGAAAAATTTAATATAAAGTTGAATAATTCCACATATACACCAAACACAAAATCAAAAATAATGACAATAAGTGAACCAAGACCTGACACTAAGAAAAATAAAAATAAAATAGACAACGTTGTCTAGGAACAGAACAACACACAGATGGCCACCACTAGACACACACAACAACAAAGACGCCCAGCTGAATTATTAAATGAATGGATACACAGCAAAACATGAAAAGTCTCATAGGTATCTCAGAAGGTTGTAAATCAAGGCTGGGAAATTGGTGTGTGCAGCCGTATGGTTGGGGGGGGGGAAAGTCCGCCTTATAGGATGCCAATGCCAGGCCTTATGTGAGCCTTGAGAGATATTGCATGGACATAGCTGGTTGAGACACTAACAACTGAGTGTCATGCAGTGACTGGTGAAATTAATGAGCACCTATGTGGGGATGGTACATAGATCAGAGTATGGATGTGCCTGCATCGGTAATGATCACTGTGAAGTGAAGTTGACAGTGGGTGGGAGACAACTGTATGACTATGGTGACATCAGTCACGATTAGAGTAGGAACAGATACAGTCTCACCAGTCCCGGGATACCGAAGTGGAGCAGGCTAGTGGATCATTCCAATCCCGCTTGGATCATCTCAGATGGTACGGAGCAGTTGTATCCAGATCGAATAAGCTGGATGGGGCTTCGTGGATCCGTGTGCTCGGTTTGCCAGCAGCGGTGATGAGGAGCGGAGGCGTTTTAGAACTTGCCGTCTAAGTGCGGCATGGGTCAGCGTCCACTTCCTGGTTCCATGCTGTGAGGCTTCACACGAGGGCGGACGGAATGCCCAGGGCTGATGGGTGGGTCTGTGTGTGACGCTAGGTGGAGCGTGATGGCGTCATGCTGACGCGTTTCATCCGTCACAGGGATTTCTTCAGAGCATGTGCCGTTGCCAGAGCGGACATCTTACATAGCCCTCCCACTTACACACGTGGGTACAATGGCTATATATTGGCCTGGCAACGGTACAACAAATGGACTGCCATTCAGACCGGAAGACAACAAAGAGTATGCAAATAGATGGAACGGGCCAGTCCGTGGGTGCACCACCTCTATACAGAGAAGAGACTGCTTAGGCAAGGAAGGAAGGGAAAAAGGAAAGGGAATGAGGTGAAGGGAAGAAGCTGGAACTGAGGCTAAATGGAAAGTAAAAAGAAAAATAAATATTATTAATATAAAAAGAGTAATTAATAGAAGATGAAAAAATTATATAATAATAATAAAAGAATAATAAATAATAAATAAAAGATGAAAAATGAAAAATGAAAAATAAAAAGTAAAAAATGGAAAATGAAAAAATAATAATAAATGAATAAATAAAAAGTAAATGTAAGAAGTGAAAAAATAAAAATGAAAAGTAGTTTGAGAGGAGCAATTAAAGAATGTAGTTGGGTCACCTATATGAAGAAGGAAGAGAGGAGAAGAAAAGGAGGAAAGGCAATAGATATGAATATGGACCTAGGGGGCAAGGAACACTGACAGATTACACTCATTATTTAACCCATGAGGGGACATGCTGTCAAGGGTATAGATCCACATTTTTTCTTTCTGGCAAAGAATTCTATCGAAATCACCCCTTCTGAGGGGGAGATTTAACCTGTAGATACCCTTGACAGTAAGCCCAGTGGGGTCCCCCCCATGGAACTTGAGGAAGTGTAAAGGAATGGGGCGCTCATCGTCTTTGCTGAGAATGCTTTGGACGTGCTCACCGACCCTGATCTTCAGTTTCCTTTTTGTCTTACCCACATATTTTTTGCCACAAGGGCAGGTGAGCATATACACTACTCGTGTGGTATTGCAGTTGATGAAATTGTAGATTTTAAACTGTCTTTTATCGTCAGAGTCGGTGAACACGTCCGTGCATTCGACATACTTGCATATGGCGCATCTACCGCACCTAAACATACCTTTGAGAGGGGGGAGTTGGGTAAGCCAGTTTTTGGTCGGGGATCTTTGGTATTCAGAGTGGATCAAATGATCCCTCAGATTCCGAGAGCGTTGGGCGGTAAGAAGGGGACGTTCTCCCACTATCTCACCAAGGGCAGGGGAGCAAGAAAGGATATGCCAATGGTTATTGAGAATGGTCCTAATCTGTTTCCATTGAGCACCGTATTTGGTGATAATTCTGGGGGGTTCATGTCTATCTTTAGGGACCGTAGAACTCCTTCTGATGAGGAGTTGCTGACGGTCCGTCTGGAGAGCTCTTTTTTTGGCTGTTCTAATAGATGAATGGGAGTAGCCTCTGTCCCTAAACCTACCATATAGTTCCCTAGCTTCCTTAGCAAAATCTTGTTCTTTAGAGCAGTTTCTACGGATACGGAGGAACTGGCCCACAGGTATACCTTTTATTAGGGATCTAGGGTGATCACTGGTGGCCAGGAGGAGTGTATTCGCTGCTGTTGGTTTCCTGTGAGTTTTAGTATTGATCTTCCCATTATCAGCAAACAGGGTTAAGTCCAGAAAGGGAAGGGTATGTTGGTGAGCAGTGTATGTAAGCCTAATGTTACGGTCGTTGGTATTAAGCTCTTCCATGAATAACATTAACTCCTGCTCTGTACCCCCCCAGATCATGAGCACGTCATCCATGTACCTCAGCCACAGAAGACTATGGCTGAGGTACATCGGCGACTGGTAGACAGATTCCTCCTCCCACATACCCAGATGCAAGCATGCATACGAGGGGGCCCAGGGTGTACCCATTGCGGTGCCTCTAATTTGCTGGTAGTAAATCCCCATAAATTGGAAACAATTATGTTCCAACAGAAAGGCAAGTACATCACCTATGAACTCATTTTGATGTCCTAGGAGTGGGAATTTTTTATCAAGAAAGAATTGAACAGCTTTTAAACCCCATTGATGGGGAATTGATGTATATAAAGATTCGACATCTATGCCTACCATAAGGGATCCTTCCGGCAGAGCCAAAGCATTTAGATGGGACAATACATCCCCTGTGTCCTGCACATAGGAGGGCAATTCAAGAACCAACTCCTTAATTAGTGCATCAATGAATTTGCCCGTTTTTTCGAGGGGGCCGTTTACCGCAGAGACGATGGGTCTGCCGGGTGGATTTGTTAAAGATTTATGGAGTTTTGGAATGATATAGAAGGTGGGTATATTATACTGGGATATACGTAAGAAATTGAATTCCTTTCTATTAATTAGTTTTTCCTCCAGTGCTAGACTCAGCAGAAAATTAAGTTCATTGACAATACCGGGAAATGGATTAGACTGAAGCTTGCGATAAGTGGACTCATCACCCAAAAGTGACTTTTTTAGAGAGGGACCAGTCACCAACCGACAACCCTATAGTCACGACAGGGAAAACCAAATCCAGTGGAAAGGGAAGAACACCACCAAACTCACCCCCAAGCCACCAGGGAAGACAAAGGGAAACTCGCAAAAGTCAGCGACAACTCAGGAAGAAAACACACAGGACATAAATAGTGATAATTCATTAGTAACATCTTCATCTAGTCCTACTACGGACATGAAGGTCGTTAACCTTACCGAATTCCCTTTGAACCAACACCACCTCTCCCTGCTTGGCAGGGGCCTCTCCTTTTCCCCTAAATCAGGGATGAATGAGTTTGAAGTGTATAAGGACATCTCCCTTTACCTTAGAAAGGTGATTTTTAGATACTGGCACCTAACTAAACACACTGAAAATAACCAAAACATACAAAATAAAGAAGAGTTGGAGGCCCTAGATACACTTATTTCCCTCCTAGAAGAAAATGAGGATTTTGATCATGACACAGAGACGCCTTTGGAGCAAATAACTGACATCCGCTCGGCCAATCTATCTATAAAATCAGTCAAGATGCCCCCATTATCAAAACACAAGTCTATAGAATTTTTCCTGACACAAGTCAGGAGAGACCTTTCTAAGGTGAATTGGAAGTATAGGGGTATAGACAATCTTACTGGGGAAGAAAGAAAGGCCCTAAAAGAACTAGAGGAGACACCGGGTATTGTAATTAAGAGTAGTGACAAGGGAGGCAATGTAGTCCTCCTTACCGAGGATCAATATGAAAAGGAAGTATGTAGACTTTTGGGTGATGAGTCCACTTATCGCAAGCTTCAGTCTAATCCATTTCCCGGTATTGTCAATGAACTTAATTTTCTGCTGAGTCTAGCACTGGAGGAAAAACTAATTAATAGAAAGGAATTCAATTTCTTACGTATATCCCAGTATAATATACCCACCTTCTATATCATTCCAAAACTCCATAAATCTTTAACAAATCCACCCGGCAGACCCATCGTCTCTGCGGTAAACGGCCCCCTCGAAAAAACGGGCAAATTCATTGATGCACTAATTAAGGAGTTGGTTCTTGAATTGCCCTCCTATGTGCAGGACACAGGGGATGTATTGTCCCATCTAAATGCTTTGGCTCTGCCGGAAGGATCCCTTATGGTAGGCATAGATGTCGAATCTTTATATACATCAATTCCCCATCAATGGGGTTTAAAAGCTGTTCAATTCTTTCTTGATAAAAAATTCCCACTCCTAGGACATCAAAATGAGTTCATAGGTGATGTACTTGCCTTTCTGTTGGAACATAATTGTTTCCAATTTATGGGGATTTACTACCAGCAAATTAGAGGCACCGCAATGGGTACACCCTGGGCCCCCTCGTATGCATGCTTGCATCTGGGTATGTGGGAGGAGGAATCTGTCTACCAGTCGCCGATGTACCTCAGCCATAGTCTTCTGTGGCTGAGGTACATTGATGACGTGCTCATGATCTGGGGGGGTACAGAGCAGGAGTTAATGTTATTCATGGAAGAGCTTAATACCAACGACCGTAACATTAGACTTACATACACTGCTCACCAACATACCCTTCCCTTTCTGGACTTAACCCTGTTTGCTGATAATGGGAATATCAATACTAAAACTCACAGGAAACCAACAGCAGCGAATACACTCCTCCTGGCCACCAGTGATCACCCTAGATCCCTAATAAAAGGTATACCTGTGGGCCAGTTCCTCCGTATCCGTAGAAACTGCTCTAAAGAACAAGATTTTGCTAAGGAAGCTAGGGAACTATATGGTAGGTTTAGGGACAGAGGCTACTCCCATTCATCTATTAGAACAGCCAAAAAAAGAGCTCTCCAGACGGACCGTCAGCAACTCCTCATCAGAAGGAGTTCTACGGTCCCTAAAGATAGACATGAACCCCCCAGAATTATCACCAAATACGGTGCTCAATGGAAACAGATTAGGACCATTCTCAATAACCATTGGCATATCCTTTCTTGCTCCCCTGCCCTTGGTGAGATAGTGGGAGAACGTCCCCTTCTTACCGCCCAACGCTCTCGGAATCTGAGGGATCATTTGATCCACTCTGAATACCAAAGATCCCCGACCAAAAACTGGCTTACCCAACTCCCCCCTCTCAAAGGTATGTTTAGGTGCGGTAGATGCGCCATATGCAAGTATGTCGAATGCACGGACGTGTTCACCGACTCTGACGATAAAAGACAGTTTAAAATCTACAATTTCATCAACTGCAATACCACACGAGTAGTGTATATTCTCACCTGCCCTTGTGGCAAAAAATATGTGGGTAAGACAAAAAGGAAACTGAAGATCAGGGTCGGTGAGCACGTCCAAAGCATTCTCAGCAAAGACGATGAGCGCCCCATTCCTTTACACTTCCTCAAGTTCCATGGGGGGGACCCCACTGGGCTTACTGTCAAGGGTATCTACAGGTTAAATCTCCCCCTCAGAAGGGGTGATTTCGATAGAATTCTTTGCCAGAAAGAAAAAATGTGGATCTATACCCTTGACAGCATGTCCCCTCATGGGTTAAATAATGAGTGTAATCTGTCAGTGTTCCTTGCCCCCTAGGTCCATATTCATATCTATTGCCTTTCCTCCTTTTCTTCTCCTCTCTTCCTTCTTCATATAGGTGACTAGGGATGAGCCGAACACCCCCCTGTTCGGTTCGCACCAGAACATGCGAACAGGAAAAAAATTCGTTCGAACACGCGAACACCGTTAAAGTCTATGGGACACGAACATGAATAATCAAAAGTGCTAATTTTAAAGGCTAATATGCAAGTTATTGTCAATAAAAGTGTTTGGGGACCTGGGTCCTGCCCCAGGGGACATGGATCAATGCAAAAAAAAGTTTTAAAAACGGCCGTTTTTTCAGGAGCAGTGATTTTAATAATGCTTAAAGTCAAACAATAAAAGTGTAATATCCCTTTAAATTTCATACCTGGGGGGTGTCTATAGTATGCCTGTAAAGGGGCGCATGTTTCCCGTGTTTAGAACAGTCTGACAGCAAAATGACATTTTGAAGGAAAAAACACATTTAAAACTACCGCGGCTATTGCATTGCCGACAATACACATAGAAGTTCATTGATAAAAACGGCATGGGAATTCCCCACAGGGGAACCCCGAACCAAAATAAAAAAAAAAAAAAATGATGTGGGGGTCCCCCTAAATTCCATACAAGGCCCTTCAGGTCTGGTATGGATATTAAGGGGAACCCCAGCCAAAATTTAAAAAAAAAATTGACGTGGGGTTCCCCCTAAATTCCATACCAGACCCTTCAGGTCTGGTATGGATTTTAAGGGGAACCCCGCGCCAAAAAAAAAAAAAAAACGGCGTGGGGTCCCCCTAAAAATCCATACCAGACCCTTATCCGAGCACGCAACCTGGCAGGCCGCAGGAAAAGAGGGGGGGACGAGAGTGCGGCCCCCCCCCCTCCTGAACCGTACCAGGCCACATGCCCTCAACATTGGGAGGGTGCTTTGGGGTAGCCCCCCAAAACACCTTGTCCCCATGTTGATGAGGACAAGGGCCTCATCCTCACAACCGTGGCCGGTGGTTGTGGGGGTCTGCGGGCGGGGGGCTTATCGGAATCTGGAAGCCCCCTTTAACAAGGGGACCCCCAGATCCCGGCCCCCCCCCTGTGTGAAATGGTAAGGGGGTACTTACCCCTACCATTTCACTAAAAAACTGTCAAAAATGTTAAAAATGACAAGAGACAGTTTTTGACAATTCCTTTATTTAAATGCTTCTTCTTTCTTCCTTCATCTTCTTCTTCTTCTGGTTCTTCTGGCTCTTCTGGTTCTTCCTCCGGCGTTCTCGTCCAGCATCTTCTCCACGGCGTCTTCTATCTTCTTCTCCTCGGGCCGCTCCGCACCCATGGCATGAGGGGAGGCTCCCGCTCTTCTCTTCATCTTCTTCTCTTCTTCATCTTCTTCTTCATCTTCTTCTTCATCTCTTCTTCCTTCTTCTCTTCTTCATGTCTTCTGCGGGCCGCTCCGCAGCCATGCTGGCATGGAGGGAGGCTCCCGCTGTGTGACGGCGTCTCTTCGTCTGACGGTTCTTAAATAACGGGGGGCGGGGACACCCGGTGACCCCGCCCCCCTCTGACGCACGGTGACATGACGGGACTTCCCTGTGGCATTCCCCGTGACGTCACAGGGAAGTCCCGTCATGTCACCGTGCGTCAGAGGGGGGCGGGGTCACCGGGTGGCCCCGCCCCCCGTTATTTAAGAACCGTCAGACGAAGAGACGCCGTCACACAGCGGGAGCCTCCCTCCATGCCAGCATGGCTGCGGAGCGGCCCGCAGAAGACATGAAGAAGAGAAGAAGGAAGAAGAGATGAAGAAGAAGATGAAGAAGAAGATGAAGAAGAGAAGAAGATGAAGAGAAGAGCGGGAGCCTCCCCTCATGCCATGGGTGCGGAGCGGCCCGAGGAGAAGAAGATAGAAGACGCCGCGGAGAAGATGCTGGACGAGAACGCCGGAGGAAGAACCAGAAGAGCCAGAAGAACCAGAAGAAGAAGAAGATGAAGGAAGAAAGAAGAAGCATTTAAATAAAGGAATTGTCAAAAACTGTCTCTTGTCATTTTTAACATTTTTGACAGTTTTTTAGTGAAATGGTAGGGGTAAGTACCCCCTTACCATTTCACACAGGGGGGGGGGCCGGGATCTGGGGGTCCCCTTGTTAAAGGGGGCATCCAGATTCCGATAAGCCCCCCGCCCGCAGACCCCCACAACCACCGGCCACGGTTGTGAGGATGAGGCCCTTGTCCTCATCAACATGGGGACAAGGTGTTTTGGGGGGCTACCCCAAAGCACCCTCCCAATGTTGAGGGCATGTGGCCTGGTACGGTTCAGGAGGGGGGGGGGCCGCACTCTCATCCCCCCTCTTTTCCTGCGGCCTGCCAGGTTGCGTGCTCGGATAAGGGTCTGGTATGGATTTTTAGGGGGACCCCACGCCGTTTTTTTTTTTTTTTTGGCGCGGGGTTCCCCTTAAAATCCATACCAGACCTGAAGGGTCTGGTATGGAATTTAGGGGGAACCCCACGTCAATTTTTTTTTTAAATTTTGGCTGGGGTTCCCCTTAATATCCATACCAGACCTGAAGGGCCTTGTATGGAATTTAGGGGGACCCCCACATCATTTTTTTTTTTTTTTTTTGGTTCGGGGTTCCCCTGTGGGGAATTCCCATGCCGTTTTTATCAATGAACTTCTATGTGTATTGTCGGCAATGCAATAGCCGCGGGTAGTTTTAAATGAGTTTTTACCTTCCAAATGTCATTTTGCTGTCAGACTGTTCTAAACACGGGAAACATGCGCCCCTTTACAGGCATACTATAGACACCCCCCAGGTACGAAATTTAAAGGGATATTACACTTTTATTGTTTGACTTTAAGCATTAATAAAATCACTGCTCCTGAAAAAACGTCCGTTTTTAAAACTTTTTTTTGCATTGATCCATGTCCCCTGGGGCAGGACCCGGGTCCCCAAACACTTTTTATGACAATAACTTGCATATAAGCCTTTAAAATTAGCACTTTTGATTTCTCCCATAGACTTTTAAAGGGTGTTCCGCGGCATTCGAATTTGCCGCGAACACCCCAAATTGTTCGCTGTTCGGCGAACTTGCGAACAGGCAATGTTCGAGTAGAACATGAGTTCGACTCGAACTCGAAGCTCATCCCTATAGATGACCCAACTACATTCTTTAATTGCTCCTCTCAAACTACTTTTCATTTTTATTTTTTCACTTCTTACATTTACTTCTTATTTATTCATTTATTATTATTTTTTCATTTTCCATTTTTTACTTTTTATTTTTCATTTTTCATTTTTCATCTTTTATTTATTATTTATTATTCTTTTATTATTATTATATAATTTTTTCATCTTCTATTAATTACTCTTTTTATATTAATAATATTTATTTTTCTTTTTACTTTCCATTTAGCCTCAGTTCCAGCTTCTTCCCTTCACCTCATTCCCTTTCCTTTTTCCCTTCCTTCCTTGCCTAAGCAGTCTCTTCTCTGTATAGAGGTGGTGCACCCACGGACTGGCCCGTTCCATCTATTTGCATACTCTTTGTTGTCTTCCGGTCTGAATGGCAGTCCATTTGTTGTACCGTTGCCAGGCCAATATATAGCCATTGTACCCACGTGTGTAAGTGGGAGGGCTATGTAAGATGTCCGCTCTGGCAACGGCGCATGCTCTGAAGAAATCCCTGTGACGGATGAAACGCGTCAGCATGACGCCATCACGCTCCACCTAGCGTCACACACAGACCCACCCATCAGCCCTGGGCATTCCGTCCGCCCTCGTGTGAAGCCTCACAGCATGGAACCAGGAAGTGGACGCTGACCCATGCCGCACTTAGACGGCAAGTTCTAAAACGCCTCCGCTCCTCATCACCGCTGCTGGCAAACCGAGCACACGGATCCATGAAGCCCCATCCAGCTTATTCGATCTGGATACAACTGCTCCGTACCATCTGAGATGATCCAAGCGGGATTGGAATGATCCACTAGCCTGCTCCACTTCGGTATCCCGGGACTGGTGAGACTGTATCTGTTCCTACTCTAATCGTGACTGATGTCACCATAGTCATACAGTTGTCTCCCACCCACTGTCAACTTCACTTCACAGTGATCATTACCGATGCAGGCACATCCATACTCTGATCTATGTACCATCCCCACATAGGTGCTCATTAATTTCACCAGTCACTGCATGACACTCAGTTGTTAGTGTCTCAACCAGCTATGTCCATGCAATATCTCTCAAGGCTCACATAAGGCCTGGCATTGGCATCCTATAAGGCGGACTTTCCCCCCCCCAACCATACGGCTGCACACACCAATTTCCCAGCCTTGATTTACAACCTTCTGAGATACCTATGAGACTTTTCATGTTTTGCTGTGTATCCATTCATTTAATAATTCAGCTGGGCGTCTTTGTTGTTGTGTGTGTCTAGTGGTGGCCATCTGTGTGTTGTTCTGTTCCTAGACAACGTTGTCTATTTTATTTTTATTTTTCTTAGTGTCAGGTCTTGGTTCACTTATTGTCATTATTTTTGATTTTGTGTTTGGTGTATATGTGGAATTATTCAACTTTATATTAAATTTTTCATATTTTTGCTAATTTGCTGGTTCCTTGTTGATGAATTCTTTTTCCCTGGGTGGAACTGGCACCTGTCCCGTTCCCTTCCCCTGGGTCCCCCTTTTTTTGAGATAAGGGTGGAGAACACTGAAGAGCCGGTAAGGTTAAAAAGTTTGGCATCAGCGTTTATGATAGACTGAAGGAGGAACATGAGGTGTAAAGGTAGGCCAATGAGGAGGGAGTTGCAATAGTTGAGGCGAGAAATTACATGGAAGTGAATCAGTAGCTTCTTGAAGTCAATGGTTAAGAGGAAGTAACAATTGGAAATGTTATTAAGGTGAAGCTGGCAAGATTTTAACAGCAATTGGATGTCTGGTCAAAAATGGAGGTCAGAGTTTGCATTTACACTTAGCGCGTTGGAATGAGGGACTGGGAGTTGTGCCATTGATCTTGATGGAAAAGGCAGGGGAGGGGACATGAGGGGAAGGGGAAGGGTGAAATATGAACTCAGTTTTGGTAACATTGAGTTTGAGGAAGTATGACATTCAAACTGATAAATCAGTAAGTCATTTAGTAATGCATGAGAGACTATGCCCACTATATGTTGGCATTTCACGCCCATTGGAGGTTGTCAGTTGACCAAGAGAGGAGGTTTATATAGAAAATAGAAGGGCTCAGAGCATAGAGCCTTGGGAGACACCTACAAAAAGAGGAAGTGAGGAAGAAGAAAACCAGTAAAAAGCAGAGTATAGGAGGCCAGTGGAATTTTGTGGGGAGGAACAAGTGGTAAACTGTATCAAATGCAACAGAAAGGTCTAATAGTATGAGTACGGAGTATGCCCATTTGGTTTAGCAGTTAGTAAGTCGGGGGTTATAGAAGGGCAGTTTCTGTGGAGTACTGTGATCGATGTAGCTGGGGTGTTAAAAATAACAGGGATGTTAAAATCAACAAAAATGATAGTGGGTATTCCAGAGGAGAGAAAGTAGGATAGCCAGGCAGGGAAGTTTTCAAGGAAGTGTGACATTCAGCAGAGAAACTGGAAAAAAGACAAAAAAAACAAAGTACCTTCAAAAAATAGGGTCAAAGAGGGAGCTGAGAGAAAAACTTGAAAAACACTTTGTGTGGATAGAAGGAACTCAACTCCACCTCCCTTTCATCCACTGGGGTCTGGGTGACTGAGGCCACCATGGTAGAGGGCAGCTAGAAGTTAGGAGAAACAGGAAGGTTAGGGAGGTAAGAAGGGAAAAGAATGATATGAGTGTATATGCCCCAGGGTCCTGGGGGTTATGTGGAATCAGATTTAGCAGGGGTTGATGAGTACAGGTATAGGGAGAAGTCGGGAGTAAGGGTGATAAAACATTTGTTGTAAAATGCAAAGTCCACTTAGTCTGCTTACACCCCCTTTAAAAATCACCTAATAGCAGTAGCTTCAAAATTTACCCACAAAGATAAAGTTTATACTTATAGTATTTTACCCGCCTCAACACACTGTTCAGATAGAACCTGGAGTTCTGCTTGCCCCAGGAATACTCCCAGAAGGTCAATTAAGTCATGCCAAGGGATGCAGATGGCAAGAAGTCAAGCCCCAAGATATAAAAGACTAACATTATTGACATTTTTGACCCTTTCGCTGCCACCGATGTATGCCATACATCGGGAACAGTGAGGGGATTTATACAAGAGATAGGATAAACATGGAGCGCTTAAAAGGCATCTAGTGGAATCTAAATTAGTTCCAACAGTCCAGAGTGTTCCCTGTGGCAAAGTTCATATGCTACTGGAACCAGACCTGTGTTAGAGGTTCTGGCCCATGTCAGTGTCGGCAGCCAACTATAGTGCAGTATGTTAGTTGAAAGTCAAGTTTAATAACAGTAAGTTGAACTCACATTTGAGTAGATATTAACAAGCATGTTTTTTTGTGGTTCAGTCCATAAGGCTCCCTTGCGTCCAGCTGGGCAGCGATGTTCGGCAATCCCCGGCCGCTCTCTTGGTCTTCAGAGCTCCAAGGTTGGGGTAGATCAACACAGCAGGCACATCAGCACTGGTAAACAGGGGGTGTGGTTGAGCTACAGCTACAGCAGCCAGAAATGTGTTTAAACTTGACAAGCCAACTGTACTGCTGCCAGATGCTCTCTCAAAACAGTCGATCACCACCCAGCACACGCTCCCGATATGTTTCCAGATTTCACACTCCGGTGGTCACGGGGCCAACATAGTGAGTGCCACTGAGTAGAGGGAGATCAGCGAACATCCATTCATTCCATCCAGACCTTGTTTTATACTGCAAGGTTCACTTTAAGTCTTCCCCATTGTAATTAAAACTAAAAATTTGTGGATGGCACCGTCGATGACACAGTGTGCATACTGTGCTTGCTTCACAATTCATTAAAATCCTGTATGCTGCAGTGTGGACTATTAACTATTCATATAAATGAATGTCCTTATGGGAGAATGTCTCTCCTCTTGTACTGACTGCAGCGGGAAACCTCTCCCAATCTAAAGATGTGAATAAATCTAATTTTTGTATCTTCATGCTCAAAATGTGTATTTCCTCACTTATGGCAAACTTGTGATCTTTTTTCACACTCTGGTACAGAAAATCTCCAATCTAGATGTCACATTACTCATCCCCTGAGACAGCTGCTGGGAAGGTGTTTAATGTCTTGCTAGAGCCAGTGGCATCTTTTCTACTTGACGCTTGTTCACCTCTCTGCTCTTGAAAGCCCCATATTTCTTCCACCAGAGTGATCAATTCTTAGATAGTTCTCAGTCTCTTCTCTCTGTTAATCTTTTTTTCTTTCCCATTTTTTTTTTCCTGCAGCACTTTTTTTTGCAGTTTACCATTTCTGTTCAGTGCTCTGCTATTTCAGAGATACACTCCAGCCACTGCAAAAGTATTGATTGTTTCTTTCTTCTTAACACTTAGATTGCCTTCTCCTGACAAATGAATACTCAAAAAGTATGTTTAATATGCTTATTTAGGAATTTAAAGTATATTGTTTTAGGTATATTGTGTGAATGGGAACACATAAATATATTGGGGTGTTTTCTCAAATTTGCAAAAGTGAAAATACATTATAAAGTAGAACTAACGACAACATTCTTTTCTTTTTAAATAGAGTATGAGAGGGGTATAGCCCTTGTCTCTTTGCAGAGATTGCCCTTAACGCCCTGACCCATCGCCAAAAAAGGAAGTGAGAAGAAAACCCTCCAAAGTGGAGGAATCCCTGGTTGTCACCAGAACTAGTGCTTCCATTGGAAGATTTTTCCTTTATTCCTGTTCTGGTGACAACTCAAAATATTGGATTTCTTTTTACATTCATTCTCCGGGATCCTGGTAAACAGGACAAATAGAGAAGGTGAATCTCCCTGAGGGTGGAGACAGCTATAAAAACCTGACAGGTGTTCTAATCCCTTTCCTCTCTATCCAAAACTAAAAAGGTTTTTCCTTTAGTTATACTTTAAGAAAAACACAGACAAATATTGTTTCAGGGCACCTAAAGGGGGCCGTATCAGGACTCAGGAGTTACAAATTTAGCATCCCTTTGTGCCAAGATCCTGCCTGCCGTTGGTCCCTAAATTAACCACTTTGGTCCATGTTTTTTCCAACACTAGCCTCTGACATGTATTCAGTGGTACAAGTGGCATTCACATTAGTTGCAGGTCCAGTCCAGGTTGGGCCCTTGAAATTGATGGCTCCCTCCCTCCCTTTGGTTCCTTCACACAGGAACATGCAACTTATAATGGACTGAAACTAAGGGTTACACTCAGCGACAACACCACTCACTGAGAACAGCAGGAGACTTTACCTGGGCAGCCTGTGTAGGTTTTGGATCCCATTCCCTTTATAATACTAGCTGTGAATATAAACTGCTAAATACCTTTTCTCATCAGCAGTATATAGCAGCCTTGTGACTGGTAAAGCTTGTAGGAGGAGTTTTCATTCTCCCCTCATCCTCTGTCTGGACAGTGCCGATTGACCCTGTGCTGATCACATGCACTCTCCCAAGAAAAAAACAAAAAAACAAACTCTCTAGCAATATACACCAAACTGAACATGTGCAGCTTGCCCCCAAGCTCTCTATTATCAGGAAATAATTAGGGGACAGTAGGAGAAGAGAAGGATCAGAGAGACAGGATCAGACAGCCTTTATACACAATGCAGAGACTTAACCTCTTAGGTTTCATAGTGAGTATAACAAGCATGCTTTACTGCATATACAGACTGATTTTACTGTTGTGGGTTTAGTAACACTTTAAGTACTACTTATGTATTAAATCA
Source organism: Lithobates septentrionalis (assembly GCA_037952835.1). NCBI lineage: Eukaryota > Metazoa > Chordata > Amphibia > Anura > Ranidae > Lithobates > Lithobates septentrionalis. The sequence continues at coordinate 2,515,652 of JBBDGP010000411.1, forward strand.
TTTACATTTAATTTAGCATGATGTTAAATACCACCACAGTAAACTGTATTAATTTTACTTTGTTTTAATAAAGGACAATAGGTGAGTTTACAATAGGATGCATTATTAATGGTATATTGGGTAGGTGCCTCTTGCACGCATTATAGAGATATAATAATGTTTTTGTGTGCTTTTATTAGTTTGCATATGTATTTAATCAGGGATTCCTTTCCTTTTAAACTTCTTGTTTTCTAGTTGTGTGATTGGTCATATATTTATACATTCTGTGTGTTTTACAGCTGAAGTAGTGAGTCAATCAACAATAATAAAAAAAGGATAGAATCAATGGACCGCTTACTTCTGCCGCCAGTCTCCTGTGCTTCTGATTACTGTGGGCAGTACAACTAATGGAAATTAAGAGTGCGCTAAGTTTATTTTTGATTATGTATTTTACTTTTTTAACCTCCCTGGCAGTATGATTATTTCAGATTTTTGGTGCTTAAAGCGGTACCATTATTTTGCATGGAAATTTTGCCTTTTATATTGTAGGTTTGTAATTCTTGGGAATAACTCACTTAAATCACGGGTATGATAAAGTTTGAAACTCGAAATCATAAATTATAATATAAATAAATAACTAAAAATAATTATACCAAATAATAATATAATAATAATAAAAATTATTCAATAATGTAATCAAATCAAAAACACTAAAATTTGCTCAGTTGCAAAATTGTCGCTGTCTTTACTTTTCAGTGTTTGATGACGGATCTCTCTGCAAATCACAATCGCTCAATTCTGCTAGTGATTCTAATTTATTATCACTGTTTTCTAGCTGGTCTAAAACCGCTTTTGATGTAAAGGGGGGGTTTTGGTTGCTATGGACAATCTCCAGTTTCCAGGCAGAAATAACAGTTTTTATAATATAAAACTGCATGCAGGGCACGGGACAAACCACTAGGGACAAAAGGGATGTGAAATAATTTCATACAGTAATGTAATCTGTAAGATTACAGTATACTGTATGTATTGTGTGTGTTTTACTTTTTGAATTTGGCGCCACTCTCCGTCCCCGTGCGTCGCAACACTCGCAGGGAACGGAGCTCGGCTCCGTGCTTAATCGAGCGGAGGACAAGCTGCTCACACTGCGGGGAGACATCGCAGGATCCAGGGGACAAGGTAAGTAAGCTATTCCTGGAGCCTGCGATGCGATCCTGAGTCTGGCTCGGGGTTATCGCTTTTGGTTCTGAAATTCCACCCCGAGCCAAACTCAGGAATACTGCCAGGGAGGTTAATGACAGTTAGCGTCTGTTCACGTCATGTCATTGTGGTTATGCATGCTTTTCCTAATAAGGGGAAACACACCCTTAATGCATTGGTGCAATGGAGTGTCATTCATTCTGAATGGCACTGCAAGCGGTTAAAAGCCCATGAAGTTGGGATCCTGCCTTAGGTTGATTGCAACCTCCCTCTATCATTCACTAGTGCTGCTGTAAGAGTATAAACGGATAAACGGATTGGCAAGCAGTGTTTGTGTAGAAGAAAGTTTTCCCATGATGGAGTGTAGCCTGGACTATTGCTATTCCTTCAGGATGGGGAGTTTCACTTAATCATGAATCTGTGTGTGGTGATTTATGCCAGCCAAGTGTGTGGGCTTGATAGTGGGACTGTATTCTGGTTAGGCTTGGCTTGGCTTTGTCTAGAGCTCCCAAGGGGGTGATGTCTTGCTGTTCCCCCCTCAGAGAAGCAGGAACTCTGAGAAGCCTCATTCAAAATCATTATAGTGATGCCACATTGTCTGCCCCAAGCCCAAAATAAAAGGGTTCAATTCCTACATGGTCCTGCTATGTTACAGCACCCCAACACACTTTGAGATGAATGTGCGTTGCAGCACATCACAACGCATTAATGTGCACTGCGTTGAGATGCAAAAAAATGATGCACACTATTGCAATGAGATGGTGTGAATGGCCCTTATACATTAGCAGGGCCAAAAACATGGTTACTATGTGCTATTGAAAAGGAGGAGGAAAAGGCCACATTAGGAGCCCATAATAAAATGGCTGAAATATGCCATTAAGGAGAAGGAGGAGGAAGAAAAGGGCTCATTAGCTGCACTCTAAAAGAAAGTGGCTGCTATACCCCTTGAGCCTTTTGCTGCCAACTTCTCTGTGGCTGCTCGCACTGAGCTCTATGGTGCAGAGTCATGTGTTTCCTCATGCATGTGGTACGCAAAGGGCTGGTACCAGTACCAATGCGGATACACTGCAGGCAGAGGCTGCAGACCATAACAGTGTTGTTGACAGGTGATATGTTTAAAAAAGCTTGTTCTATTTGCTCCCTATACAAGTGCTTGCTGATGCTAGATAATTTCTAACAAACACATTTGTGGCTCCTACATCTACTGCTTAATTCAGGCCTATTCCACAAATAGAAAAATTCTAATTTTTTGGTATGTCTTTTCACAACTTTTTGAATGTTAGCTATATTATCTTTGTAGTGGACAGTCCAGGAAATCAGCCTTTGCACATTTTTAAAAAAATGAGATGAGCAAAAGCTCCAAGAACCAAACCCAGACATAGTCACTCATTCCTACTGACCAGTAAAACCACCCATCAGAGTAATGGGACAAAAGTGAGGCTTAGAAAATGAGGAGTAGACCAGGAATCCAGCCCATCAAAAAAGTAGGAAAAAGTGAGTAAATTATAGACCAACTGGAATTTCAGGGCTGAAGGACCTACCAGTTACCATATGTATTGCATGGGAGATGCCAATTGAAAGAGTATATGCTTTGTTTGGGCAATATTACCACTTAAGCCCCGGACCATTTGGCTGGGCAAAGACCAGAGCACTTTTTGCGATTCGGCACTGCGTCGCTTTAACTGACAATTGCGCGGTCGTGCGACGTGGGTCCCAAACAAAATTGACGTCCTTTTTTTCCCCCACAAATAGAGCTTTCTTTTGGTGGTATTTGATCACCTCTGCGTTTTTTATTTTTTGTGCTATAAACAATAGAAAAAAAAAATAGCGACAATTTTGAAAAAAAATGCTATAGTAAGTATCCCCAAAAAATATATTAAAAAATTTTTTTTTTCCTCAGTTTAGGCCGATACGTATTCTTCTACATATTTTTGGTAAAAAAAAATCGCAATAAGCATTTATTGATTGGTTTGCGCAAAAGTTATAGCGTCTACAAAATAGGGGATAGTTTTATGGCATTTTTATTGCTAATTTTTTCTTTTTACTAGTAATGGCGGTGATCAGCGATTTTTATCATGACTTTGACATTATGGCGGAACATCGGACAATTTTGGCGCGATTTTGGGACCATTCACATTTATACAGCGATCGGTGCGATTAAAAATGCATTGATTACTGTGTAAATGTGACTGGCAGTGAAGGGGTTAACCAGTAGGTGGCGCTGTAGGGGTTAAGTGCGTCCTAGGGGGTGATTCTACCTGTGGGGGGAGGGGCTGTGTGTGACACTACACTGATCACCGCTCCCGATTACAGGGAGATGTGATCAGTGAGAGTGTCATTAGGCAGAACGGGGAGATGCTTGTTTACATTAGCATCTCCCCGTTCTTCCTCATCGTGAGACGATTGTGGGTATCCCCATGCGCAAGCCGCCTCTTAAAGAGCAACGTACTGGTACGTTAATCTGCCTGTACGTGCCCTTCTGCCGCAGTATATTTGCGTGAGGCGGTCGGGAAGCGGTTAATAAATTGTTTTACTAAAACTACAGCTAATTTACAGGTAAACTCATGAAATCTGTATATGCCAATGCTTGGACTTAACTTTATCAGTTCTCCACTGAGATATTACCTTTCTTTTAATGCATGGTGCTTGCAATGCAGTGATTGCAGGTTTGATCCCCAAGAGGGCTATTTCTTTAAAAATATTCTGGCTTCAAACTGCCATTGTAAAATAAATGTCTGTTCAGGCCAGTATTTAAATCTATTTTTATGATTGCTGTTTGAAGGCAAATCCTTTGAAAAGAAAATAGCCACCCTAGGATATAAATACTGTCCTTTAAACAATTGATTTATTCAGCGAAAAAAGAAAACACTAATATACAGTATATGAGAAGAGGTTGTGTTGCCAATGAGCTGAGCAGTTTTGTGCAAGATAAGAGAAACTCTGATAGAAGGTGCAAAACCTGGGTGGAGAAACAGTCCAGGAGAGCAGGGGCACAGGAGCTTAGTTATTCTGGAGTAGAGTAGAACCTCTAATGCCCTGTACACACGGGCGGACTTTTCGGCAACAGTCTTTCCGACGGGCTTTCGGCTGACTTTTGACGGACTTCCGATGGACTTTCTAATGAACTGACTTGCCTACACACGGTCACACCAAAGTCAGACGGATTTCTACGTGATGACGTACGACCGGACTAAAATAAGGAAGTTGATAGCCAGTAGCCAATAGCTGCCCTAGCATTGGTTTTTGTCCGTCGGACCAGCATACAGACGAGCTGATTATTTGACCGGACTCGAGTCCATCGGACATATTTGAAACATGTTCCAAACCTAAAGACCATCAGATTTTCAACCGAAAAAGTCCGCTGCAGGTCCGATGGAGCCCACACATGGTCGGATTGTCCATCGGATTCGGTCCGTCCGACCAGTCCGGTCGAAAAGTCTGCTCGTGTGTACACGGCATTAGTGGACTATAAAATCAGGTAGGTGTCTACTTTGCCCTACACATGTCTTCACTTGTACACTTCTAATGGTGGCCATACATGCAGGGTGGATTTGATTTAAATCAAGTAGATTTAAATCACTAGTTAAAAGGCTTGATTTAAATTAACTTGACTTAAATCATCATTTTTAAAGAGCAACTGTCATCTCTCTTTTATAGTGGCTCCTACTCTGACCCGCTGTTAGCTCACCGACAGTCCCATTCACTTTAATGGGACGGCTGGTGATGCGGCAGTGACACAACAAAGTGAGGGACAAGGCGGGCATCCACTCACCTGCTGCCGCTAACAGGCACTGCCATGATGGATCTGAAATGACAGGTGATCTTTAAATGTAAGGACTCATTCTTGCTGGTAGTTAGAATCTTTAATATTTACAAACAAAATGAAGGTTTCCTATTTAGAATAATAAGCTGTCAGGTTAGTAAAACAGCAATATCAGAACTGATTTAATCAAACAGTTTGTAGTGTACATAGATTTGCAAAACAATTGGATAAAGGAATATTCCTGAACTTTGTGTTATCTCATGGTTACTGTGAAATTGTGTGATTGCATTAATGCAGTGCATGTTATCTCAGCTTGCAGTGCTTGGATTCATTTATTGAGTTTACCAAAAATGTAAATATTGCAGAATATACAGCCTCATGCTACATAACTAAGCTCCATTTCATGCTGAATAAACAAAATGATTAATGTATCATAAATAGAAAACTATCTTTAGGTTTTTACTTCAAAAGCATTTTATTTAAAAAAAAAGCAATTTAAATAAAAAAAAAAATCTGATTTAAATTAAAAAAAATCTGATTTAAATAAAAAAAATCTGATTTTTTTTATTTTGTTTTAAAAAAATCATTTATTTTTATCCAGCCTGCATACATGCTTTGATTTTATTATATGATCAATGTGCAATCAAAATGACCAAATCAGCAAACAATCAAATAGCCATAACCTACCTTCTGATCAATTTAAACTCAGTTTAGATCAGATTCAATCAACCCAAGTTAATTGGACAGAGCACAAAGTTAGTGGTCGTTTTGCATCCACAGAACTGAGATGCCTTGATAATGAATTTGATTGTATTTCTTTTTATCAGATTATGAGAGTTCATGGTGGAAACAGAGATGCAATCGGTAACTTGCAATGGTTAGAGAGAAAGTTTGAGAGCAGGCTATAAAATTTTCCGACAACAAAATCCGATCGCGTCAATTCCGACCGTGTGTGGACAATTCCGACGCACAAAGTGCCACCCATGCTCAGAAGAAATTCCGAGACGGAACAGCTCGTTCTGGTAAAATTAGCGTTCGGAATGGATAGAGCACTTTCGTCACTCTGCAATGTTTAAAATTGTTTAATACAGCGCACTCTCTTCTTCTTTATAATGTGAGAAGAATGAAGTAGTTTTGCTGCTCATATTCACACAGACTTCTCACAAACTTCTTTCTTTCTTATTTATCGGGATTCCCTCACTATATTATGATTCGTCACATCTGACCAAAAATCTATATCATTTTTTTGGGGGGGGGGGTTTCAAGCCTGATGTGATTTTTTTTTAGGTTTGTATTTTTTTCAAGGCTGATCTTGTTTTTTTTTATTTATTTTTTTAGTTATTTAACATCCAGAATATTTTTGTGTGTGTTTTGTGTGTCAAGTTACCACAACACCATTATTATCTTGTATTATTTAATCTCAAGGAGATTGCTTGGTGTTGGTGTCTCTTGTTAATTTCACATTGTATTTTGAAATGTACCTGCCTCCTCACAAACAAACTGTCCTTTTTGAAGGAAAACACACATAGGCGAGTCTAATTGAAACCAAAAAACCTTTGGCTCACAACCAAATAAAGAGGGAGGCAACGCTGGAGAAACAGCAGAAGTTGGTGAAGCCTTTGACCCCCAGGGCACACATCAATTATTTTACTGCAAAATTGGTGGCCTGAGGAGTCCATATCTAAGGGAGTGCAGTCTGGTCCAGAAGTCCCAGAGATCCTGAAAGCAGCAGATGACATCTATGTCCCCAGGCTGTGCTCATACAGGAGGCTGCATCTTTTGCCAGACCAGACTGAACCCAGGGTCATCACTCTCTGGTCTTCCTTCCACGCTTCCTTCCACGCTGTGGCTGTGGTGGTGGAGTTGTGGCAGGAGGAGGAGGAGGATGTTCCAACTCACTCGTGTGGGTATTGGGTGCGATTTCGCCCCTCACCCCCTTAGTTAAGGCTTTATAAAGAAGGTCCTCACACAGCTGGCGTTGGCCCTCCTGCATGCCCTGCAGTTTGGTGGTAGCCATGCAGGCAAAGGCCTCTTCAGGAGTGGGGGTGGCTCTGAGGGACGCAGAAGCCTCCTGAATGAGCCTGAGAGCTGAATCCTGCACGTGACTCCCCTTCCTGGGTCTTTTGGTTGGAAGGTGGAGGGGAGGGACCTGCAATTCGGTCAGGCTCCTACTGGTCCCAGGCTTCTCCTGACTGCCAGTTAGCCCCGCCTCCTCCTGGCTGCCACTAACCCCCGCCTGCTCCTGGCTGCCACATTCCACAGCCTCCTCCTGTGTGCCACATTCCAGAGCCTCGTCCTGGCTGAGGTCTTCCTGTGTATGAAAAAGGGACATAGTTTTAGTTTTTACTTCATCAATCACACACAATTTTCATCTCATGACTGTTGCAAATATATGTTAATATATTTACATATATTATATATTACAAATATTATGTTACAAATATAAAAGACTATCATTCTGAGCCCAGCATTTTTCATTCTTGTCCCAATTATTTTTGCCCACTACTGTCTATTGATATGTAAAACACTTTATTAAATTAGCAATTAGTGATCAATAATAACATCTAGTAAACATCATTTATTTATTGATCAGAAATCTGTAGAAGAATGCTATACCTGGCTCAAGCTGGGCTCCTCAACTTCTTCCTGGCTGGAAGTCCCAGGTTGGACATCGGAAGCCTCAGCTGGGGTGGAAGGAAGAGTGGAAGGATGGGTTGAGAGGGATTATCTGACTCCAGTCTGGTCTGACAGAAATCGCAGTCTCTCATAGTACCACAGCCTGGGGACATAAACGTCATCTGCTGCAGCTCCGAATCTCTGGGAATCCGTGACCTTCTTGCGCTCCCTAAGATAAGTGCTCCTCAGGCCACTAATTTTGGCTTTTAAATAGGGGATGGTTGCTGTGGGGACCACCGGCTTCACCAACTCCAGCAGTTTCTCCAGCGCTGTCTGCCTCTTTTGTTTATGATTATAATGCGGGTGCTTGACCTGCCACAGACAGGGCAGCTCCCTGTACTTGTCTATAAACAGGGGGAGGAAGTTGTGGTCATTGAAGCCATCCATTTTATCTGCAAGACACAACACGAGACAAACCCTAATGTCAGGAAAAACTCTCCTAATCGTGTTACAATATAGGCCTCAATCTAGAAGCAGTATAGGCCCAAGTTTAGATCTTACCTTCGTTATCACGATCGGCGCCTCTGATACTCCTTCCTCCGCTCACAGATCGTACGTACAACGCACGCGTGTTACGCTTTATACACACTGCGCATGCGTGAAACTCCGCCCGCCCCTGACGTTCTTTCTATTCTATTCCCCGCCCCTTCTCGTTTGGCGTAGTGGGGGAAGAGCACATGGCGGAGACACAGCAGGTGCGTGGTAATTACAGCAACGAGGAGGAGGGGGAGGAAAGCCCGGAGCCAGAAACGTCACTATCCAGAAGGAGACGATTTAAGGCATCAAATATGTCCTTTGGGGAGATGTTGGAGATGGTGGACATCCTGAAGAGGGCCGACTATGACGGGAAGTATGGACCTTACCCCAACCCCAATGTCAGAAAGGCCAAGATCATGGCGAAAGTGGTCAAGAGTCTGCACCGGACTTTTGGGGTACGACGATCGAAAGATCAGCTCAGGAAATGGTGGTCGGACCTCAAATTAAGAGAGCACAAGTTTATTACATTCGTGCTGCTCCATGTGCTTTTCCTAACTGTTATCCCGTTTAAAATGACAACTTTCATGTTCATGGGCACATTATTCGTTCGTAGAAAACATTGTTCGTTCGGCCTAGAAAACACCATTGTTTTGGCCATATGCATTTGCCCACATTTTTTATGGCCTACTTGTCTGAAAATAATTTGGTTGTGTAGATGGGTTTGTAACTAGAATTAAATGCAAACTAGATTCTGTGTAAGGAGAGGACACTCAGCAGTTTTCACATCTGGACTCTGGGAGAACTAGTGTGGGACACAAGAACACCCTTTTTATTAGGGGGCCCACACAGGTGCTCCAGTGTATACTATAGGGGTGTCTCCATCCGTGAAGCTTGTACAAAACAGGTAAAGTATTGAAGCTTGACAAAGGACAATAAAAATTCTACATCTTGGAACTCTGCCAAAAAAGACAATTGTACCCCACTTCCAAGCAATGTTTCATATTCCTATTTCTGCCATCAAATATCTGTGTGCTAAGTATACCTATTTTTTTTACATAGGGGAGAAAAGACTCGGAGGACACCCCTCATCCGAGGAGACCACAGACCCCCCACCTCTGGAAGAAGGGGAAATCCACCCAAGCCAAGCAGAGCAGGAGGAGGAAGACGTGGTGGAAATTGGCACCACAACAGGTGAGTGTCTGTGACCACAGGCTCAGGTAAGAGATGGATGGCGGCATATTTATAATACATGGTGTGTTTTTGTTTATATCTTTTTAGGTGATCGTGATGTTGTGGATCCAGGGCATTTCACCTCGGAAAGTGCACAGATCCTGATCGGGGAGATCATGGGGTGTAATAGGGACTTGGAAAACATCCTGAAAAACATCAATGATGTTCAACAAAAAATGAAGAACATCACTGATGTTTTAGAGAGAGTTTAAAACCCCTCCAAATCCCTTGCGTTTTTTGTGTGCTAAAAATTTTTACCATTTTTTGACATATTTGTGAAAAGCCAAATTTTGAAGATGCACACAGTGGGGGTTATTTACTAAAGAAAACTCCACTTTGCACTGAAAGTGCACTTGGAAGTGAAGTCGCTGTAGATCCGAGGGGGACATGCAAGGAAAATAAAAAAACATCATTTTAACTTGCACATGATTGGAAGATAAAATCAGCAGAGCTTCCACTCATTTCAGATCTACCACTTAGATTTAGAGCGACTGTACTTCCAAGTGCACTTTCAGTGCAAAGTGGATTTGCCTTTCGTAAATAACCCCCAGTGTGTCAACATGTGCTATCTGCCATCACGGGAGATCAATGGACGCGTTTTGGGGGTGCAACCCCTTCCTCAATAATAAAGTAGCTGTGAGGAAGGAGTTGCACCCCAAAAACACGTCCCTTGATCCCCCATGATGGCAGCTAGCACATGTTGAAATTCAGCAATTTTTGTGCATCTTCAAAATTTGGCTTTTCCTGGGGTGACCCCACCCCATCTGAATGCAATATCAAACACAGTTTCTAAATACTCATGTCTGATATTGCCTTCAAGCTCTACCAAATGTGAACTTTGTAAGTTCAAGACTTGTGTCTTTCTTGTTGGTTTTAAACATGTCTGTTTTATCTTAAATGGACATTTCTACTTTTTCTAATGTGACCCCAAAAATTGTTATACAACAAACATGTTGGTTTGTTTTAAAAACCTTTTCTAAATGCACATGTGATTATGCTGGTATTAAAAAGATTGTTAATCAAGAATGTGTGGATTATTGTCTCAACGCTCCAACACTTTTGTGGTGCTCTAATTGGTGTTTTCTGTGACAATGGGTGCTATTTCCTAAGGGCAAATCCACTTTGCACTACAAGTGCAGTTTCAAGTGCACTTGTAGTGCAAAGTGTCTTTGCCTTTAGTAAATAACACCCAACAGTGCTTTGTAAGGTTACACAATCACGCCATTTTCAGGACTCACCACATTTTGTCAGGGTCAGCTAAAAGAAACACAAGCAGTAAATGTCACCAAAGATTTGAGTAGTTATTTATTTTTTTTATTTGAAAAAGGTTTCAGACATTGTCTGGCATATTGATAGCCCCCCTACCCGCAAAGTATTCAAGGTATCTTAACCGGACATCACGGGCACTCAGGGGGGGCAAGCCAGGACGGCCACTTTCAAGCGCCGTCAAGGTTGTTTCATTTAGAATTCCGGCCCCAGGCCCAACTGAGCCAGCATAGTTGGCAGAATGTTGCCGTAAAAAGTTGTGTAGAACACAGCACGCCAGGATAATATGATTCAGTTTATACTCCGCGATGTGTATGGGTGTAAGAAATAGGTGGAACCGGCTGGCCATGATTCCAAACGTGTTCTCCACCACTCTTCTGGCTCTGGCCAGCCGGTAATTAAAAACCCTCTGGTCCAGGGTGAGGGTCCTCATCGGGAATGACCGCATAAGATGGTCCCCCAGCGCAAATGCTTAATCTGCAACAAAGACAAATGGGAGTCATTCCACATTGTCTTCTGGAGGTGGCAAGTCCAAGCTGCCATTCTGGAGACGCCTGTAGAACTCCGTCTGGGCGATGACTCCGTCATCGGACATCCGGCCATTCTTCCCCATGTCCACATACAGGAACTTGTAAGTAGCCGACACCACCGCCAAAATCACAATACTATTGAACCCCTTATAATCATAATAGTATGACCCCGAGTTGGGTGGTGGGACGATGTGGACGTGTTTCCCATCAATTGCCCCTCCGCAGTTAGGAAAGTCCCACCGCTGGGCAAAGTGGGAGGCCACAGTCTGCCATTCCTGTGGGTTGGAAGGAAACTGTGGAGTCAAAGAAGAAAAAAAATGAGTCATTTTGCACATAAACAAGGAAAGCAGATTAGACACAAACATTCTTGGCCAACATCAAGGTAACATTTGTTTGAGGGAGTTTTTAAAGACCAAAGTCTAAGGTACACCTATCAGATTCCCCCTCCCCCCCTCTCATGGGCCATTTTTAACATTTTAGGGGGGGAGCTCTTGGACAGGTAACCCTCTCCACTTCATTGAGAGATGAATGCCTAAATAATGGGTATTACTTTGGCCAGCCCCTCCTTAGTTACACTATTGGCAGCCCACCGGACAGGTAAGAAGTGTCATAATACAAAGATATAAATACACATTGTACACATTTGAGCACATTTGGAAATTCTACTATTACCTATCAAGATAATAATAGTATACAAAAACTTTAAACAGTACCATTTGAAAGTATACAGGCAGGCCCTTGCACTACATGCTTTGGGGAATTCATCCATAAATCTGACCACTAAAGAGATGGGTATAGTGTGTATGGCAAAGTCAGCAGATAGATGATTGAGGATAGATAGAGAATTGGTATCAGCTGACTTAGCAGTTGGGGGGAGAGAGGGTTCCAAATTATTTGGGGACCCCCAAAGAAAAGCCTCTGGCACTCTGCTTGAATTTAAAGGACAAATGACATTTTAAAACATTTTAGGGGGTGTTTGGGGTAAAGCACTAATATGGAGCTGATAAAATACATTGTTAAGTGAATACACTAGGTGAATATAGGGCCAGGAGACCATGCTGGGGAGGTAAATGAAGGCAAATATGTATGAAGGAGAAAAAAAATAATTACATAAAAATCCAGCATGCATGAGAACAAAGGGGACATTCACAGCATATTCCAATCATGGTAATTTGGGAATGAGGAAAGAAATACAATATATTATCAAACATTAAATACAATAAAATGTGATGTTAAAGGATAAATCTTACCTTAATATACTCCTTCTGCAGGACCTGGATGATGGCAGAACAGGTCTCTGGGATAATGATCCCCAGAGCCTGGGGGGGAGATGCCTGTCGAGAACTTGAGGTCCTGCAGGCTTCTCCCTGTCGCCAAGTACCGCAGGGTGGCGACTAACCTCTGCTCCGGAGTGATGGCTCGCCTCATGCAGGTATCCTGCCTGCTGATATAGGGGGTCAGTAAAGCCAACAAATAAAAATGAAATAAAATGAAATACGGGGTCCGTCATCCGGAGAAAGTTCCTGAAGTCATCAGGATTATTCTCACGGATCTCACGGAGCAAAGGCATATGACAGAACTGGTCACGCTGAATCAACCAATTCTTGGTCCATGAACTCCTCCCCACCCTGTTCATGGACTGGACTTGTGTCAAGGTCAGGACCCCAACACCAAGCCCCCGCACAGCACGAACTCTACGAGGAGTACGTATACGCAACATGGCTAGAAAACGGTCAGCTGCTCAGAACGAAGTAACAGAACGCACTGAAGAACAGCAAGGCCTGTGAAGAGCGACCTGCAAAACAGTAACGAACGAACAAGAACACAATGACAAGAGTCACGCGTAACTCGCTGCAAACACTGAAGAGCAGATACAAACCCACAAGCACAAACTGAACAGCAGAAAACGATCTGAAAACCACGAGTCTGAAAAAGCGTGAATCGTCTCTCACCAAACTTTTACTAACACGAGATTAGCAAAAGGAACCCAAAGGGTGCCACGCTTGATTCTGAACTGACCTTTTCTAGTCTCGTCGTACGTGGTGTACGTCACCGCGTTCTTCATGATTGGAAATTCCGACAACTTTGTGCGACCATGTGTACGCAAAACAAGTTTGAGCCAACATCCGTCGGAAAAAATTAATGGATTTTGTTGTCGGAATGTCCGATCAATGTCCGATCGTGTGTACGGGACATAAATGTTAACTGCCCTTTACTGCTTAGCTGACCGGTTATTTGGCTGCTCCTAATTAATGATGCTACAGTTGTGCTCATAAGTTTACATACCCTGCCAGAATTTATGATTTCTTGGCCATTTTTCAGAGAATATGAATGATAACACAAAAACATTTCTTTCACTCATGGTTAGTGTTTGGCTGAAGCCAATTATTATCAATCAACTGTATTTACTCTTTTTAAATCATAATGGCTACAGAAACTACCCAAATTACCCATACAAAAGTTTACATACCCCAGTTCTTAATACCGTGTATTGCCCCCTTTAACATCAATGAAAGCTTAAAGTCTTTTGTGGTAATTGTGGATGAGGCTCCTTATCTTTTCAGATGGTAAAGCTGCCAATTCCTCTTGCCAAAAAGCTTCCAGTTACTGTAAATTCTTGGGCTGCCTTGCCCCCAGAGTGTCTCAATGATATTGAGGTCAGGAGACTGAAACGGCTACTCCAGAACCTTCACTTTATTCTGCTGTAGCCAATGACAGGTTGACTTGGCCTTGTGTTTTGGATCATGTTGGAATGTCCAGGTACATCCCATGCGCAGCTTCCTGGCTGATGAATACAAAATGTTCCTCCAATATTTTTTGATAACATGCTGCATTAATCTTGCCATCAATTTTGACCAAATTTCCTGTGCCTTTGTAGCTCACACATCCCTAGAACATTAGCGATCCACCTCCATGTTTCACAGTAGGAATGGTGTACCTTTTATCATAGGCCTTGCTAACTCCTTTCCAAATGAACTTTTTGGCCACAACCATAAACGCTACAATTTTGGTCTCATCATTCCAAATTACTTTGTGACAGAAGGTTTGAGGCATGTCTCTGGGCTGTTTGGCGTATTGTAAGCTGGATACTTTGTGACATTTGCGTAGTAATGGCTTTCTTCTGGCAACTCGACCATGCAGCCCATCTTTCTTCAAGTGCCTCCATATTGTCCATCTTGAAACAGCCATACCACATGTTTTCAGAGAGTCCTGTATTTCACCTAAAGTTATTTGTGTTTTTTACTTTGCATCCTGAACAATTTTCCTGGCAGTTATGGCTGAAATTTTAGTTGGTCTACCTGACCGTGGTTTGGTTTTAACAAAACACCTCATTTTCCACTTCTTGATTAGAGTTTGAACACTGCTGATTGGCATTCTCAATTCTTTGGATATCTTTTTATATCCTTTTCCTGTTTTATACAGTTCAACTACCTTTTCCCGCAGATCCTTTGACAATTCTTTTGCTTTCCCCATGACTCAGAATCCAGAAACGTCAGTGCAGCACTGGATAAAAAAAGATGCAAGGGTCTGTCAGGAGTCCAGAAACTCATTGACCTTTTATACACACACACTAATTACAAGCAAACAGATCACAGGTGAGGATGGTTACCTTTAATAGCCATTCAAACTCCTTTGTGTCAACTTGTGTGCATGTTATCAGGCCAAAATCACCAGGGTATGTAAACTTTTGATTAGGGTCATTTGCGTAGTTTCTGTTGCCATTATGATTTAAAAAAAGAAAATACAGTTGATTGATAATAAATGGCTTCAGCCAAACACTAACCATGAGTGAAATAAATGTTTTTTGTGCTATCATTCATATTCTCTGAAAAATGGCAAAGAAATCATAAATTCTGCCAGGGTATGTAAACTTATGAGCACAGCTGTACCTTTTTAAGACTAAAAGACCCTGTGAAGGACACTATTATCAGTTAGGCTCGGTACATATATGCAAACTCGCATCCAATTCGCATGACAGGAGAGCGTGACCGAATCTCTATGGAGCCGGTTTACACACTTTCGGGGCAGCCGTGGTCCCCGTTTGGAAAGGGTCCTGTGCGTCTTAGGCTCCAAATCAGGTGAGAATTCAGGCATAAATCGGGACCTGATTCACACCTGAATCAGTGAACAGGGACGCACCGGATCCCCCGCTGTGACTCGAAGCCGCAGCAAGTGTGAATCCAGCCCTAATAGGTAGTGTCAACCACATGACTGCAATTTCCAGAAAGTAACTGGGGTTTTTAATTTTTTTAAATAAAAATGAGTGAGTAGCTAAAGTTGGTGGGGGATTAAATGTTTTATCTTAACTGTCCAGAGATAAGCTTTAACACTCCCTGTCAAGGATCACACATTCACTTTTAAATTGCTTCCCCCGTGCTCTATTCAGCCACTAGGAGCATGTGAATGTGTTGAGCCAACAAGCAGGATCACTGTCACATTGGAGGAAGAGGGATAAGTCACATGCTCCCCCATAACCAGAAGTACAGGGCTTCAGCTAAAAAGGAGCAGCAGGAGAGCAAAGGAAAGTAAGTGTTGCTAGGGACCAGAAAAATAAAGTGATCCTGTTGCTTTGCCCTACATAGATACCACATGTTTGCTTTAAAGCCAAAAGAAAACATGTATTATATTGCAGCTTACGAATTCTTAGGTTTGATGTCTGTATTATCCTTTATTTAGGTTTTCTTTCTTCTATTTGTATCTGGTGAAGCAGCTAGCAAGTCTGTTGCTTTTCAAAAGCAGAAGCTCTCCAGCAGAATTTATCAGGTTATATGGATGAGACAAACCACTTAACACTGTCTGGGGTGATTAAAATTATCATCTTTTATTTAATCATACAAAACCTTTTTCCAAAAGGCAAAAAATGTTTGCCGTAACTAATTATAAAATGTGAGCTAGAGTTTGGCTTCAGTTTGTTAATGTATCTAAATCAGCTAATACATGTAACACTGCCCTCCTACCCAGACTGACAATGGTGCTGTCTGCTGTGCCCCCTATGCTCATTCCTCCAGAGTTGGGTGGTTACTAGCCAGATTACTAGGTGAAAACAGAAAGAAAAGCCAAAGAAAAGAAAACAGATGCAGGCACCACATCTAATTTTTGGCAAGCTGCAATATAATCCATTTTTGGTTTGAGGTATAATACTGCTCATGATAATATATACTGTAGTCACATGACTTTCATTATTTTTTCCAGCTCTCTAATTTACATAAACATCTCCCATTACTGAATCCACACAATTGTTGATGCCAAACTTTTCTTTGTGTTTGTATCAAAATCTTATCTGTAAAATTGCAAGCACTTTCTTATAGTTCAATGTATAGGTCTGCATCAAGCATCTGCATGTTTCAATATTAAAGCAGTATGTTCCTGAATGACCTCACAATGATCAATCTGTAACAATAACCGCTTCAGCCCTGGAAGATTTTACCCCCTTCCTGACCAGAGCACTTTTTGCGATTCTGCACTGTGTTGCTTTAACTGACAATTGCACCGTCGTGCGACGTTGCACCCAAACAAAATTGACGTCCTTTTTTTCCCACAAATAGAGCTTTCTTTTGGTGGTATTTGATCACCTCTGTGGATTTTATTTTTAGCGCTATAAACAAAAAAAGAGCGACAATTTTGAAAAAATAAAACAATATTTTTTACTTTTTACTATAATAAATATCCCTCAAAAATATATATATAAAAAAACAAATGTTTTCCTCAGTTTAGGTCGATATGTATTCTTTTTCATATTTTTGGTGAAAAAAAAAAATCGCAATAAGCGTATAGCGCAAAAGTTATAGTGTCTACAAAATAGGGAATAGTTGTATGGAATTTTTATTATTATTTTTTTATTTTATAGGTAATGGCAGTGATCTGCGATTTTTATCATGACTGCGACATTATGGCGGACACATCGGACACTTTTGACACTATTTTGGGACCATTGTCATTTATACAGAGATCGGTGCTATAAAAATGCACTGATTACTGTGTAAATGCCACTGGCAGGGAAGGGGTTAAACACTAGAGGGGGATCAAGGGGTTAAGTGTGTCCTAGGGAGTGATTCTAACTGTGGGGGGGTGGGATTCCAACCAAATGACAGCGATCACTGCTCCCGATGACAGGGAGCAGTGATCTCTGTCATGTCATTAAGCAGAACGGGGGAAATGCCTTGTTTACACAGGCACTTCCCTGTTCAGTGGCTCCATGAGACGATCGCCGGGAGGCTGGCGGACATCGAGTCCGCCGGTCCCGTGGGCACGGTCGCGCTGTATGCGCTCGTTAGTCCCGCCAATTAAAGGGGACGTACATGTACGCCCATTTGCCCACTGCTGCCATTGCGCCGACGTATATTGGTGTGCAGCGGTCGGCAAGTGGTTAATAACTATATAATGTGTAAACATACAGAAAGAGAGAGAAATTACATGCAACTATGAAACATAAAAGATAAAGATAGCAGTGCCTATTGTAGTTGTAGTCAGCTCTCAGTAGGCACACTGTCACTGGTCTTCAGGTTTTCATACTGAAGACACTACACAGGCCTTGCAATGCCTTCATCTGGCAGATGATGGAAAGGTAAGTTGCCTTTGTTCTTTATTTTGTTTGAACTCTTGCACATGGATGGTGTCTCTGACACATATACTAGTTCTTTTGCAGTTTTGGATAACATGTAAGACTGAAGTATGAATTTATTGAACTGTACAATTCCGAAATATGCCAGAAGTGACTCTAATAGCTCTCAATGTTTGGGTACCAGGTTCGACGTCTAGAAAAAAGTCCTGACCTTTTCAAAAAGCTAGTTGCCTGGCTGTCTCTGGCTTCAATATTTCACTATATTACTTCATCACTAAATGTAATCATTAAACTGCAAAAACGTGTAACAACTTAATTATGAGGATGCTAATGTGAAAAAAGAAGTCCATAAACCAGCCAGTGTTAGCCAATCTATGTGTCCATAAAGAGAAGAGGAAGTATATAGGTGACTCTTGTTTTTTCACATCACAAAAAGTTGTGCTCCACCACATGCCAAGAACTACTGCACTCACCAGAGCAATAAGGCCGACCAGCAGTCAATGTGCCCCTTTTACAGTCCACCTCTGGAATGTCCAAAAGCCACTCTCTGGTCTTCATCTATTGTTTTTCAACCATGCTCATGGCCAAGTTGTATGGAATATATAAAGGATAAAAAAGCCCCCACAGATGGAATATATAGTGTAGTATAAAAATATATAAATCTTGTGAGCTACTCTAGAGCAACCTGAGACTGGAATCAGAGTCAGGTATAAAGTAACCCGAGGTTACAACCTAGCGTCAGGTGTGGTATAACAATTCCTGTGAAACAAAGTGGAATTTCACAGCTGCTAAGCATTGATCACAATCCCATAATCTGTGAAAACATATATACATAACCAAAAAAAAATGCAGCACTGTGTGATACTGAACCTTACAAATGCATAGATAGTGCCATAAACAATGAAAATCAATACCGCTAAAAAATGTAATTATGAACATAAAAAAAATATTTTTTTGTTTAACAAGCAAGCTCACAGTGAAAGAAATTTTGTATTATTTCTTAATATCAAGTGTCCAAAAAAAAGAGATTTTTTTCTCCCAATTTTCATCAATCCACAGAGACAAAAGTGCAAATTGGGGTATTATATGTATTACTGTCCAAAAAGTGACTCTAGTGATGATAATCCTGATCAGAAGAGAGTGACTTCAGACACGTGCTTCCCCCCCCCCCCACCACCTGTGTGAATGCGCTCACCTCCAACAGTGTGACCGCACACTTAAGTTTGGTCCACATAAGCAGTTGAACCACTCCTGGGCTCTAAGTGAAACTGGCTCAGCAGGATCCCACAGGAAAATCCAGAGAAATTGTCCTCAATTTTAAAAGAAGAAAGAGGCTGGATAGTGCATTATCGCTAGTTTAAAAATTTATTTAGAAAACATAACATCAGAGTACTCACACATGTTAGGTGCTTCCAGCACACCAAACTATAAAAGCATTAAGTATAGGATTGCTATCCAAACAAATTCCAAACTTATATGTGTCAGCAGCTTGTACAGACAAGTATGTATCCGAGCTCCTCCACTGTCCTGGCCCCTCCCCTACATGTGATGACACAGGGCTAATCACGTGTCTTCCTCAGGGGGATCTGATTGAATGGTGGAGATTACTAGAATATATACTATGCCAGTGGCCATTGAAGTGTACCCACGATATGCTCCATTTTGTTGTAGGTGTATTCCAATGATAACCGCAACGCATCAATAACCCCCATGTAATAATCTCTCTAAAATAATGCACATAGTGTCATGGGTGGGACTTGAACCCATGACCCACTGGCTACAGTGCTAACCACTTAGCCACTATAGTTTACTCATTCCCAATAATTGATGTGCATGTTTGTTATATTTCATACATATCCAGATATATTATTATTTTATTTTTAAATATATGAATATAAAATTACAAAACTATTAAAAAGCCCCCCAATAGGTAGATAAAATAAATCATCAGACTATTGACCAGTGACATAACTATTACCCATATCACAATGGAGTTAAGAAGGAAGGATAAAAAACTATCTCTAAAAAAATATATATTCATGTGCAACCATATAAACCCATTAATCAAAGAGCCTGAAATCATATCATTTTAACGACTGCTTAAAAAACACTGGAGATCAAACTCTTTGTTTAATCCCCCCAGTGATAAAGTCCCCAATTGGTGTATCCACCAGGACTCGCAGTTGATAATTTCTCTAATATAATTGCATCCTCTCCAATGATGCTTAGGGGCCTCTATCCCCCAAAATTGCATCCCCTCCGGGTTTTTGTTCTGTTAGTCCCTAAAATGAATGGATAGGTGGTGTTTGTCAAATCCATGCCTAATATCTCTTATGTGTTCTTCCATTCTGACCTTGAGAGCTCTCTTTGTTCTACTGATGTTAATAAAGGTTTATCCACCAGGACTCGCGCTTGCTAATTACCGATGTTAATAAAAGTTTTTAATTTCTTAACATTCTTAATTCTACTACGTGCAATTATACGCAACATGGTAGAACCTCCACCATCCAGACCATTAATGTTCTTGGACATTAAGGGTTTTTATGGATGTGGTCATTGCTATTGCTGTGTTCTCAGTCCCAAAGATAGTTAAGAGATTAAAAACCTTTATTAACCTCAAGAATAATAGGCCATACAACATCAGGGATTGCATTTCCCGTGAAACTAAAGGGGTAGTTTATGCCATAAAATGTCCCTGCAATTTAATTTACATCGGTAGAACAAGGTCAGAATGGAAGAATGCGCAATAAATATTAGACATGGATTTGACAAACACCACCTATCCATTAATTTTAGGGACAAACACAACAAAAAACC
Source organism: Lithobates septentrionalis (assembly GCA_037952835.1). Classification (NCBI taxonomy): domain Eukaryota; kingdom Metazoa; phylum Chordata; class Amphibia; order Anura; family Ranidae; genus Lithobates; species Lithobates septentrionalis. Next base: position 2,536,152 of record JBBDGP010000411.1, read on the forward strand.
CGGATGGGGGTGCAATTTTGGGGGATAGAGGCCCCTAAGCATCATTGGAGAGGATGCAATTATATTAGAGATATCAGCAAGCACGAGTCCTGGTTGATACACCATTTGGGGACTTTATCACCGGGGGATTAAACAAAGAGTTTGATCTCCAGTGTTTGCACATGCACATCAATTATTGGGAATGAGTCAACTATAGTGGCTAAGAGGTTAGCACTTCTGCCTTGCAGCCAGTGGGTTATGGGTTCAAGTCCCACCCATGACACTATGTGCATTACTTTAGAGGGATTATTACATGGGTGTTATTGATGCGTTTAATTTCATTTATATTTGTTATTAGAGGAATTATAAACGGGCTCTTATTGTAATTACTAGTTGTTGAATGGGGAATATATTATATGTATTGTATTTATTTATTTCTCCCCAGGTGGCTTCCTTCTTATGTGTCCTCCCCGTCCCGTATTTAGTGAAGTTCTCCATATTATTTGTAATTAGCTTTGTCACAGGTGTTTTTTATTTATATGTCCACGGATGTGTTTTATCTTTCAGGTAGAAACACAATAAAATGATGCCTATGGTGGCGACTTGCGGCTTCATTAATATGGCTGCGGTTGTGGTTATCATTGGAATACACCTACAACAAAATGGCGCATATCGCGGCTACACTTCAATGGCCTCGGCATAGTATATATTCTAGTAATCTCCACCATCCAATCAGATCCCCCTGAGGAAGACACGTGATTAGCCCTGTGTTGTCACATGTAGGGGAGGGGCCAGGACAGTGGAGGAGCTCGGATACATGCTTGTTTGTACAAGCTGCTGACACATAAAAGTTTAGAAGTCGTTTGGAGAGGAATCTTATGCTTAATGCTTTTATAGTTTGGTGTGCTGGAAGCACCTAAAATGTGTGAGTACCCTGTTATGTTTTCTAAATACATTTTTAAACTAGCGATAATGCACTATCCAGCCTCTTTCTTGTTTTAAAATTGAGGACAACTTCTCTGGATTTTCCTGTGGTATCCTGCTGAGCCAGTTTCACTTAGAGCCCAGGAGTGGTTCAACTGTTTATGTGGACCAAACTTAAGTGTGTGGTCACACTGTTGGAGGTGGGCGCATTCACACAGGTGGTGGTGGGGAATTACGTGGAATTTCCGACAAGAAATGTTCGATGTGAGCATGTTGTCGGAAATTCCGACCGTGTGTAGGCACCATCGGACATTTGTGCCTACACAAAAATTTGAGAGCTGGTTCTCAAATTTTCCGATAACAAAATCCGTTGTGGGTACACAATTCCAACACACAAAATTCCACGCATGCTCGGAATCAAGCAGAAGAGCCACACTGGCTATTGAACTTAATTTATCTCGGCTCGTCATACGTGTTGTACGTCACCGCATTCTTGACGTTCGGAATTTCTGACAACATTGTGCGACTGTGTGTATGCAAGACAAGTTTGAGCCAACATCCGTTGGAAATGAATGAATGAATGAATGATTTTTAAAGAGCTGCAAATGCGAACTGAATCGCCTCAAGGCGCTAATGCGTTTTGTGTCTGAGCAGCTTCTTAGAAGAAGAAGGTTTTTAGTTTTTTCCAGAAGGCCAGATGGTTTTCTTCCATGCGGATGTGAGTCGGAAGAGTATTCCATAGCCGAGGTCCCTGGACTGCGAATCTGCGTTCTCCTCTTGCTTTGTAGCGGTATTTGGGAATGAGGAGGAGGTTTTGGTTGGATGATCGCAGATTGCGATTGGGTGTGTAGTGTTTTTTTTTCTCTCTGAGGTATTGAGGGGCGTTTCCTTGTATGCATTTGTGGGTAAGGCAGAGGGTCTTGAATGTGATCCGATTCTTTACCGTTAGCCAATGTAGGCTCCTCAGGGATGGGGAGACGGACTCCCAAGGATTTTTTCCTGTTAGCAGTCTTGCCACCGCGTTTTGAATGGCCTGTAGGCTCGCAAGCTGATATTGGGGTAAGCCTATGTAGAGTGAGTTTGCGTAGTCAAGACGGGAATTGATGATTTTTCCAACTACTGCTGCTTTGTCCTTTTCTGGGATAAAGTTGATGAGTCTGCGTAGCAGGTGGAGGAGATGGTAAGATCCGCTAACTACTGATCCTATTTGTGCATCCATTGTCATTTCTGAGTCAAAGATAACTCCGAGACTCTTGGCTTTGGTGCTCAGGGAGATGGTCTGTCCAAAGATGGTGGGAGGTATCCATGGAGTCTTGGTTTTGGGATTTTGGTTAGCGTTTAGGAGGAGAAGTTCTGTTTTTGACCCGTTGAGTTTGAGGGAACTGATGGTCATCCAGTCATCTATCAAAGTGAGACATTGCTCCGGTGATGCGAAAGTAGATTTGGGTATCGTCAGCGTATGAGTGGAAGCAGGGGTCTGATTTTTTGAGAATTTTGAGGAGTGGGCGGATGTAGATGTTGAATAGCACTGGCGACAAAGGTGAACCCTGGGGGACTCCACAGGAAATTGTCTGGGTCTCAGAGGTGAATGCTCCAAGTTTCACTGTCTGGGAGCAATTCTCTAAGAAGGATGCAAACCATTTTAGACTCGAATCTGTGGCTCCTGCAACTTCTGTGAGGCGGGCAAGTAGAGTATTGTGTTCCACTGTATCAAATGCTGCACTAAGGTCTAGCAGTATCAGGAGACATGATTCTCCGTCATCTGCAGCTTCGAGGGCATCATCCCATATTTTTAGAAGTGCCGTTTCTGTGCCACGGCCTGGGTGGAAGCCTGATTGTAGAGTGTCCAGAAGTTGATGTGTGTCCAGGTGGTGTTGTAACTGTTGTACTACCGCTTTCTCCATAATCTTGGAGATTGGTGTTAAGGCTTGTTATCGGTCTGCGGTGGTTAGGGTCCTTGGGGTCGAGATTGGGTTTCTTTAGCAGGGGTTTGACGGTGCCCTGCTTGAGGGAGGTTGGCACAATCCCTTCTTTGAACGACTGATTTATGAGGTGTGTTATGGTGGGAGCCAGGATGTCGGAGCATTCTTTCAGGAGTTTCGTGGGAATGATGTCATTTGGTGATGTGCTGTCTCGAAGGCTTCTCATAATGGTTTTAGTCGTGTCAGTGGTGATCGGGGTCAAGACGAAGTCCGGCGGTTGTGTGATGTTCGTGTTGATGACTTTTTGCTTTGGCTGGGTGAGGTTGGTTGTTTTTTTCTGTTGGATAGATTTTCGGATGTTGTCGATTTTGTCGATGAAGAAATTTGATAACTCATTGCAGAATTCTTGAGTATCATTTCCTGGGGGCTCTAAGCAGGACGGGTTCATTGACTGGGCGATTATTTTGAAAACTTCCCGCGGCCGGTTTATGGCAGTTAAGATGATATTCGAAAAATGTTTTTTTTTGGCTGTGAAGATTGCTTTGTGGTATTTCACCGTGAGTACTTTGTAGTTTGTATGGTTTTCCTTGGTAGGATTCCTTCTCCACGCTCTTTCAGCTCTTCTACGTTCCTGCTTGAGTAGGGTGAGAGTGCCTTTAAACCATCTTGAGTTTTTTTTGCGGATGAGTGTTCTGCGTTTTGGCGCTACTGAGTCTGCTGTTTGTAATAGTACCTTGTTTAGGGAGTTGAGTGTTTGTTCCGTTGAGAGGTTTGAGTTTAGCGATTGTATTTTGTTTGATAATGTGGTTTTGTAGAGTTCAGAGTGCAGCCTCTTCTGAGATCTGTTCCAGTGTGTTGTTGTTGCGTGTTTCTGTTTTTGGAGGGTGGTGGTAAAGGTGATTTTAAATTTGATAGCGTGGTGGTCCGTCCATGGTAGTGGTGTGTTGTCGAATATGTTGATGTCCATATTCTGTTGGAAGATGAGGTCTAGAGTGTGTCCTGAACCATGCGTAGGAGTATTTATCAGCTGTTGAAGACCTAGTTCTTCCAGTTGGTTGATGCAGGCGGTCGCAATAGGGTCTTGGGTAGAGTTTGCCCAAAGGTTGAAGTCTCCAAGTACCAGAAGGTTTTTGGTTTTCAGGGTGTGAACTGAAATAAGTTCAGTGAGTGGTGTAGGGAGATTGGTCTTTGGTCCTGGTGGTCTGTAGCATAGTAATATGTGAATGGTGTCTTGAGGTGTTGTTTGAAGATGCAGGGGGAGCGTCTCCATGAAAGGCACTGAGTTCTGTGAAGTTGGTTTGGTGAAGGCAAGGTGCGATTTGAAGATCACTGCTAGGCCTCCTCCTTTTTTTCCTATTCTGTGCTCGGTTAGAATGCTGAAGTTCTCAGGTACCAATTCAGTTAGGATGGTATTGCAGTCGGATGTTAGCCAGCTTTCCGTAATGAAGAGGCAATCAATGTTGTTTTCGATGATGAAGTCGTGGATTTCCAGTCTGTGCTTGACTGCAGATCTGGTGTTGATCAGGGCGCATGCTAGCTGTTGTAGTTGGATTGGTGTCTCCCTGTAATTGATGATTGCTTGTAGGTTGGTCCTTAGTAATTTTTCTTTTTTTAGTCTTTTTTGAGTGGTGGTTGGTAGAGTTGAACCGTTTTTTCGTAGCCTATGGAGGGCCTCCGCTGTGTACTTGAAAATGCACATGGTGAGGGCAAAAAGTTGCTGAAGGAAGAAGATGGAGGAGAAGAAGGGCTACCTAACCACCCTCCCGTTGATCCAGAGGAAGGCGAAAAAACCCCTAGCTGAGCTGGCCAATTGCTCCAGCAGAGGAAAAATTCCTTCCTGACCCCCCGAGGGGTGATCGGATCCGAGGACCCTGGATCAACACTAAGGTACCCTGGTGGCTTACCTGTACAGGATGGTCCGGAGGATGACGGTGGGGGGAGGGGTAAGGGGGGTCTGACCGCTACTTACTGGTTGGAATGGTGCTGCGGCTGGGTCTCAGAGGATTTAAGATGGGCGCTGATCAGGTCCAAAGTCTCTGGTGGTAGCCTGTGCCCACGTAGTGAGGTGTGTTCCAGGTGTAGGGGCATGGGGGCCCTCTGGACAGGAGTAGGTGCTGGGTGGCAGGAGCTAGGCCACAGCCGTGGTCTGTCCCCCGAGTCTAATAACTAGAGAGCGGGTGAGTGGACGGCGGCTGCGGTGAGCTGTCTGGAGTAGGCCGGACAGGCCTGGGGGGGACCGGGTCCCGGTACTAACCTGCTGGGGTGGGGGTCCGGGATGAGCTCCGAGTGGAGGTAGTGGTTGCGGCCGCACTGGGTGGACCAATATGGCCGACGGGCTGAGCCTGTGTCGTGGGCTGTCCTGATGCATGACCTCGGAGGTGGCTAGGTCCTGTGGGTGGATGTTGGTGGGGTAGGTCCCAGACTACCTGCTAGGGGGTTGGGGATGAGCTCCGGGTGGAGGTGGTAGCTGCCGAGTGGGTAGACCAAGATGGCCGACAGTCAAGGCCTGAGTCACGGTGGGTGTACTGTGGCGTGGGTACTGGTGCTGGGCTAGGGGGGGGGTCAGCTGGGACCGAGGTCCCGGTGGGTCCGGTGGGTCCTGCTGGGAAGAGTGGGGATGGTCTCCGGGCGGCCGGCGGAGTGTTGAGGCCTTGGGAGGTAGGCCAAGATGGCCGCCAGCTAGGCCCGAGCCGCGGGTGCCCGGCTGCTCGGATCCCGGTGTGGCTGCCGGTCCGTTCGAGGGTAGTGATGAGGGAGGATGGATCCGGTAGGGCGGTATGCAGGCCTGCCGCTCAAATTGCCGATCGGGCTGTGGGGAGAGAAGCAGAAGGGCGGCGCTGGCTGGAGCTAGGCCGAAGCCGCGGAGTGTCCTGAGGGGGGAGGCCGAAACCGCGGCGTGTCCGGCGTGTCCTGCACGGAGGGCCTATGGAGCTGGCGGGCTGGCCCGCAGCTTCCAGATGACAGTGCTCGGTGCACAGGTGGGGGTCCCTGTGCAGCTCCACTGGGGAGTCCGGGATGAGTCCTGGAAGGCTGGAGGCCGGATGGTTGGAGCTGCTAAACATGGATGTCTGCTCTCACTGACAGCAACACAGACTCACAGACAACACAGGGTTCTAGCACCTAAAAACAATGAGCATGGTGCTTGGAAATAAATCCAGGATTTTGTTGTTGGAATGTCCAATCGTGTGTATGCGGCACTAGAGCCCAGGAGTGGTTCAACTGCTTATGTGGACCAAACTTAAGTGGCAGACACTTCCCCCAGAGGAAGGCACGAAACCCCTGTGCCGAATACGCGTCGGGGAGGGGTAGGACGGAGCTGTCAGCAGAAGAGGAGGATTGCACATGACATACCGCACGCCATATGATCAGCTGCTTATTATTTTACCTGTACAGTCTGGTGCACTCTAGCACCCATCCAATGTGAGTACCCTCTTGGAGGGCTTATTCTTTAATAAATGTCCTGGCTATATTGCACTATGGAGTCCCTCTGTTTGTTTTTTCTATGATTTTGGATCTTGGTTTTACCTGAGAGGAGTTTTTTCACCATTGTAACCTGAGTGAGCCCAGCAGTTTCACCTGGGAGGAGTGTCTTTGCATCATTGTATCCTGAGTGAGCCTAGGAGTGGCCCCAATGCTTATTTTGACACCGTTTAATTACTGTGTCACAGGACTGAAGGTGAGCGCAAGCACATGTGGGGTGTCACGGGAGAGCACAGTTTTCACGTGTTGTGATTTATACACCCATCAGAAGAAGCATGATGTTTATTCATTTTATGGACACTATTTATTCACGTTTTTTGTGATTTGTATTTATTAATTGGGATATACACTCATTTGTCACTGGAAAGTGTTTTGATATTTATATTTTAGCACTTTGCACTTTTATTAGTTACTACCACGATTGCACCTTTACATGCACTTGGTGGTTTATCATTTATAGTTATTTGCATTATATTTTACCTGTATGGTTTTATTTATCACATTACATGTATTTTATATGTGAAAATATTTTTTATATATTTTATATGTGACACTATACTAGCGCGGGCACATTTACTATTTTTTATCTATCTACACGCAATGAAACGTGGTTCAGTGCTTGCAGCTTAAATAGTTTACTCCTTAGAGGCATTAGTCCATCTGTGGCTCGCAAGACACCTATATTTTGTTTACACTGTTGGAGGTGAGCACATTCACACGGGGGAGGGGGGGGGGGCACGTGTCTGAAGTCACCCTCTTCTGATCAGGATTATCATCACTAGAGGCACTTTTTGGACAGTAATACGTATAATACCCCAATTTGCACTTTTGTCTCTGTGGATTGATGAAAATTGGGAGAAAAAATATATTTTTTTGGACACTTGATTTTAAGGAATAATACTAAATTTCTTTCACTGTGAGCTTGCTTGTTACATAAAAAAATATTTTTTTATGTTCCTAGTTACATTTTTTAGCAATATTGATTTTCATTGTTTAAGGCACTATCTATGCATTTGTAAAGTTCAGTATCACACAGCGCTGCATTTTTTTGTTTTTTGTATTTTTGAATATATAGTGTCGTTTATTTTCCATTTTGTCATGTTACAACCAAAAACGTAAATGTATTTTATTAGGACTTTATGTGATAGACCAACACAAAGTGGCACATACCGTATATACTCGAGTCGTTCCGAGTATAAGTCGAGGCCCTAATTTACCAGAAAAAAAATGGGAAAAACGTATTGACCCGAGTATAAGACGAGGGTGAGAAATGCACAGCTACTGTAAGTGGAAAAGAGAGTCAACAATGCCCATTTGCAGCATCACTGTGCCCATTTGCATGCCTCACTGTGCCCATTTGCAACCATAGGTCCCCTGAACTTAAAACTCGGTAGTTAAGTGTTCCTAGATGTCCCCTAGCTGTAGCAAAAATTTGGGGTCTCTGAACCCAAAGGGTCCCGAAATGACATTGCTGCAGATGGACACAGTTGACCGAATTTGGGGCCCCGTATCTCGGGGCCACTTAGTGCTAAAAACCCCACATTTGGTGTGCAAACCCAGTGGAACTAGCAACATAAAATTTCCAAAGCTGGGGTTTCTAGCACCAAGTGACCCCGAGATACAGAGCCCCAAAAATCAGTTCAGAAAATGTCAAGCACTTTTCTGCAGCAGAGAATGACATTTTCCGAACCGGTTTTGGGGCCCCGTATCTCAGGGCCACTTGGTGCTAGGAACCCCAGCTTTGAATATGTTATGGTACCAGTTCCAGTGGGTTTGCACACCAAATTTGGGGTTCCTAGCACCAAGTGGCCCTGAGATATGGGGCCCCAAAATCGGTTCAGAAAATGTCAAGCACTTTTCTGCAGCAGAGAATGACATTTTCCGAACCGGTTTTGGGGCCCCGTATCTCAGGGCCACTTGGTGCTAGGAACCCCAGCTTTGAATATGTTATGGGACCAGTTCCAGTGGGTTTGCACACCAAATTTGGGGTTCCTAGCATCAAGTGGCCCTGAGATACGGGGCCCCAAAGTCGGTTCGGAAAATGAAATTTTTTGCTGCAGAAAAGTGCTTGACTCGAGTATAAGTCGAGGGGGGCACTTTCAGCACAAAAATATGTGCTGAAAAATTCGACTTATACTCGAGTATATACGGTAATTGTGAAGTAGAAGGAAAATGATAAATGGTTTTGATTTTTTTTTATAAATAAATATGTGAAAAGTGTGGCATGTATTCACTGACTCAATACTTTGTAGAACCACCTCTCCAATTACAGCTGCAATTTTTTGGGGGAATTTCTCTACCAGCTTTGAACATCTAGAGATGAGTCTGTGAACAGCAATTTTCAAGTCTTGCCACAGATTCTCAATTGGATTTAGGTCTGGACTTTGACTGGGCCATTCCAACACATGAATATGCTTTGATATAAACCATTCCATAGTAGCTCTGGCTGTATGTTTAGGGTCATTGTCCTACTGTAAGGTGAACCTCCGCCCCAGTCTCAAGTCTTTTGCAGACTCTAATGGGGCGTACACACGGTCGGACTTTTCAGCTACAAAAGTCCGACAGCCTGTCCGACAGACTTCCGGCAGACTTTCGGCGGACTTGCGGCAGACTTTCTAACGAACGGACTTGCCTACACACGACCACACAAAAGTTCGACAGCCTAGTACGCGGTGACGTACACCAAGTCCGGCGAGACTATAAAACGGAAGTTCAATAGCCCGTACGACACCCTTTGGGCTCCTTCTGCTAATCTCGTGTTTATCTCGTGTTAGTAGAAGTTTGGTGAGAGACGATTCGCGCTTGTGAGACTCATATTTTTCAGTTCGTTTTAACTGTTGTTCAGTCTGTGCTTGTGAGGTTTGTATCTGCTTTTCAGTGCGTTTGGTCAGTTGGCATTGAGAAATCTTTGTTTTATTGTCCGCTCGTTCCTGATTTTCAGGTCGCTCTTCACAGGCCTTGCTGTTCTTCAGTGCGTTCTGTTTAGTGCGTTCTGACCAGCCGACCGTTTTGAAACCATGTTACCTGTACGTACTCGTCGTCAAGCTCGTGCATTGTATGTGTTTGGTGCTGTAGTTTATTCTTCAGACCAAGACCAGTCCATGAACAGGGCGAGGAGGAGTTCATGGACCAAGAATTGGTTGCTCCAGCGTGACCAGTTCTGTCACATGCCATTGCTCTGTGAGATCTGTGAGAATAATCCTGAGGATTTCAGGAACTTTCTCCGGATGACGGACCCCGTTTTTGACCGTTTGTTGGCTTTGCTGACCCCCTATATCAGCAGGCAGGATACCTGCATGAGGCAAGCCATCACTCCGGAGCAGAGGCTAGTTGCCACGTTGCGGTACTTGGCGACAGGGAGAAGCCTGCAGGACCTCAAGTTCTCGACAGGTATCTCCCCCCAGGCTCTGGGGATCATTATCCCAGAGACCTGTTCTGCCATCATCCAGGTCCTGCAGAAGGACTATATTAAGGTAAGATATTTTTCTTTTATTAGCATCACATGTTCTTTTATGTAATCTTTGATAATGTAATGTATTTCTTGCCTCAAACACTACTTACCATCATTGCAATATAGTGTGAATGTCCCCTTTTTATCCTCACACATGCTGGATTTTTTTCCTGTTCTTTTTTGTCATGCATGTATATTTTCCTTCAATAACCTCCCCAGCATGCAATGATGGGCACATATCCACCTAGTCTACTCATTTTGAATGTATTTTGTTTGAGTGTATTTAGTGTGCTTATAATTAGCAATTAGCTTGATTTCCCAACCCCTCCCCCCCACCTAAACTCAATCCAAATAGTGTGCTTATAATTAGCAATTAGCTTGATTTCCCAACCCCCTCCCCCCCACCTAAACTCAATCCAAATAGTGTGCTTATAATTAGCAATTAGCTTGATTAACCAACCCCCTCCCCCCCACCTAAACTCAATCCAAATATTGTGCTTAGAAATAGCAATTAGCTTGATTTCCCAACCCCCTCCCCCCCACCTAAACTAAATCCAAATAGTGTGCTTATAATTAGCAATTAGCTTGATTTCCCAACCCCCTCCCCCCCCACCTAAACTCAATCCAAATAGTGTGCTTATAATTAGCAATTAGCTTGATTAACCAACCCCCTCCCCCCCACCTAAACTCAATCCAAATAGTGTGCTTAGAAATAGCAATTAGCTTGATTTCCCAACCCCCTCCCCCCCACCTAAACTCAATCCAAATAGTGTGCTTATAATTAGCAATTAGCTTGATTTCCCAACCCCCTCCCCCCCACCTAAACTCAATCCAAATAGTGTGCTTATAATTAGCAATTAGCTTGATTAACCAACCCCCTCCCCCCCACCTAAACTCAATCCAAATAGTGTGCTTAGAAATAGCAATTAGCTTGATTTCCCAACCCCCTCCCCCCCACCTAAACTCAATCCAAATAGTGTGTTTAGAAATAGCAATTAGCTTGATTTCCCAACCCCCTCCCCCCCACCTAAACTCAATCCAAATAGTGTGCTTATAATTAGCAATTAGCTTGATTAACCAACCCCCTCCCCCCCACCTAAACTCAATCCAAATAGTGTGCTTAGACATAGCAATTAGCTTGATTTCCCAACCCCCTCCCCCCCACCTAAACTCAATCCAAATAGTGTGCTTATAATTAGCAATTAGCTTGATTTCCCAACCCCCTCACCCCCACCTAAACTCAATCCAAATAGTGTGCTTATAATTAGCAATTAGCTTGATTTCCCAACCCCCTCCCCCCCACCTAAACTCAATCCAAATAGTGTGCTTATAATTAGCAATTAGCTTGATTTCCCAACCCCCCCCCCCCCCCACCCCCGTAAAAATTTGCTAGAATGTTCTGTGGTGTTGATTTGTATAAAGCAAATATATGTTGCACTTTGCAAAATGCATGTGCACTCTACAAGTGCATTTGTTCCAGTGCTTTAGTAAATGAGCAGAAGCTCTGCTGATTTCCATCATCAAATCATATGCAAGCCACAAAGTGTTTTCATTAATTGCCCTTGCATGTGATTGTGTACTCCTTGCAACATGACTGCCTTTTTACCTTACCTCATTTACTGTAAGCTGGGTAGCAACTGCACTTGCAGAGTGCGACAACTGCAGTCTTGTAGCCTTTTTAGTCCCTAAATCCCTGCGTGTCCTAAAAGTAATCTTTTTTAGGGATTTCACAACCCCCTAAAATGTAATCAATGTTCCATCAGAGGGGGTGAGCAATCTGATAAGTGTGCCTTTCCATATTATTTCTTCCCGAAGATTTAAATTATTTAATGTTATACTGATGCTGGGGAATAATGTTTTTAATTGTATAATTTACTTGCAATGTTATCTTCCAAATTACTGATTTTTGTTTTCTTGTTTGATTCCCCAGTTTCCTTCAACGCCACAGGAATGGCAGACTGTGGCATCCCATTTTGCCACCCGTTGGGACTTTCCCAATTGTGGAGGGGCTATAGATGGGAAACATGTCCACATCGTGCCACCACCCCATTCGGGGTCATGCTATTTTAATTATAAGGGGTTCCACAGTATTGTTTTAATGGCGGTGGTGTCGGCACACTATGAATTTTTATATGTGGACGTGGGGAAGAATGGCCGAATGTCGGATGGAGGAGTATTTGCCCAGACGGAGTTCTGCCAGCGTCTCCAGAGTGGTGGCCTGGGATTGCCACCTGATACGGATAACGTGGAAGGACTCCCCTTTGTCTTCATTGCCGATGAAGCCTTCGCTCTGAGCAAGCACCTCATGAGGCCATTCCCCCAAAGAACCCTCACCCCGGAGAGGAGGGTTTTTAATTTCCGGCTGGCCAGAGCTAGAAGAGTGGTTGAGAATGCGTTTGGGATTCTGGCCAGCCGGTTCCGCCTGTTTCAAACCTCCATTAATTTGGCGGAATACAAACTTAATTTTATCATTTTATCGTGCTGCATCCTGCACAACTTTTTACACCAACATTCTCCAAATTATATGGTATCAGTTGGGCCTGAGGCCGGACTTATCGATGACAACCTTACGGGCCTGGATACTGTCCGTACTGGCTTGGCCCCCCAAATTGCCCGTCAAGTTAGACAGCAATATGTTAATTATTTTATGGGTAGGGGGGCCATTGCAATGGGCCAGGATATCTAAATATTTTAAATAAAAAAAATCTTGATGAAATCTTGAATTATATTTATTGCTTGCCTTTCTTTTGGGCTTTCTCCTAGGTTATGGTCGAGCAGTTGTAGTGCCAACTGTATTTTCCTTTTAAATTTCTAAATAAGCTCCATTGCCACTGTAAACAACTTTTTTTAAATTATAACACAAACTGATACTGAGCATTGAAATAACAAACCATACATTTATTTAATTCCTAAGCAGATGTTTTTATTAATCGTTGTTATGCATTCAGTTATGCATTTAGTATAAAATGTTCCTAGCCAAAAATATAATGATATCTTAATAATTTTGAAAAATATAATTATAGTTAAATATTTTTACATAATCAAAAATACAATTTTTTGGGCATTTTGATTTTAGCAAACAGGCTTTTTTTTATTTTTTTTGTTTTTTAAAATCCTTTTTTTTTTTTTTTTTTTTTTTTTTTAAATCCTTTTTTTTGGGTTTTTTAAAATCCTTTTTTTTTTTTCCTTTTGGTTTTTTTAAATCCTTTTTTTTTTTTTTTTTTTGGTTTTTTAAAATCCTTTTTTTTTTTTTTTTTTGGATTTTTAAGGTATTTTCTCTAAACAGCCCTCCTTTTTTAAATGATGTTAAACAGCCATATAATTTAACCAAAAATAATAAAGAGAAGGCCCAGAATGGGGTCAGCAAACCAGGAAATGAAGGACATGATCGATGTTTTGGGGTTTCAAAAAGGGCATTTAGATTCGACCCAAAACATCAATCATGTCCTTCATTTCCTGCTGCATACGATCCAGCCGATTACGCATTTCATCGATCTCCCCATTCCAGGCCATTATTTGAGCAATTAGCCGTTGGGCACTGTCTGTGGTGAAATAGTCACTTGTTGGACCTAAAGTGGAATGAAACAAAAAAATGTGTTTAGAAATATGCACACATACATAGTTTACCTTACCATAAAGCTGGTGTCTCAGACACTGACCTGGTGGGGTGCCCATGTCGCATAATTCCTGAACATCCTCGGGGGTGGCGCTGTTGCTTGACTCAAGCACAACCAGATCACCTAAAATAGGGTAGAAAAATTACATAAAAGAAAAGGCAGCCATGCATAGATTACCGTAAGCTGGTGTGTCAGACACTCACCTGGTGGGGTGCCCATGTCGCCCACCTCTCCTTCCTCCACATCCTCAGTGGGGCTTGGGCTGATTTCCCAAGTATGTTCTTTTGCTTGGGGGGGACTGTGTTCTTCTTGTTGGCTGAGTGATTTTTCCACTATGTGAACCAAAAAATTAATATACTTAGCACACAGATATTTTAGTACATAGTAATTTTCAAACATTTGTAGTGAAGTGGTGTACAAATGTTCTGTTTGTGTAGAATTCCTATTTTACCTAAATATTTAAATTTCTATAGACATATCGGATAGATAGATATCTAGATATCAATATCTATAAATATAGTTACTAATCTTTTGATCTCTCTCTCTCTATATCTCTAACTAAATATAAATATCAAACAAAATGTAAAGAAAAAAAATATATAACTTAAAATATTCCAAAATATTTTTGAACATTTCTATATCTATCTATATCTATATATCTACATATCTACATCTACCTATATCTATATATATATCTATATATATATATATATATATATATATATATATATATATATATATATATATATATATATATATATATATATATATATATATATATATATATATATATATATATATATATATATATATATATATATATATATATATATATATATATATATATACATATATATACATACACATATATATATATTCATACATACATATAGATATATACATACATATATATATATATATATATATATATATATATATATATATATAGATATATCTATATAGATAGATATATCTATATAGAGATATATCTATAGATATGTAACGAGGTTTATTAAAAGATCGTTTGAAACGATGAGCAAAAAAATCGTATAGGAATGAAAAGCACATGGAGCAGTATACAAGGTAATAAACACAAGAGAAAAACACGACAAGTACTTACTTTTTTTCAGCACTTTACGGATCCGTCTGTACTGATCCGGCTCCCTGATTTTGAGGTCGGACCATCTTTTTCTAATTTGATCCTTGGAGCGCTGTACCCCAAAATAAGCCTGCAAAGTCTTCACCACCTTCGACATTATTTTGGCTTTGCGCAAATTTGGCCGGGCGTACGGCCCATACTTCCCATCATAATCCTTTTTTTTAAGAATGGCCACCATTTCCACCATCTCTTTAAAGGACATATTGGAGGCCTTAAATCTAGGCATCACAGATCTTGACGTTCCGGCCTCCGGGCTTTCTTCGCTACCTGAGGTAGTACGCACCTGATGTGTCTCCGCCATTATTCACCCCACTACGCGCCGTAAATAAAAATGGGCGGAGAACATGAGTTAAAATCGAACGTCAGGGGCGGGCGACGCAGGCGGAGTTTCACACATGCGTAGTGTATAAAGAGGGGCCTTGTGCACGTGTCGTACGTACGTTCTGTGCGTAGAATTAGGGGGAGGAGAACATGAGTTAAAATCGAACGTCAGGGGCGGGCGACGCAGGCGGAGTTTCACACATGCGTAGTGTATAAAGAGGGGCCTTGTGCACGTGTCGTACGTACGTTCTGTGCGTAGAATTAGGGGGCGGAGAACATGAGTTAAAATCGAACATCAGGGGCGGGCGACGCAGGCGGAGTTTCACACATGCGTAGTGTATAAAGAGGGGCCTTGTGCACGTGTCGTACGTACGTTCTGTGCGTAGGTGATAGTGGACCGGGACGCTACTAAACGAAGGTAATTTTAACTTTATATTTTTTTATGGTCATGACTTTGTAGCAAGCGGCCTATATGGCTTGACAGATTGATGAGGCCTACATAGGGAGAAGATGATGAGGGTTTAGCAGAAACCTAATAAGTGTTTTTTGTCTTGTGACTTTATCTTTTCCAGATATTATGAATCCCCTATTTAAGGATCCCGAGTTCCTTACAGCTTTTATTTCGAAATATTGAGAGATGAGGAATTTGTGGGAGGTGAAACACCCTCAGTATTATGCAAAGCATGTGAGGAAGTCAACGCTGGAGAGACTTCTGTCCTTTGTCCAGGCGACCATCCCGGAAGCAACAATGGAGACATTGCTCAAGAAAATTGGGGTCTTGAGGAATATGTATAAGAGGGAGCATAAGAAGATCCAGGAATCAATGAGATCAGGAGCATCAGCAGATGATGTTTATGTACCCAGGCTGTGGTACTACAATCAACTCTGTTTTCTTGATGACCAGACTGAAGCCAGGGCATCACTTTCAACCCTTCCCTCCACCCTTCCCTCCACCCCAGCAGAGGCTGATGAGGAGCAAGCTGGGTCTTCCATCCTGGATGAACCGGATATGACCATCTGGAGTCAGGTAAATTAGTTTAAACAATATTTACTGTACTAATATTAATGAGGTTAACTGGATGTCATAATTGTCTCAAAGATTTTTGCCATCAAAATTGTGTATACATATCAATTGACAGGAGTGGCTAAATATGTTTGGCACCTGCTAGAAAAAATTAGGGTGTCTGATTAGACTCTTTTATTAAAGAGATGTATTCACATTGAATTTGCTAGTCATGAGAAGCAAATTGTGTGTCATTGATGAACCCCAAAAAAAAAACTAAAACTATGTCCTTTTTTTATACACAGGATGAGTCCATCCAGGAGGAATGTGTGGAAAGTGGCAGGCAGGAGGAGACCGGGCCCATGGACAGCCTGGAGGAGGCCGGATTCACCATCATCCTGGAGGAGGCTGGGCCCAGTGTCAGGCAGGAGGTGGCTGGTCAGCAGGTACTGGAACTTCAGACTGGGCAGCAGACACAGGCGCTGGCACATCAGGCAGAACAGCAGGTGCTGGCACAGCAGGCTGAACATGCAAGAGGCCACCCGTTTTTTGAGGAGCCCCCCCCGAAGCGGAAGAGTCCTATGGCTGCTACTTAGCCAGCAGGCTTCTTCAAATGGATTGGGAGCAGCGCCTCATTTGCGAGCGCCTATTTGGGGAAACAATCCAGAAGGGGCTGCAGGGCACGCTAACCCGAAACACCCAACTACATGAGGCAGCCCCCCCTCCTCCTCCTCCTCCTCCTCCTGCCACAACTGAAACACCACAGCCACAGCCTCCAAAGAAGGCTACAGGGAAGGCTGCAGGGAAGGCTGCAGGGCAGCGTGGAGGAAAGGCTGCAGGGAAGAGAAGAAAGTGATGACCTGGGTTCAGTCTGGTCTGACAGAAGACGCAGGCTGTTGTAGTACCACAGTCTGGGGACATCTATATCATCTGCTGGTGCTGTTGATCTCTGGGATTCTTGGACCAGATTGTGCTCCCTCTTATATGGACTCCTCAAGATCCCAATTTTCTTGTACAATGACTTTTTCCAGCGTTGACTTCCTCTTTATTTTATTCTGACCATGAATAAATGGATCTTTTTTGAGTTTAGGAAAAGACTTTATGTGTTTTCTTTTAAATCATTGATTTTACACACAATGTTAAATTAACAAGGGACAACAATCTCATTGAGTTTGCAAAAACACACCAAAAATACATAAATAATGTTAATAATGTTCGAGTGGTAAGTCTTGAAAAAAAAAAAAGATACATAACCAAAAACGGTGCTTTGGGTTAACTTTATCTAAAAAAAAAAAAAAAACCACTAGAAAAACAAAACTATAATAATGGGTTCTTTGTGGTAACTTTACAAACCTAAAAAAAAAAAAATACAAATGGTTTCTTTGTGGTAACTTTACAAACACAAAAAAAATAAAAAAAACAAATATAGAGATAAACATATAAAAAAGTTCAACAACAATCATAAAATAAATATCTGGAAAAAAATTACACGAAAATATGACTCCACACAAAAAAATTTAAAAAAAAGGGTAAAAAGTATTATTAGTATGGAAACATTGTTTTTAAAAAGCATACTATATCATTCATGAGATCAAAGAGAAAAAGAATCCAGAAATCAGTTTGGGAGAACTCTGTTTGAATATGAACAGCAAAACACCTTCGTTCTTTATAGCATTCGTAAAGAAGACATAAAATGTGCTGCATTCAACGATCACAGATTTTGCAGCGTGATGAATGTGCTACCTACAATACGAACACTAGTTTTACTAGACCGAGTGCTTCCGTTTAGTTTTTGCTTATGAGCATGCGTCGTTTTTTTGTCCTTCGGACTAGCATACAGACGAGCGGACTTCGGGGTCCGTCGTAGTTACGACGTAAAGATTTGAAGCATGTTTCAAATCTAAAGTCCGTCGGATTTGAGGCTAAAAAAGTCCGTTGAATGTCCGGAGAAGCCCACACACGATCGGATTACCAGCCAGCTTTAGTCCGTCAGCGTCCGTTGGACTTTTGTAGACGAAAAGTCCGACCGTGTGTACGCGGCATTACAGGTTTTCTTCTAAGTATGCCCTGTTGTCATGAACAGGTGTGACCAGACTGTGTGGACTGCAAAGAGGAAACCAAAACGCATGTAAAGTGAATAAGAATTATGTTTATTTAAGATAAGTGATATAATAAGTAAACATCCCAAATACAAATACAAACAGTGCTCAAACAACCAACAGAAACCCACAGACAAACGATAATATATACAGCCAAAAGGAAGTACCAAAATCAAACACATTAGCCAGGCCAGGGTCATATACAGGAGATCAGCAAACGAACAAGAGCAGGACAGGAGAGGGAGGTAATGGATGGGATCAGGTTTACAAGGGAACAGGAACCCAGGAGGGACAGGATCAGGATGGGATCGGGTACAGGCTCAGGTTCAGTTACAGGGTTCAGGACTCAGGTCGCAGGTACAGGTCAGGGCGCAAGGAAGAAAGATACCAAGGCAAGCATGTGAGGGCTTGCCGGGTATTTATGGGACTTGAGGATTTATTGTCCTCATGTAACACCTGAGCGCAGGGAGTGTTGTCTGCTCCATACTGCCAGGATCCATCCGCTGGTGGACGTCAGTACTGCGGCCTAATGATTACATAACACCAGCAGGGAAAGACTCTCCTGACAGTGCCAAACTGCCAGGATGCACCTGCTGGTGGACCTCAGTACTGCACGCCAAATGATAGATCTTACCAGCGGATGGATCCTTTCCTGACAGTACCCCCCCAAGGAGCGGCCTTCCGGACACTCCAACTAGTTTTAATTTTCCATGGCATCGAGCAGAACGGTGGAAGAGAGTACTTCAGGCTGGTCATCAGGCACATCCGGGCAAACAGCAGGCACATCCAGGGAGAGAGCGGGCACATCCGGGCAGACAGCGGGCTCTGGGTCATTGAGCTAGGCAGCGGGCTCCCTACTGGCAAGCTGTGTAACAGGCACTGACTCGGCAAGCAGAGTAACAGGCATCGGTTTGACAGACTGGGGCACCAATATCAAGACAACAGGATGGAAGGCAGGCACCAAGAAATCAGGCTGGAAGGCGGGCAACAAGACATCAGGCTGGAAGGCAGGCACCAAGACATCAGGCTGGAAGGCTGGCACGCGACATCAGGCTGGAAGGCTGGCACCGAGACATCAGACTGGAAAGCGGGCACATCAGACTGGAAAGCGGGCACATCAGACTGGAAAGCGGGCACATCGAACTGGACAGCAGGCATGAGACATCAGACTGGGCAGCAGGTACTGGAACTTCAGACTGGGCAGCAGACACAGGCGCTGGCACATCAGGCAGAACAGCAGGTGCTGGCACAGCAGGCTGAACAGCAGGCTCATCGGACTGGATAGCAGGTACTGGAACTTCAAACCGGGCAGCCGGTACTGGAATTTCAGACTGGGCAGCAGGCACAGGCGCCGGCACAACAGGCAGAACAGCAGGTACTGGCATGACAGGCTGAACAACAGGTACATCGGACTGGACAGTAGTCACTGGAGCGTCAGACTAGAACATGGACACTGGGATGTCAGGCTGAGCAGCAGACACTGGGACCTCAAACTGGACAGCGGGCA
This sequence comes from Lithobates septentrionalis, assembly GCA_037952835.1. Lineage (NCBI taxonomy): Eukaryota > Metazoa > Chordata > Amphibia > Anura > Ranidae > Lithobates > Lithobates septentrionalis. The sequence goes on from JBBDGP010000411.1 coordinate 2,555,614, forward strand.
CAGGCATTGGCACAACAGGCTGAGTAGCAGACACTGGCACATCAGGCTGGGCAGCAGACAGTGGTACATCAAGCTGGGCAGCAGACAGTGGTACATCAAGCTGGGCAGCAGACAGGAACACATCAGGCTGGGCAGCAGACAGGAACACATAAGGTTGGGCAGCAGACAGGAACACATCAGGCTGGGCAGCAGACAGTGGCACATAAGGCTGGGCAGCAGACAGTGGCACATCAGGCTGGGCATCGGACAGTGGCACATCAGTCTGGGCAGCAGACAGTGGCACATCAGGCTGGGCAGCGGACAGTGGCACAACAGGCTGGCCAGCGGATAGGAACACAACAGGCTGGGCAGCGGACAGGAACACATCAGGCTGGGCAGCAGACAGGAACACATCAGGCTGGGCAGCGAACAGGAACACATCAGGCTGGGCAGCGAACAGGAACACATCAGGCTGGGCAGCGAACAGGAACACATCAGGCTGGGCAGCGGATAGGAACACATCAGGCTGGGCAGCGGACAGGAACATATCAGGCTGGGCAGCAGACAGGAACACATCAGGCTGGACAGCGGACAGGAACACATCAGGCTGGGCAGCAGACAGAGGCTCATCAGGCTGGGCAGCGGACACTGGCACAACAGCTTGAATGGTAGGCACATCAGACTGGTCGGCAGGTATTGAAACATTGGAGTGGAACATGGACACAGGATCATCAGATTGGGGCATACGAGACACTGGCTGGATAGCCGGCAGAGGTTTGGCAGAATCAGGTGGGTTATCGGGTTCAGCTGGCATGCAAGCAGACTAGAGCAGGTTGGTTGGTGTGGAAGCAAGTTGGGTTACTGGCCGGATCATGTGAGTGGGGAAGAACTTCCATTTCTTCTTTGGCTTAACTGCTGGAGATCTGTAGGTGTCTGTAGGACTGTAGGTAGGAGGTGAGGCATACTGAAATGAAGGGCTGGGATATGGCAAGGAAGGGGGAACAGCAGCCAAAGAAAGTTTTTGTGGGTAGTTGCAGGTAGTAGAGAAGAGGCAGGTGGGTTAAAGGCAGGATAGGTGCAGGAAGTAGAAACAGGGTATTGATACTTGGTGGGGATCATGGTATATTGGACTGTAGCTGAGGTTGCCAGGGGTGATGGGAGAAAGGACGTCTGAGCAGGCAGGTGTTTAGTAGCAGGTCTAGGTAGTGGAGAGCTGACAGAATTTGGGCATAACAGGTCTGACCATGCCTGAAGTACAGGTAGCACAAAAGTGGGCTCACATAACCTCTGTCTGACCAGGGACTGCACTTCATCTATACAATCTTTCAACAACTGTTTGGAACAAACCGAATAGTGCTCCAAAAAGGATGCAGAGTCATCCTCCAACAACCATACTAAGGACGCAACCTGGTTAATGCTGAAGGGGGGAGAAAAGTCATCTTGGCCCTTTGGGATACAGGGCAGAGCCAGCTCTGTACACATTCCAATCAAAGGCTGAACATCCTCAAACAGTACACTGCCCTGATCGACCACAGAGTGAGCTAAATTGATAATCTCCAGCAGCTGATTACTGGACCACCCTTTCAATGTCTGGCGGAGATATTCAGAACTCTGTTGCCAGCAGAGCATAATAAACAATTATATCTGAATTCATCCCAGCAACGTGAAACAGAACCGAGATGGTTCCCCTGTGCAGCCATTTCTGGTCAGAGATGGCCTTGGTATACTGTCATGAACAGGTGTGACCAGATTGTGTGGACTGCAAAAAGGAAACCAAAACGCATGTAAAGTGAATAAGAATAATGTTTATTTAAGATAAGTGATATAATAAGTAAACACCCCAAATACAAATAGTGCTCAAACAACCAACAGAAACCCACAGACAACAGATAATATTTACAGCCAAAAGGAGGTACCGAAATCAAACACGTTAGCCAGGCCAGGGTCATACACAGGGGATCAGCAAATGAACAAGGGTAGGACAGGAGAGGGAGGTAATGGATGGGATCAGGCTTACAAGGGAACAGGAACACAGGAAGGACAGGATCAGGATGGGATCAGGTGCAGGCTCAGATGCAGGCTCCGATGCAGGCTGCAGGATGCAAGGAAGAAAGATACCAAGGCAAGCATGTGAGGGCTTGCCGGGTATTTATGGGACTGCCAGTGATTTTTCTCATGTAACACCTGAGCGCAGGGAGTGTTGTCTGCTCCATACTGCCAGGATCCATCCGCTGGTGGACCTCAATACTGCGGCCATGATGATGACATAACACCAGCAGGGAAAGTCTCTCCTGACAGTTCCAAACTGCCAGGAGACACCTGCTGGTGGACCTCAGTACTGCCTTGTCTTGGTAGGTTTGCAGGTGTGCCATACTCTTTGCATTTTCAGGTGGTGGATTAAACAGTGCTCCGTAAGATGTTCAAAGCCTGGGATATTTTTTTAAATCTAACCCTGCTTTAAACTTCTCCACAACTTTATCCCTGACCTGTCTGGTGTGTTCCTTGGCCTTTATGATGCTGTTTGTTCATCTTTCTTCGTTGACATACTCCAGTTAAAAATAATAATAATAAATAAGCTATCCAAAATGTATTTTTATTTGTGTGTTTTTAGCCTTTTTCATTCACTCAATTCATAATACCTAGTTGATTCTCCTTCTCAAATGTTGAGAAACACTGTCCTATGAGAAAGTTAGTTAACCTATTTAGAAAGACTGAAGAAAAATTAGTGGTCTTTGCCATGGCAAACATTCTGTCATTTTTCAAATGAAAGCATCTGCTCTGTTGTGTTGCACAACTTCATCCTTGATATATTTGCTCTAGTCTAGTCTAGTCTGTAGGGTTGTCCCGATACCACTTTTTCAGGACCGAGTACAAGTACCGATACTTTTTTTCAAGTACTCGCCGATACCGATTACCGATAAATTTTTTTTAATGTCACGTGAGTTTTTTTTTTCTTTTTTAACAGTGCTTGCTTTTTTTGGGGGGGGGGGGGAGGTGAACGTTGTATGTGTGTTTTTTTTTTTTTTTTTACAATTTTTATTTTTTACAATAATATTTTTTTATTCTTTATTGTTTTTTTTTTTGTTTCTTTTTTGTTTTTGTTTTTTTAATCAGCCCTTTTGGGGGGCTTTGGTGAGATATCAGGGGTCTTAACAGACCTCTGATATCTCCCCCTTGAGACAGAGGATAGAGATTCCCCAGTCCCTTTCTCTGCAGCCTCAGCTGCACTGAGAATGAATGGAGAGAAGACAGCAGCTTCTCTCCATTCATAAACTGACACATTGTAATCACAGAAGACTACAATGTTTCAGTTATGTGAATGGACAGAGTCAGCTGACTCTCTCCATACACAAAGGAAGGAGGAGGGGGACTGAGGGACGGAGGGGGAGAACGGAGGGGACAGATAAGGAGAGGGGAACGGAGGGGACAGATAAGGAGAGGGGAACGGAGGGGACAGCTGAGAGGGACAGATAAGGAGAGAGGAACGGAGGGGGAGAACGGAGAGGCACAGATAAGGAGAGAGGAACGGAGGGGACAGCGGAGAGGCACAGAGGAAAGGAGGGGGCATGGAGGAGGATGCAGTGACATACAGCGGTGAGCGATCACCGCTGTATGTCACTAAAGCTGGTGAAAGTCGCTGGGGGAGAATCTTGTAACTCCCCCACGCGCCGATCACAGCTGTCTTCTAGGTATCGGGGGAAGCATCGGGAGCATTTGCCTGAGTACAAGTACTTGGGCAAATGCTCGGTATCGGTGCCGATACCGATACTAGTATCGGTATCGGGACAACCCTACTAGTCTGCATAAATTATCCTCCACTATCATATTCAAGTTCTTATGTTAAGAAGCATAGCTCCTCACTGCACTGAAAGTTCTACCAGGATTTGGTGTGACACATTTGGTTTTTTTTAACAGACAATTTTATTAAACAAATCAGCATTACATTACAAGATAATTTAGTACATTCAAAGTAGAGAGGATAATGACAGTAAATCTACCTTCAAACTATAATCTCTGTTTATCAGATATTCCAGTTGTGCAGATGACAGAAATATCACTTAACAATACCCCTTATTGCATTATAGTATTATACCATCGTAGATAAAATTATGTAAGTAACCAATTTCAATCCAGCCTGATAAGGAAGGGGAGGGGGGAGGGGGGGGGAGAGGAGGGGGGAAGGGGAAGGAGGGGAATGAGAGAAATGGAAGGGGGGGGCGAGAGGGGATGAGCACAAGAAGAGTAGGCTATGAGATATAGGATGTCCTCCAATGAGTTTCACAGCATACTAATTATGGAGCAGGGGGCTCAGGGACCCCAAAGGCGTCTATCCAAGAGGACCAGATTTTATCGAACTTCCCTGGGCATTGCCTACTTTCATATGTCAACCTATATGGGGGAAGTACCATGTTCACCGACCTTCTCCATGATGCCAAAGTAGGAGGCTCTGCTAGTTTCCATACCAGTAAGATTTCACGCCTAGCATAATATAATGCAAAGGTAAGACACAGTTTACTATATCTGTCTCCCTCAAGATCCTCCAAATGGCTAAGCAATAGTATCTGAGGATCGACCGGTACGTTTAAGCCTGTAATATTGCTCAGTGTGGGGGCCACTGCTGACCAAAAGGGTCTAAGTTTGGGACAGGACCAGACCATGTGCCAAAAGGTGCCCACCTCTTGTCTGCATCTCTGACAATTGGGGTTCCTTTGATTGTAAATGCACGCCAATCTCTGGGGGGTGAAGTACGCTCTGTGTAGGAACTTAAATTGTATAAACCTATCTTTCGCCGCGATCATGGAAGGAATGTAGGAAATTAAACACTCCTTCCATTCCTCTTCGTCCAGGGAAGGAATATCAACCCTCCACTTTTCCCATGTCTTAGTTAGTTTGGTGTCATATTCTACTGTGAGATATAAATATAAGAGCCGTTCAATGGAGTCTGGTTCCAAAATAAGGGGGGCAGGGAACTGAGCTTCAAAAGCGTGCTTTAGCTGCCAGTATCTAAATTGGAAGGAGGATGGGATAGCAAATGATTGCCTCAGGGCCTGGAAAGTCATAAGCCTACCGTCCTGAACTATATGTTTTAGTGTGAGAATACCCTTTTTTGCCCAGATAGAGGGGTCTGGTATACTGTGAAGGTGAGGGAGCATGGGGTTACTCCATAGGGGCATATGAGGTGAGATATGATTAGGTTTCCCTTATACCTTCCTAGCCTCCTGCCAGACCCTAATGGTGGTCCGCATCGAGGTTGTCATGGACGGGCTAGCCCTAAGTCCACGAAACGGAAGGTTGCTCAGGGCTGCAAAGGAACCCAAATGGCTGCTTCGAGAGTGACCGCAGGATTCTGTGCGGGCTGGGAGAACCACCACCGGACCGTAACAAGAACAGCTGCCCAGTAATAAATTTGAAAGTTCGGTAATGCCAATCCCCCCCCCCCCGAAAGTGGGAGATATAGGATCTGCTTGGCCACCCTAGGTGGCCTCCCAGCCCACACAAATTGTATCAACAGACTCTCCAACCTTCGAAAAAAGGCCCTAGGAATGTGTGTGGGTGTGTTGCGGAATAAATATAAATATTTGGGAAGGAAAATCATTTTTAGCAGGTTTACTCTGCTGATCAGGGTCAGTGGAAGTGAACGCCAAGCAGCGCACCTAGCCGTTAGCTGTGTCATAAGTGGACGCAGATTGTTGTCCATATAATCCTGGACTTTACCACTAATTTTAATCCCTAGGTACTTGAAATCCTCTACCCATTTAAGCTGTGCGTGTGGAACTCTAGGGGTCGACGGGTGGAGCGAAAACAGCATCGACTTATCCCAATTAATACGGATCCCCGAATACCCGCCAAATCGGTTGATCAGATCTAATGCAGTCTGTAAGGGGGACGACATGCTGCATAAAAAGTGTAGCGCTACTTATATTGAGAGTATCCAATGATGATGATACATGCAGTGAAAAAATAGATTAGTATGTATATTTACACACTCTATACAGCACCCAATGTGGAATACCCTAGTAAATAACTATTACATAAAAATCAGATTGTTGAGAAAAAAGGATTAAATAGTCCCATGTTGTAGATGTAACATTTCCATTCCCAATCGTGAGTAGTTGGTAAGACAACAGACAGATATGGTGAATCTCCCACATAGAAGTAGTGCAGGCTTACCAGATGGGTTGGACTCATACAAACATACGTTTAATGAGTCAACAAAACTTGTATTACCAGCTGGCAATAGGGTAGAATGGTTCAGCCAAACAATGATGTGGTTCGGATTGCATCTAGGACTTTGCTAGGGACTCTCCAACATAAAGCTTGATCTCGATGAAGATAGCCCATAAAGAAGAAAAAGGGGCCAAATAGTGTAATAACGTTTGGTATAACCAATTTATTTAAAAGGTAAAACACTTACATTTTCCAAAGTAAAAAGCGCTTATAATAAAATTGTGGCAGGCAGTGGAGTCTCCCGATGCGTTTCATCTCATCAGACTTCATCTGGGGTACCCTACCACTGCTGCCATGCTCATTTATAAAGGTACTGTAACCCCCCATGATGAGAATCCAGCTCGTGTCAATTGTTTGTGTGCACTTCCGGGTATCGCCAAAATGGCGGACCCGCGTGCATTTCAAGCCTCTTTCTGAGTGTATAGTGTGCGTTCCAGCACTCCTATTATGTTGCTGGGTGGTATTGTGTATATCTTTACCCCCGTGAATATCATTTGAAAAACTCCCTATATTTAGAAAAGAAAAAAACGTATATAAAGTGTCACAAACTAATTAAAAGAAGCATCTAATAACTCTATCTATGATGATCCGTTCCGGGTCGTCCACAGGAAGTAGACGGGTCAGAGTGGAGCACTCCAGATGACGTAAACAGCGTCACACCCCGCACCCTCTTCCGCCTGCCTGGAACGCAAAATAAAGCCGCCGCCAATTACATGTAAGTCTCCGCCTCTCAACGCGATGTCGTCACGAGTGCGGCGCAGGTACAGCAGCGCGTCCTCAGGAAGCGGAACGTCACACCGAGATGACACTGTATGCAAAGGATGGACACAGACTGATCGCACAGGAAACAAACTTCCCGTCTGTGTAATCCTTCGGTATTGCCTCAATATTGAAACACTGCGACATATCATCTTAGGTGGCGGGTTTGAATTAAAATTAATAAGGGAAGTCGTTATTGTAAAGACTCCCATTAAGAAAAACAAACAAACAAATATTGTGTGTATATATTGTCCAAATATAAAATAAAGTGCATGTACTTATAAAGTGTCCATAGTATGTGAGATTGTGACGCATGTTGTGCCCGTACTTATGAATATCAAGCAAAACATACATTATATTAAAAGTGTCGAAAAATGTTCCAAAATAATAAACGGTCAGATACTTTGATCCAAGTGTCCAAAAAGAAAGAAGGGGGACATTAATGTGAAAATATGTGATGATTAAAAAAATGTATACATAGATCCGAGAGGGATTCTCATTGGGTGATCCAGATCCATAATCATACATATACAAAATGCCATATATTCAAACTTCATGAAAACTCAAGTTACGTATAAAAAACTCCAGAGAAAATTAAAAATAAATAAATAAAAAGTAAAAAAATAAAGAAATAAAAAATAGAAAAAAATCCCATCTAATTGGATCCTATGATTCATTAATAAAGGCGTTGATATCCAATTCCATATTCATACCCTGTGGATGGAGGGACCGTAATTCATGTATCCAGAACGTTTCTAAACGAGAAACGCCTCTGGTCATGGCCCCGCCTCTCCATGGAGGAGTATATTTATCTATCACCAAGAATAATGAACCTGCGGGGCTGCTGTTATGAAATTGTTTATAGTGTCTAGGGACACTATGTTTCGAGTCCCTACCTTTAATGAGATTGATATGTTCACTCACTCTCACAGTAAAGGTTCTAGTTGTCCGGCCAACATATTGTTTGCCACAAGGACAAACAATTAAGTATACTACATACTTGGAGCTGCAAGTACAGAACGGTTTGATAGTGTACCTCTTCCCTGTGACAGTAGATGCAAATTCCGTCAGTTTGCGTCCTATTGGTACATTATGTTGACAAACAACACATTTTTTGCAGGGATAAAATCCCGTCCAATCATGAAAAAAAGACGGACGCACGGGGGGATTAACAACATTAGGTGCTCCCCTGAAGACAATTTTGGCCTGTTCCGGTAGTAACTTTCCCAATATGTTATCTTGTCTAAATAAAGCAGAGCGTCATCCGCATATAGCGAAATTTTCTCCTCAATTGGGCCCACCTGAAGCCCCTTCAATTCAGGGTCAGCCCTCAGCAGTATAGCCAGGGGCTCCATCGCCAGAGCAAATAAGCTCGGGGAAAGGGGACACCCCTGTCTCGTACCCCGAAATAATTTAAACTTCTCCGATAGGCAACCGTTGGTGCGTATTCTGGCTGAAGAGCTATGGTATAGCATGCGGAGCCACTTCGTGAAACCCGGGCCAAACCCAAATTGTGAGAGCACCTCCCATAAGTAGCCCCACTCGACGGAATCAAAAGCCTTCTCCGCGTCTAGTGAGGCCACTATTCCCCCGGATGCCTCATCCGCCCTGTCTATATGGGTATAAAGGCGTCTAATATTAATGTCAGTACCTCTCCCGAGCATGAAGCCTGTTTGATCCCTGTGGATCAGGGCAGTGATGACTAGGTTAAGCCTATTTGCCAATACTTTTGCCAGTACTTTTGCATCCACATTCAGGAGGGATATGGGGCGATACGAAGAGCATAGAGTAGGGTCCTTCCCTGGCTTGGGGATCACCACTATGATCACTTCACTCATTGTATCCGGGAGTTTCTCGAGGCGCGTTGACGCAGAGAAGAGGCCCTGAAGTTTGTCTACTAGTTCTGCCGCGTATTGTTTGTAAAATTCTACAGGGATACCATCGGGTCCCGGTGTTTTCCCCGTCTGCATTGACTTGGGTGCCCGGAGTATTTCTAAGGATGTAATTGGGGCATCAAGCTTCTCACCGTAAGGGTTGGGATATCAATGTTATCTAGGTATGCCACCAGATCCTCCTATCTATAATCTGCCCTGGATGTGTAGAGGGATTTATAGAATTCCGCAAAGCAGCTATTGACCCCCGGACCCATAACGGACACACCTGGAAACATTGCAATGCTGATGAGTCAATTTTTTTAGTGCAATTACAAAACAAAAACAAAACCAAACTAAATACAGCCCAACATCTAACATAAATTAAAATAGCCCCATTAGGGGAACTTTCTACACCCCCAATCCCACCCGACCCCCCCCCCCAAACTGAGGCAGGCTTCAATTCCAAACCAATTCAGCTCGCCGGCTGCAACAGAGGGTCCGTGGAAGAGGCGAGCCCAAACCCCCCGAGGATTCACAAGGGGGGGGGCAAGCAGCAGTTCAAGCGGCTTTCCAAATGTGAGATCTCCGCTAATGAACTGTAACAGGCTGTGAGGTGTTAAAAGTCAGACAAAGGAAAAGTAAACCACATTGTGACCCTACAGTAAAGTCGATCCATCATTAAGAGGGTACCTAGAGCAAGAACTTCAGTGCTTCCCAAGGGGACATGCAAGTGCCAAGAAGCTTCATATCTCAACAGTCTCCTGACCAAATTCTTTGGCAGGGGCATTAACTTATAATTTCCTGGTAGGGGATAGTTAGTTACCCCCCTCAAGTTCGAACACACCATGGGGTTGAACTGGGCACAACTTGTGCAACGAAACTAAGTCATCCATGGAGCAGTTCGTGTATTAACTCAAACCTGGGCCCAGGTTGTTGTGAGTAGACAATGAAGAGGACATTCGGTACATACCGGTTAGTCGGTCAGCGGATCTGTGGTAGTGAGTCCAGCCAGGCAGAGGCCTCTCTCGGTGTGGTGAAAAATCGAGTTGTCTCTCCGTCTTGGACCCTCAGACGAGCTGGGAAGAGAATACTGTAGCGAATGTTGCGTGATCTCAATGCCGCTTTAACCTGGTCAAACGATTTCCTGAGTTTTTGGGTCTCCACCGAGTAGTCAGGGAAGATCATCAATTTAGTGTTCTGGAATCTGAGGTCCCCCACATTTCTGGAGGCGTGAAGAACTTCATCTCTGTCTCTAAAATTAAGGAGACGGAGTATGAAGGTGCGGGGAGGGGATCCAGAAGGTCCTGGCTTAGGCGGCACACGGTGTGCCCTCTCAACTGTCTAGTAGGGTGACCATAGGGCCATGAAGGAGGTAGGATTGTTCCCCTCCACCCCCTCTGGTAAACCGATAATACGAAGATTATTGCGCCGATTTCTGTTCTCCGCGTCTTCGGCTCTGTATTCTAGGGCCTTTACTTTGGTTTGAAGCGTACGGAGTTGTACTCCATGTTCTGCCGTGGTGTCTTCAGTGGTACTCAGTCTTTGTTCCGTCTCAGTAACTCCCGACCTGATTTTGTCTATATCTTGGCGGATTAGACCCATATCCAGTTGGACAGCTTCAATTTTTGTTGTTAACGTGGATTGGCAAGTTGCGATGGCCACCATGACGTCCGCCAGCCAGGGGGGACAAAAGTCGTCCGACTCCATGATGCTTGTCTGTGAGGCTCTATGGGCGCTACGTGTGGTGTGAGCCTCCAGGGCGGGACAGGTGGGCGTTTGAGGGAAGTCCGACTGTGGCGGAAAGGTTAACCTTTTGCCCCCTTTACTGTATTTTGCGCTAGACGACCTGTGCCTCATTCAGAATTCCGAAGCCCTGATCTGGGCAATATTCAGTAGCTGGCCGTGGGAGCCTGTCAGTGGGTTCAGGGGTATTCAGGCAATAGGTGCAGAGCTTTACGTGCCCCCCAGAGAGTCTTCTCCCTCACCTGCGAGTTAAGTAGAACAGGATCGATCCTCTTCAGGCTTCCACAGGCCTACAGAAACATACAGCTCATCCACAGAGTGCCTCACCCAGGATGTCAGGGATGGAGATGGTTTAGGGCCTGTTCCGCTCTCCAGGTGGAGGCCTCCAGCCGTCCCAGGGCCCCCTCCTCCAGGTACCCGGAATCAGTCACCCCCCAGGCGATCCAGCGGCCCTGGGACCTCAGGAAAGGCCAGGGTTGCGGCCTTCATTCGTGGGGGTGATGAGGAGATCGGACCCAGTTCGGTAGTTATGGCCAGGCCCGAGCCTGCCGTTTAGTCTCCACCCGCGGACCGCAGCAGGCTGTAATGGTCGTTGGAGGCGCCGACCGCGCCAAGGATACTCCAGGCCGTGGCGCGATCCTCTGGGAAAGGCCGCGGCTGCGGCCTAGTGCCTCGATCACTGCCCAGGATCGCAAACTCTCCTCTCCCCTCAGTAGTCAGGAGGTCTGCGGGTCCCCCACAGACAGCAGGGATGTGTCAGCGGAAGATTGGAGGCTGATGGATCCGAATTATTGTAGTGGTGTGCGGAGCTCACTAAAAACGCAGCCGCTCACATCGCCATCTTGGCCACGCCCCCGTGTGACACATTTGTAGTTCTAGCAGCACAAAACAAAAACCTGAAAGGACATCACATCCATTCTTGGTTGATCCTATTTATTTTTTTAATCAAGGGTAAAAAATGTCACAACGTTTTAGGAAAAGTTAGCTCTTTATCAGGTGCTAGGAGTGGGACATCCCCTCTATCAAGCAAGAGGTGGCACTGCAGAGATGGCCTGCCTGGCTGCACAGGTTATGTACTGTATATCTAAAACCTGTTCTAGCTGATGTAGTAAATCTTTGGTATGAAGAGCTGCATGACATACTGTATCTATGCTGTATTACGTTGTATCTTAGGGTTAAACAATAGTGATAGTCTGAAGTGGATTTAACCTACTGGTTATTAATCCAAGACACATCACCATGGGGTGTCTGCTAGGCCCAGAAATCATCCACACTGGGTGACAATCATATTAGGTATGTGGTATATTTATTTTTGTATCTTTACTTCTCTAGAATTCTTCTATAAATCTCTTTACTTCATGGAATTGTGTCAGTTATGTTTACTTGTAACACATAACTGAATAAAACTTATTGCACCGACATTACTGACAACATGAAGATAAGGACATAGTGATGCTGAACACATTTATTAATCAATACATGGCAATAAATTAACCTTTTTTACACCCCAAATATATATCTATCTATCTATATATCTATAGATAGATATCTATATCATAGGTGTGCGCAGCCTATTGCATTAGGGTGTGCACCCCAAAGTTCCAACATACATAAATGCCACCTTCTGTCACAGGAAGGGGGCTCTGGTGGTGGGAGGCAGTCCATTGGGAGCATATTATGGTACACCCTAAATACTGGTGTAACGTGTTCCTAAATTTGAACCTAGGCTTTTATATAATGGGGGCATTTACACTGGCCAGTGGCTACCCCGACCACCCACCTGGTGCTGCTTCTGGATAATGCTAATGCACATGGGGTGATTAGGGTGTGCCCAGGCACACCCGGCACACCCTGTGCACACGCCTATGATCTTTATATAGATATATAGCTATCTATATATCTAGATATAGATATATATATATATAATATATATATATATATACACTATATATATATATATATATATATATATATATATATATATATATATATGCGTTTCTTGTTAATATTGTATTGCACAGATAATTGCAAATATAAACACAGCAAACAACTTTAATAGCTGGCTAGCACAAAAAGCAATTAATACTTTCTGGAAGAATCACCATAGAAACACATTGCCTGAACTTTTGCAGCTTGAATCGACTTTAATGTTAACAATTGTGTCTGTGAAATTCCAGTATGATCCACTTCTGATCCTTCAAATATAAAATTTATTGATGTAAGACTGTTATAAAACTTCACATGTTAACAGATAGCATGCTCTGTTATGAATTCATATGACACACATTACCATAACTTGTTTAAAATGATGGATGGTCCAAGGCTGCAGATAAAACAAATCCAACTATCTTTTGCTATCATAAATTGATTGAGATGGTGGATGATTAGTGATGTACAAATCGAAGCAATGCACTCTGCTGGCGTCTTGACACAGTGGAGATTTTCTTTACTTAGCACACATACCGTAGATCCACCCTGCGTTCAGTGAAAAAATAATGAGGTCATATTGCAGCTTGGAGCTCTCACTGTTGACTTCTGTAGATCTAATAATGATGCTTAATACTTTATTAGAACAACAGCATATGGGGTGGTTGGCCATACCCAAAAATCCCCTGCACCCCTGTTCATAAAAGCATTATTATGCCGCGTACACACGAGCGGACTTTACGGCAGACTTTGCCCGGCGGACTTTTCTACATACTTTACGACGGACTTCTGAATGAACGGACTTGCCTACACACAATCCACCAAAGTCCGTCGAATTCGTACGTGATGACGTACGACCGGACTAAAACAAGGAAGTTCATAGCCAGTAGCCAATAGCTGCCCTAGCGTGGCTTTTTGTACGTCGAACTAGCATACAGACGGCGGACTTTTCGACCGGACTCGATTTCAACGGATTAATTTAAAACATGTTTCAAATCTAAGTCCGTCCAACTTTTGAGAAAACGAAGTCCGCTGGAGCCCACACACGATCGAATTGTCCGACCAAATCCCGTCCGCTGGGCAAAGTCTGCCGTAAAGTCCGCTCGTGTGTACGTGGCATTAGGTCCACTAATATGCATTCCAACATTCATCATGCATGTTGCCTGAACTAGGTAAAGGAACAGGTTTATTTAAAGAATGGACCATAAGAACTTGGTACTTATGAGAAATACTGGAGCACATGAAACTCACCCTTCTCCTCCAAAATGTCCAAAATGTACCAGCACATCCCAAACTTAGTATGGAAAAGTAAACCTTCTATTTATACAATCCAGTTGAAGCACATAGATAAAGCAATACCACAATGCATTTCATTCCAAATTGTGCCTTGTCATGCAGGGAGTGTGCTCAGCTCTCTGTTAAATATGAGCCAAACACCCCTCGGTTCGCACCAGAACTTGCGAAAAATTCAGACGAACACATGAACACCGTTAAAGTAGAAGAAGAACAACAATGGCGCCGCTCTAAGTGCAGTATTAAAAAAGGATTTAATGAATCTTTAAAAACAGGTACTCACAAAGGTACATGTATTCAGGCATGTAAGTGTTGGACAGGTAGTGCCAGGTGTCCCAGGGGTATGATCAGGTCTCCTCCTCAGATGTCGTTCCGCTTTGAAGACAGGCTGCGCTGCTGTATGGACGGCAGATCCGGCCGCTGGAACGCACTGTGTGATCTGGGGGAGCGAAGGCACTTCCGGGTCCATGCAGGGGTAGCGAATAGGCGACGCGTTTGCGGAGCTACGCTCCTTCCTCATGCCTTCGCTCCCCCAGATCACACAGTGCGTTCCAGCGGCCGGATCTGCCGTCCATACAGCAGCGCAGCCTGTCTTCAAAGCGGAACGACATCTGAGGAGGAGACCTGATCATACCCCTGGGACACCTGGCACTACCTGTCCAACACTTACATGCCTGAATACATGTACCTTTGTGAGTACCTGTTTTTAAAGATTCATTAAATCCTTTTTTAATACTGCACTTAGAGTGGCGCCATTGTTGTTCTTCTTCTACAGTTTCCAGAGGATTGCTTCTTCTTTACCAACAGGGCTGCCTTCTACAACCGCTTTTATTGGACTTTATCCAGTTTCTTATTGGACTCTAACAGCTTACAGTTTGCTATTTGATTACCTATATAATTTTACAGTTTTAGATTGTTATTTCATGATATTAGTTGTACATCACCTAATCGCCCCATTCATTTTCAACCATTTGCAATCAGATTCTTTGGGGGCCATAACTGGTTTCTGACTATATTGAACATAGCGCTCACATCCACATGTTTTATGAACACCGTTAAAGCCTATGGGACACGAACGTGAAAAATCAAAAGTGCTCATTTTAAAGGCTTATATGCAAGTTATTGTCATAAAAAGTGTTTGGGGACCCGGGTCCTGCCCCAGGGGAAAAGTATCAATGCAAAAAAAAAGTTTTAAAAATGTCATTTTTTTTCGGGAGTGATTTTAATAATGCTTAAAGTGAAACAATAAAAATTAAATATTCCTTTAAATGTCTATAGTATGCCTGTAAAATGGGGCACCTACTGTTCTAAACACAGGACCTTCAGGTCTGGTATTAAGGGGAACCCTGCGCCAAATTAAAAACAAAATGTCATAGGGGTACCCCCAAAATCCATACCTGACCCTTTTCTGAGCACACAACCTGGCAGGCCACAGGAAAAAAGGGGGGACGAGAGAGCGCCCCCCCCCTCCTGAACTGTACCAGGCCACATGCCCTCAACATGGGGAGGATGCTTCGGGGTCCCCAAAGCACTTTGTCCCCACAGGTCAGGTCAGGTCAGTGGCCAGCAGGACCCACAGGACCTGTGGGTCCTGCTGGCCACTGACCTGTGGGTCCTGCTGGGAGCTGGCTGCGGACCTGTGGGTCCTGCTGGCCACTGACCTGTGGGTCCTGCTGGGAGCTGGCCACTGACCTATGGGTCCTGCTGGCCACTGACCTGTGGGTCCTGCTGGCCACTAGCCTAGGGTGACCATAAGTCCCCAGCACTGCCAGATTACAAATATCTCCCGCTTACACGGCACGGCCACTGTGTGCAGTCTATCATAGGAGCCCATCCAGGAGGTGGTACTTCGTATGACAGTGGCCACCGGGTAAATGGGAGATCCCTGCTCTGTGTAATCCCGCGGCGTAGGCGCTCGCCCCCCCCCCCTTCCACCATGCACTGATGAGGCTACATTGATGGGCACCGGTGAGGCAGCATAGATGGACACCTATGAGGCTGCATTGATGGGCACCGGTGAGGCTGCATTGATAGGCACCGGTGAGGCTGCATAGATGGGCACCAGTGAGGGTGCATAGATGGGCACCGGTGAGGCTGCATTGATGGGCACTGATGCATTATTTTTGTTAAACCTCCTTTGTTGCTACTGGTGCTAAGTACAACCCGATTCTGACACCCTTTTTTAGTGACAAACCAAAGGGGTTTCCCTCCTTTTTGTGGTGTCTTCAGGACAGGCAGTGAAGGAAAATCTCCACAACACAGACAGAATAACAGCGAGAGCAGACGTCTGTGCAGCAGCATCTGTACAGCAGCGTCTGTGTCAGCACCTGCCACCGCGCAGCCCACCGCATCTGGACGCCACGCTCCAGCTCACCAGCCACATTGGCCTGTCCCTCAGAACACTCCGCGGCTTCGGCCTAGCGCTCTCAGGACACTCTGCGGCTCTGGCCTAGCTCCAGCCAGAGCCGGCCTGCCGCGTCACCTCCCACAGCCGACCGGCAGGCCCACGCACCGCCGCCACCGTTCCATCCTCCTTGCCCGCGGACACACCATCAGCTGCACCAGGATCAGAGCAGCCGGACAGCCCGCGGCTCGGGCCTAGCCGGTAGCCATCTTGGTACACCCTCCCAAGGCCACAGCAATCTGCCGGCCACCCGGAGATCTTCCCTGCTCCCAGCAGGACCTGTCGAGACCTCGGTCCCAGAGGACCCCCCCTCCTACCCAGCTCACCAGCATACCCACCAGGCCAACCCGTCCCACCACTGATCACTACCTCTCAGATCGACACTCACTTGTGGACTTTCATGATAGAGCAGACGTCTGTGTCAGCAGCTCGAGCACTGGGATCCGAGCGGCTGGACAGCCCGAGGCTTGGGCCTAGCCGGCAGGCATCTTGGTACACCCTCCACAGCAATCCACCAGCCACCCAGAGACCATCCCCGCACATCCCAGCAGGACCCTCCGTGACTCGGTCCCAGCAGACTCCCCCCCTCCTACCCAGCTAACCAGGATACCTCCCACAGCCGCTGTCCGATCCCCCTGTCTCTAGCCTCTAGACTCGGGGGACAGACCGCGGCTGCAGCCTTGCTCCGGCACAAGCCGGCCATCCCCTCTTTTCCACTTTTGTTTTAGCGGGCCCCTGGAACACCGCCTCCTCGCTACCAGACCTCACTGCAGGGGCACGGGCTGAAGCCAGGACACCCACGGCTCAGGCCCTACCCAGCGTCCAGCGTTGATCCTCCCAGGCGCGGCTGCAGTACCAGTAAGTAGTGGCCAGGTCTCCCCAAACCCTCTCCCTCCATCTCCGCCCCCCCCCCGCCCCCCATCACCCCTCTTCATCGTCTCTTCCCTTCTGGACCATCCCGGATCAGGTAAGCGCCCAGGGGCTCACTAGCAGTTTATCCAGGGTCCCCGAGTCCGATCACCCTCCGGGGGGGTCAGGAAGGAATTTTTTCCTCTGCTGCAGCAATTGACCAGCTCAGCTAGGGGTTTTTCGCCTTCCTCTGGATCAACAGGAAGGTAGGTAGGCCAGCAGGTGCCCCCCCTTCATCACCACCTCCAGAACTTCTGCACCATCATCCGGACTATCAACAACTCCTCCACCCCTGTAGCAGTGGCAGCCGTCAGAACCTCCATCCTCTCAGCAAGCTCATCATCGCCACATCAGTTCCATCATCAGATCATCCTTCCTTCAGCAACTTTTTCTTTTCTCACCATGTGCATTTTCAAATACTCAGCGAACGCCCTCCACAGGAAAAGAAATACGGCCTCAACATTACCAACCTACATTCAAAAACGACTACAAAAAGAACAACTACTAAGAACCAACCTACAATCAACCATCAAACATAGGGAGACACCAATTCAACCACAACAACTAGCATGCACCCTGATCAACACCAGATCTGCAGGCAAGCACAGACTGGAAATCCAAGACTTCATCATCGAAAACAACATAGATTGCCTTTTCATCACGGAAAGCTGGCTAACACCCGACTGCAACGCCATCTTAACTGAATTGGTGCCTGAGAACTACAGGATCCTAACTCAGCATAGAAGAGGAAAAAAAGGAGGAGGCCTAGCAGTAATCTTTAAATCTCACCTCGCACTCACCAAACCAACATTACAGAACTCAGTGCCATTCATGGAGACACTCTCCCTTCATCTTCAAACACCCCAAGACACTGTTCACATACTACTATGTTACAGACCTCCAGGGCCGAAGACTAATCTCCTTACACCCTTCACGGAATTCATCTCAACACTCACCCTGAAAACCAAAAACTTTCTGGTACTTGGAGACTTCAACCTCTGGGCAAACTCCACCCTCGACCCTATCGCCACCGCCTGCATCAACTGGAAGAACTAGGTCTCCAGCAACTGATAAATGCTCCAACACATGGTTCAGGATATAATTTGGACCTCACCTTCAAACAAAATATGGACATCAACATATTCGACAATGTACCGCTACCCTGGATGGACCACCACGCCATAAAATTCAAAATCTCCACCAACACCACCCTCCAAAAATGGAATCACGCAATAACAACACACTGGTCTAGATCTCAAAAGAAACTACACTCCGAACTCTTCAAAACCACATTATCAAACAAAATAGCAACACTAAATTTAAACCACTCAACTGAACAAACACTCAACTCCTTAAACAAGGCATTACTACAAACAGCAGACTTGGTGGCCCAAAAACACAGAACACTCATCCGCAAAAAAACTCCGGATGGTTTACTGGCACACTTACTCTACTGAAGCACGAACGCAGAAGAGCTGAAAGAGCCTGGAGAAGAAACTCTACTAAGGAAAACCACTCAAACTACAAAGTTCTCACCGAGAAATATCACAAAGCAATCTTCAAAGCAAAAAAAGAACATTTCTCGAACACCATCTCAACAGCCTTAAACCGCCCTTGGAAACTTTTCAAAATAGTTGCCCAGACTGTGAACCCAACCTGCCTAGAGCCCCCAGCAAATTAAACTCAAGAATTTTGCAATAAGCTATCGAACTTCTTCATCGACAAAATCGATAACATCCGGAAAACAATTCAACAGAAATAAACTACTAACCTCAATCAACGAAAGCAAAAAGAGGAAATCGATACAAACATCACACAAGGACCGGAATTCTCACTAATCCCAATCACCACTGACAGCACCAAAAACATCATCAGAAGCCTCAGAGACAGCACTTCACCAAACGACATCATTCCCACAAAACTTCTAAAAGAATGTTCCGACATCCTCACTGCCACTATAACACACCTCATAAATAAGTCATTCAAAACAGGGACTGTCCCAATCGCCCTCAAGCAAGGCATCGTCAAACCTTTTCTTAAGAAACCCAACCTCGACCCTAAAGACCCTAACGCAGACGGATAACAAGTCTCAACACCATCTCCAAGGTCATGGAGAAAGCAGTCGTACAACAGCTACAACTCCCCTGGACACACACAATCTCTTGGACCCCCTGCAATCAGGCTTCCGCCCAGGCCACGGCACAAACGGCACTCCTCAAAGTATGGGACAACGCCCTCGAAGCTGCAGATGATGGATAATCAAGTCTCCTGGTACTGCTGGACCTCAGTGCAGCGTTCGATACAGTGGACCACAACACCCTACTCATCCGCCTCACAGAAGTAGCGGAAGTCACAGATTCAGAGCTACAATGGTTCACATAGTTCCTGGAAAATCGCTCTCAGACAGTGAAACTAGGAGCCTTCACCTCTGAAACCTGGGCAATATCGTATGGAGTGCCTCAAGGGTCACCTTTATCACTAGTCCTCTTCAACATCTATATCCGTCCGCTCCTCAAAATCATCAGAAATTCGGACCTCAGCTACCATTCGTACGCTGATGACACGCAGCTCTACTTTCGGATCACCGGACAAAAAGACCACTATCAACAAC
Source organism: Lithobates septentrionalis (assembly GCA_037952835.1). Taxonomy (NCBI): domain Eukaryota; kingdom Metazoa; phylum Chordata; class Amphibia; order Anura; family Ranidae; genus Lithobates; species Lithobates septentrionalis. The sequence continues at coordinate 2,575,340 of JBBDGP010000411.1, forward strand.
TAGAAAAATTCCTCACATTGATAGACAACTGGATGACCACTAGCTACCTCAAACTCAACGGATCCAAAACAGAGCTTCTCCTACTACACGCAAACCAAAACTCAAAAAACAAGAACCCTTGGACTCCGCCCACCGTCTTTGGACAGACCATCGCCCCAAGCACCAAAGTCAAAAGTCTTGGAGTCATTTTTGACTCAGAAATGTCAATGGATGCACAAATTGGATCAGTAGTCAGCGTATCTCACCACCTTCTTTGCCTGCTATGCAGACTCATCCCCTTCATTCCTAAAGAGGACAAAGCGGCAGTAGTTGGAACCATCATTAACTCCCGACTCGACTACACAAACTCCCTCTACGCCGGACTACCTAAATACCAGATTGCACGCCTACAACTCATCCCAAACACCGCAGCAAGACTGATAACAGGAAAAAACCCTGGGAATCCATTTCCCCATCCCTGGGGAGTCTACATTGGCTAACCATAAAGGATCGGATCACATTCAAGACCCTCTGCCTTACCCACAAATGCCTTACATGGAAAAGCGCCTCAATACCTATGCGAGAAAATAAAACGCTACATACCTAATCGCAGTCTTCGATTAACCCACCAAAACCTCCTCCACGTTCCCAAATCCCGCTACAAATCAAAGGGAGAATGAAGATTCGCAGTCCAAGGACGACGGCTATGGAACACTCTATCGACCAACATCCGTATGGAAAAAACCATCAGGCCTTCAGGAAGAAACTCAAGACCTACCTCTTCTAACAAGCTGGACCCACAGGAAGGACCAAGTGCCTTGAGGCGATTTAGTTTGCATTTGCAGTGCTATACAAGTCATTCATTCATTGTTGCTATTAATATTAAATTATGTTAAAACATTGAATTACATTTCTCTTGCTTCATAACATCTATATGTTGGCACCACCAGCTTTCAACTGAAGAGAGTAGAGCACTAAATTCAATAAATAGGCGCCACAGCTGCAAAACGCACCCTTCAGTCAGGGACAGGTTCAGACCAGGCGTTCGTGTTGGTGGCGTGACGGCATGTTTCGGCCGAAGGAACGCCACCGGAGCCTGCATTACAGAACCAGCACACCCCAGGACATCTCTTCCCCTGATGGGCATCCCCACCCTGTGAACCAGTAAGTGTATATTACACTAACATTTAATGATATGATAGAATCATCAGAGTTGGCGCCTCCACCCCCCTTCTTTTACTCTCAGGAATATTTCATGTTTGTGCGTTTCGTGTGCATTGTCAGGAAAATTTCATGTTTATGCGTTTGATGCCCATTGTCAGGAATATTTCATGTTTATGCGTTTTCTGTGCATTGTCAGGAATATTTCATGTTTTTGCGTTTGAGGCCCATTGTCAGGAATATTTCATGTTTGTGCGTTTCGTGTGCATTGTCAGGAATTTTTCATGTTTATGCGTTTGATGCCCATTGTCAGGAATATTCATGTTTGTGCGTTTGATGCCCATTGTCAGGAATATTTCATGTTTGTGCGTTTTCTGTGCATTGTCAGGAATATTTCATGTTTATGCGTTTGATGCCTATTGTCAGGAATATTCCATGTTTGTGCTTTCGCGTGCATTGTCAGGAATATTTCATGTTTGTGCATTTCATGTGCATTGCCAGAAATATTTCATGTTTATGCGTTTGATGCCCATTGTCAGGAATATTTCATGTTTAAGTGTTTGATGCCCATTTGTCAGGAATATTTCATGTTTATGCATCTGATGCCCATTGTCAGGAATATTTCATGTTTATGCGTTTGATGCCCATTGTCAGGAATATTTCATGTTTATGCGTTTGATGCCCATTGTCAGGAATATTTCATGTTTGTGCGTTTGATGCCCATTGTCAGGGGTATATACAGTATATATCTGATAAAAAACAAAGGAAAAAGTATTGCAATTCTCTATGCACAATAAAATAGCTGGAGGTTTTCTAGTATCCCTAACACTAACTCACCTAAGAGGTTTTGACATAGCAGGTGAGCTTACACTTTACTGGCCACTGGAGCGATACTAAAAAACATTCAGTTATTTAAATAGGCAGAGGGATTTGGGCTAGTGCACAGGTAACTCTTCCCTTTGTTTTTTATTACATGTATTGGGGCATTGTTGCCGTCCAAGAGTAGTGGGAGCTTGAGCACAGCACATGGCTTAGTTTTGTTTTTGGTACGCATTTGATACCCATTGTCCGGATATATAATGTGTTGCATTTATTTCTCATTTGCATTATATAAAACTTGGTTTATGCATTTACTGGCATGATATACAAGCTTTATGTATTTACTGCTCTTTGGCATGATATACCAAGTGTTTGCGTTTACTGTTAATTGGCATGATATACCAAGTGTTTACATGTATTGCTCATTGGCATGTTATACCAAGTTAAAGTGGTTGTAAACCGTAAAAACGAAAAAAAAAACCTGCAAGACAAAGGCATAATGAGCTAGTAGCTAGCTCATTATGAATTACTTACCTTACATTGAAGCCCCCGCAGCAGTCCTCGTACCCCCCTCCGGCCGGTGACATCACTCCCAGGGGTTACTTCCGGGTATTGCGGCTCCACATATGTGCCGTTGCATCAGTGCGCATGTGCTGATGACATCAGCACATGCAGGGGACGTGATATCTCCTAAACCTGCACGGTTTAGGAGATATCCTGGGTAGCTACAGGTAAGCCTTATTATAGGCTTACCTGTAGCGAAAAGTGGTCTACAAGGGTTTACAACCACTTTAATGCAACTTCTGCTAATTGGCATGTGTATTCATTGTTATGTGATGTGTGTGTGCGCGCATGTAACACACACACACACATACACAATTAGTCCTATTATACTTATATTTTACCATTGTGTTTTTTGTTAATTGTTGTTATTTATCAATGGTCATGTACCTTGTGTGTATACAAAGATTTTTTTTTTTTTATGGTGACGTTTTAATAATGCACATTTTATTAAGGTGTGTGTGATAATGCAGTTTCTTATTTAAGCAGAGTTCCGACCCCCAGAAAAAAAATGAAAAGTCAGCAGCTACACATACTGCAGCTGCTGACTTTTAGGCCTCATGCACATTGGACGTTAAAATAACGTTATAAAAACGCCAGTAGCTTTGCAGTGAGTTTTTTTTTACTTTTTTCAACTTTTTTCAATGTTTTTGCAATAGCGTTTTTTAGCTTTTATTAGCGTTTTTTAGCGTTTTTCCACGTTAGCATTTTTTAGCTTTATTTTTTTTTTTCTTCAATGGATCAAAAACGTTAAAAAACGCTGGCGAGCGATGTTTTTGAGCGTTTATCGACGTTTATCAGCATTTATTAGCTTTAGAGCGTTTTTACAGTTGAAAAACGTCTCTCAGAACCCACTAGTTTTGGGTTTTTTTTACTGCTCAAAAACGTTACTGCCCAAAACTGCAGATAACAGCCTATGTGTGCATGGACACATAGGATAACATGAGGGAGAGTTTAATGACTGTAGAAAAAAACATCTACTGCCAAAAACAGCTGCTATAAAAAAACGTCCAAAAATGTCCAGTGTGCATGAGGCCTCAATATTAGGACACTTACCTGTCCTGGAATCCAGTGATGCCGCCCCCCCCCCTTGGTGCTGCCGCTGCCATTGTGGGTAAGGGATCCCAACGGTGTAGCCTTGCAGCTTCATGGCCAGCTCCCTCCAGAAGTGGGGACAGGGTACCTACCGTACCTGTCAGAAACAGGTACCTGCCCCCCGAAAAGTGTCAAATGTGGCACCGGAGGAGGGGAGGAATTAGATAAGCAGAAGTACACTTTTAGGTAGAACTCCGCTTTAGTTATTTTAGTTGATTGCTATTTGCTGGTTGGTAGTGCAACTACATTTATCAATAACACATTTAATAAAACAAATTGTATTCATTTAAGTTAAGTGTTCCAAAAGAACATGTATTTTTTTTTTCCAGATTCAATTTTCTTATCTAACTCAAAAATGGACATCCGTTCATTTTATTCAGTGTTAAATGTTAAGGCCCAGAAGGCTGATATTTCAAAAGAGCAGCAACAACAAAAAAGTCAGCCTGGTCCATCTTCTTCCATTGAGGAGTGTGAAGACCTTGAGAAGGAGGACGTTGAATATGACACTGCTGAATTAATATCAGATAATGATGAACCTTCATTACAGGTTGAAAACGCAAGCACCTCCTCACAAAGCAATATTCAACACAGTGCTTACGAAGTAAAATTCAGTAAAGCTGAACAGCCACAGAGTGCACAAACATCTGCTAGCATTGAAAAAACAAAGGTACAAGGACCAGATGATATCAGCCAGTGTGCTAGTGAAGGGCCAAGACAGCCTATATTAAAAAAATACCTGCAGAAACAAATGGGAGCACGCTTCAGGTCAATTCCCCCACTAAGGTTTGGATCGTTTGAATGGTTGGAATATTCTGTGTCCCAGGATGCTGCATACTGTTTCCCGTGCCGATTTTTTTCGACATCAAAATACCTCCATGGGCGTGTTAAAAAAGTACTGTTTGCCAACATAGGGTACAAAAACTGGAAAAATGCCCTCGAAAATGGTAAAGGAATACTACAGCATGAGAAGTCTGCTTCACACAAGGATTTCCATGTCAGTTGGGAGGATTTCAAACAGAGCGTAAGCCAGGATACATTGATCATGAAAGATCTAACTAAAGCTCACACACGAGAGGTCAATGAAAATAGACATTACATAAAAACAATTGCCCAAGTTTTGTTGCTAACAGCCAAGACTAAAATTGCCCAGCGAGAGCATCGGTACAGCTCAGATCATGTCAACCATGGAAATGTACGTGAAATTCTCTATTTAATTGCAGAAAAAGACAGGGTTGAAAGAAACAAAATTACAGGACCTAGGAATGCAAGATATCTACATCCATCTATCCAAAATGAACTTCTGTCAATAATGGCTGCTCTTGTTATAGAAGGCATCACACAGAGCATTAAAGGAAGTCCCTTTCCCTCATTGCAGATGAAACAAAGGATCTAAGTAAATCCGAACAACTGTCTGTCGTAGTCCGATTTTTTTCACGATCAGATGGTCCATGAACGGTCCTTACAATTACCGAGCAGATAGCCTTGATGCTGAATCTCTAACAGGATACATATTCCAGGTCCTAGCATCTCTAGGCATTGATAAAAATTATTGTGTTGGACAAGGCTATGATGGAGCCTCTGTAATGAGTGGCCGGCTTAATGGTGTACAAGCACGCATTAAAAAGGAGGTGCCTTGCGCTCTTTACATTCATTGCATGAGTAACAGCCTCAACCTGGTCATCGTGGACACTGTGAAGAATGTACAGGCAGCAAATGAATTTTTTGTAAAACTCGAAAAGCTGTATGTGTTTTGCAGTACTTCTGCTGTTCACTCAGTGTTTGCTAATGTGCAGCAAGAAATGTCAAGCAAACCAGCTATCCAGCTTAAACAATTAAGTGATACAAGGTGGACATGCCAACATGCAGCCTGCAATGCTGTTCTTAAAACGCTTGGCCCTCTGTTAGAAACTCTCAATATTTTGGCAGAAGGGAACCATACTGAGAGAGCAGTTGAGGCAAAATCCATTCACCGGTTCAGACTTGTATCCCAAATAAATACGTAACTTGTGAGAATGAAAAAGGTGGGACTTTATGTGAGGAAGGGGGGCCGTACAGATCCCATCCTCCATCCCATATTGGTATTATAAAAAGGGGTTGAGGGGCGGGACTTTTAGTGAAGCACACGGATGCAGTAAAGAAATGAATTAGAAAATGGTTTATTATTGGAGTCACTTCCTAGAACATAGGTTGAGGGTATATATTTAGTTACATATTGTATGACAATACTTCAAGATAAATATCACATGTAAATATATTGTCCAACCAAAATTTAAAACAGTATTTTACAAGTGCACGGGTCACGTAAAAATAGGATTTTTTATTACAGCTTACCTGTAAAATCCTTTTCTTTCGACGGACATCACGGGACACAGAGCCACAGTAATTACTGATGGGTTATAGGGTATCACTAGGTATTGGACACTGGTCACACCCTAATCAGGAAGTTCAACTCCCTATATAACCCCTCCCCTTCCAGGGATACCTCAGTTTTGTAGCAAAGCAGTATAGGTGTATTAGAAGAGGGACGGAACCTCTGTGTCCCGTGATGTCCGTCGAAAGAAAAGGATTTTACAGGTAAGCTGTAATAAAAAATCCTATTTTCTTTTCTCGGACATCACGGGACACAGAGCCACAGTAATTACTGATGGGATGTCCCAAAGCAATGCCAACTGAGGGGGGGAATCACAACCAAGTAGGGTGCTATCAGACCTGAGGACCCTGTACCGCTGTCTGCAGCACACTACGCCCAAAGGCGATATCCTCATGCCTTCTCACATCCACCTGATAGAATCTGGTGAATGTATGAACTGAAGACCAGGTTGCGGCCTTGCAGATCTGAGCCATAGAGGCCCGGTGATGCACTGCCCAAGAAGCACCAATAGCCCTTGTGGAATGTGCCTTGATCTGAAACTAGGGAACCTTCCGTTTCAAACCGTAAGCTTGAATAATCAACTGTCGAATCCATTTAGAAATGGTCGCTTTTGACGCTGCCTGTCCTCTATTGGGACCCTCCGGCAGTACGAACAAGACATCCGTCTTGCGAATCTGAGCAGTTGCCTCCAGATAGGTCTTGGCTGCTCTTACTACATCCAAAGAATGTAATGACCTTTCTTCCGAAGAACAAGGTTCTGGAAAAAAGGAAGGTAGCACAATGTCTTGGTTTAGATGAAAATCTGAAACCATCTTCGGTAAAAAACTAGGATGAGGGCGCAGTACCACTCTATCCTTGTGTATAATTAAGTAAGGCTCTTTACAGGAAAGAGCTGCTATCTCTGATACTCTTCTAGCAGAAGAGATAGCTACCAGAAATATTAGTTTCCTCGTCAGCAAGACCAAAGGAATCTGACGTATTGGTTCAAAAGGCTGTTTTTGTAACACCGATAGAACCAAGTTCAAGTCCCAGGGGTTTAGGGGCGCCTTAACCGAAGGATTAAGACGCATCACCCCCTGCATAAAGTTCAGAGAATGCGAAGCAAGCGGCCGTTGAAACAACACTGATAAGGCCGAGACCTGGCCCTTGATGGTACTCAAGGCCAGCTTCATCTCTAATCCTAATTGTAGAAAATCCAGAATTATACCTATGACATATTTCCTGGGATGCCAACCCCTGGATTCACACCAGGATACATAAGCTTTCCAGACTCTATGATAAATCATTCTGGAAGCTGGCTTCCATGCATTGATCAAGGTAGATATGACAGGACCTGAAAGCCCACGACTTTTCAGAACGTGGGATTCAATAGCCCACCCATCAAATCTAGCATTTGTAAGGCAGGCTGGAACACCGGACCTTGAGCTAACAGGTCTGGGTGTATCGGTAGGGTCCACCGGGAACCCACCATCATCCCTGCTATTTCTGCCTATCAGGTTCTTCTGGGCCAAACGGGGGCCACCAGAAGTGCCGACTTCCCTTCTTGCCTGAGTCTGCGAAGGAGCCGTGGCAGTAGCAGAATGGGAGGGAATGCATAAATCGGTGAGAGCCGATGCCACGGAATCACCAACGCATCCGTCCTGCCTGCAAGAGGATCCCAGGCAACCGGTAGGAAGGATCTCCCCTTCTGTAGGTTTTCGGGTATGAGCCATCAACTGAGGCTCTGACGCATCGCATGCGACAGGTGCATTGGAAAGTCTAATGCCTGCACCCTCCTGTTCCAGGTCGACAGAATACTGTGTTGCAACAGTTCTGCTTGGAACTGCGCATAGGGAACTGCTTCGAATGAAGCCACTATCTTCCCCTGCAGCCTCATACAAAGGCGGACAGAAAGACCCTTCTTGGCCCTGACTGTCAGAATCAGCTCCCTTAGAGCAGTGATCTTTGCCTGCAGACACTTCAGTTAAGCAGGAAGAATGGGCACAGGTAGGCCTGCATCTCTGATGCCTATTGATGTCAGAAATTCTCCTCCCTGCAGGATGGAGATTACTGTCCGAATTGATTCCAAACGGAAGGACTGCATCCTTGGGAATCGTTTCAGATCTCTCAAATCCAAAATGGGTCTGCCGTCCCCATTTGGTTTTCGGACCATAGAAAGATTGGAACAGAGTCTCAATCCTTGATCCTTTGTGGGAACCCCCACAATGACCTCTTGCGACAAAAGTCGCTTTATCGCTAGAAGGAGCGACTGCTTCTCTTCTGGTTCTCTGGGAACACCTGATCTGAGGAAACGAGGAGAGGGAAATTCTTGGAACTCCAGTCTGTACCCTAAGGTTACCGTGGAGATTACCCATCTGTCCTGGAAGTCCCTCTGCCAGGGCCCTGAGAGCTGCAGCAGTCTTTCCCCCCACACGAGCGAGCGGGGCGCCCCTTCATGAAGAGGTCTTAGTGTCTTGTCTAGAAGACTTCTTCCCCCAGGATTTCTTGTGTCCCTGGGGTTGACTCTTGTTTCTTGCCCCAGACGGAGGAGACCGTCGTGACTGCCTGGAGGCTGATGCCCCTGGCGCTGGGGAAAGAGTCCGTTTAAAAGAGGGACGCTTACTCTTCTTCTTATCAGGTAAGAGAGTGCTTTTCCCACAGGAGATCATCTTGATATAGTTATCCAAGTCCTCTCCAAACAACCTTTCACCACGAAAGGGAAACCCAGCCAGGAGCTTCTTACATGGTGCTTCGGCTGACCAGTTTTTCAACCATAAGATTCTACGTATATGCACCAACCCAAGCGAGAGGCGAGAGGTTTGCACGATAGAATCTCTAATGGCGTCAACAGCATAACATAAAGCCGCAGGAAGGTTAGCAAACCCCTGGGCCTGCTGTTCAGGTAATACTTTGATGACCTGCTTAACATGGTCTCTTAAGTATTGACAGACTCCAATCGCTGCTACTGCAGGTTGGGCCACTGATCCTGCTAAAGAGAAAACATCTTTCAATAAGAAGTCCATCTTTTTATCCACAGGATCTTTGAGCATCTGAGTGTTGTCTACAGGACAAGTCAGATTACTATTTACAGAGGAAATGGCCGCATCAATGGCCGGTATTCCCCACCTCTTAATAAACTTTTCTTCCATAGGATAAAGTGTAGAAAACTTTTTTGGCGGAAGAAATCGCTTATCTGGGTGATCCCACTCAGAATAAAGCAGCTTTTCGAGTAAATTATGAACAGGAAAAGCATGTGCTGCTTGGAAAGGTTTCAGTGACCCCAAAGCAGAAGAGGTTTCTGTAACAGTTTCAGGTAAGGGCAACTTAAATGTGGAGCGGACCAAACCAGTAAAGATCTGCACTAAGACTTTCTCCTCTTGGGAAGTCGCAGAGAGTCCCTCTCCACCTGATTCCTCCGAAGAGGAATCATCCGTCCCATCCCGATCCTCTGAAAGGGATTCATCTCCTTTATCCCAGAGCTCCTCTGACTGAGGGTCTTGGGGAGCAGAGGAAGGCCTTGTGCGTTTTCTTCCACTAAGTGAAGATGTTATCACGGCCATTAGTCTTTTCTCTAATCCAGAAATGGTTGAGGAAAAAACTTCTTGTGTAATGTACACAGGGGCTGAAGTGCCGGCAGCAGATGTAGCCCCTAACCCCAATGGCTCTCCCTGTCCAGCTGCCCCTGGTCCCTCAGGAGGGGATGGTGTAGCAGACAGGGGGTCCTCAGAACCTGAACGAGACCCCCTAGTGCCCCTGGTTCTTGGGGTGCTTGAACCTCTTCTACCCATAGTGCAAAGCAACAAGGTGTGAGGTATCAAAAGCGAACACTGACTGCTGAGCGATGTAGTCTGGCTAAAAGCCTTGTTACCAAATGCCCAATCCGGTGTTCTTTAGTAAATGCAGCCTAGGGGAATGCCTGTGTCCCACCTTACATGCGACTGTCAGCTCTGTGTCCCTCCAAGGCTCAGAGCACCTGTACAGTGTGCTTTAAATAGCCATGCTTTCTGGCACTGTGGGCGTCTGGGCACGCTGACGCTGTGCTGACGCCCCGCCCCCCCTCCCCCCCCTCGTTTTTGAAAAACGAGCGCTTCCCGCGCGAGCCGACCCTTCCTGACAAGCCTGAAGGAAGGCTGGGGGTGGGGGAATAAGGAGGAGGCCGGCAGTGATGGGCCCTGAATCGCAATGCTGCTTCAGTGGCGGCGGCGGTAGCGGCTGTGACAGTGCGGTCTCACCCGCCTTACAGCCTACCTGAGCCTTTCCCTAGCCTGGGGGGGACCATCCCAGCAGAGAAAACCCCCCACCATCTTACCTTTGGAGCTGGAGGGAGAACCTGAGCAGCGGACGCTGAGACAGAATCAAGCATGAGAAGGTTTGTGCTCTTGGCAGCCCCTGGTGGTCACAATAGGCACAGCATGCATTTACCTTAAAGGAGAAGAGCCACTAGAATTAAAATTCTGTGGAGTCTCCTCTTACCTTATCCAGCCGCAGGGTTCAGTTTACACAGACCCAGCCTTCGCCTCTCACGGTTGGCTCCATTTGTGAAAAACCGTCAGAGACTGGGGCCCCCATCAGTAGGGGGATCCTTCAGTTCTGGGCCTGTAAAGCACCTCGCCAGAAATTAGGAAGTTTAAAGCCATTTTCTGATCCGCGGGTCCAGCTCTCTAAAAAGAGAAGCGTTACAGGTAAAACCTCGTTTCTTCGGACACGAGGCCCGGGTACCATCCAATTCGGCCATGAAAGACACTTTGAATGGATCCGGTCGCCTGGCTTGCCCCAGTATAGGATCTTAGGATATTCCTTTTGGAGCTTCAGCACAGGACATCTTTGCACGTCCAACACCTAAGACACTGGTGTAAAAACTGAGGTATCCCTGGAAGGGGAGGGGTTATATAGGGGGTTGAACTTCCTGATTAGGGTGTGACCAGTGTCCAATACCTAGTGATACCCTATAACCCATCAGTAATTACTGTGGCTCTGTGTCCCGTCATGTCCGAGAAAAGAAATGCAGAGAATACTCATAAAAGTAGCTTGTGCATTAAAGCGTCATTAGAAATACTAGTTAAGGTAAGAGAAGTAGGAAAATTAATCTAAAAACATTCATAATGACTCTGTTACGAAATATAAGCCAGTATTTTACAGTTCCACGGGTCACTTCAGTGCGTGATTAATTGCAATGTAAAAGATACTGAAAACAAAAATGAATGCATTAAAGCATCACTTAGGGAAAAGGAAGAAAGTATACTTGGTGAAGAGAAACGGCCGTGGTAGGTTCACGAATACATTGTTGTAACGGTAGTTGTTAGCTCTACGCGTTTGGGGACCTTACAATCACTCATCAGGAGCAAGACCGTGTTAATCGTCTAAAAAATGAAGATAAGAACATAAATGATAATCTGAAAAAATTATAAAAATTATAAATGGGCAAATGCAGAAAATGTGAAAACCCCCACACATATCCATACATTTGTCCCACTAACTTACATGAGCATGACCGCGCACAGGGGAGAACACTGCCGCACCAGTCAAACCGGCCAAAGATGCCACCTCCCGGAGCTGAGGGGGCCCATCCAGGCAACGCAACCCGCAGCGGCAACACCCCCAAATTGGTGAAGGGAGAGAGGTGAAATGGAAGTGTGGTGCATAGGAGAGAGGAATGGCCCCAGGAGGGGGAACCTGCTGGAGAAAAAGAGCCTGTGACTGTGGTGCACTTTGGCCGGTTTGACTGGTGTGGCAGTGTTCTCCCCTGTGCGCGGTCACGCATACGTCGCTCTATCTTTCTGTTTATGCTGTTTACTTACGGTTTTTGGTAGACGGGCCGTGGAACGCACGCCGCTACCACTTCACTGTCTGCGGCTTCTGACGTGGAGCCAGCCGGCAGAGAGTTGTCAGTTTTCTTGTTCAAACATTTTAAATGTAAGCTGGTAAAGCTAAATAAAGTAATCTTTGGATTTATGCTATGAGGCTCTTCTCTTCTCCCTGTATATGGAATTTTTCCCGGTGGATGCCATTAAGAGCACATTGGTGACACAAGTGGGGAGAAGTCGGTGAAGGGGACATCGATCGCTAGGACCATCGGATTCACGTTCATATGCCCATTACCCCTGCAGGGGTTGGGCGTTCCGGTGAGTGGGGACACTAGTGGGGGTTCCATATAGGACGGTTCACATCAATCTCAACAGACTCATCCGGAATCACTTGGAGACACACCAGATTTTTGCACAAGGATTTTTTTATACACAGGACTATTTTTTGATATATGCATCACACTTTTGATACTTTTGTAATTTTTGTATGCACGGACACTTGTTATATTTTTGAAATTTTTGTATGCAAGGACTATTATCACTGATCTTTATATGTTTTATTATATTTTTCTATTTTTTACCATTGTTTCACTTGGTATATGATCACAATTTTAGAACTTACACACACAACAAAAAAAATTTTCAAAAAATTTTTTGTTTCACTTTTTTAAACACACAATTGGTATAACACCATTTGGATTGTTTATTATTCACTGTTTTCCAGGGTACGTTTAAAAGATACATTTTTTATTTTTTATTTTATTTTTTGTGCATTCTTGTATATTTTATTTTTTATATCTTCCATTTCTATTTAAATTTTTACCATAAGCAGTTCGTACGTTTATTGGTAGCCTCAGTCATATTCGTGGATATATATATACCATTATATGCGATTATACGTATTCAATAATTATTACTCTTTCACCGTTTTTCCACGAATTTGTTTCACTCAGATTTGTAGCGCAGATATTCCCTTGTGGTGAGAGTTTTTACCATTATTTTAATATTGAACAGCGCCAATCCCCTATCTTTTATAGTTTATAGCATTTCAGCGCGGAATACCAGTATACACGTCCAAACTTTCCGGCAGAAAAGGTCCGACGAATCCGTCGGACATTCCGATCGTGTGTGGGCTTCATCGGACCTTTTAAAGATTCTGTTTTTCTACCTTATGGGCTTCACTATTATTGCCTTTTCCTTCCTTTGGGTAACAGCTTGCTGGTGAATGCATATCACATTCAACTTTTTCTTGGGAGCTCTGATGATTACATGTGATTGGTGAATTTGGAATCTCTATGGTCATTCTTCAAAAGTTTGGAATGTGACACCTTTACCTGGTTCCTTGTGATACATGATTATACTGCATATTTTTCATGTCTTTCTGGTTTGAAAGCACTGGGGTGTGGTGTGCTTTTCTGTTTACATTGAAGTCGGTGGAGGTTCCTAAATATCCCTATCTCCTCTATAATTGAACTGTTATATGACTAATGTTGAATTGAAGCTCTGCATTCTGGACTTTTATTTTTATTGTTTGATGAATCAACAAACTGTGCTAGCTGCTTTTCCTTTTGTTTCATTTTAGTTAGCGCTGATACTCGTTCACCCTGTTTTTACTAATGTGCAGATATGACTTACAGTCCCTATAATTCTAGTAAAGATCACTGCTAATTAATTTTTTACCTATATAAGAACTGAGAATGGTTTCATACTTTAAAGGATCACATGGTGGGATGTATAGAAAGTTCCAAGTTACAGAAGCTGTGTAGGTTTGCAATGAGAACAATGTGTAGATAAAAGAGGAAATGGTTCGATTAATAGCTAGTTTGATGTTACACAGAAGCAAAACATTTTCAGATTCTAACTTCTTTTCCTGCTACGGGTCAAAAAAAAATTGCTGAGTTTAAATTCTCTTCCACTGTTCACTTTGCATATTTATAATTCTATTTCTTATCTTGCTTTGATTTTTTTACGTAAGCCGAATACTCGAACTGTACCCACAGTATGAAAGCACCCAGGGACTGCACTTGCATTCACAATAGTTTTAATTCTTTACTAATATTTTTCATTATTATAAATCAATCAATTTGATAAAAACAAGTTCTGTTATCACTATAGCTCTAAACTGCAATATCAATAATAGAACTAGACATGACTCATACTAATAATATTTTGCCGATTTAGCTTGCCTGTAAAATCAATACATTAATAAAGACAGACCAGTGATAACAGGTCTATATTTATAATTTCTGCCAGGAAAACATGAAATATGTTTACAATAAATAGGATAGGCATGCTGTGTCTTGTTGAGAAAATAGAAAAACAGATATTCCAACTGTTGAATGACATTGGTACATGAGAACTTATGTGATCTATACATATCCTCTTAGTCATTACCCAACTCTAGGTGGAGGGAGTAATCATGTGAGTGCAGTATTCCAGGACTTTATTAGCACAGTTTAAAAAAAAAATGGACCTTTAGCTTAGAAGTAGCACAACACTTTCTGACATGTATCCAGGCACCGCCTGTTCATCAAGCCTCGTAAGTGCCTTTAACTACTTGCCTACTGGGCACTTTTATCCCCATTCCTGGCCAGGCAAATTTTCAGCTTTCAGCGCTGTCACACTTTGAATGACAATTGCACAGTCATGCAACACTGTACCCATTTTTTTCACACAAATAGAGCTTTCTTTTGGTGGCATTTAACCACTTCCCACCCGCCGTATGCAGAATGATGGCCGGGAAGTGGTTCTGTTATCCTGACTGGGCGTCATATGACGTCCAGCAGGATAACATGCCAGCGCGCGCCCCCGGGGGCACACAGCGCGGCGATCGCGAGTGCGGCGTGTAAGTCTGACACCCTGCATCTCCAATCGTGATAAAAAGCCTCTGTCAGAGGCTTCTTACCACGTGATCAGCTGTGACCAATAACAGCTGATCATTGCGTGAACCAGGAAGTGCCGGTAAACAGCATTTCTCGCTTTGCGCTGACAGGGAGAGCCGATCGGCGGCTCTCCCTGTCATAGTGGGGGGGGGTCTGTGCTGATAATCAGCACATTGATTATCAGCACAGCCCCCTCAGATGTGCCACAATACCTTTTAAAATGTGCCCATAAGCTGTCAGTCAGTGCCCCATAAAAACACAGCTCACAGTGCCCATCAAAGTGCCAATCAGTGCCCATATCAGTGATAATCAGTGCCCACCACAGTGCCAGTCATTGCCCATCTCAGTGCCCAGCAGTAAAACCTGTCAGTACCTCAACATCAGTGCTGCCCATCAGTGCCACCTGTCAGTGCCAATCAGTACCGCCTATCTGCCAATCAGTGCCGCCTATCTGTGCCCATCACAACCGCCTGTCAGTGCCCATCACAGCCGCCTGTCAGTGCCCATTAGTGCTGCTAGTCAGTGCCCATCAGTGCCACCTATGTGTGCCCATCAGTGCCGCCAATCAGTGCCCATCAGTGCTGCATATCAGTGCTGCCTATTAGTGCCCATCAGTGCTGCATATCAGTGCCCATCAATTCTACATATCAGTGCATCCTCATCAGTGCCCATCAGTGCCAACTCATCAGTACCCATCAGTGCCGCCTCATCAGTGCCCGTCAGTGAAGGAGAAAACAAAATTTTATAACCAAAACAAAGATAAACTTTTTATTTTCAAAAATTTTGTTCTTTTTTAGTTTGTTTAGCAAAAAATAAAAACCGCAGATGCGATCAAATACCACCAAAAGAAAGCTCTATTTGTGGGAACAAAATGATAAAAATTTTGTTTGGGTACAGTGTAGCATGACCACGCAATTGTTATTCAAAGTGCGACAGCGCTGAAAGCTGAAAATTGTCCTGGGCGGGAAGGGACGAAAGTGACTGGTATTGAAGTGGTTAATCACCACTGGGTTTTTTATTATTTATATATTTTTTTTTTTAAAGACTGAAAATTTTGAAACATTTTTCATAGTTTGCTAACTGGTAATTTTTTTGTTTCCTTCACTGGTGGGCACTAATGAGGAGGCACTGATGGGTTCTAATAGATGGTACTGATAGGCTCTGAGAGGTGGCACTGAAGGGCACTGAGAGGTGGCATTGATAGGGGGCACTGATTGCCGGAACTGGGTACTGTTGTGTCTGCACTGATAATCAGGACACTGATAATCAGTGCCTTGATTATCAGTCCTGATGTCCCTTTAACAGAAGCTGGTTTTCGGCTTTCTTCTTCTCTCCTGGCTGACAGCTGATCACGTGGTAAAGGGCCGCTGTGATTGACCCTTTACCCTGATCTGTGATCAGCTGAGTCCCAAGGATTCAGTGATCACAGAGCGCGCCACCCATGTGCTGCAGGGGATGTGCGGGAAGCGAGATCACAAAGGATGTCTATGTGCACTCTTCTGGCAAAGTAAGCCCGCGCTGCTGCCATCTTTTCGGCTATAACGCAGGTGTGAAGTGGTTAAAAGAGAAGTATGGCCAAAGCATTTTTGGTCATACTTTTCTTGTGGGTCACAGGTGTGCATTTACTTTTGCTTTACTGTGACCCAGAATCAGTAGCCCACTGTCAGCTGACATGGCAGAACCACTCCAGGCTTTGGAAGGATCCAGACCATAGTGTCAGGATCGACCCACTTACCTGATTTACAGCTGGCTCTGTTTCTCAGCACGTGGCTGAGAGCCAAAGTCAGATGCGCCGTGCCCTCTACATCAAGCACTGGAGGGGTATAGCGGAGAGCAGTGACTGACAGTCACTGCTCTCCACTCTAAGCAGACTGAGAACTGAGCGATCAGCGGTCATGTGATCTCTCAGTTCCCGGTCCTAGAGCCCACTTGGGACAGCTGCAGCATTTCAACGATGCTGCAACATAGAAATGAGTATGAAGGTATATTTTTTTTTTAGAAACCCCAAACTTCCAGGCCCTGATACTGACAAATATACAAAAAATTTTTATGCATGAAACACTATTCTCTGCCTGGAAAACAATCGCTAAACTTTGGATGAGGCAGGCTCCCCCAGAGTATCTGTCTGGAAGACTGACGTAAACATCACATTGCCCTACAAAAAGTTCATCTACATTAATAAAGAGTGCCCTGCAAAATATAACAAAGTTTAGGACCGCTGGCTTAATGCATCTGACACATGTGTATAGCACTGCAGAATACGCCTCCCTCTGTCATGTACCGCCCAGCTGGGCCCGGGTCATACATACCAATCTCCTCAAGCAAATATAATCGAAAAAGTATGCTGATGCTTTAAAGAAAAAACAAATGTGCTACAGCAACAGTCTCTGTAATCGATCAGGAACTTTATGTGTTGCCTATATATGTTATATGTGGAATAATTGTACTGAAGGAAGAAAAATGTTTGTGCATTGGAAAATTGTATACTTTTGTGGGAAATAAAAATGTTTAATTAAAAAATAAAGAAACCCTAAACTTCTCCTTTGACATAAATAGAGGCATATTCTACGCATTCCTGCCTCTCATTACTCAATTACATTGATGGCATCAACACGGGGAAGGGTCTAGGAACAGCAAAAGCTGCCTGCTGATGGCTTGCACCTCTACCAATGTAGTGCTAGCACTGTTGAATGGACTGCAAAAGTGGGCATGAACAAATGAGCAAGCTGTGCCTACTGCAAGAGCTATATCATTCCTTATGGATTTGTCTCACACTCTTTGAGGGGTGCCTGAGTCTAGGTCTGCTTTAAATGGCTCTTGGAAATCATGTGAATTGTCAATCAAATTTTATGACATGCCAAGATCAAGGTGCCTGCCTATTACTGATACAAAAAAGTGAGAAATTAAAAACATAAAACATTTTCAATAATTACAACCCAGGAAATAAAAACTACAAATGACTCCAGAGAAACATAGTGAAAACAGATGTGGATTTAGACAGATGCCGAGATACTACACCATGATGATTTCTTCCTGGAATTGTCTTGGTCAAAGGTGAACATATAATTGCTTTACAAATGCTTGTTACATGTGAAAATGGTTTTGCCTACCTGTGAAATTCCCTCAGCATGCAGTCCAGTTCTACCTTGTCTAGAAAATATTGTCAGGATCCCGTTAAAAACAAATACGCAAACCAAAAAGTCACATGAATACAAATTGGAGAGATCATTTTCAAGTTCTATGTATTTGACCTCATGCCTATTTATTCATTTCTATGGGGATCCTGACAATATTTTCCTAGTCAAACTCCCAATAATGGGACTCAGGCGGCTCAGACGGCGTAGGTAGGAATGAGACAAGAAAAGATATTGTCTGCAGAACATCAGTACATTAGTGTGTGAGCATCTAACCAACCGTAAGTATGTTAGAAACCCAGATAAATGGATTTCTCAGATCAAGGCAAAACACATTTCACCGGGACAAGCTGAGTGGAAGTTGTTTTATTGTTTGAATTTTTTTTTTACCTCTAAGGCCTTATTCACATAGGCACTGACACCTGTAGTTCACGAATGGGCCATATGATTATGCAGGTTGAGCCCCCTGGTGCTGTATGGAGGTAGCACATTAAAGGGGTTGTAAAGGTAATTATTTTTTTTTTTTTAAATAACAAACATCTCATACTTACCTTCACTGTGCAGCTCGTTCTGCACAGAGTGGCCCCGAACCTGCTCTTCTGGGGTCCCTCGGCGGCTGTTTCAGCTCCTCCCCGCAAGAACTAACCACCCTAATGCGAGCTCCCTCGCATGGTGGTTAGTTATTGCGGGCGCGCTCCCGTGATACAGCCGGCGGCTATAGCCGCTCACTGTATCACTCGGCCCTGCCCCCCTCCGCGCCGCCTCATTGGATGTGATTGACAGCAGCGCGAGCCAATGGCTGCGCTGCTTTCAATCCATCCACTGTAGCCAATCAGCGACCAGGCTGAGCTGCAAAAGAGAAGACGGGAGCGAGCAGCGGAGATTCGAGGTGTCAGGTAAGTAAAACGGGGGGGCTGGGGGCGGCGGTATTGTCAAAAGTTTTTTCACCTTAATGCATATAATGCATTAAGGTGAAAAAACTTTTACCTTTACAACCCCTTTAATGTCTATAGGGACTGTTGTCTATAGGGACTGTTGGAAGGCAACATGGTTTAATATCATATTTCTGGAGTTTCTCTTTCTGGTTGATACCAGGTGACTGGAATGTAACAAGTTGCACATCAAAGCTTTGTAGAACAAAAGCTTGGCTCCTGACCAATTGGTGTGATGGAAATCCTTGATTAGCTCTGCAAGCAAGCTTCAAAAAGGACCATGGCTGGCAAGATGATTGATGAATGTCCTGCTACAGAAGATCAAAGGGCAAGCTAAGAACTGCCCCTGGAGGCCAATACAGCAGGACGGACAGAAATATAATATATTAAAAGGACTACCTCTTGGCAATATCTCATTGGACAGGAGGGTGGAGTGTGGTTACGAGTGGGTCTGAATGAATGTGTAAAAAGTGCACACAGAAGGGAAAATGCTGTTCTTTTTCCCTTTCCGCTCTTGGCTCGTGCCTGATGGCTCTCGGAGCCTCATGGCTCTTCTCTGTTACCATCCTGAGCCCAGCTGATGAGACCGTGTCTAAGGGACAGCTTTGCGATAAGTATATTTTATGTTCTATTGTTATATGCTTTGTAATATCTTCCTTTAGTGTTTTCATGTTAGACTTTTCCTATTTTCTTGGGAAATAAACACAGTCCATTCACAGACTACGGGTGTCACCTGCAGTATGCATGAGGCCTAAGGGTGGCTACACACGGGCTGATTTGTTTTAATAGCTTTAGATACAATTTTAGGAAAATACAGTATAATTTCTGATCATAATTTCTACCTTCATGAGTAAATAAAAGTGAACCTGAACAAAGTGCAGATTTGTCATCTTATAGGCAATAGACCTCCAGAAACGTTGATTATGCCTAATCAGTTTACATATTATCTTGAATTCCTTCTGAAAAATGACAGTGCTCTTCTATATGCATACAGTCTCATAGTTGTATATCTGTAGTGTGAATCTATAACACTGTGCCTTCTTGTCCTACAAAATTTGGCGATGCCACTATTGTGTTGCTCACTGTTATTCTTGGTGAACCTGAGGATCTGCAATGCAAAGATTTTCCTGCTTCTGTTTCACCTTTTCTTTGCGTCTTTGATTTGCCCATCTCTTCTGCTGCTTGTTCTGTGCTTGATTAGCTGCAGTGGAAATATTACACCCCATATGTCTCCAAAAAGAGGATCTGTTACCTCCCCATGCTATCACATAGAGAGCTCATCAGTTAAATTAAAAAAAAAGTGTTAAAAATTATAATAAAATAAATAATAATAATTTAAAAAGTTAAAAAGCACCCCGTCGCCCCTGTAGACACTCAAATGCAAATGTGTTTGTGTACTTTAAACCATGAATGTTGGAGTGAAAGCAATAATTCTACAGCCGTAGTTCATGGGTGAAGGGGTAAAGTGTTACTAAACCCAGGAGCCTGCATTCACTATATCTGGTCTCCCACAGTACACAGAACATGGAAATGCAATTATTTTAGTAAATATAAACTGCTAAATACCTTTTCTCACCAGCAGTCTATAGCAGTCTTGTGACTTCTATGAGTGTCTGGTTAAAGCTTGTAGGAGGAATTTTCATTCTCCCACGAATCTCCTATGAGGCTGCATGACCCGTAACTCTCTGCCTGGACCGTGCTGATTGGCCCTGTGCTAATCTCATGCACTCTCCCAAGAAAAAAAAAACTCTCTAGCAGTACACACCAAACTGAGCATGTGCAGCCTGTCCCCCAATGCTCTGTAATTATCAGGAAATATATTGGTGTTAGTGGAAGAAGGGGAGGATCAGAGAAGGCAGAATCGAACAGCCTTTTAACACAATGCAGAGGATTAACCCCTTAGGTCCCACAGTGAGTACTGTATAACAAGCATGCTTTATTGCATATACAGACTGATTTTACTGTTGTGGGTTTAGTAGCACTTTAACTCTAAACGCTAAATTGATAACCTGTAAACGTTTTTAAATTGTTGCCTATGGACACTTTTGGGTAAAACATTTTTTCACAATTTCACAGGCATGCAACAATTTTAAAGGTTGACATGCTTGGTATCTATTTACTTATTGCAACGCCATATTTTATATTTTACAACAAAATTGAGTATTATAATGCGTTTGTGTGCAATAAAATTCATCTTAGTGTACAATGTATTTTATCCTGAAAATAGGCATTGCAACAGTTGCACAAATATCGTATGACATAAAAAAAAATGCAACTGGCTGCCATTATTTTGTTTTATGGAGCCTGGCTTTTAGAAAATATAGAATTACTGTAATTGGGGGTTTTAAGTAATTTTCTAGCACAAAATGCAAATTTTGACAGAAAAAGTTAAAAAATAACATATTTACTGGCTGGATTACCAGGTGGAAATAAAGGAAAGAAAACAAATGCAGACACCACATCTAAGGCTTAGTAAACTGCAAAATACAGGTATTCATTTTGTATTTAGTTTTAGATACACTTTAAGGGAAAGTCTAGCACTTTGGATTCAACAGAACTATGAAGTTACAGATAATGGACCCAGTTTATTGTAAAATAAATGCCAGTTGCAGAACCTGTATTTCCCTGAAGGATGCATTCACTTGCACACCACCCTCAGGTATAACTTTGCAAGATGGACACACTAAATTAACCAAAGCAGATGTTTAATTCTTTCAATAGCTGGCCCCACACTAGGTCAACAGCACATCTTTAAAGCATGTAAGGTCAAAATGTAAAATCATATATTCATATCTACATTACATTTCAAATATTTCTAGCCTACTCCTATTAATCTGAACAATCTTGAAGTTTGTGGACTTACTTTGTAAAGATCCCCACACATTTACTGCCTTGAATTCCGTGACATGTATTCACCATGCCCTTTGAGTAGGCAATGCTGTGTCACACATATTACAGAGTCTGCCTTATGAAAGGAGGAGTTTCAAGAGGCGGAGTCAGTACAGGAATCACTGTACCACTGTGCCATATCCCATTGCAGCAAGGTACCATGGGATATGTAGTCCTTAGAAATTTAAAGTAAAAAGCAGAGGAGAAGCTGCAAAACATGCAGGGAATCCAGGAAGTTGTGGAAAGAGATTGCCAGCAGACAGGCAGCACTCACAACATGAAAGGAGAAGTAAACTCAGTGTGCATTGTCAAAAATAACTAATGTTTGTATTGTTATTACAAAGCTGATGTTATAAAATATACTACATACTTGATTAAAATGTTATTCCTCTTTATGTGTGTTTATTGTTGTGGTAAACTCAAACTTATCCACACTTGGACTGTTAAAATTGGTGCTTAAAGTGGAACTTCACTCTCCCAATAAAGATTGATTATTTTTAATCCTTATACTGCTAGCATTAGTAAATAGATAGGAAAGTAGATTATATTCACTTGTTTTTAACTTTTTTTTTTACATTTCTTCAGTTACTTCCTCGTTTTAGGCAAATTGTGTCATACATCCCAGGAGTCTTCAGGAGGGGAGGAGAGGAGGAGGGTTTTTCTCAGCTAAGCACACTCTCCTGTATTCATACTTAAGTTACGGCAGGAACTAAATGCTACATGAATTATTTGCCCTTACTCAAGATGGCCACGGCCAGAAATGCTAGGGGGGATTTTCAAAGCGATTTCTCAGTAAAATAAAGCATAGAGACATGGATGGATGGGAGAGTTTACTTTGAATAATGAATATGAATTAAATAGCGTTTTTAGTTTGTGGTGCTCAGATGCAGTGAAGATCCACTTTAAAGAGTTACTCTAACTTTGTTGCAGAGTCCTACCTTTTGTTATTCTGAAGAAATCACTGTGTGTTTCTCTGTGTCCATGAAGGAAAGTGAATCTAATGGGAGTGGTTTCATAATTATCAATCAACTGCAGCAGCTGTAAAGCTCTAATGAGGAAAGCTATTGGGTCTGCATCCCTTTAGACATGATTTCCTATTTAGAGTATCTCACCAAAATTTACATTTGTATTGCAGGGGATGCCGGAAATATGACTTGCATCTTAGTGCAGTCTTTGGGGAAAATCAGTGAGCCAATCACACAAGCAGGAAACTATGTTTCTATGTTTCTGGGGGGCCTCCAGGTAGCCATATTCCATTGCATTTTCAGAAAATTACAGAGCTGTAGATTGAAAAGGAAAGGTAATTTTTAATAACATTCAATTACAATATGAGTTGTATCGTAATTTTATACGCTATATTATTTTTTCTTTATTTGCTATTTTTTTCCCCACAAAAGTGGAGTTACCCTTTAAATCTACTGCATTACTGCAAATAAATAATTACCTGATGTCAGTAGATATCTTAGAGTTGTATAAAAAACAAAAAAATACTGCGCTACCACAAAGTAAATATACCCCCAAAAAAGCAGCAGTTAAACAGTGAGATGTGCACCAAGATACCAAAAAGAAAAAGAAATAACCGCGCTAAATGTTAATAAAACATGTGAAATGATCCTGAAAACTTCTGTTGAAAAATTCATATATATATGTGAAACATTGCAATAATCAAAAAAATATATATAAGTCCATGCATATAACTATAAATTATAAGGTAATGTCCATATGTGATGGATGGGAATCCTTATGTGTAATGATTGACCAAAATCAGTCCAAAAGAGAGACCCATGAATAGACACAACCAAAATCGGTGGTAAAGATGAGAGAGACACCACACTCAGTGATCCGCCACCACACAAATATTGCGCTTACCACAAGGCAAGCAAAAAACAGCCTGTATTCTGTCCTGGTATGGGGAATCCAGCTGGTGTGACTTGACTGCATACAGCGTGGCTAGGAGGATATAGCAAGGACCCCAAACTCTCGTCTCACAGGCATGTAGATGAAAAGAAACTGACCATAGTGTAATACAGTCCTCAAGCTTGCTGCAGGTTCAGCTTCAAACTGGGCTTTGTTACTACACAGGGTATTCACTTACAAGTCTCTGAAAGCAATTTTTCTCACTGGACTTATTCCCACTTCAACATTCCCTGTGAAGTGGGAATAAGTCCAGTGAGAAAAATTGCTTTCAAAGACTTGTAAGTGAATACCCTGTGTAGTAACAAAGCCCAGTTTGAAGCTGAACCTGCAGCAAGCTTGAGGACTGTATTACACTATGGTCAGTTTCTTTTCATCTACATGCCTGTGAGATGAGAGTTTGGGGTCCTTGCTATATCCTCCTAGCCACGCTGTATGCAGTCAAGTCACACCAGCTGGATTTCCCATACCAGGACAGAATACAGGCTGTTTTTTGCTTGCCTTGTGGTAAGCGCAATATTTGTGTGGTGGCGGATCACTGAGTGTGGTGTCTCTCTCATCTTTACCACCAAGTTTGGTTGTGTCTATTCATGGGTCTCTCTTTTGGACTGATTTTGGTCAATCATTACACATAAGGATTCCCATTCTTCACATCTGGACATTACCTTATAATTTATAGTTATATGCATGGACTTATATATATTTTTTTGATTATTGCAATGTTTCACATATATATATATATATATATGAATTTTTCAACAGTTTTCAGGATCATTTCACATGTTTTATTAACATTTAGCGCGGTTATTTCTTTTTCTTTTTGGTATCTTCGAATTGTAGCTTTGCAAGTACTTTAACAACAACAAGGCTTTAAAAACAACTAACATAAAGCAAATGCGTTGAAATAATCTGATGTTCACACATCCTAACTTGTGACACAAACATGTCTTGTTGGCCAAAATCAAATGATACTGCCATTTCACACTTTATAAAAGTGTACTAGCAGAAGACATGGAAATCTGGCAACCTTTTGCCTTAAAACATGTATGAATAACCTTTAGTTTGGGAGCAAAGTAGATATAATTTGTTAGGTATTTTTCAAAGTAATTCAAGGGTCTAGATTCGGGATGAGAGTCGGGTTCGCTACTTCCATGCGTGAATTTGCCATAGTAACATAATGCATTGCCTGGCCTGTAAACTTAGCTCAGCTGCAGGGACGGCCCATCCATTAAGGGCACACAGGCACCGCCCCCCCCCCCCCCTATCCATGTGTCCGGCCCCTTTCAGGACGCCAGATGCATGGATTCCAATGCGGGGGGGCTGTTTTTTTTAAGCACCAATTATAGCCAGAGGCTCTAATGGGCTTCAAAATAGGGTGGGCTTGGGTCGCAGATAGTGTGCTCCGATCTCACTCAGGTGTGTTACAACAGCGAATGAATATTCTCTGTTGTAACACTGATCCTCCTCCCGGCCAATCAGGAAGTGAGTGACACCTGTCACCCGCTTGGCTGAAAGGACAGGCGATCCTTTTGGACGCCTAGGAGGAGGAGGGGAGGAGCTGGAAGCCGCCATGGAGAAGACACGGAGCCACTGCACCACGCTGCCTGTCACCTGCCACCCGCCATGATGGGGTAAGTGCGGGACTGACGGGCAAATAGAGGTGCCGCTGGGGGGGTGGGTTGTTGTTTGCCCCCCCCCCAAAAAAAAACACCAGCTGACACTGATCAGCTGGCTTAGAAGGGCAAATAAGGGGGCTTTTGAATAAGCAAGCCCCTCACTATAAAAGGGTGAGGTCACGGCAGTCATAATAATAATAAGCTTTAGCTATGATAGGGAAATCATAGGGAGTGCTGCTGAAAAACAGCAAAGGGAGAGATTAGTGTAGGGCTTGTAGGCACTGTCAGGTTTGTTAAAGTAAATGTAAACCCTTACTGAATTTCATGCATAGTGCCTTGCAAAAGTATTCACCCCCCTTGGCATTTTTCGTGTTTTGTTGCCTCACAACCTGGAATTAACATGGATTGTTTGTGGATTTGCATCATTTAATTTACAGAACATGCCCACAACTTTGACGATGTTTTTTTTTATTGTGAAGCAAACAACAAATAGGACAAAATAACAGAAAAAGTCAATGTGCATAACTATTCCCCCCCCTAAAGTCAATACTTTGTAGAGCCACCTTTTGCGGCTATCACAGCTCATGGCTTTCTTCTGGCCACTCCGCCATAAAGCCCAACTCTATGGAGCGTACGGTTTATTGTCGTCCTATGTACAGATACTCCAGTCTCTGCTGTGGAACTCTGCAGCTCCTCCAGGGTTACCTTAGGTCTCTGTGCTGCCTCTTTGATTAATGCCCTCCTTGCCCGGTCCGTGAGTTTTGGTGTGTGGCCGTCTCTTGGCAGGTTTGCTGTTATGCCATGTTCTTTCCATTTGGTTATGATAGATTTGATTATGCTCCTAGGGATCATCAAAGATTTGGATATTTTTTTATAACCTAACCCTGACTTGTACTTCTCAACAACATTGTCCCTTACTTGTTTGGAGAGTTCCTTGATCTTCATGGCAGTGTTTGGTTAGTGGTGCCTCTTTCTTAGGTGTTGCAGCCTCTGGGGCCTTTCAAAAATGTGTGTATATGTAATGACAGATCATGTGACACTTAGATCGCACACAGGTGGACATCATTTCACTAATTATGTGACTTCTGAAGGTAATTGGTTGCACCAGAGCTTTTTATGGGCTTCATAACAAAGGGGGTGAACACATACGCACATGCCAATTATCCATTTTTTATTTCTGAAAAATAATTTTATGTATATATTTTTTCTAATTTTACTTCACCAATTTAGACTATTGTGCTCTGATCCATCACATATAATTCAGATTTTAAAAAAATTGAACTAAAGGCTGTAATGTAACAAAATAGGTAAAAAGCCAAGGGGGTGAATACTTTTGCAAGGCACTGTAGGTAGCAAAATGCTGTGTACCTTAGAGAATTGGGGGGTGAGGGGAGGCGAGTCTTTTTTATTTCACTCTATTTCATCCTTTGTTACATCTTATTGCTGCTGATGTCCTGCACCCTCTTTATGGCCTCTCCCTGAGTTGTTTTGCAAGTAAAAAAGACAAGGCAATAAACACAACGAACATCAAGTGAATGCGTTAAAAATCATCTGACGTTCACACATCCTAACTTGTGACACAAACATGTCTTGTCGGCCAAAATCAAATGAAACTGCCATTTCACACTCCATAAAAGTATATTGGTAGGGAAAATGGAAATCTGTCAACCTCTTGCTGCAATATAGGTATTAATAACCTTTTATTTAGAGCAAAGTAGATAAAACTTGCGCTTGGAAAAACGTTTAAAAAAAATGTAAAGGTCTCGATTTGGGATGAGGTTTGGGGTCCCAGAAAATCCTGCATCATTTTAGTTCATAAAGTCAGTAAAACAATGTGTAGATTTGCTGGGGCTTTCCTGTAATCAGGGCACTGATGATCAGTGCCCTGATTACCTGCCCTGGTCTCCCCTGTGAGGAGATACCGCTGATCGGCACTCCTCGCCACATACTCTATCACATGGTTAAAGAGCCGTGTCATCGACTTTTTACAGAGATCGGGGTCCTAGGAACACGGTGCAGCCACAATCGCCACGCTGCTTGCCCTCGCAGGCGTGTGATAGCGGCCGTTCTGGGGCGACGTCCACCCAGAATGAAAGCTCCCCCATCATTTTACGGTGGGCGGCAAGCACTTAAAGACCAATATTTGTCCACAGCAACTAACTGATAGCTAGCTGTTTATCTGTTAACACAGCAGGTACATGTGCCTAGCATGTGCACAGTGGCAGTGTCGGGGTTGCGTGGCAGATTCTTGCCTCGCAGTGAGTTCCAAACCAGGCCGGTGTACGGGGACTCTGCTTCTCCATGTGTGTCACCATGGGGTTCCTGAGCAAGTTCCTGGGACCTTATTCGTGCTTCTTACCAACTTTACTTAGCTGGGCACAAGGCATGGTAAGTACATAGCACTTAATACATAACTGGGTGCAAGGAGCAGTGAGTAAATAGCACATACTGTAGCTGGGTACCTCGGTGCTGTGGGGAGTATCAGGTAACCAGTGACATGCGATCTCCCTATTGTCTGTGTGTGTCCTGTATACATATATACCAGCCCTCAAAGATTCCACTTGCCTTCTCACATTGGGTGAGTGGAAATAAGCTGAGGGCAAGTGTGGAGCCGCATCGGAGGGGGGGGCAAGCGCCACTGGTAGGCAAGGTTGAATGGGAGCTGATTCTTCTCCCAGCCTCGGCCCCCTGTGATTATCTTAGCAGGGCTTGGCATACAGTGGGAGTCGGCAAAAAACTAGATGAGGTGGAGGAGGGGTAGTGGGTTAAAAGGGGAATTGGGCAGTTTATTTTTCCTATTAACAAGCTGGTAATTGGTTGCTTGGACTGCCTAGCAACCAATCACCAGCTTGTTAATAGGAAAAGTTAACTTTGACCACTCCTGCTCCCCTGTCCAGTGCTGTGCTCTGTTGTAAGTCTCTCTGCATCCTAAATCGGTGAAAGTGGCATTCATTGGTTTTAATTTTTTTAATGCTACATTTAGTATAGCATTAAAATATTTACTTAAGAAGGCAGTAATGATGCCAATCATATTTTTTAATCTTTATTTTATTTATGAATGAAGTATAGTGACTGCGCTTAGGACAGTTGTAAAGGTATGCAGCCCCCCTAAAGAAACTCCCCAAGGTGTTTCGGATATAAGTATATATGTATGAGTGGGGTAATGCCGCTCCCTGACGATTAAATGGGCAGGTGAGTAATATAGGGTACCAATAATAATTGGAATCAATATACAAACTTCACTGCGAGTAGCCCCGCCTGGGTGAGTTGCATAAATAAATAAATGCCAAACAACCGCGGAGTGACAAATCTCCCTCCACGTTCGTGAGCGTGCAAATAAAGGATTTGGAAATTAATAAAACTACGAAATTAATATAAATTATTAGTGATTGTGTTGGTAGAGATGCCTACCCTTTTTAAACATAATCCGTGTAAGTGCAGCTGTGAATGGTGCTTAATTAAGTTTGTCACTCATAAGCATGTGCACACTCCAAACATATATAATACTATGCCTGTGCCTAAACCAAGTGTTGATACCTCAAAGAACATAGGTACCAATAAACCATTAAATAACTGTACAATTAAATGTATGTTACTTGAGCACCCAAACATACATTAGGCTTCTGCCAAATTATAAATCTTCAAACATGTGCATTAAACAAAGTACATTAAACAAAGACATATAAACCTAATTAATATTTTAATCACTTAAAAAATGTATATGAGCCGTCCGCAAATATTAACTAGTCCGTAATTGTGAAGAAAATCTTGCGGTGAATAAGCAACCCAGGAATAAAAAATGAAAATAACTTTAAGTTGTGACTTGAGTGTATTCAAACGTCTTTGGTGACTTAGTGCTCCCCCTCAAGGATCCCCACTCACCAGATCCATTCACCCCAAAGGGGTAATTCACATGTAACGGTAATCTTTACGATCTCCCTGCCGGCGTGGTGGATGGATTTCCCAGGAAGGTCCTCAGCATGTGTAGGGTAATGGCTCTTAGTCACTCATATAGAAAGAAAGAGGAATAGTGGACTCCCATAGTGTAGTAGTAAAAAATATATTTATTCCAGCGTACAAAACTTCCAGTTAAAAAACTATAGTCCAGGTCAGCAGGCTATAGTAGTAAGCAGCAAAGACTTATTTAAAATTAAAATCCTAACATAGGCCTAGGTAACAGCCTAAACAATGCCTAGCATAACCGCTCTCATAATTATAAAAATTCCCCGGCCGGGTAGCCCATAACACAAGGTGGAAGTGAACCAAGCATTTGCGCTCCACCTGCGTTCCACCGGCCTTCTTAACGAAAATTACGTAGCGTGCGTGGCGCCATCGTACGCGTTTCATCATAGACGTCCTCAGCGACGGTCTACAATGTACTATGTAATAACATGTGGTGCAAAGTGGGAGAGGTTTCATCAACTATAATGCGCAATATCTCTGAAACCAAACCGGCACATAGATTCGTTTTTGCAGCACAAATCGGCACAGATGCAGTGCAAACGAATGCTATATTTGTTTTTAAATATTAATAACATTGGGTGCAAAGTGAGCAAGGCTTGATGTTACATAATCTGAATTTAAATCCCAATATCTCAAAAACCGAACCGGCTGAAACATTCATTTGTGTGGCACAAAATAGTTTTTAAGCTTAACAACTGGGGGTCCCTCACCCTGCATCTTGGTTGTGTTCTGCCACATGCAGTAAGCACAAACTTTGTGTGCGCACAAATGAGTTGTCTCAGTAGGTATATACAACAGACGTACGTCCATTTATTATAAATCTATTAATCTGCAAAAAAATTAACATTTTGGATGGTGTGTTAAGCAACATTTAAAGCATGCAAACGATAATTTGTTCAGTGTTCATTCTTACCCTTCAATAGCATTGCATGGCTTTGTAGTGACTTGGAAAAATTCTTGTCACTGGTGGCGCTCTTTTGTCCTGATGGGCCTCAAACGTATGGGAACTGCCTTGTGCAGGCTTTCAAAGTTCCAAAAGATGTCAAACTCCCTAAAATATACAGCATCAAAACTCGTGCGGTTGCACGTTTGGCAAATATATGCGTCCCGCAATTTCAGTCAAATGAAAAGATAATTTTTTTTAAGTAAATGTAACTCAATTAGAATATGGAAATGCACATACCTTAAACGTTTTTGTCCAGGTTACTCAATATTATACATTATTTTTGTAAATGTAAGACCCCTTTCACACCTTTCACATCAGAGGGGAGGAGCTGACGCCCAAGATGGCCGCCTAGGGAGATTGGGAGGTGGACACACTGCGGATGCCTTAGACGCCTATTGAGAGGAAAGGCTATGATGGTAGACACTGATCCCTAACCATTGGGCAGACTGCAGAAAAGTTTTTACGGACATTGGCAATGGTCTGAGATATCACATAGAAGCCGGCGTAGCACAAAGTTCTGATGAGGAGCAGCAAAAAGCTGAGATCTGTGAAATCCCAAGCGTCTTACCTGTTGCGCTGTGCCTGTGGAGTGCTAGAGGCAGAGACGGAGCCAGAGTATAGCGCGGGGCCGTGCGGGAGCCTCTGTGGGTCTGCTTACACAGGCGGCAGAGGCGGCTTGCTGGGAGGATGCGCACTCCGGTGGAGACTCGAGCGGCACAAGCAGCAGACACCAGTGAAACCAGGAGATCTCCAGCTCGATAGGTCAACAGACGGATCGCCGACTGCCCAGATATTGGGACATCTCAGAC
Source organism: Lithobates septentrionalis (assembly GCA_037952835.1). NCBI lineage: Eukaryota > Metazoa > Chordata > Amphibia > Anura > Ranidae > Lithobates > Lithobates septentrionalis. The sequence goes on from JBBDGP010000411.1 coordinate 2,606,194, forward strand.
ACGGGAAGAGCCTGGAGAAGCCTCAGCAACAGGTACGGCTAGGAACTCCTGCAGACTAGCTATATAAAAACTATATAAAAAAGAAGGGGAGAAGGAGACAAGAGAGAGGGGGACGAAAAAGGAGGAAGAATAGAACATAGAACACAAGGTTACAGAGACTACAGAGAACTATTAGCGTCCCAAGAGCCCACCTATAACTATTTTTAAAAGGGTTGTACCTGACAAGACCAAAGGGGCTCTGTACAAACATTTGCACTTCTGAGATATTTATAGTTGGGAGAAAATCTCTTGTTTTGAATATTATAAATAATATTATACTAACCGAACTTAATGCATCCTTAATATCAAGCAGGGGGTCATTATAGTCTATAAAAGAGCTCTGGTACAAACTTTTTGTTATATCATACAGTTACTCAATACAGACACTAAATAAGAGCTGAGTGCCGATAAGCAAACATCAAAAATATATAATATATCCATCCTATATCCATACTGTGGTAAGGAAGATAGAAGATTGGAAGATATAACAAAAATATGGCCCCTAAGAAGGGAAGTAAAACACCCCAACCTCAAAAAAACAAGACAGACAAAGTGGAAAATAAAAATAAAAACCCTACAGGGGCTCAATCCACACAAACAGCAGATATAAAGGAGATTTTCCAACAACTACTACTGCAATCTCCTCGGGCAACCCAAACCCTACACACCTCACAGGAAATTTCAAATATCACGGAAATATCGGTAACATCCAGATCATCTGGAGAAGAACGAATGGCTCATCCCAGAAATAGTTCACCAATAGACACAATAGCCTCTTTAAATTAACAAAAAGAAGAAGATAAAGAGAACTGGGATTTGAGAACCTATATCCAATCTCTCCCAACCAGAGCAAATATGGATCAATATGTGCACAGATTGGAAAATACATACAAAAACGAGATTCAAGAGCTCAAGATATCCACAAAAATAGCACAAGAAAAAACGTCTATTTTAGACACCAGACTCTCAAAAACAGAACACGAATTAACGAAGATAAAGGAAAGAATGCAGATACAAGGGAATCAAATAAATCAACTGATAAATAGCCTGGACGAACAAGAGAATAGAAACCAAAGATCTAATATAAGAATAAGAGGTTTAAAGGAAGATGTGGGGGTAAAAGATTTAATAACAACACTACAGAAAATCTTCCAGCAGATAGTTCAAGATGCGGATGAGAAAGATCTGTTATTTGATAGTGCACACAGGGTGGCGGGATTGAAGAGATTAGACCCTAGTAAACCGCAGGATGTCATCTGCAAGATGCATTATTCTCATACAAAAGACAGAATTATGTCTGCAACACGCCTAAAGAAAAATATCCAGCATGAGGGAGAGTCCCTACTATTCTTCCAGGATTTATCTAAATTCACTTTGGATCGAAGAAGAGCACTAAAACCCCTGGTGGAACAACTCAGAAGTAATAACATCCAATATAGATGGAAATTTCCACTCCAACTACAAGCCCAAAAAGAGGACTCGATCGCAACATTCAGCAACTCTGAAGATTTACCGCATATCCTAGCAACTTTTAATCTACCGGAAATAGACCTACCAGACTGGCCAATCTCATACACGAAAGTCCCCAGAAAAGTTTGAGAAACTATGCAAGGAATGAGGGGGGTGGGGATTGGAAGGTATAGGGTTGGATAATAACCTACTGAATGGGGGGAGGGGGGGACGGGGAGAGGAAAAGAGAAAAGTTCATGTTACAAGATTATAGGAGTTTGAAGGTTCTTGTTCTGGGTTTTTTTTTTTTTTTTCTTCTTCACAAAATATAAAAAGGTATAATGTTAACATGATGATAGATATGTAGATACACTTAGGGGAGACACTTAAATATACTTGGTAATAAGTTTGAAGAATAGGGAAAGGGAAAAGAATTAACACACATCAGTTGCACGATTGCACTTTGGTAAGATACATATAACGGGATCATGGATTGCTAAAGGGGAAATTTTGGTTTTTTTTTACTAACCATTAGAAATTTTTTGTTCTTCTTTTTTTTTTTTTGGTTCCATAGAAAATATAAAGATATCACGCCAATAAGTTGATAGATATAGAGTGACACTAGGGGGAGACACGTATTTGGTAATAGGATGTGGGGGAGAGGTGGGGGAGAGGAGGGGGAGAAGGGAAGGGTGGGGAGAAGGGAGGGGAGAGGGAAAAGGGGGAAGAAGGGGAAGAGGACGGGGTAGGGAAGGGAAAGGGGAGAGGGAAAAGCAGGGGAAAAAAAAAAGAAAAGGGGAAATACATCAGTAGCACTATTGCACTTTCACGAGATATATAATGAGTTTATGGATTGGTGAAGGGGAATTTTTCATAACTTTTTCCTTTTTTTTTTTGTTTTTTGTTGGGTCGGGGAAGGACACATCTATTTCTGACAATAAGGGTATATTATTATAGTAGTATAAATAACGAAAGTTCACACGACACCAATAGGGGGATCATGGTGTACGGGCGGGGTTCCTTTTTTTTTTTTTTTGGTTCTTTGTTTTTTTCCCAAAAGTGATAATTGAAAAAGTAATTATTAAATGTACCTAATATGCAATATAACATGCAAGAGTTCTGGATCTACACTCAGGTGTCTTTGTTTTGAAGAAGAGAGGAGGGCGCCCTCCCCTTTTTTTTTTTTAAGGGGAGAGAAACAAAATAGCGATAATTGGAAAAATTGTTAATAAACACACTTAAAATATAATATAAAATGCAAGAGTATTTGCATTCATAGTCAATAGATATGTTTTGAGAAGGGAGGGGAGGGCGCTTTCTTCTTTATATAATTTTTGACAAACATGGAAGATACCTGAGGCATGACCACAAATGTTTTTCTTGACTTAATGTTTTATGCAAACACAGGTGGCAGCGCCCAAGTGGTGCTAATATTGGAGGCGAAGGAGAGAAAAACAAGGGATAGCTTATTGACTATAAGACATAACGATAAAGGACAATGTTAATGATAAATGTAATAAGTGTTAAGGGTAATGGACTTTGGGGGGAATTATGTTTTGCATCTTCATCCCCTCCCGCAGTGTAAGTAAACCCCTCTGCACTGCGTGACGGAATGGAGGGGGGAACATGGATATGTATATAGAGGTTAATGCCTGGAGATACAGCGTTTAATCTCCCCCTGCCTATAAGACTCTCTCCCCCCCCCCCCCCCTTTTTTTTTTTTTCTCTCTTCCCCCTTTCTCTCATTGTAAAATATACAATATAAATGTAAAAGTATAAGAATACTAGCTTTTTAAACGCAGTGTATGCCACCGACAAAGTGGCGGGCAAGGAACGTTAGAATCCGGTGCCCCTCTCATAGGGAACTTACTAGATAGTAAGATAGACTTTATATAAGTCAAATAGTTTTAGGGCAATTGGTGGGTAGGTGTGTGTGGGGGGGGGGGGGGGGGGCGTAAGCTAATTTATTTCTATGGGTATTTTTATTTTTTATTTTTTTTTTCTTCCTCTTTGCGGTTGGTTATACGGCCCTTCCAGAATTTGAAGTTCGATGAAAATATGTTCATATAACATTAGAGGCCTTAATTCAGCAACAAAAAGGTCACAGGTCCTTTATTCCCTCCATAAACAAAAAGTAGGAGTGATCTTTTTGCAGGAGACGCATTTCCGTGCAGACCACTTCCCTAAACTACAAAATAGATTCTACACTACATGGTATCATGACTCTTTTTTAAGTACTCTAAATCAAAAGGGGTCTCTATAGCGATACATAAAGCAATACCACACCAAGTGTTGGAAGAATGGCGAAACGGAGACGGCAGAGCAATTTTACTCAAACTTGTCATATATGGTAAAAAGTATACTTTCATCAATATACATTTACCGAATCAAAATCAACATAAAATAGGTACACAATTGATTACTGAGCTAATGGAAAAAGCAGAAGGAATAACAATAATTGGGGGAGACCTCAATTTTGTTCTGGATAAGGAAAAAGATACCACAGCACCCCCTTTACTAAGGAAGGAAGAGAAGAGAAGAAAATTTATAGATATGATGACAAAACACCAGTTGAAAGATATCTGGAGGATGTTACACCCAACGGAGAAAGATTTTATATTTTTTTCAAAAGTCCACGGGACATACCATAGACTAAACTACTTCTTGGTAAACCAATTAGGGATGGAGGCGACTCTATCTGCCGATATTGGTAGCTTGATTTGGTCAGACAAAGCTCCAATATTTCTGATGTTAGATCCACTTAAGAATAAAAGCACTAGGGGAAATTGGAGGCTTAATGACAATCTGCTATATGACGAGACTTGTGTGACAGAAATACGGCAGGTAATAACAGACTTTTCATATAACCATATAAAGGATACCACACCCTTGCCGATCCAATGGGAGGCATTGAAGTGTGTAATTCGAGGATTCTTTATAAAACACGGGGCTAGACTAAAAAAGTTAAAAAATAATAGAATGATTCACTTATTAAAAGAAATACCTAAAATAGAAGCCCAACATAAACAAAATCCAATACGTAAACTATTAATAAAGTTAACGGAATTGAAAACAGAATTACTAACATTGACTAACGAGCAAACATTACGAATAAGGGACAACAATCGTTCCTTGTACTATCAACAGGGTAATAAACCAAGTAAATTGCTTGCAAGGGCTTTACATCAACGGAGAAATGTAACGCCTATTGTAAAAATCAAGTAAGAAACAGGGGATATGAAGTACGACCCAAAAGAGATCTTAAAAGAGTTCCAGACTTTTTATACGAAACTTTATAACATACCCAATCATGGAGTCAACGGCGATTCAAAAGGGTTCCAACAAAATATTCACCAATATGTAACAGAAAACCCACTCCCCGTATTGGCACCGATGGAAACAACACAATTAGATCAAGAATTTACGGTAACTGAAATACAAAGCGTAATAGACTCCCTAGTCCCTGGAAAAAGCCCAGGCCCTGATGGCGTTACCCCTAGATTTTATAAAACATTTAAAGAAGAACTCATCCCCATTATGAAGCGGACCTTTAATGCTGTTTCTACATCAACGCCCTTCGGTTCACAAAGCATGCAAGCGTACATCTCATTCATACCCAAACCAGAGAAGGACCACACTTTATGTGGAAACTATAGACCGATTTCTTTAACGAATATCGATCACAGACTTTACTCTAAAATAATCGCCAACAGACTTACCCCTATAATACCTACATATATACATTTAGATCAGGTAGGTTTTATAAAGGGTAGAGAAGCTAGGGATAATACCCTAAAAACACTTACATTAGTAGAACATGCACAGAGAGATTCCATCCCATCCTGTCTATTAGCAATTGATGCGGAAAAAGCATTCGACAGGGTGGGATGGAACTTCCTTAGAGAGACCTTAATACAATGGGGGCTGGGTCCCATACTCTTAGATAAAATAATGGTTTTATACCAGAACTCAACAGCTAAGATTCGAGCGAACGGGGACATATCAGAGGTAATTCCTATAACAAATGGAACCCGACAGGGCTGTCCTCTATCCCCACTATTATACATACTGGTGATGGAGCACTTATTAATAGCGGTTAGAAAAAATAAAGACATACAAGGAATTATGGTGGGAAATACGGAATACAAGATGTCAGTATATGCAGACGATATACTGCTATACATCACAAACCCATTGATATCATTACCCAATTTAATAACAGAATTCAAACGATTTGGGGCCCTTAGTAATTTTAAGGTAAACTATAATAAGTCTGAAGCTCTGAACATCAACCTGTCAAACATGATGGTGGAACTCCTTGGTAAGGATTTCTCCTTTAAATGGCAGAAAAATGCAATTAAATATTTGGGCACCTTTATCCCCTCGGATCTGAACAAACTACAGGAATATAATTATATCCCTATGGTACAAAAAATTATGAAATCACTACAACAATATGACAAAGGAATATTCTCCTGGATGGGTAGATTAAACATAATAAAAATGTATATTCTGCCCAAAATATTATACATCCTGCAAGCGATACCTATTTTCCCCTCAACAAGTACCCTGAAAAAACTACGTAGGGCGATAGGGAACTTTATCTGGAGAGGTAAGACACCTAGAATCAGTAGAGTAGTTTTAAATAAGTCTAAGAGAGAGGGAGGCCTTGCCCTTCCAGATATAAAAACATACCTCAGAGCAATATTAATAACTAGAGTCGTGGACTGGTTCCACAACAGAGATAGTAAACAATGGGTGAAGTTGGAAGAAACAATCACGACATTAAAACTTAAATCAATAGCATGGATTAAGAAAGAACAAAGACCACTTGAAAGTGATGTGCCCTCTCTGGTGGTGTCAACATTAAAAGTATGGGACACCATGATAAAGAAGGAGAGTGGATCTACCTTAATAGGCCCAATGACCCCATTATTTAGTAACCCAGAATTCCCACTAGCACTCGAAGCTAAAACATTTCTTAAATGGAGGAGGTGTGAAGACACTAGGATAGTGGAAACATTGAAAGAGAATAGACTCCCCCCATTAGAGGCCTTGGGGGGAGAACATAAGAAAAATTGGATGCAATATGGGCTACTCCAAAGGTATATTTCTTCCCTAACAAAGGTGGCCGTAATAGATAGACCCTTAACAACCCTGGAAAAATTTTTCCTACAGGAACAGAGACCTATTCACACACTATCGAAGATATATAAATTCTTAATATCAGAGAATAACAGGCAGGAAGCGCCATTTATCAAAAAATGGGAGACAGAACTAGGCTCGGAAATCCCCAGGGAAACATGGGAAAAGGCAATGACCGTAACCCATATACTCTCAATGTCTGCCAATCACCAGGAAAGAAACTATAAAATCTTAGCAAGATGGTACAGGTGTACTGTGGACCTACACAAAATAAATCCAGAGAATGAGGAGGTTTGTTGGAGGTGCCAGGAGGCCCAGGGCACAATGTCACACATTTGGTATTATTGCTCAGAAGTCCAACCTTTTTGGCAAAAAATATTCGAGATTTATAGAGCCATGACCGGAATTAAATTATATCCGGAAATACAAATTGCAATATTATCTATGATCCCGGGATCAGTGAAAAATATAAAAAAGGGACTATTGAAATATTTCTTGACAGCAGCACGAACTATTATAGCAAGAAAATGGAAAAACACAAGTATGCCTCTTGTGGAAGAGTGGGAGTGTGAGATGACGGAGATGCGTGCCCTGGAAGAAAGAATGGTGATGGAAAAAGGGCTAAAAGAGCAAATACTTAAAACTTGGGCTAGATGGGAAGAATTTAGGACCTCTTCGGGGATGCTGTAGTCGATCTAGAAAGATAATGGAACAAAATGGGAGGGGCTGCCCTCCTTTTTTAGGGGCTCTCCTTTTTTTTTTTTCTTTGGTTTCTTTTTTTTTTTTTTTTTTTTTTTGTTATGTTGGTATGATTGTGCTGGAGTGAATGATGATAGGGGGGGGGGGGGGGGGGGCGGAGGGTCATATTAAAGGACTTTCTTCCAAGAATTAAGATGGCAACGATTCAATAAGATCTGTATAATGTTATGTAAAAGATTACTTAATGTCTTGGATGGAATATGTCTTAATAATTATTTGTCCTGATGGGCCTCAAACGTATGGGAACTGCCTTGTGCAGGCTTTCAAAGTTCCAAAAGATGTCAAAATCTCTAAAATATACAGCATCAAAACTCGTGCGGTTGCACGTTTGGCAAATATATGCGTCCCGCAATTTCAGTCAAATGAAAAGATAATTTTTTTTAAGTAAATGTAACTCAATTAGAATATGGAAATGCACATACCTTAAACGTTTTTGTCCAGGTTACTCAATATTATACATTATTTTTGTAAATGTAAGACCCCTTTCACACTGGAGCGTTTTGCAGGCACTTTCACACTGGAGCGGTGCGCTGGCAGGGTGTCAGAAAAAGTCCTGCCAGCAGCTTCTTTGTAGCGGTGAACTCACTGCTCCTCCACCACTGCTCCCCATTGAAATCAACGGGGCAGTGCTGCGATACCGCCAGCAAAGTGCCGCTCCGACGGTGTTTTGCGGGCGGATTTAACCCCTTTTCGGCCGCTAGCGGGGGGTTAAAACCGCCCCGTCAGTGGCCGAATAGCACTGCTAAAACAGCGCTAAAAATATCGCCGCTTTACCGCTGAGGCCCAGGCAGTGGCAGTGTGAAAGGGGTCTTAATGTGTTTTAAGAACTAATGAAAGTTAAGTAAGGTACTTAAAATATCAAAGTAAATTGATTAACATTTATTTTTATGTTGAAAATTATACATATTTTATGTTAAAATTACAAGCCAACAGAATCATTTTTATCAGTGCACAATGCAGAGGATTAACCCCTTAGGTTCCACAGTGAGTATAACAAGCATGCTTTACTGCGTATACAGACTGATTTTACTGTTGTGGGTTTAGTAACACTTTAAGGATGAACAATTCAGGAGTGTCTGCAGCCACATAGGTCAGTGAGGACTATATTTGAATGTTCATAGCAGGCAATATTTGGTACTTACCCTTAGACAGTACATTTAGATTATGATATTTGCAAACTCTTAACATTTTGCTTTTCTGGTGCATTGCGTTAATGTTGTGTCACATGTTAACCTAAACCTTCATTGTATTAATGACCAGAAAGAACAAAATATAGATATGCAGCATTCTTCCAAAGCAGTGCACCACATCAAATGGTAATGTATTATCATGCATTTTGGGTCATGCAACACGTGTGTTGTAGTATTGTCTTAAGTTGGCAATACATGAGGCATTTTTTTCATTCAACCAGCGGATTGAGCGAAAAAATGACTTGATTCCCCCATCCACACACTCGATGTGGATGGGTGAATCGCTCCTACGGCACTATTGTATTCTGACAGCGGGGATACTTCCTCACCACCACCATACACTAATCAGCACCGCCGGCTACAGAGACAAAATTATCCAACAGGCCATAGATCAACTTGTGTACACCCAGCCTGCCCATACAGGGTTCAAAAGTCCTTGCTGAACTGGCTGAATTTCGATTCATGTATGGCCAGAAATGATATCACTGTGTATTTAGCCCAACACATTTTGCCAGCCCTGAAGACGCCTGATTGGCTGGCAAAATGCATTGGATCAGGACTACACGGTGACATAATTTCCGGTCTGTAAAACACTTCCTGGTTTTACTGCATGTTTTTATCTTTAAACAAGTGAGTGCAATGTATTAGAGGAATGCTTTTATTTTAATAAAAAAAGTTATTACACTATGTAAGCCCACCCCCCCTTCTGTTCCTATACATGGTGGATGTGGCATGAGGAGTTGATGCCAAGGGACTTGAGGAGATTGCTGGTGGAGTGGTGAAGGAGAGTGTCAGGGCTGGGCTCAGCCCTTCCTTCTCAGAGCTCTGTGCTCAGCTGTCGGTTAACTGCCAAAGGCTCTTCCTTCCATAGTGATTCACCTGGTCTTCATTTCCTGCTCATCAGCTAGAGCTGCTGCTTATATAAACTCCTTGGATCAGATCTTCTGTGCCTTTGTCTTGGTCAACATAGCTGGACTCTCTCTGCTGTGTTTTCCGGTGAAAGACTTTTGCTTGGCTGACTTCCCTTCTGGTTCCTGATCCTGTCTGCTGCACCTGAATTAGCTGATCTCTGGAGTCCTGTTTCTCTGGCTTGTTCTGACTACCTGTGCTGGTTACCAAACTCTGGCTATGTTTTGACTACGTTTGCTCTGTTTATACCATTTTATTAAATAGTGTGATTTTTACTGCATTTCTGTCTCAGTCTGATTTATGGCTCCTGACAGAGAAGTGCTGTGTATCATCCTGCAAAGTCCCGGTAAGGGAATATCCACAAGCCTGGAAAAGTCAAAATAATCTGGTGAATGACACTGGGCACAGAGGAGTGCATGCAGCACTGTGAAACAGGAATAGCAGCACAGAAGCACTTTCTATTGGAGCACCTTATGAAGTCATATTTTGGAGCACTTTAAGAACAATGACACTGCAAGACAGATATATAACTATCTTTATATATTTTTTTTGGTCTGTGTTTTAAAAGATTTTTTTGTATTGCATTGGGACATTTGTTTGGTGTTTTTTTTTCAGGAATTTTCTTTTTTGTCCATTCAAGGTATATATTGTGTTTGTGGCAGCATGACAGGGACAGCACTGTGAATAGTGATTTACAGTGGCTTGCGAAAGTATTCGGCCCCCTTGAACTTTTCAACCTTTTGCCACATTTCAGGCTTCAAACATAAAGATATAAAATTTTTATTTTTTGTGAAGAATCACCAACAAGTGGTACACAATTGTGAAGTGGAACGAAATCTTTTGGATTTTTGAAACTTTTTTAACTAATAAAAAAATGAAAAGTGGGGCGTGCAAAATTATTCGGCCCCCTTGCGTTAATACTTTGTAGAGCCACCTTTTGCTGCGATTACAGCTGCAAGTCACTTGGGGTATGTCTCTATCAGTTTTGCACATCGAGAGACTGAAATTCTTGCCCATTCTTCCTTGCAAAACAGCTCGAGCTCAGTGAGGTTGGATGGAGAGCATTTGTGAACAGCAGTTTTCAGCTCTTTCCACAGATTCTCGATTGGATTCAGGTCTGGACTTTGACTTGGCCATTCTAACACCTGGATACGTTTATTTGTGAACCATTCCTTTGTAGATTTTGCTGTATGTTTGGGATCATTGTCTTGTTGGAAGATAAATCTCCGTCCCAGTTTCAGGTCTTTTGCAGACTCCAACAGGTTTTCATCCAGAATGGTCCTGTAATTGGCTGCATCCATCTTCCCCTCAATTTTAACCATTTTCCCTGTCCCTGCTGAAGAAAAGTAGGCCCAAACCATGATGCTGCCACCACCATGTTTGACAGTGGGGATGGTGTGTTGAGTGTGATGAGCTGTGTTGCTTTTACACCAAACATATCGTTTTGCATTGTGGCCAAAAAGTTCGATTTTGGTTTCATCGGACCAGAGCACCTTCTTCCACATGTTTGGTGTGTCTCCCAGGTGGCTTGTGGCAAACTTTAGACGAGACTTTTTATGGATATCTTTGAGAAATGGCTTTCTTCTTGCCACTCTTCCATAAAGGCCAGATTTGGGCAGTGTACGACTGATTGTTGTCCTATGGACAGACTCTCCCACCTCAGCTGTAGTTCTCTGCAGTTCATCCAGAGTGATCATGGGCCTCTTGGCTGCATCTCTGATCAGTCTTCTCCTTGTCTGAGCTGAAAGTTTAGAGGGACAGCCAGGTCTTGGTAGATTTGCAGTGGTCTGATACTCCTTCCATTTCAAAATGATTGCTTGCACAGTGCTCCTTGGGATGTTTAAAGCTTGGGAAATCTTTTTGTATCCAAATCCGGCTTTAAACTTCTCCACAACAGTATTACGGACCTGCCTGGTGTGTTCCTTGGTCTTCATGATGCTCTCTGCGCTTTCAACAGAACTCTGAGACTATCACAGAGCAGGTGCATTTATACAGAGACTTGATTACACACAGGTGGATTCTATTTATCACCATCAGTCATTTAGGACAACATTGGATCATTCAGAGATCCTCGCTGAACTTCTGGAGTGAGTTTGCTGCACTGAAAGTAAAGGGGCCGAATAATTTTGCACGCACCACTTTTCAGTTTTTTAATTGCTAAAAAAGTTTAAAATATCCAATAGATTTCGTTCCACTTCTCAATTGTGTCCCACTTGTTGGTGATTCTTCACAAAAAATTAAAATTTTATATCTTTATGTTTGAAGCCTGAAATGTGGCAAAAGGTTGAAAAGTTCAAGGGGGCCGAATACTTTCGCAAGCCACTGTACATTTATCCAAAATGACAGATGATCTAACCCAGGGCTCAAAATTTTAAGTCCTGAGCTACTAGCCAGGTTTAAGAGTTACTTGCCACCAGTTGCTCCACCCAACCCCTACGCTGCCCCGCCCCTAATTTTATTATTTATTTATTATTTATTTTAGGTACTTATATAGCGCCGTCAATTTACGCAGCGCTTTACATATACATAGTACATTCACATCAGTCCCTATCCTCAAGGAGCTTACAATCTATGGTCCCTAATTCACATTCATACATACTAGGGACAATTTAGACAGGATCCAATTAACCTACCAGCATGTCTTTGGAGTGTGGGAGGAAACCGGAGTACCCGGAGGAAACCCACGCAGGCACAGGGAGAACATGCAAACTCCAAGCAGGTAGTGTTGTGGTTGGGATTCGAACCAGCGACCCTTCTTACTGCTAGGTGAAAGTACTAGAGGTCGACCGATATGGGTTTTTCTCTGGCCGATGCTGATGCCGATATTTAGAAAATCGCGGGGGCCGATGGCCGATATGTGATGCCGATTTTTTTGGGCCGATATATTTGGCCGATTTTTTTTTTTTTTCTTTTTTCCCGTCATCTCATAAAATCTAACAGTTAGACGACCCCTTTCACACTGGGGCGTTTTTCAGGCGCTTTTGGGCTAAAAATAGCGCCTGTAAAGTGCCTGTAAAACGGCTCCCCTGCAGTCTCAGTGTGATATCCCAAGTGCTTTCACACTGAGGCGATGCGCTGGCAGGATGTAAAAAAAAGTCCTGCAAACGGCATCTTTGGAGCGGTATATACCGCTGCTCCACCACTGCTGCCCATTGAAATGAATGCGCACCGCTGCCGAAGCGCCTGCAAAGCAGCGGCGCTTCAGGGGTGCATTTAACCCCTTCCTCGGCCGCTAGCTGGGTTATAAGCGCCCCGCTAGCAGCCGAATAGCGCCTCTAAAATGACGGTAAAGCGCCGCTAAAACTAGCAGCGTTTTACCATCAACGCATGCCTGCTCCAGTGTGAAAGCAGCCTTAAGTAATACAGAATTTTTTTTTCATTTAAACATTAAAGAAAACAAACCTCCAATCAGTTCACTTGTATGTATAATTTAGAAAAAAAAAAAAAAACTATCTTAAATATTAAATACACAAAAACAGGTAATCAAAACTTTTGGACGAAAAAAAATGGGCTAACTTTACTGCTTAGGTTTTTTTTAAATTCATTACTGTATTTTTTTTAAAAAAAAAACTGCGTTTGAAAGACCGCTGCGCAAATACCGTGTGACATAAAATATTGCAACAATCACCATTTTATTCCCTAGGGTCTCTGCTAAAAAATATATATATATAATGTTTGGGGGTTCTAAGTGATTTTCTAGCAGAAAATACAGGATTTTTACTTGTAAGCAACAAATGTCAGAAAAGATTTAGTCTTTAAATGGTTAAACTGAAAACTTCTCCCCGGAGTTCAGTCTATTGATAAAAAGAACCTGAAAGATACAAATGTATCTTCTTATCAGACTTGGCAGGCTGCCCAGAGGAGGAGAGAATCCTCTCCACAGATAACTCCAGGAAACTTGCATTAACAGAAGTCATTTACAAGTCACAGCTGAAGTTACAATCGCCCTTTTTTATCAGCACAATCGGCCGATGCCGATTAAGTAAATAACGCCAAATATCGGCCGATATATCGGCCGGCCGATATATCGGTCGACCTCTAGAAAGTACTACCCGCAACACCACTGTGCCGCCCAAATTTTAGCCCCTAAACACGCCCTCATAAATGATCTCATGAAATTACACTTTTAAATGTTTTATGCAGAATTAAGGTACACAAATAAGTATTAACAACAACACAACTTTATCAGTGCCCATCAATGCAGCATATCAGTGTTCATTAGTGCAGCATATCAATGCAGTCTCATCACTGCAGCCTATCAGTGCTCATCAATGCATCCCCATCAGTGCCCATCAATGCAGCCTCATCAGTGCCCACCAGCGCAGCCTATCAGTGCCCTTCAATGCAGCCCGATCAGTGCCCATCAATCCAGCCTATCAATGCCCATCAATGCAGCCTCATCAGTGCTCATCAATGCAGCTTATCAGTGCCCATCAGTGCAGCCTAGCAGTGCCCATCAATGCAGCCTCATCAGTGCCCACCAGCGCAGCCTATCAGTGCCCTTCAATGCAGCCCGATCAGTGCCCATCAATCCAGCCTATCAATGCCCATCAATGCAGCCTCATCATTGCTCATCAATGCAGCCTATCAGTGCCCATCAGCGCAGCCTAGCAATGCCCATCAATGCAGCCTCATCAGTGCAGCCTATCAGTGCCCATCAGTGCAGCCACAGAGAGGAATCAGGGGGAGAGCTAGTCAGATCACACAGGGTGGGGATCTTCTGCTGTGACACAGCTTAGATCTGAAATGCTGGCCGCTATCAAAGTCCCACCTCCTGGACCGGCTATTATGATAGATGTCACACTACTTCAATTTCCCCGCATTGGAGCAGTGTGCTGTCTATTATAGGAGGCAGAACTTTGTTTGACAGTGGCCGGCGTTTCAGATCCAAGCCGTGTCACAGAAAGAGTTCCCCTCTCTTTGTGATCTGGCCGACTCTCCTCTCCTCTTTTGCTCCTCCCCCTTCCCCAGCTCCCATTCAACCCTGCCCCCTCCCTCCCTTTCAGCTTCACGGCTGGTTTCCCTTACCACGAATGGCGGCGGCAGCACCCGAGAGCCGATCGGAAAATCGGCCTTGGTGCTGACATCGTGGGATTCCTGGACAGCTTAAGCCTCGTACACACGATCGGATTTTTCGACAGGGAATTGTGTGATGACAGGCTGTTGGCGGAAAATGCAACTGTTTGTATGCTCCATCGGACAATTGTCGGATTTTCCGGACAAATGTTGGATAGCAGGTTTTAAAATTTTCCGGACAAATGTCTGTTGTCGGATTTTCCGAGCGTGTGTACACAAGTCCGTCGGACAAAAGTCCAAAGTACAAACACGCATGCTCGGAAGCAAGGACGAGCCAGAAGTGGTCGGTCTTGTAAACACATTCGTGACGCGGCAAATTATGAAATCTCCAAATGCAGCGCACATTCTTTTCTTCTTTAGTGGTATAATAATGAAGCTGCTTTGCTGGTGATACTGATGGAGTTAATGCAAACAAATTTTCAAAGGCTTTTTTTCTAGTGATATCAAGAATAATATTATTATGCGTTTTTTTTTAATTATTATTTGGGCAAGTTACCACAACACCATTATCCTGTAGTTTTTAAGATCAAAGATACAACTATGTTGGTGTCCCTTGTCAATTTTACATTGTATTTTTTTAAATGTAACTGCCTACTCCCTAACTGTCATTTGAAGTAAAACACATAGCCAAGTGTTATTCTACACAATTTTTTTATTGTGCATTAAAAAAAAAAAAACAAATAAAATTAGACATGCTTTCTGCCTGTAGAACTTAACCAAAAAGTGCATGTTAAAGAATATTATGATGCAGGTGGGATAGGTTTTCAGCCTCAGGGCTACATGCATGTTGGTAAATTATAGAGTGCTCAAATGGCAGGAAGGTACACTGACGCATGCTGAGAAGACAAGCGACATTTGCTCATATGAATGAGAACAGAGCAGTAACAAAATCTGTGGATATTAAAGGAAATGGGTCTTCTTGTGTCAAGCCTTTGATATCTACCGTATTTATCGGCGTATAACACGCACTTTTTTCCCCTTAAAATCAGGGGAAAATCGCAGGTGCGTGTTATACGCCGATCCCCTGCGATCCGGAGCAGCCAGATCTTCAAAATCGCCGACCGCGATTTGAAAATGGCGCCGCCGGTACCGAAATACACAGAGCCGGTCCTCGGCTCTTCTCGGCCACTTTCGTCTTCACTCGAGCGCCGCTCGGCTAGGTTCGGATAGCTCCGCTCATAGTCACGCCCATCCTGGGCGGGACTACAAGTGGAGCCGAAAGTGAACGAGAGCCGCTGAGAAGAGCCGAGGACCGGCTCTGTGTCTTTCGGTGCCGGCGGCGCCATTTTCAAATCGTGGTCGGCGATTTTGAAGGACAGGATGGCAGGGGTCCGGGATCACAGGATGCAAGGCTGCACTGGGGAAGGCTGCACTGACAAGGCTGCACTGGGGAAGGCTGCACTGACAAGGCTGCACTGACAAGGCTGTACTGGGGAAGGCTGCACTGGGGAAGGCTGCACTGGGGAAGGCTGCACTGAGAAGGCTGCAATGATGGGCATTTAAATGTAAGCTTTTTTTCCTTCAACTTCCCTCCTAAAAGTTTTTTTCTCCCTAAAATTCCCTCCTAAATTGGGGTGCGTGTTATACGCCGGTGCATGTTATACCCCGATAAATACGGTATTTATATTTCAATATAATTTCAGTTATTTCTCCTGCACATGTAACCCACCTCCTGTAATAGATATTTGGCCTTAGCTTTCTGCCACATGTGCCATCAGGAAGCATTTACTGAGATAAATAGTAAAGGTTATCTTAATCCAAAAATGTAACATATACATACCAGTACTTAAAAATGGTGGTTGCTTAGCTTGCTTTCTTTTCTTTATCTGATGATCCTGTCAGTTATGCCGCGTACACACGGTCGGAATTTCCGACAGAAAAAGTCAGATGAGAGCTTTTCATCGCATATTTCGATCGTGTGTATGCCCATCTGAAATTTTCCGTCGAAAATTCAGATGGACTTATGCCCTGTACACACGATCGGACATTGATCGGAACATTCTGACAACAAAATCCATAGTTTTTTTCCGACGGATGTTGGCTCAAACTTGTCTTGCATACACACGGTCGGACAAAGTTGTCGGAAAATCCGATCGTTCTGAACGCGGTGACGTAAAACAAGTACGTCGGGACTATAAATAGGGCAGTAGCCAATAGCTTTCGTCTCTTAATTTATTCTGAGCATGCGTGGCACTTTGTCCGTCGGATTTGTGTACACACGATCGGAATTTCCGACAACAGATTTTGTTGTCGGAAAATTTTATAGCCTGCTCTCAAACTTTGTGTGTCGGAAATTCCGATGGAAAATGTGTGATGGAGCCTACACACGGTCGGAATTTCCGACAACAAGGTCCTATCACACATTTTCCGTCGGAAAATCGGACCGTGTGTACAGGGCATTAGAGAACATGTTCTATATTTTTTAGACGAAAAAATTACTATAGGAAAAAAACGCTTGTCTGTATGCTGTTCCGACGCACCAAAAACAACGCGTGCTCTGAAGCAAGTACGAGACGGAAGCGCTCGGTCTGGTAAAACTAGCGTTCGTAATGGAGATAGCCCATTCCTCACTCTGCAAATTCTGTGATCTTTTAATGCAGCGCATTCTTTTGTGCTTTGTAATGCTAGAATAATGAAGTTGTTTTGCTGCTGATATTCACACAGAGTTCTCACAAACTTATTTCTTTATTATTTCTTGTGATCTCATGAATAATCTTATTTTTTTTAAGCCAGATCTCCATAATAATGTTTAGAATTCATTTTTATAGTCATCTTTTTTTTATTTCATCAAGATCTTTTTTTTTTTTTTTGGATTATTGAAAAATTATTTTCTAGTGATCTCCATAATTTTTTTTTTTTGTGTGTGTCAAGTTACCACAATAACATTATTATCTTGTATTTTTTATTAACCTCAAGGAGGTTGGTTTGTGTTGTTGTCCCTTGTTAATTTGACATTGTCTTTTTGAAATGTACCTGCCTACTGTAGCACAAACAAACTGTCCATTTTGTAGAAAACACACAGGCAAGTATTTTCACAAAATAAAATATCAATTTATTAGATTGTAAGCTCTTCTGAGCAGGGCCCTCTTAAACCTATTGTATTGTACTGTGTTATAACTGTATTGTCTCCCTTTTATATTGTAAAGCGCTGCGTAAACTGTTGGCGCTATATAAATCCTGAATAATAATAATAATAATAATAATATTCTGGGTAACAAAATAAAGAGGAAGGCAACGCTGGAGAAACTTTTGGTATTTGTAAAGCCTTTTGGCCCCCAGGGCACACAAAGTCTGTGGAAAATAAAACTGATAGCTTGAGGAGTCCATATAATTTGGAGCTCAATCTGGTCCAGGACTCCCCGAGATCAGGACCAGCAGTAGATGACATATATGTCCCCAGGCTGTGGTACTACACCAGCCTGCGTCTTCTGTCAGACCAGACTGAACCCAGGCCATCACTTTCTTCTCTTCACTGCAGCCTTCCCTCCAGCCTTCCTTGGAGGCTGTGGCTCTGGTGGCAGGAGGAGGAGGAGGATGGGCGAGCTCACATACATGGCTGTTCTCAGTCAGCTGGCCCCTCAACTCCTTCTGAAGGGCCTGAGCAAAAATTCCCTCACAGAGGAGGTGTTGGCCCTCCTCCAATTTCTGCAATCTAGTGGCTAGATAGCAGCCATAGCCCTCTTCAGTGTCAGGGGTGCTTCTGAGGACATCACTTGCTTCCCTAATGAGGCCCAGTGCTGCCTCCTCCGTGATCGTCCCCTTCCTGGGCCTTTTTGTTGGAAGGCGGAGGGGAACCACCTGTGATTGTGTGAGGCCACTGGGCCCGCCCACCTCCTGGCTGACACTGGGCACGGCCTCCTCCTGTCTGCCACTTTCCAGACTCTCCTCCTGGCTGAGCTCATCCTGTGTATAAAAAAGGGACATAGTTTTAGTTTTTGGTTCATCAATCACACACAATTTTCAGCTCATGACTTGCAAATTGAATGTTAATAAATAGAAAAGACTATCATTCTGACCCCAGCATTTTTCATTCTTGTTCCAAACATTTTTTGCCACTACTGTCTATTGATATGTAAATCACTTATTTTTTAAATCATTAATTTGTTATCAATTATAACATCTAATTAACATCATTAATATTAGGAAAATAAATATGTATAAAAATAATATACCTGACTCCAGCTGGGTGCATCCACTTCTTCCAGGATGGAAGGCCCAGGTTGTTCCTCGTCAGCCTCTGCTGGGGTTGAGGGAAGGCTGCAGGAAAGGGTAGAAAGTGATTCCTAGTACATGATCTGACACTTCCGGGTCTGGGGTGCATGCTGCCAGCGACCCTCTTTCGCTGTGAGCACACACAGTGGAAACCCAGCACCGGGTACCACAGACTCGATGTCTGCTGGGACACGCTGATCATTCGTTACACAGGCCGAACGGCAGTCTGCCTATGTAAACAACCGGGCGGCCAGGATATCGGTCATGGATCCTCCGTGGAGCGCCGTGCTGACCTGCGTCTTCACTTCCGGGAGCGGGGTGAGGCGGGCAGTGCTTCGCGTTCGGAGCATGCATGCTCCTTCATCAGGCTATGCTGGTGGCCATATTCAGTGTGGGAATTTATACCATAGGCAATGGGAGGGGTGGGGAGGTAATTGAGAGGAGGGTGGGACTATGTATAATGATTGGGCACGTAGGTAACCATGGAGATGGGGTGTACACAATGTGGAAGGGGAGTGAAGGGAGACGGGGAGTGGGCGGGGCGGGGCGGGGAGTGAGGAGGGGGGGAAAAAAGGGAGATATGCAAATGAGTGTGTTGTGGTAAGAACATATATGTGTGTATATGGAATGTGGGGTAAGGAGAAGGCGGTCTATAGGAAGAGGAATATTGTATTGATCATAGTGGACGGGAACAAAATATATATACATATATATATATATATATACATATATACATACATACATACACACATACCTATATATATATATACACACATACATACATGTCAACATATATGGGAAGGGAATACAAAAATGCAGAAAATGGTATATAATTAAATAGGTATATACTTATAGGGAGAGATTGGTAGTATATATGAGAAGAAATGACGCAATGATGGAAAAGGGATAAAACATGTACAATGTATATACGTGTGTAAACACAAAGAACCGTTTAAAAAGGATCCCTTCACACACACATACACATATATACACATTTAAATGACGCGTAAGATTGGGACAAAAGAAAGGGGGAGTGTGTTTCCAGACGGGTATTTGGGAATGAGAGGAATGTTATGGGAAATACTGGGAAATGAATAAATAAAAGTAAAAATAATAAAAATATATAGAAATATAAATAAAAATAAATATAAATATAAATATATATATATATATATATATATATATATATATATATATATATATATATATATATATGTAAAAATAAAAATACAAATACAAGTACAAATAAAAAAAAATATATAAAAAAAATATATAAAAAAATAAAAATAAGGAAGTTAAAAATAAAATATTTTTTAATAAGAATAAAAATAAAAATAAATATAAATAAAAAATAAAGATAGGAATAAAAATAAAAATGGTATGTGTTGTACACTAGGGCTATGTGGATAGGGTGTAACCTGGGGGACAGGTAGCAGGTACAAAGCTCCCTGGGATGAGCAGTCTTTCAGGCACAGATACCAAATCCAGTGGAATAGTGACAAACAGTGCGGTGTTTATTTGTGATATATACAAGTCTATTTACAGGTGCTGTACAGTGTTCCAAAAGAAACAAATAGGAACAAAAATAGCCAAAACAAAACCTAGCCGTGTCTCGGCACTAACTAAACAATATTTACAGATCCTAACTACTAAGCTGAGCAAGCCTACAGCTTGTCAGTTTCCACATACCTTTTTGCACTCTAATGCTGGCCATACACTATACGAAAAACCGGCCGAAAAATCGTTCGAATGGACACTTCGTTCGTTTTTCGGCAAGTTAGTGGGTACAAATCGATAATCGTTTGTGACGTTTTTGTGGAAAAAAAACGAACGGCATGTTTGGAAAATTTCTGCCGAACGTACGATAAATTGCAAGGTTAATGTGTTTTCCGTCCGAACTTTCTGCACTAGGTATATGTAAAAAAACGAACACAAAATTATTTATTCATGTCCACTGAACAGATTATCGGTCATTATATGATGGCAAGATCGTTTGCGGTCACGGTCGAACGTTCGTTTTTCGAAAAGGGGTTCGGCCGATTTTCTGTATAGTGTATGGCCAGCATTACACAGAAGTTCTCTGAGTATCCCAGGCCAAGAGCAAGGGCTGTCTTGCTCAGGTGAGCTTAAATTAGCCTGGGGGAGAGGACCAAGACCTGAACCGGACCATGGATCAGAGATCCCTGAACCTGTATGAGAGGAGCCTGGGAGATGTATAAACCCCGAACAGGACTTTTCCTGGCTCTCTCTGGGACGCTCTGCTACATATCCTCCCCCCTTGTTTCAACCCCAGGGTTGGAACACCTGTAGCCCAACAGGAGTGAACACGGGACAGGGCATCTACATTCCCCATCTCAACACCTGGCCTGTGTTTTACAGTGAATGAGTAATCCTGTAGAGCCAAAAACCACCGGTTCACCCGTCTATTAGTCTCCTTCTTTTGGGCCATCCATTTCAGAGGAGCATGGTCAGTTATTAACTCAAACTGGCGTCCTAACAAATAGTACCTGAGTGCGTCCACGGCCCACTTTATGGCTAAACACTCCTTTTCAATGACTGCATACCTTTGCTCATGGTCATTGAGTTTTCTGCTTAGGTACACCACAGGGTGTTCTTCCCCATTGTGTACCTGTGATAGTACTGCCCCGATACCAACATCAGACGCATCCGTCTGAACCAAAAAATCTTTGGAGAAATCAGGGGAGTACAGTATTGGTTGTGCACAAAGAGCCTTCTTCAGGACTTGGAAAGATTCCTCTGCTACTGAGGACCATTTCACCATTACCGAGTCTTTCCCTTTCGTAAGGTCTGTCAGTGGGGCAGCTATAGTTGCAAAATTTGGGATAAATCTTCTATAATACCCCGCAATGCCAAGAAAGGCCCTGACCTGCTTCTTGTTTGCAGGACGTGGCCATTCCTGGATAGCTTCTATTTTATTCACTTGAGGTTTTATGACACCACGCCCAATAGTGTAGCCCAAATACTTGGCTTCGTCTAGACCAATGGCACATTTTTTTGGATTTGCTGTAAAACCTTCTTTGAAGAGGGAATTGAGGACAGCCTGGACACGGGGCAAGTGAGACTCCCAGTCAGTGCTATGTACCACTATGTCATCTAGATATGCTGCTGCATATTGTCGGTGGGGTCTTAGAGTCCTGTCCATGGCCCTCTGAAATGTGGCGGGGGCATTTTGCAACCCAAAAGGCATTTTTTTATATTGAAAGGAACCCTCCGGGGTCACAAATGCAGTCTTCTCTTTGGCGCTACCAGTCAGGGGTATTTGCCAATAACCTTTTGTCAAGTCCAAAGTGGTCAGATAGCGAGCCTTGCCAAGTCGGTCTATAAGTTCGTCCACTCTGGGCATTGGGTACGTGTCAAACTTTGTCACTGCATTAAGCTTCCTGAAGTCATTACAGAACCTCCAAGTGCCATCCGGTTTTGGGACTAACACGATGGGGCTAGACCAGTCACTATTGGATTCCTCAATGACATCTAGCTCCAACATTCTTTTAACTTCCTCGCTGATGTCCTTTCTCCTCGCTTCAGGAATTCGGTATGGTTTGAGCTTGACACGGACCCCAGGTTCAGTAACGATATCATGCTGAACTGCTGAAGTCGTGCCAGGTAACTCTGAAAATTTCTCTCTATTTCTTATCAGGAATTCTCTAGTTTCCTGCTTTTGAGAATATGACAGGGTGTCTGGAATCGTGACCTCAGGGATCAGAGGGGACTCAGTACCCTTAGGCGTTACCGGGAGGGACCTCGCAGTTAACGCCAGTCTATCCTTCCAGGGCTTTAACAGGTTTATGTGGTAAATCTGTTCGGGCTTCCTTTTTCCTGGTTGATATATTTTGTAATTGACCTCCCCAACTCTTTCAATTACTTCAAAGGGACCCTGCCACTTAGCCAGGAACTTGCTCTCAACAGTGGGAACTAACACCAGGACCCTATCACCAGGTGAGAAAACACGGAGTTGGGCCCCCCTATTGTATATCCTCTGTTGAGCTGTTTGGGCCTGCAGTAAGTGTTCTTTTACCATCGGCATGATTGCTGCAATCCTGTCCTGCATTTGAGCGATATGCTCAATGACACTTTTATGGGGTGTCTGCTCCCCCTCCCAAGTTTCTTTGGCTATGTCCAAGAGTCCCCGAGGGTGTCTCCCATAAAGCAACTCAAAGGGAGAGTACCCTGTGGAGGACTGGGGAACCTCCCTGATGGCAAACATCAAGTATGGTATCAGGAAGTCCCAGTTTTTCCCATCCTTGTCAACAACCTTTTTTAACATGCTCTTTAATGTTTTATTGAAGCGTTCCACCAAGCCATCCGTTTGAGGATGGTACACTGAGGTTCGCAATTGCGTCACCTTAAATAACTTGCACAGCTCTCTAGTTATTCGTGACATAAATGGGGTGCCCTGGTCTGTAAGGACTTCTTTAGGGATTCCAACACGACTGAACACCATAAACAGCTCTTTGGCAATGTTTTTAGCAGACGCGGTGCGTAAGGGAATGGCCTCTGGGTAACGGGTAGCATAATCCATGATTACGAGGATATGCTGATGACCTCGGGCAGACTTGGGGAGTGGACCCACAAGGTCCATGGCAATCCTCTCAAAGGGCACTTCAATAATGGGCAAGGGCACTAAAGGACTTCGGAAGTGTTGTAGTGGGGCTGACATCTGACACACAGGACAGGATTGACAATAATTCTCAATATCCTTCTGTATTCCGGGCCAATAAAACCTGCGCAACACCCTTTCCGTAGTTTTCTCAACCCCTAAATGACCTCCTAGCAAGTGCCCATGGGCAAGTTCCAACACCACCCGTCTGTATGGCTTAGGGACCACCAACTGTTCAACCACTTCATCATTTTTTTTACATACACGATACATTAAATCCTCATTGCTGCTAAAATAAGGAAAACAGAGCCTGTCCCCTGATTCGACAGGTACATCATTAATCACCATTACATTTTCCCAGGCCCTGGCAAGGGTTGGGTCTTTTCTCTGCTCGGTACCAAAATTTTCCTTGTGTACATTAAGGTCAGCAAACTCCAACGTAGGCTCAGATTCAGCAGATGGCTGTCCAGCTCCACTGGTTGTGGGGACCTCCTCAGGCTCCTCCAGCTCTCCTGCCATAACTGAGAAAGGAAAACCTGGGGAGCCCTGAGAAGAGTCCCCTGAACCCATATTGTCAGTAGCGGCCAGGAGTTCTGGCTCTGTCACTGAGTCAGCTACTGCGACCGGGTCGGGACGATCCCACAGTTCCCAAAACTTAGGGAAGTCCCTACCAATGATGGCCTTGTGCACCAAGTGGGGCACAAGTCCGACCGGATGGGTCACCGTACCTAAGCCAGTTTTAAACTGAACAGTGGCTATAGGATACTCGCGGGTATCCCCATGTACACAGATCACAGCAATTTTTTTTTCATGCAAATTCACAATGTCAACCATCTCAGCTGTAACCAAAGTCACTAGACTTCCAGAGTCTAGCAAGGCCGTAATAGGCTTATTATTAACAGTCATTTGGCACATGTGTTTTCCCATACTTGGTGCTGCAGCGCATGAAACAGCAGCAAACATAGACTGCCTTCTAATGGACAGATCGCACTGCATTGGTTCATCTGTCAATGGACAGTTTGCTGCAACATGTCCCAGTTCTTGGCAACGAAAACACCTGATGTTTCCCCAGTTGGGTTTGCTGACAGGCAGTAGCTTCCCTTGTTTGGGACGCCAAACTTCAGTCCTGGCACCAAAAATCCTCCCCCCTATTTCCTTGCCATGCTTACCACCCACTTCCCCTGGAACAGTCTTACCGGTTGCCTGGGGAGACCGTGGCTTTGGGCGGAAAGTCCGTGCGGCTGTAGGGGTGGTGACCAGGTTCTCTGCAGCAAAGTACCTTTCAACAAGTTCCACGAGGTTGTCCGCCGAGTTGGGGTCTCCTTGACTCACCCACTTCTGCAGGGGAACTGGTAGTGACCTCAGGAACTGGTCCATGACCACACGCTCCACTATTTGTGGCCCAGACAGGGACTCCGGCTGTAGCCATTTCCTCACCAAGTGAATTAGGTCGAACATCTGCGATCTTGGGGGCCTCTCGTCTTGGAAGAACCAGCTGTGGACCCGCTGTGCTCGAACTGCCAAGGTGACACCAAGTCGCGCCAGGATTTCCCGCTTGACCTTTTCATAGTCTCCTACTTCTGCTGACTCCAAATCATAGTAGGCCTTCTGCGATTCTCCAGACAGCAAGGGGGCGACCAGTCCTGCCCACTGGGTTTTGGGCCAACCTTCCCTCTCAGCGGTCCGTTCAAAGGTTAAGAGAAAGGCCTCTGGATCATCATCTGCAGTCATCTTGGAAAGAAAACGACCCACATGGATGGCTGAGGGCTTGTCTCCAACAACATTAACTTTAGCAGGTGACCACTGTGCAAGCGTCTCTACAACCGCAGCCAGGGTTTTCCTATCCCCTTTTGCATCAGTGGCTAGCTGTTCAAACAGCCTCTGCGATAGCTCCTGTACAGCACCAATCTGTTGGCACAGCGCCTTGGTTTGCTCCTGTGCGATAGCGTTTGTTTGTTGCTGTGCAGCATTGGATATCACCAATTGTTTTAGGATTTCCTCCATGTTTAGTCACTCTAGGTACTGGCCTTTTAAGTAGTAACTTACTACAGCTGCCCGCATTCTCCACCATATGTAACCTGGGGGACAGGTAGCAGGTACAAAGCTCCCTGGGATGAGCAGTCTTTCAGGCACAGATACCAAATCCAGTGGAATAGTGACAAACAGTGCGGTGTTTATTTGTGATATATACAAGTCTATTTACAGGTGCTGTACAGTGTTCCAAAAGAAACAAATAGGAACAAAAATAGCCAAAACAAAACCTAGCCGTGTCTCGGCACTAACTAAACAATATTTACAGATCCTAACTACTAAGCTGAGCAAGCCTACAGCTTGTCAGTTTCCACATACCTTTTTGCACTCTTACACAGAAGTTCTCTGAGTATCCCAGGCCAAGAGCAAGGGCTGTCTTGCTCAGGTGAGCTTAAATTAGCCTGGGGGAGAGGACCAAGACCTGAACCGGACCATGGATCAGAGATCCCTGAACCTGTATGAGAGGAGCCTGGGAGATGTATAAACCCCGAACAGGACTTTTCCTGGCTCTCTCTGGGACGCTCTGCTACAAGGGGTAATGGGTGGGAGACGG
The DNA here is from genome assembly GCA_037952835.1 of Lithobates septentrionalis. Lineage (NCBI taxonomy): Eukaryota > Metazoa > Chordata > Amphibia > Anura > Ranidae > Lithobates > Lithobates septentrionalis. The sequence goes on from JBBDGP010000411.1 coordinate 2,632,175, forward strand.
GTATACCCTTACACGTGCTCCACATAGACTGTAAGTTAATGGGGTAGTGACTAGATGATGGATAAAACAATAAATGAGACAACAGGTAGGACAATGGATGAAACAATACGTGGTGAATTGAGATGAGATGATGTGATGAGGCAGTGATATGGTTGGGGTCACAGCAAAATGTTAATTTCAATGCCTTCATTGAGGCCTCCTGGCGATAAAGTGTCCAGTGTGTATATCCAGTAGTTTTCTCTTTCACACAACCTTTTGTAGCGTTCAGCGGTAGGGAGGGTGGGTGGAATAGACTCAATAACCCACACCCGGAGCCCTGAAGATGTTTGTCCATGATGTTCTTTAAAATGTCTTGGTACACTATGCTTGTCAATGCCCTTCTCTGCAAGGTTACGATGCTCACCAAACCTTTTGCGGAGCGGGCGTATAGTGCGGCCTACGTATAGTAGGCCGCAGGGGCATGTGAGGCAATAGACCACATAATCTGAACCACAATTGAAGAAGTCGGGGATGACATATAGTTTACCCTTATGGTGGAAGTCTTTTTGCCTATGTGTAACATGGGCGCATGTGAGGCAGAGGGGCTTCCTACATTGATACATGCCTTTGATGTTAAAGAAGGTTAAGGGGGCACTGGCGGTGGGGCGTGCTGTTTTCACTTTGCTTGGTGCTATTTGGGCCTTTATCCGATAAACCACTGGTCACCTACAGACGGGCTAAGAATATAAAGGCCCAAATAGCACCAAGCAAAGTGAAAACAGCACGCCCCACCGCCAGTGCCCCCTTAACCTTCTTTAACATCAAAGGCATGTATCAATGTAGGAAGCCCCTCTGCCTCACATGCGCCCATGTTACACATAGGCAAAAAGACTTCCACCATAAGGGTAAACTATATGTCATCCCCGACTTCTTCAATTGTGGTTCAGATTATGTGGTCTATTGCCTCACATGCCCCTGCGGCCTACTATACGTAGGCCGCACTATACGCCCGCTCCGCAAAAGGTTTGGTGAGCATCGTAACCTTGTAGAGAAGGGCATTGACAAGCATAGTGTACCAAGACATTTTAAAGAACATCATGGACAAACATCTTCAGGGCTCCGGGTGTGGGTTATTGAGTCTATTCCACCCACCCTCCCTACCGCTGAACGCTACAAAAGGTTGTGTGAAAGAGAAAACTACTGGATATACACACTGGACACTTTATCGCCAGGAGGCCTCAATGAAGGCATTGAAATTAACATTTTGCTGTGACCCCAACCATATCACTGCCTCATCACATCATCTCATCTCAATTCACCACGTATTGTTTCATCCATTGTCCTACCTGTTGTCTCATTTATTGTTTTATCCATCATCTAGTCACTACCCCATTAACTTACAGTCTATGTGGAGCACGTGTAAGGGTATACCCGTCTCCCACCCATTACCCCTATCCACATAGCCCTAGTGTACAACACATACCATTTTTATTTTTATTCCTATCTTTATTTTTTATTTATATTTATTTTTATTTTTATTCTTATTAAAAAATATTTTATTTTTAACTTCCTTATTTTTATTTTTTTATATATTTTTTTTATATATTTTTTTTTATTTGTACTTGTATTTGTATTTTTATATTTACATATATATATATATATATATATATATATATATATATATATATATATATATATATATATATATATATATATATATATATATTTATATTTATATTTATTTTTATTTATATTTCTATATATTTTTATTATTTTTACTTTTATTTATTCATTTCCCAGTATTTCCCATAACATTCCTCTCATTCCCAAATACCCGTCTGGAAACACACTCCCCCTTTCTTTTGTCCCAATCTTACGCGTCATTTAAATGTGTATATATGTGTATGTGTGTGTGAAGGGATCCTTTTTAAACGGTTCTTTGTGTTTACACACGTATATACATTGTACATGTTTTATCCCTTTTCCATCATTGCGTCATTTCTTCTCATATATACTACCAATCTCTCCCTATAAGTATATACCTATTTAATTATATACCATTTTCTGCATTTTTGTATTCCCTTCCCATATATGTTGACATGTATGTATGTGTGTATATATATATATAGGTATGTGTGTATGTATGTATGTATATATGTATATATATATATATGTATATATATTTTGTTCCCGTCCACTATGATCAATACAATATTCCTCTTCCTATAGACCGCCTTCTCCTTACCCCACATTCCATATACACACATATATGTTCTTACCACAACACACTCATTTGCATATCTCCCTTTTTTCCCCCCCTCCTCACTCCCCGCCCCGCCCCGCCCACTCCCCGTCTCCCTTCACTCCCCTTCCACATTGTGTACACCCCATCTCCATGGTTACCTACGTGCCCAATCATTATACATAGTCCCACCCTCCTCTCAATTACCTCCCCACCCCTCCCATTGCCTATGGTATAAATTCCCACACTGAATATGGCCACCAGCATAGCCTGATGAAGGAGCACGCATGCTCCGAACGCGAAGCACTGCCCGCCTCACCCCGCTCCCGGAAGTGAAGACGCAGGTCAGCACGGCGCTCCACGGAGGATCCATGACCGATATCCTGGCCGCCCGGAGGCTCTGAGGACCCTCGGCACCACCGGAACAGCTACCAGGACCCAGGTTACAGGACTCACATCCCAGGAACCCCTCCACTGGCCCGTGACACCCACATCCCCCGAGAGCACGCGGATGAAACTACTTTACATGCTGGTTTTTAGCAACTCAAATGTGAGTGTTTTTATCTATTGTAATAAATATTTTTAACATACATGCTGCACTTAGAGGGCGCCGTCCTTCTTTCTTTTTTATTTGTTCCAGAGCTTCTTCTAGCTTTTATAGACTGGCTGCCTTCCATTTATTCAGCATCATTTTATCCTCACATGGACTAATACCCGAACTTGTTGTGAAACATTAACTACCACCATCAAGTTCCCCCTCTCAGAAACCCCCAACCCACCCCCTTCCCCCCACCATTTTTAGATATATGTACTCGGCTACCTCCATTGTGCGCCATATTAACCCCTTGATCTATGTAAACAAGGCAGATTGTCGTTCTGTCAGAAGGGATGGTTTTGATCCTGTGTTCCATCAAAAGCAGGGACTTGGATCCATGCCTTCCCCTAGTACAAGCACCTCCCACACAGTAGTAAAGCACAGGCTAGGAACACAGTTAACACTTTGATCGTCCCTGATGTTAACCCCTTCCCAACCAGCATCATTAGTACAGTGACAGTGCATATTTTTTTAGCACGGATCATTATATTAGTGTCACTGGTTCCCAAAAAGTGTCAGTTAGTGTTCGATTTGTCCGCCGCAATATCGCAGTCCCTCTATAAGTTGCTGATCGCCGTCATTATAAGTAAAAATAAATGTAAAAAAATTAAAATATTCCATAGTTTGTAGACGCTATAAATTTTGTGCAGACCAATCAACATACACTTATTGTGATTTTCTTTACCAAAAATATGTAGCAGATTACATATTGGCCTAAATTGATAAAGAACTTAGATTTTTTTACTTTTTTTATTGGATGTGTATTACAGCAGAAAATAAAAAATATTGTTTTTTTTTTTCAAAATTGTCACTCTTTTTTGTTTTACAACACCAAAAATAAAAAGTGCAGAGGTGATCAAATACCACCTAAAGAAAACTCTATTTGTGGGAAAAAAAGGACATCATTTTTATTTGGGGGGGGGGGGGGGGGCGTCAAAGTGCTCCATGCATGCTGAAATTAAAGTTTATTACTGCAAAGTGCTCTATGGATGCTGAAATGAATGCAAATTTCTTAACCACTTCAATACCGGGCATTTCCACCCCCTTCCTGCCCAGACCAATTTTCAGCTTTCAGCGCTGTCACATTTTGAATGACAATTGCGTGGTCATGCTACACTGTACCCAAATAAATATTGTTATCATTTTTTCCCCACAAATAAAGATTTCTTTTGGTGGTATTTGAAAACCTCTGCGGTTTTTATTTCTTGCGCTATAAACAAAAGAAGAGTGACAAGTTTGAAAAAAAACACAATATTTTTTACTTTTTGCTTGAGGTGATTGTAGCCGTATTAGTGCAATGTTGACAGAGGAAAATTGAGTACTGTCCGTGATACTTTTTTTATTTGCATTAACATATAATTTTTCATGGACGAGCTTTCGGGTGGGGCCCCTTCTTCAAGGTCCAAGCAGTACCGATTCACAAAAGTTTTAGCAGAAGATAAAATGTAGACATGTGCATTCGTTTTCGTCCGAATGCATTTCGTCTGAATTTCAGGTATTTTCGTTATCGTTTTAACAAACGATAACGAAAGTGCAGAATCCAAAAAACGAAAGATCCGACATAAACAAATGCTTTATTTTCGTTTTCGTTGCTACAACAGTTTGATATAGATAGGAGATTCGACATGATGATGACAATAACAATCTGTGTCCATCAAACCTGTGGTCAAATGTGCCTAACCTTAACTCTATTAGTCCAAGATTATTCTACAGAGAGAAAAGATTCGACGTAGGGGAGAAAAGATTCGACGTAGGGGAGAAAAGATTCGACGTAGGGGAGAAAAGATTCGACGTAGAGAGAAAAGATAAATTAAAATAATGATGATGATGAATGTTTTTGGCTGATTGTAACCAAAGAGGAGGAGCAGTAAAATAGCTAGAACTAAGTACACACATACTTTGGCTTATGGTGTCTGTTGAAAGTTCTAAGAAGATTCGATGGACCAGGTAAACTATACGGCGTCGCACAGTTTAGCTGCCCCGTCGAATCTTCTTAGAACTTTCAACAGACACCATAAGCCTTCAATGACAGATTCAACCTTAATTTGGATTTTTGGACGAATGCAATTTTTAACGAAAAACGAAAAAAATAAAAACAAATTTCGGGAGTAACTAAATAAATTTACTTTTTGGACGAAAACGAAATTCCGAAACAAAATATTTCAGTGTGCACATGTCTAGTAAAATGTTAAAACAAAAAAAAAATCTCTGAGGGAAAGGAAAAAGAAAAACAAACACATCCAAATCAATGTGTATGGCAATGGTAATAAAGCTATCAGCAAGTGAGATAAGACAGAAGGAAAGCTATAGATTGGGGGGGGGGGGGGGGGGACAACACATTTTTTCCTCAGTTTAGGCCGATATTTATTCTTCTACATTTTTTGGTAAAAAAAAAAAATCGCAATAAGCGTATATTGATTGGTTTGCACAAAAGTTATAGCATCTACAAAATAGGGGATTTATGGCATTGTAATTATTATATTATTACTTTTTTTTTTTACTAGTAACGGTGGCGATCTGCAATTTTTATCGTGACTGTGATATTACGGCAGACACATCGGACACTTTAGACACATTTTTGGGACCAGTGACAATTATACAGCGATCAGTGCTATAAAAATGCACTGATTACTGTATAAATGTCACGGGCAGGGAATGGGTTAACACAAAGGCACTGATAAGGCAGCACTGATTGGGCTGCACTGGTGGCCCCTGATGAGGCTGCACTGATGGGCACTAATAAGGCAGCACTGATGTGTCTGCACTGGTGACCCCTGATGGGGCAGCACTGATGGGCACTAATAATTCAGCACTGATTGGGCTGCATTGGTGTCCTCTGATAAGCTGGGCTGATGAGGCCGCACTGATGGGTACTGACGAGGCTGAACTTTTCATTAATTTAGGATGACTCTCTTAAAATAATAGATACAACATTTGAAATGGTATACAGAACAACAAAATATACAAGTAGGCACTTGGTATCCAGTTTTAATGTATAGAGAGGAATAGGTGGGGCTCTAAGAGGAAAAGGTGGAGCCTAAAGAAGGAGTGTGGTTTACAAATGACAGGGCGGGTCTTAAACAGGAAGGGGTGTGGCATTGACAGAAGGAGGTGGGTCATATTTAAATTAGAGGGTGCACAATTTTAATCAGGCCTAGGACAGCACAAAACCTAAATACATACAGTGGGGACGGAAAGTATTCAGACCCCCTTAAATTTGTCACTCTTTGTTATATTGCAGCCATTTGCTAAAATCATTTAAGTTAATTTTTTTCCTCATTAATGTACACACAGCACCCCATATTGACAGAAAAACACAGAATTGTTGACGTTTTTGCAGATTTATTAAAAAAGAAAAACTGAAATATCACATGGTCCTAAGTATTCAGACCCTTTGCTCAGTATTCAGACGAAGCACCCATTTGATCTAATACAGCCATGAGTCTTTTTGTGAAAGATGCAACAAGTTTTGCACACCTGGATTTGGGGATCCTCTGCCATTCCTCCTTGCAGATCCTCTCCAGTTCTGTCAGGTTGGATGGTAAACGTTGGTGGACAGCCATTTTTAGGTCTCTCCAGAGATGCTCAATTGGGTTTAAGTCAGGGCTCTGGCTGGGCCATTCAAGAACAGTCACGAAGTTGTTGTGAAGCCACTCCTTCGTTATTTTAGCTGTGTGCTTAGGGTCATTGTCTTGTTGGAAGGTAAACCTTTGGCCGAGTCTGAGGTCCTGAGCACTCTGGAGAAGGTTTTCATCCAGGATAACCCTGTACTTGGCCACATTCATCTTTCCCTCGATTGCAACCAGTCATCCTGTCCCTGCAGCTGAAAAACAGCCCCACAGCCTGATGCTGCCACCACCATGCTTCACTGTTTGGACTGTATTGGACAGGTGATAAGCAGTGCCTGGTTTTCTCCACACATACCGCTTAGAATTAAGGCCAAAAAGTTCTATCTTGGTCTCATCAGACCAGAGAATCTTATTTCTCACCATCTTGGAGTCCTTCGAGTGTTTTTTAGCAAACTCCATGCAGGCTTTCATGTGTCTTGCACTGAAGAGAGGCCTTCCGTAGGGCTACTCTGCCATAAAGCCCCGACTGGTGGAGGGCTGTAGTGATGGTTGACTTTCTACAACTTTCTCCCATCTCCAGACTGCATCTCTGGAGCTCAGCCACAGTGATCTTTGGGTTCTTCTTTACCTCTCTCACCAAGGCTCTTCTCCCGATAGCTCAGTTTGGCCGGACGGCCAGCTCTAGGAAGGGTTTTGTTCGTCCCAAACGTCTTTCCATTTAAGGATTATGGAGGCCACTGTGCTCTTAGCAACCTTAAGTGCAGCAGAAATGTTTTTGTAACCTTGGCCAGATCTGTGCCTTGCCACAATTCTGTCTCTGAGCTCTTCAGGCAGTTCCTTTGACCTCATGATTCTCATTTGCTCTGAAATGCACTGTAAGCTGTAAGGTCTTATATAGACAGTGTGTGGCTTTCCTTATCAAGTCTAATCAAACCACAGCTGGACACAAATGAAGGTGTAGAACCATCTCAAGGATGATCAGAAGAAATGGACAGCACCTGAGTTAAATATATGAATGTCACAGCAAAGGATCTGAATACTTAGGACCATGTGATATTTCAGTTTTTCTTTTTTAATAAATCCGCAAAAATGTCAACAATTCTGTGTTTTTCTGTCATGGGGTGTTGTGTGTACATTAATGAGGAAAAAAATGAACTTAAATGATTTTAGCAAATGGCTGCAATATAACAAAGAGTGAAAAATGTAAGGGGGTCTGAATACTTTCTGTCCCCACTGTACCTCCCAACTGTCCCGGATTCCGCGGGACCCTCCCGCAATTTAAATAAGTCCCGGGTCCCGCGGATCTGGGCTGGAGTCCCGGGGTCCACTGCCAGAACAAGTGAGTCCGACACTGGGCTCCACTCGGTGGGAGTATCCTCACTGCAGCCACTAAGCATTTCTGCCAGCTTCTCCCTCCCCCTCAATCTTCTTTCCAGTTATTGGTTTCCAGAACCACCGGCGTCCTGGCAACCTATGACACGCTCTGCATGTGCGCACTGTGGAGGAAAGAAACACTGTACAGAACGGCCCCACCGACTCCAAGTTGTTCCTAAGAGCAGCGCTGGGACAAAGGGCAGACAAATTCCCCTATAGGCAAAAAATTACATAGGAGAAGGAGGGCGGCATCACCCCCCTCTCCACCATGAAGACTAGAGCACATAGGGCTGTGCTTCCTATAGCACCCCCAGTCCCATCAGCGGCACAAGTGATTGCACTTCAGGGTCCTGTGGAGCTGCCCTATGATTTCACTAACCAAGCTCTCCTCCTCCTGCTGGCTGTATTCACTAAAAGAAAGAGATCAGCCCCCTAAGTATCGGCCCAGCCATGCCCCTTCCCCGTGTGTAGCAGAGAATGGCAGGAGTCTACACTGAAGTTCAGCAAGTCAGTTTTCATTTGCTGTAATGCAGATGTGTGATGTGAAAGGGGGGAGGGGTTGCTGCATGGAATGGCTGGGGGGTCTGTGCTATTGCTATGGTGGCTGTATGGAATAGTTGGGGGTCTGTAGTGCTATGGTGGCTGTATGGAATAGTTGGGGGTCTGTAGTGCTATGGTGGCTGTATGGAATAGTTGGGGGAAGGGGGTCTATAGTGGTATGGTGTCGCATGGAATGGCTGGGGGAGGGGGTCTGTAGTGCTATCTTCTATGGTGGCTGTATGGAATGGCTGGAGGGAGGGGGTCTGTAGTGCTATGATGGCTGCATGGAATAGCTGGGGGGGAGGGGTCTGTAGTGTTATGGTGGCTGCATGGAATGGCTGGGGGAGGGGGTCTGTAGTGATATGGTGGCTGCATGGAAAGGCTGGGGGGGGGGTCTGTAGTGCTATTTGCTATGGTGGCTGTATGGAATAGTTGGGGGTCTGTTAGTGCTATCTGCTATGGTAGCTATATGGAATAGTTGGGGGGTCTGTAGTGCTATGGGGCTGTATAGAATAGTTGGGGGAAGGGGGTCTATAGTGGTATGGTGTCTGCATGGAATGGCTGGGGGAGGGGGTCTGTAGTGCTATCTTCTATGGTGGCTGTATGGAATGGCTGGGGGGAGGGGGTCTGTAGTGCTAAAGTGACTGCATGGAATAGCTGGGGGGAGAGGGTCTGTAGTGCTATGGTAGCTGCATGAAAAGGCTGGGGGGAGAAGGTCTGTAGTGCTATGGTGGCTGCATGAAAAGGCTGGGGGGAGAGGGTCTGTAGTGCTATGGTGGCTGCATGAAAAGGCTGGGGGGAGAGGGTCTGTAGTGCTTTGGTGACTGCATGGGGGGGGGGGGGGGGGACTTTGTGGCATTATTGCATTGCTACAGTTCCTCCTTCTGCATGCAAACTCCATAGTGTTACAGCCCTATCATTGTAGTCAGTTTGGCAATAGAAGACTGCAGGGAGAGGAGGGAACCTGACTCCAACAATGAGGCTTACTTTAGTGAAAGCAATGATGATTATTTTAGGTACTATTGGCACAGGTGGGACTTATTTCACTCAGACAGCAGCCACTGGGCTTACTTTAGATGTAAACAGACTGCAATATCCATCAAGCTTCAATGCAAGTATTTAATCTCACAGGTCAGGATTTAAGATGATCATACACTACACAATCTGATTGTACAATCCGCTTTAGATCTGCCAAGAACTATATAGTGTAAGGATCTGTTTATTTTATATAAACGTAATGCATTGTTTAGTAGTGTTCTCACATTATATTGTGGTGAGTAGTCTAAAGGAGATTGTACAATGATATTGTGTGTAGTGTATGGCCACCATAAGCCCCTGTGGAGGAGAAGCACATTGAAGGAGTAGGAGAGGGTCTGTTCCTACAGTGTGGCTTTGTGAGTTTGCACTACTTGCAATAAAGCTTCTTGGATATTGAGCCTAGGTCAGTGATGGCGAACCTTGGCACCCCAGATGTTTTGGAACTACGTTTCCCATGATGCTCCACTACACTGCAGAATGCCAGAGCATCATGGGAAATGTAGTTCCAAAACATCTGGGGTGCCAAGGTTCGCCATCACTGACCAAGGTTCTCGTTGGGCCGATTTGGCATGCAATTTCACATGTCAAATCACATGCCAAATCGAATCCTATTGCCAGCAATAGCACCATCTGAATCGGTGCAAAACTGGCACCGATTCCCAAAATTAGTTTCTGCACTACTTTTGGCAACTTCTGGAGCAATTGGAGTAGACATCTGTGCAAAAACAGATGTCTGTGAATTTGCCCCCAAAGTCAGACTGAGATACCGGTTTGAAATCATGCGAGTGAGATTCCAAAGCCGCCCTGTGTGAACCTCTAGCGTCCAGCAGACTTTCAGCCTAAATGTTTTGGGTTTGTCTTGAAGAAAAGATGGCAGCCCTGTTCTCCAGCATCCTATCCTACAGCCAGCCCACTGCTCTCCCAGGTACGGTGCTGTAGATCTGGTGCCCAGCTGTAGAGTGATGAGCTGACAGCCACAGTATGCTGCAGGAAGAGGAGAAGAAACTGCAATAAAAGAAAAAAAAATAGGGGCCAGAGTGGCCCCAAGACTGCCAACAAAGGGAGAAGCTGCCATGTAGTTAGATCAAAATACAAAAAAAAAAACTTTATTGAAACATATGCACGAAAACACAAAATGAGGGATCCTACGTCTGTAGATAAAATCCACTGAGGTGGGATCCGTTCCTCCACAGTATCAAGGGACCATTAATATTGAATATAAAATGATGAACGTTGTTTTTTTTTATATTCAATTTTAATGGTCCCTTGATACTGTGGAGGAACGGATCCCACCTCAGTGGATTTTATCTACAGACGTGGGATCCCTCATCTTGTGTTTCCGTGCATATGTTTCAATAAAGTTTTTTTTGTATTTTGATCTAACTACGTGGCAGCTTCTCCCTTTGTTGGCAGTCTTGGGACCACTCTGGCCCCTATTTTTTTTCCTTTTATTGTATCTTCTGTTTACTGCTACTTGTGAGGAAGCCCGTCTTATTGACGAATCGTATGGATCTAACCTCACTATAATTTTTTCACATGAGTTGATTCAACTTTAGGGGTGGTCTTTTAGCAAATTTTCCTACGAGGAGAAGAAACTGTGCCAATGCATGTGCCGTGTCTCTGCTCCCCGGAGGCACACTGCTCAGGTTGTGTGTGTGAGAGTAGGGAGTGGGCCAGGTGAAGGACATCTCACCCCCACCAATCATATCTCCCCCCATGGCTCCAATATCCCTGTGTGCCCCCTAATGCAGCATTGGTGGCTCTCCTCCTCTCCCTACTGCCAGCTGTAGCTGCTGTGAGACACAGGAGGACTGGGTTCAGGATGAAGAGCAGAGGGGCCAGTAAATATGTCATATTTGCCGGCCCCTTCCTTTCCTGAATGAACACATCAAGTGACTGGTACCGATCATGCCTGTGTTCATTCATAACTGTTTACTATGCTTCAGTTTGTGAAGCATAAAAAAAATCTAAAAACTCTAAAACAAAAAAACAGATAAGGGTTTGTTCACACTTTGGCCTCTGAAGGGTGATCAACATTTGGACTGCTTTTTAGGGAATATTTGACAGGCGATAAAGAGGTATTGTATCACCTCTTCACCACCTGCTTTAACCACTTCAGCCCCGCACTAGCATGCTGCAACCATGTTGCACACAGGTTTGGGGCACTTGCAGAGCAGTGCCATTCACTTGAATGGGTCACATTCAGTAGGGGGTGAAGCAAAGCATTGTGGATGCAGTATGTTTACACCCCCAGGTGCTGCCTCTGTAGCTAAAGGGGGTAGAGTGGTAGAGGCACACAGGGGATGCCAGATTGTCCCCTCACAGCCATCATCATTTAACCACACCCACTTTTAAAACACACCCACTTTTCCACTTTTTGCCGCGGCGCTGTACGCTCACCACAGGTCAATCTCCCCCCTAAATGTCCCTCATTCTTAACTTCAAAAGTTGGGAGGTATACCTAAATACACCACTGGGTACGGCGCCGCACGGCCGCAAAATTGTCGGCTAAAGTAACGCAGTGCTGTATCGCAAAAAATGGCCTGGTCATTAGGGGGTAAATCTTCCAGAGGTAGCAGAAGTTGGGGGCAGCCAGGGAACTAGCATTTCCAGAATCAGCAGCCCCCCCACCTCTGACAGTCCAGCTTTCATTATTTGCAGACTTGTGGTTAGTCCATGTAAACATTGTCGCACGGCTGCATTGGAGTCGTCCAGATCCTGCGACACTTCAGCCTCCTGTGATCAGCGCCCTGCACTCTCTCCCCCTTCGATCAGAAGCCATGACCGCCCTCCAGGGGTCCCCCCGGCTCAGCGCTGACACAACACACGCCATCGCGTCACCCACCAGCTCCCGGCGCCCCGCAGATTCTAGCTAAACCGTCGGCGCATGCGCACTGAGCAGCGGCTCTGGCTCCGTCCCAGCGCCACTTAATGCGAGGGGCGTGGCCCAACGAATCCCCACTAGCAAGCCCCTCCCCGTTCTCCGCGGCCGCCATGTTTATGCCAGAGAGACGATGACAGGAAGGAGAAGCTGGTGACTGCTGCGCGGAAGGGCAGCCGGACAGAGAGAGCCGGTGACGAAGGAGAAGAAGAAGAGCCCTCGGTGACCGGGAGGGAGGGGGGTTCTGTGTGTGTGTATATGTGCGCAGTGCCATCCCTCCGAACCCGCACACAGGACGGACGACTTCTATGTGTTCAGCGCCTGACAGGGGTATCCGTGTTACCTCCTCACCCCCCACCACCGACCACTTCACACCGGAGGAGGGGGAAGGGCACACAACCAGCACCACCGGAGGGAGCCCACAACATACACCTTCCCCAACCGGGGCCCACAACACACCAACTCTCCACATACAGCCCTGGGAACTGGATATAATACCGAGGATCATCCTCATCATCCTCCTCCTCACTACTACTACTACCCCATCATCCTCCTCCGGGCATCAGCATGTCCAACCCTGTGCCAGTGGATATGGTAAGATCGTCTGTGTATACTGACAGGACATCTACTCAGGATATCGCCTCTTATATATAGATCTGTCCCTGTGTATACCATCTACTCAGGATTACCACTCTGACCTCCCCCCCCCCCCCCCTATATATATACATGTCCCTGTGTATACCATCTACTCAGGATTACCACTCTGATCTCCCCCCCCCCTATATATATACATGTCCCTGTGTATACCATCTACTCAGGATTACCACTCTGATCTCCCCCCCCTATATATATACATGTCCCTGTGTATACCATCTACTCAGGATTACCACTCTGATCTCCCCCCCCCCTATATATATACATGTCCCTGTGTATACCATCTACTCAGGATTACCACTCTGATCTCCCCCCATATATATATATATATATACATACATGCCCTTGTGTCTGCCATTCACTCAGGATTACCACTCTGATCTCCCCCCTCCTCTCTCTCTCTCTCTCTATATATATATATATATATATATATATATATATATATATATATATATATATATATATATATATATATATATACACACACACACATGTCCTTGTGTATACCATCTACTCAGGATTGCCACTCTGATCTCCCCCCATATATATATATATATATATATATATATATATATATATATATATATATATATATATATATAAACAAACATGTACCTCTGTCTGCCATCTACTCAGGATTACACTCTGATCTCCCCCTATATATATAAACCTGTCCCTGTGTATACCATCTACTCAGTATTTTACTCTTATCCCCCCTCCTTTATATACTGACCTTCCTCAGTGTCTGCCATCTACTCAGGATTACACTCTGATCCCCCCCCCCCCTATATATAAACCTGTCCCTCTGTCTGCCATCTACTCACTCTGATTTCCCCCTCCCTATAGACTGACCTGCCATCTACTCAGGATCACACTTTGATTCCTCCCTTTTTATATACAGACAGGTCCATGTGTATACCATCTACTCAGAATTACACTCCGATTTCCCCCCCCCTTTTCCTTTTATATACTGACCTGCCTCAGTGCCTGTCATCTACTCAGGATCGCACTCTGATTCCTTCCTATTTATATCATGAAGAGTCCTTGTATCTGCCATCTACTCAGAATTACACTCTTGTAGGTTGTAACTCATTAGCTGGTGTGCGGTCCGGGGGGTCATTGCTCTGATATTTATTTTTTAGCAAGGCATCTTACCTTGTCATATGGTGGGACTGCATTGGAATAGCCACATAATGCAGTCCTGGTGCCTCTGCTTTGAATGTACCCTGAAAATAATGATAACGTTTTTTGTTTTTCTTAAAATTAATAAAAAAAATATATATATATATTATATTTGTACAGTCTGTACAGCCATATATTGCATGGAGCAGTCATGGCCTCCTCTTTTGGTCCCCCATGTACTATGGCAGTACCGGTGCACTCCTGAGCTGGGCTGTGTGCTTCCATAGAGACACACACAGCACCAGTAAGCCACACCCCCACTTCCTCCTCACATGAGTTGGGCTGACAGCAGCAGGAGCCTATAGAGAATGAGAAGAATGCTGCTGTGTGAGAGGTGTTAGGTAAGTGTTTAGGGATGGGGGTGGGTGGGATTTTTTTTTTTTTTTTGTACCTTATTGCAGAGAACACATTAAGGTAAAAAAAAAAAACGTTTGTGCATCCAAATTCCAGGATAGAGAAGGGAAGAAGGAAAACACTGGTCACTCATCATTGTGATACTACAGCCCCTGTTTACCCCAAACCAGACGTGTCATGCCTTTCAGAAGTGCGACAGCGCTGGGCAGTAAGCCTGCCTGCCCATATGATTCAGTGCATCAGAAGACACAGGCACAGGTGCAGCACCCGCCCCCCCTCCCCCGCTGCTTACAGCCTCTCAAAAAGTTTCTGGCGGGCTGAAATACGATGTGGCTTAAAGCGGTATTTAACCCAAACTAAAAATGCTTATCAATCCTTAGATTTGCTGGCTGCATTAGTTTTCTTTTTAATCTTTCCCCCCCCCCTCATTTGTTACCTGGTGATCTGTCCAGTAACCCACCTCCTGTATTACAGTTCCCCCGATCTGGATGAAGGAGCAGCAGAGACACCTTTGGACAGCAGCATTGTTAGTCTGGGGTAGGGGAGTGTTGGATACGCAGATTTAGATACACTAACAAATTGAAGCCAAACTCAAGCTAAGACTTTGTAAGCAGTTACAGCAAACGTGTGTGTGTTGTGTTTTTATTTTTTTTTTTTAGGATAAAGATTTTACATCAATAAATGCTAATGATTGAAAGCACCCCCTGTCAGTGGTAAATAGTTTGACCCATCTGCTACATTTGCAGGACATCTTGTTCTGTTGAAAAACAGACTTACTGGTCAGATCACCAGATAAAAATAAAAGGGAGCCTAAAAATCGAATGTAGCCATCGCTTCTAAGACTTGGAAAGCTGCAATAAAATGAATGTTTGCTTTTGGGTTTGATATCGCTTTAATACTGTACTAAGTGGTCCTGTTGTCTGGGGCACTATGCGTTCTAACACAAATGCCCCCGGGTGTTCTGTGTTAGGGCCCTAAACTCAAGTACCACTCAGTTCAGCCCTGTCCCAATGAATGCCTATCTCAGCCCGTCATGCACTGTGACAGGACGCAGCCCCTGTGTCTGCAGTCATAGGATTGGATGCACAGGGGTTAGACGCCCCAAGTGCAACCAGTCTAATATTTCCATTTTATTTTATGAAGCCCGTTTACATCTGAACAAAAAGCACAGAAGTCTTCTTGGGGCAGGATCACAAGTTTTTGCCCCTGTGGATTTCATTCGGAGCAGCTGAAAAACGCAGACCACTTGTGTTTTGTGCTTAGCAGTCATTCTGCTGCTCCCAGTAACCTGGCCTAAACAAAAATGCTTACGCCTGTAAAGAAAAAATGCTGACACTTAGGTGTGGACCTAGCCTTGGGGAGATTTCTCTTCACTGCTGGTCTTAAAGACGCAACAGGAAGTGTGGGGAAATCCCCTTAAAGGCAGTTGTCACCAAAACAAGCGTCCCCGTAGGAATGATTCACCTCTATTCCTGTTTAACAACTTGAAATTTTGGAGTTTTCAATCCACTTTCAGTCCCAGTGACATTGGCCATCAGGACAGGAAGGTGAATCTCTCTCTAGTCAGAGACAGTGGTAAAAATCTGCCGGAGGTTTTAACTCTTCCCTACTCTATCCAAAACTAAAAATAAGTGTTGGCTTTAGCCCCCATTCACATATAGCCTGAGTGTAGCCAAGTGATGTTTTTATATGTGACTTGTAGTACAGCCTCACAATCATGTGTTTGGCCCCATGAGCGTTTAAGGGGGAGCGTCTGCACACATGCGTAAACATGCTATTTTCAAGCAGTCTTCAGGCACTCTTTAAAGTCTATGAGGCCAAAAATGCACAAGTCTGCCCCAAAGAAGCTTGTTTTACTTTTGAGATTAAAGCGGTAGTAAACCACCAGAAAAGTAAATAACAATGGGGCCCCCTGCAGGGTTAAGTCATTGGGGGTTATTTACTAAAGGCAAATCCACTTTGCAATACAAGTGCACTTGGAAGTGCAGTCGCTGTAGATCTGAAGGGAAGATCTGAAATGAGGGGAAGCTCTGCTGATTTTATCATCCAATCATGTGCAAACTAAAATGCTGTTTTTTATTTTCCTTGCATGTCCCCCTCAGATCTTCAGCGACTTCACTTCCAAGTGTACTTTTCAGTGTACTTGCAGCGCAAAGTGGATTTGCCTTTAGTAAATAACCCCCATTATGTATTAGTGTGCACTGCATCCTAGCACATTATGACACTTACCTGTACAAGGAGGTGTGCAGTCACGGATCCCCAGAGCTGCCATCTTCACGTGGTCTTTCTTCCAGGTTTGTGGGCTCCGGCTGTGTGAATGGCCGGAGCCATGATGATGTCACATGTGCGGGAGCCCTTGGCTCCAACATGGAGGTCTGAAGGTTCATCATGGTATGCCGTCACTTCATCTACTTAGTTTGTATGAATGGAAGCATCTGTCAGTATAGTTTTTTGTTTAGCCTGCTGGCTGAATGAAAATGTGTAAGGACTGGTCAGCTGGAGTATATTACATTTTTGGGATTAGATGACATATTAACATGGTTTTTAAGTTTAAACAAATACATGGGCCTATCTAGCACAGTCTGTGTGTGTGTGTGCTCATGTCACTACTAATTCCCATATCCCTGTATATTGTGCATGCTAAGAAAATCATCTAAGAGGTTTTATTTCAAGTCTGCTGTCAGCTGATACCACTGGATATCCTTTAAAAACCCAATTTGAATGGCATTAGTATGCAGTAAGCCGTGACAACTAAAGAGAATTCAGCTTTTAGAGCGGGGCAAACCAAGTCAAGTCAACTTTTTTGTTTGGTTGCTTTACTAACCTGCAATGATCATACTACATTCCTATAGAGGCCATTGTGATCTGCTTGTGTTTGCTTGTTTGTGGCCATTGCAGTTCCTGAACAAATGACACTGGGAGTTTTTATGACACATTTTTCTATTTTCAGTTCAAAATCGACTAAATTGGCAGCAAGAGAAAACCGAGAGAAGTGAATTGTATAGCATGCATACTAATGTGAAATGTCAGCATTTAAGACAGTTTGGGTTTTGAGTTCCCTGCTCAGTTGCTTCATGTATCAGCAGTTTATATCTGCAGTGCAGGTTTTTTTTTTGTGATCTACGAAATCCTTTCACATGTTCTGTTACAGTTCCCTCTTTCGCCATCCAAATCTTTTCCTGTAAATAGAATGAATGCTGTCTGTGGGAGTTTAAATGGAAATCATGTGTGTCTATGTTATTCTTTACTGTTGCTGTGTATTATGCAAGCTCGGAAAGCTCAGGAGAGCTGTTCATTTTGGTGAGGAATGTCCTCTATTGGCAGGTTTATGCCGGTGTTACCTAACAGAAGGTTGGCCATTTCTCCATTTCCCTCATTTCAGTTCCAAAGGTTCTGTGTTCAGCAGTATTTTGGTTTGAAGGCAGGCCAAATCATTAGTCTGTTAGTGGATTCATATGTAACACATCAGCATATTTATGAGGATCTATTTGCATACTACAGGGTAAAACTTGGCTAGGCCAGTTTGTGGGTTGCTTTATTATGTGAGCGATTATATCGTCAATCCTACTTCAATTTTTCTGGGAAAATTTCATGTAAAGATTTCCAACTTTTTTAAATCTCTAAAAAAAAGTGGTGTGTGTGTGAGAGGGAGAGATCTTTAATTAAAAAAAAAAAAAAAAAAAATCCATCTATCTCGTATATCTTTTTTTTTTTTTTTTGTTTTTTTTTTTCCCCGAACCTATTGAAGCAGGGGTCTCAAACTAGCGACCCTCCAGCTGTTGTGAAACTAAAAGTCCCATCATGCCTCTGCCTGTGGGTGTCATGCTTGTAACTGTCAGCCCTGCAATGCCTTATAAGACTTGTAGTTTTGCAACAGCTGGAGGGCCGCCAGTTTGAGACCCCTGCTGAAGTATATTGGAGCATGCAGGTATTTTTACAATAAAAAAAACTCAGTTTGCAAAAAAGTGCCACTTGCCCTTTACTAAGTATTGCCCGGCTGACAGATGTGTCCATACTCGGGTTCCCCTCCCTCATTGCAGGTAACCACTTCATGCTAACTTCAATGGCTGCTGTCAGTACTTTGTACAGACTTAGCGGCTACCGCTGTTCACATGCACCTGTCATTTTGAACCTCAAGAACCTGCTGATTTCTTGCAACTGCATCCTGTGTATGTAGCAAAACGCTCGTGTGAAGAAGGATGTAAAGCTGGACTCCAGGAATTCGGCCATTTTTTAAAAAATGTTCTGCATTACTAGGGAAAGCTCAGGAGAGCTGTTCATTTTGGTGAGGAATGACCTCTATTGGCAGGTTTATGCCGGTGTTACCTAACAGAAGGTTGGCCATCTCTTGATTTCTCTCATTTCAGTTCCAAAGGTTCTGTGTTCAGCAGTATTTTGGTTTGAAGGCAGGCCAAAGATCAACGTGGGGGCGGGTAAGAAAAAAAAAAAAATATAAATGAATAAAAAAAAAGTGTGTGTGTATATATATATATATATATATATATATATATATATAAAAAAAATGGATTTTTTTGGGGGGAATATATATATATATATATATATATATATATATATATATATATATATATATATATATATATATATATATATATATATATATATATATATATATAATTTGTATAAAATAATTACAACAAATGCCATTAGAGAATTATACCCTAATTGATTGCTGAACAATGAGTTTTGAAATGTAAATATAATAAGAATCCAAAGCTATACACAAAGACCTACTCACCTCTGTATAGTGCCGCTCAGATGGCCGCTAGGGGGCGGAGCCATCCTCCGGCCTCACGAGGGTGATTGGAAGGCGGGGACCCAAACAAAATTGTACTCGGAACGTGAGAAAGCCAAGACTCCTCACGCCGGGCACCAGCAAAGCTCCCCTTGCACACAGGCTTGTGGGGTGCAAAGCAGCCTGTGACTGGCAGAAATCCGCCCACTCTATGTTGCCAAAAAATAATAAACGTTTGATTTCAAAATTTAAAATATGTATTTGTATGATAACTTAATTTAAAACAGTCCCCCCCCCCCCCCAATTGTCGCTAAAATACCACTAAAAGAAAGCTCTGTGGGGGGGAAGGACATACTTTTTTTTTTTTTTTGTACAGTGTTGCACGACTGAGCAATTGTCAGTTAAAGTAACAGTGCCGTATTGCAAAAAATGGCCTGGTCATGAAGGGGGGTAAATCTTCTGGAGGTTAAGTGGTTATGCAAAGTAACAGGAGGTGTGCTGCATAGCAGGGACCATAAGTTGCCTTTTGTTTACTTTCCTCAGAATCCCATATCGCGTATCTGTGTCAAAGCAGGTTTAGCTGTGTTTCCATCCGTTTAGCCATGTTAGAATGTCTGATTGGATCCTGGATGTTCAGAATTCTATTTTTCTTTAGACGCTGCTAAACTAAACAAAGGTAAATGCACAGTAAGAATAGCACCATTGAAAAATCCTTACATGTATTTAGAAATGTCGTCTGATAAATGCAGATTTGACTCTGCCAGTGTGAATGAGTCCTTAGTCCTGTTATGGAGGAAAGCTGCCACATTGCCTAGTCTGGGCACAATACAGGATCACTATACCTGCACTCAGCACAATAAATGCAAATAATGTTACTGCAGAAGAGCAGGTACAATAGGACATGTACAGTCTTTGGCTTTCTTCTGATGCCCTTCAGAATTGTCTGTGTAAATATTCTTTCTAAAGTTGATTTGTTTACATAGGCACAATCTTCTCACATTCACTCTCTTGCTATCTTCCTCCCAGATGGCAAAGGTTGGGCTTGGTGATGGGTTGCTCTGGCATCGAACAATACAGCAGTATGCAGAAAATGGAATTCTGACAATTATGGGGGCTGTTTGTGCAGCCCATATGATTTGGCATTTTTTATATTGCAGTCATTTATTTTGCATTCATTGACATGAGTATAAATTTACTTTAATGTTAGTCTGTCATCAAAAAAAGTGTGTGAAGCTGAAAAGGCACAGTTTGGGTCGCCTGACCATCGCACCTCTTGAGAAACTGCTGAGATGCCCTGAACCAATGAGACTTCTTTCTGATTATTACTCTGCCCTGATGATAGATTCCAACCCTAAGTTCTCCATTGCATATGGACTTCTTGGACATACACTTTGAATAGTCGGATTGGTCTGAATTCAGTGACACTTATGAGACCTCTGTCATTTCCTCCAAAGATAGAATCGTTCAGTTGAAAGTATTTCATCACACTCATAACTCCTGCCCGGTTGCATAAAATGGGCCTACATAATACAGCTGATTGTTTCCGAGCTTGTTTGCATACTGGTGGTTTCTTACATTTGTTTTTGGTCTTGCCCTATAGTCCAAAAATTCTGGGGAGATATTGGTCCATTTATTGCATTGGTTTTTGGCCTTGCTATTATCCTGCATCCAAAAAATAACGGGAAAATTTGGGGATTTCTAAATATACTAAACAATTGTTACCATTTTGCATTGCAAAATATTTTATTGTCCTGGAAAGGGATGAACCACCCTATGCTAAAACTCCTAGTTAAGGGTGCTTTCACACGGGCTGTCCGATCAGGTCTGCCTGTCAGTGTTTTTTGCAGACCTGATCAGACCTTCCAGTCTCCCCTATGAAGTAGTGGATGTCAGCGGACATATGTCCACTGACACCTGCTGCCATCCAATCCTGCCCACATAATCTAGATAGATGGTGGTCCTATTTACCATCTGTCTGGCAGATTGGATAGAATCGGATGAAAGCGGATAGGCGGTCCATTTTCACCCAGCTTCTCTATAGTGGAGAGCGGGGCTGTGTCCGTCTCCGCTCTGCACAGTGAGCGGACAGGACCTGTCATCCACCTGTTTAGTGGGGATCAGCAGAGCGATTTTTTTTTTTTTTAATCCCCCCCCCGCGAGCAAGCGGAATCCGCAAGACAGAGGCGCCTATGTGAAAGGGGCTTGAAGCTAATTAATGATACAATGCCTTTGTATAGACTAACTTTTTGAACTCGGGGGGGGGGGGGGGGGGACAAAGTTGTGGAGGTAGAGTTAACCTTTGCGATGCACTTTGGGGCAAATGGCTTTCTGGCACACTGGTGTTAACCTCTCTAGATCCACAGTGCAGTGTTTGTTTTTTTATTTTTTTTTTTTTATACGGTAGTACCTGTGATATTTTGGTATCTCTTCCTTTGGTGCATGCTATCTAATGAGACACTGTATATTTGTTTGTTTATTATGGCTTTGTTTTTGTTTTGTTTTTTTTCTTGGTTTTTGTGTGAAAAACATATAATCCAAGTGCCAAATCGCCAATTAGATAACCAATATGTGTATGCCATTTCTGTCAGTAACAGGATAAAAACATGTCATATCAGGGTTGTCGTCATTCTCCTTCTTTCACTACTTGGCATGTCATCTGTCACCTGTGTGACCTGTCAGTCTTGTGCAATATCGTATCTCGACACTTCCACTGGTTATATGCTCTTCCCCTTTTTTTTTTATTTATTTATTTTTTATCAGGTTTAAGTAGCAAAACCAAAAATACATTTTATCTTTTAAGGCTAGGTTCACATATGTCATATCCCACCCATATATCTGGAATATGTATTGTACCTTATGACATCGGAGCTGTGACCAGCAGAGTCAAGTGGCTTTAGGGGGACATGTCACAAAGAGGAGGAAAGCTGCAGGTATGAGGAATAAAGTACTTGTATCTCAGAGGACATTTACCATACAAGATGATAGATTCTTGTTTACTGTATGACATCTGTACAGACAAGGTTTTTGCATTTCTATAGATTTGATGATATGATAATTGGTCTCCAGATAATGTACACCATTCTCTTCCCAGATAGAACTTGAGTTTAGCACTAAATTACTGTGATTCCATTACAAGGTAATTGCCCTTAATCTTTTGTCCCTAAAGCACCACTTGCCAAACTTTAAGTGTGGTTGTACGCCAATTGTACACATGTAATTTCAGTCTGCCCATGATTGTTGGATTTATCAGGTCTAGTAAAGTTTTGTGTGACAATCCTTGTCTGATTTGTGTAGGGCTTCCTATGATAGTAAAATAGCCCTGCCGCTTTTTATTGTGCAGTAAGAATGAGCAGCCATTATTTAAGGGCCTCCAGGAGTTGTTGCTTGAATATTGTATGTTTTCAGATGGCAGCTTAAAGAGCATTTTAAGTTTTTTTTTTTTTTTTTTTTTTTTTCTTGTTTATTTAAAAAAAATATATATTTTGCACTTCACTCCTTTTACATAAGCAGAATGATCTGGCCCACCTGTCAGTTTTTCAGGTGGAATTGATTGGACCCTTCAGTCTCCCCTACGGAGTGCCACCCACCGACATCAGATCCAATCCTATCCACTAAAAACACAGATGGGGACAACAGACATGTTGACTGATTCCCCACTGAAAAGGCTCACTCCAATGGAGCTCACCCAATGTGTAAGCTTTGAAACTTTTTTAAAGCCTTGTTTACAGTAGTTCCATTTTAGGCCTCCATACACACTGGATGTTTGCCCATTTCTCCTATGCATTTCCTTCCGACAGCAGCGTTTTGGCAGGAAAAATGCTAGATTCTTGTAAACAGGCAACACATTTAGACACGTCTGGAGCTTGGTTGTTAGTTCGTTGTTACTTCATTCATTGAAATGAATTAACGCACAATTGCTAAAAGCACCTAGAGTTGAGCAGGTTTAGATGCATTTATACGTGCCAAGTGTTTTTTGTGACAAAACGCTGCTCCTGGACTCGCTGGCAGTGGGTTTTTTTCTGCCTCTATACGGCTATGTGTGCATGGACATGTAGGTTAACATTCAGGGGTATATGGGTCAGAAAAAAAATGCCCCTAACCGTAGTGTTAAAAATGTCCAGTGTGTATGAGGCCTTAGGATTGTTAAATCCAGATTTTAATGGGAGTACTGTCCCTTTTAAACAAGTTGTTAGCAATCTTCAGCATTACTTGTTGAAAGTCTGCTAGCAGCTTGTTTAAAGTGACTAGTAGCACTCACATAAAGGTCTGCGTTTAACATTTTAAAACAGGAGTTAAAAGGTTCATTTAAAGGCTTCAGGAATGCTGGTCAAAACGTGAAGCTTGCTGTAAGCGTAGATTTAGATGTGTGTCTAAATCTACCTTTCCCCTGAAGCCCGATCTGCGTTTGGGTCGTGCTTCAGAGGCTATTGACAGGTGATGAGGAAGCAATGCGGCACCTCTTCACTGCTGGTTTTAACCCCGTTTTTGCTGACAAATGCATCAACGGTGTTTCCAGAACTTTACCATTTGCTTGAATGTGTAGTTACATGTTGGGTAAACTTTGTTGTGGGCACGAAATGAAGCACTGCTACTGCGGCATGTAAACCCACCCATCCACTGCCTATGTCAGCTTAAAGCGGAGTTTCACCCAAAAGTGAAAACTTCCGCTTATCTGCTTCCCACCGTTTTTGACAGGTACCCTTCCCCACTTCCGGAAAACAGCGCCGCTGCACCGTCCCTCCAAAGTTTGGCCCCCTTCCTCCACCAGGCCAGTCAGAAAGCACTATGCGCATGCACAGTAGGGAACCGGCTTTGAATGGCGGCAGCAGCACCCGACAGCCGACCTGAGAATCAGCTGGGGTGCCGACATCGCGGGCTCCCTGGACAGGTAAGTGTCCATATATTAAAAGTCAGCAGCTACAGTATTTGTAGCTGCTGACTTTTAATTTTTTTTTTTTTTTTTTCCTAGATGGAACTCCTCTTTAAGTGGGGTGGCAAAAACGTAGCTCAAAAGTGCCTCCCAAGCCGCCTCCCAAACTGAACATCTAAATGAAACCGAAGTGATGATAAAACTGGTGCTGACATACAAGATGGAAGCCTGTGTGAACCAGTTTGACCAAACAGAACTATCAACGATAAAGCCGTGTGAAGCCAGACCAAGATGACAGCCTTAGGCCAGAAAAATAGAAACAGCAGTGACAGCTTCTGTGTTCCTTTTTCAAACCAGTGGCTGAAAACAAATTTCAGGAGCCAGGTTGTCAGGGTGACAAAAGCAGTTTGAAGCTAGACTGTAACCTTCTGGAGTCTTTTCTGCTGTAGTCTATGGAAAAACATGTCAGTGCTGCAATCCTTGTCAATAGCACCACCTGGGTGGACCCTTCCTGTCTAGGACAGCTTCACAGTGCAGCTGGTTGCAAGACTTTGCTGCACAATAGGAGGATTCCAGAAATATTTTTACTCTGATCAGTAAAACATGTGACTCTACTTCCCCATATCTTCTTTCTTTAGAATTTTACTGTCTATTACAGGCCTCTGGACATTTGCACACATGAGCAGTGCATTGTGAGACTAATGAAATAGCAGAACTGACTGTCTCACTACACTTTAAAAGTATAAGTTACCAGAATCTGGAAAAATACTAGTCCATTTTTAACCATGTGTAATTGGGGGGGGGGGGGGGGCTTCCCATGCCTGGTCTATTTACCAGGCAATACCGCATGGCCCTGCCAGCTGGGAATGGACAATGGCACCTTCTGGCCTGTTAGAAGCTGTGTGCCTCCTGCACCTTGTCTTCTATTCTGATGTACAGTGGCTTGCGAAAGTATTTGGCCCCCTTGAACTTTTCAACCTTTTGCCACATTTCAGGCTTCAAACATAAAGATATAAAATTTTTATTTTTTGTGAAGAATCACCAACAAGTGGGACACAATTGTGAAGTGGAACGAAATCTTTTGGATTTTTGAAACTTTTTTTAACTAATAAAAAAATGAAAAGTGGGGCGTGCAAAATTATTCGGCCCCCTTGCATTAATACTTTGTAGAGCCACCTTTTGCTGCGATTACAGCTGCAAGTCGCTTGGGGTATGTCTCTATCAGTTTTGCACATTGAGAGACTGAAATTCTTGCCCATTCTTCCTTGCAAAACAGCTCGAGCTCAGTGAGGTTGGATGGAGAGCGTTTGTGAACAGCAGTTTTCAGCTCTTTCCACAGATTCTCGATTGGATTCAGGTCTGGACTTTGACTTGGCCATTCTAACACCTGGATACGTTTATTTGTGAACCGTTCCTTTGTAGATTTTGCTGTATGTTTGGGATCATTGTCTTGTTGGAAGATAAATCTCCGTCCCAGTTTCAGGTCTTTTGCAGACTCCAACAGGTTTTCATCCAGAATGGTCCTGTATTTGGCTGCATCCATCTTCCCCTCAATTTTAACCATCTTCCCTGTCCCTGCTGAAGAAAAGCAGGCCCAAACCATGATGCTGCCACCACCATGTTTGACAGTGGGGATGGTGTGTTGAGTGTGATGAGCTGTGTTACTTTTACTTTTTGCATTGTGGCCAAAAAGTTTGATTTTGGTTTCATCGGACCAGAGCACCTTCTTCCACATGTTTGGTGTGTCTCCCAGGTGGCTTGTGGCAAACTTTAGACGAGACTTTTTATGGATATCTTTGAGAAATGGCTTTCTTCTTGCCACTCTTCCATAAAGGGCAGATTTGTGCAGTGTACGACTGATTGTTGTCCTATGGACAGACTCTCCCACCTCAGCTGTAGTTCTCTGCAGTTCATCCAGAGTGATCATGGGCCTCTTGGCTGCATCTCTGATCAGTCTTCTCCTTGTCTGAGCTGAAAGTTTAGAGGGACAGCCAGGTCTTGGTAGATTTTCAGTGGTCTGATACTCCTTCCATTTCAAAATGATCGCTTGCACAGTGCTCCTTGGGATGTTTAAAGCTTGGGAAATCTTTTTGTATCCAAATCCGGCTTTAAACTTCTCCACAACAGTATTACGGACCTGCCTGGTGTGTTCTTTGGTCTTCATGATGCTCTCTGCGCTTTCAACAGAACCCTGAGACTATCACAGAGCAGGTGCATTTATACAGAGACTTGATTACACACAGGTGGATTCTATTTATCACCATCAGTCATTTAGGACAACATTGGATCATTCAGAGATCCTCGCTGAACTTCTGGAGTGAGTTTTCTGCACTGAAAGTAAAGGGGCCGAATAATTTTGCACGCACCACTTTTCAGTTTTTTAATTGCTAAAAAAGTTTCAACAATCCAATAGATTTCGTTCCACTTCACAATTGTGCCCCACTTGTTGGTGATTCTTCACAAAAAAATAAAATTTTATATCTTTATGTTTGAAGCCTGAAATGTGGCAAAAGGTTGAAAAGTTCAAGGGGGCCGAATACTTTTGCAAGCCACTGTATGTACAAGGAGGTATATATACAAACATGGCCAATCGCCTTCACAGCAAGGAGCTCTGGAAGGGTGACGCATGTCAAACAAAAGGAATTTCCAAGTTCAACTTACCGACCAGCCTACAGATTGGGTCAGTAAGTTGAATAAACAAGTGAACATCTGATTAAATAGTGCTATGGTGCCAGTGAATGTGTCCATTTAATCAGATGTTCACTTGTTTATTCACATCAGCACTTTAATATATATTTTTGGATTGTTTTTTATGGATGCTTTATATGTATAATAACTAAGGAATTTGCAACATATTTTATTGATTTATTTATGGTATAAACTGAGGCCATACACATTGCACTTTATGGTATTGGGTATACAACGCCTACACACCCAGGTTTCACACTAACCTTTATGGGTTCTTGAGGTAATACACATAGAATTAGGAACCACTTAGTATTTTTTTTCCCACCTAATATATTCCTCCCAATTAAGGGAGTAGCACACACCTGAATTCACCAGATCTGGAACAGCGCCATATCTACTCCTTCTTTCCCAAATTCATTACCAGCACTACTATATATATGTGTTTGAAATACACATTTTTCTATTTTTTTGCTTAAAGTGGTTTTAAAGGCACAATTTTTTTTACCTTTTTATGTATTCTATGCACAAAGTTAAAAAAAACTGACTGCAGCTTTCCCCTTCAGCCCCACTTGTACTCATCTGAACTTGTTCCTGATCCAGCGATGTGCACGAGTGCCGCGGCTCTCCCGGGTCTCTCCTTACTCATTGGCTGAGACACAGCAGCAAGATCAATGGCTCCTGCTGTCAATCACAGCCAGTCAGGAGGGAGCAGGACTCTTATAGACACTTAGATGGCTCAGGAGCAAGCATGCATGAATGGCCCCAACGCAAGCAGCTTGCTATGGGGGAGGACCCAAGAAGTGCAAGATCAGGGCCACTGTGCAAAAAAACACTGCACAAAGCAGGTAGGTATAACACGTTTTGTTATTTAAAAAAAATAAAATGTACCTTTTTTTTTTTTTTTTTTTTTTTTTTTTTTTTTATGTCCCTTTTAAAGCAGTAGTAGACCGCAGCCTGGAAAAAACCCCCCATCATACTAGCACATTATGAAATGCTTACCTTAGAACAAAGCCCTTAAGAGGCGCGCTGACAGGGCTTCTATCTTCACCCGGTCTTCCTTCAGGGTTTATGCTCCAGCTGTATGGCCGAGCTGCAATGACGTCATACCCGCAGCACAGAGCTCTGAAGGGACGGCACAGGTATGCCATCCCTTTAGAGTGCATGCGCCAGAGATGTCACCAGTTGCATGCAGTGTGAATATTTTCTAAACAAGTGCAAGTTTAGGAGATATTCACTGTACCTACAGGTAAGCAATATTATAGGCTTGCCTGTAGGTACAAGTTTACAAAAAGACTTTACTACCACTGTAAGGCAATATAATGCTGTTGGGCCAACCTTGCGATTCGCACAGCCCAGTAGGTGACACCCCTATTCAGGTTTGCAGCGTTCTGTGTTGACTTTGCCTCAAACCAGATCATTAGACAATAATTAATATTACAGGTACTTGTATAGCACCATAAAATTTACACATAAAGTATATTGTACATTTACATCAGTCCCTGCCCTCAAGAAGCTTACAATTTAAGGTCCCTAACACACTTCGATATACATATTAGGGTTGATTTAGACAAGATCCAATTAACCTATCAGCATGTCTTTGTAATGTGGGAGGAAAGCCATGCAGATACAGGGAGAACATGCAAACTCCAGGCAGCAGGTAGTGCTGTGGTTGGGAATCAAACCGGTGCCCCTACTGCTGCTAGGCAGAAGTGCTAACCAGAAAGCCACTGTGCTACCCAATTAATCAACATTGTCAAGTCTGCCCCAGAGACCCAATAGTAGAGCTGCATGATTCTGGCTAAAATGAGAATCACAATTTTTGCTTAGAATAAAGATCACGATTTTTGTGGTGTAACATCTTTCACATTATGCAAAAAAATTGCGCTAACTTTACTGTTTCCCAAAACAATGCGTTTGAAATATCGATATGCAAATACAGCGTGACATAAAATATTGCAACAACCGCCATTTTATTCTCTAAGGTCTCTGCTAAAAATTATATATATATATATATAAATTATGTTTGGGGGGTTCTAAGTAATTTTTGTAGCAGAAAATACTGATTTTAACTTATAAGCAACGAATGTCAGAAGAAGGTTTGGTCTTTAAGTGGTTAAACTGACCTCATTTACACACACAAGTTTATTCCTTTGATCTAAAAGTTAGCAGAGATGCAATGGGGGTTATTTACGAAAGGCAAATCCACTTTGCACTGCAAGTGCACTGAAAGTGCAGTCGCTCTCAATCTAAGGGGTAGATCTGAAATGAGGTGAAGCTCTGCTGATTTTATCATCCAATCATGTGTAAGCTAAAATGCTGTTTTTTATTCTCCTTTGCATGTCCCCCTCTGATCTACAGCGACTTTACTTCCAAGTGCGCTTGCAGTGCAAAGTGGATTTTCCTTTAGTAAATAACCCCCAATGCATGTCTTCTCTTCTCTATCTCCCAGCACTGAGGATTGTTGATAAACATTGCTGTCTTTTTGTTTTTTTTTGACAGCTCTGATTGTGAGGGGGGGTTGAATCGAGATCGCAATCTTTTTTAATGATTAATCGTGCAGGTCTACCCAATAGTTTGATTTAATAAGTCGCAGAGTAATAGCCCAGGCTGTGCATTGTGGCAGAGGTGTGTGAATTACAATATTACAACTCCTTTGGCAGGTAAAACAATACTTGTGTAATTCACTGGTATGTTTAGCTGTCTTCGTTGAGCTGAATTTTGATGTTTTTAACCTAATTTAGAGTAAGCATAACTTATTCTATTACTACTAATACTGTACCGGCCACTGTATGGCAGGGTAAGCTGGTACTAGTAGTTCCTGATTGGACTAGATGGCTGTGGATTGCCTATGCTTGATCTGGCATGTTAAAGCGGAGCTCCACTCGATTTTATAGCATTAGCTCAAACCGATTCCCTCACTGTTTTACTTTAAAAACGGAACAATTTTTTTTTTTTTTTTTTTTCCTACTGTACCTTAGTTTTGCAGATCTCCATCTGTATTTCCTGTATGTGGAGTTTGCGGATATGGGCGTGTAAAGTGCGTCTATTTCGTAATTTCCTTTTAGCCGCACTGGCTCCTGGGAGCTTGTGTCATTGTTCCCAGGAGTCAGTGCTTATCTCTGTTGCCATCACAACGGGGCGGGACTTCCTACGACGCTGCCCGTTTTTGATGGCAACCTTAGCTATTGACGGTGCTCCGATTTGAGGTTACTGCGCATGTGCGAGATCGGGGATAGAACGGGCGGTGCATGCTGGTCAATCAGCAGCACAATATCCCGGAAGAGGATGCCTGTGGGCTTCACATGCCCACAGGCAAGATGACAACCGGCAGTATAAAAATGTATACGTTTATTTATTGTGAGAAAACAGACAGCAGAAATCGCTAAAAAACTGAACAAGTGAGTTATATATTTAAATAACATAATCTGTCATTTTGCCAAAAAAACATTGGAGACCGTGGAACCCCGCTTTAATCCCACTGGAAGTACAGAACAGTAATTTATCTTATACATTGTAAACGTCATAGGCTTTATTATATCAGGCTGGTCTGATACTCCTTGGAGTTTTCCTCAGTAGAAGTCACTCCATTCAAATGAATCTTCTTTTCTTTTCTTTTTTTGTTCGTTTTTTTTTTTTTTTTTTTTTCTTTCACATCGTCTTACACAGACAAATAGACCATCATATGCGTGATTGATGTTCTGTGTGCCTCAATAAGGTAACCCGAGCTTTCCTATGGGAGCATTATCTCCGCAGGGCAGACACCTATGTGAATGAAGCACTACCTATTTTGTGGGTATTCTGTCTGCACCTTTAGTGTATATATTCTAAATTTATTTTCTTTTTTGGCGTACAAATTGTGAAAAAAAAAAAAAAAAAAAGACAGTCCACCCAAAACAGTTTTTTGTTATTAATAGTAAATACTAATGACCTTGAACAACCCTCCAGCTTTTCAGAGCTGACTGCTGAGATTCCCAGCCTCACCCCTATGGCACGTAGTTTCATTCTGTCCACTGTCATTTCCTTCCTGTACAGTAAAAACTCAACAAGGTACAGGTTGTTATGACAAGTGGGAGGACCTGGTATTACACAACTGCATATTGCCTATAAGAAATAACCGTCGTGATGTATAAAAACATGAGGATGACAGAAACTGCTCTCTGTTAGAATATGCTGCCAAGTCACTACACAAAAATTCCTACCTCTTTATCTGTTTTGTGATATCTTTTATTAAAGTGGCACAGATAGGTAGAGTTGAATCATGCTAAAACTTTTGATTTATCATTTTTTTAATGGCTGAAAATTTACATTTTCATTTCATTTTTGCATCCAAGATACTCTAAGGCTAGGTTCACACAGCTATGCGTTTTTTATTTTATTTTATTTTTTTGTGCGTTTTGCAGAAATGCACTACAGTCCAATTAACATAGTTTCTTATGGATGTAGCTCATGTGTTTTGCAACATTGCATTTTTTTGGAAGGGTCAGGGGCTTTTTTCCTGGAAAAGACTGTGTTTTGTGTGTAATAGATTTCAATGGAGAGGCACCAACAACAAAAGTGTTTGCATTTTTCATTTTTTTTTTTTTTTTTTCATTTTTTTTCCCCACCCTCTTAAAACGGGGGTCCACCCACACCGCCAAAAAAAAAAATTAAAAGCCAGCAGCTACAAATACTGCAGCTGCTGACTTTTAATACATGGCCACTTACCTGTCCCAGGGTCCAGCAATGTCGGCAGGGGACGCCGAGAACCCGCTCGGTTCTCGGCAGCTGCTGCCGCCATCCTAGGTGAGGTAATCAGGAAGTGAAGCGTTGCGGCTTCACTTCCCGGTTCCCTACTGCGCATGCGCGAGTTGCGCTGCGCGTCCCAAGTGGTCCCCGCTCTCTCCTGGGAGCTGTGTGTTCCCAGCAGACAGCGCGGTGGGGACGGGAAGAGGCATAGACACCCATGGGAGTCTATGCCGGAAGTGGGTGCAAATACCTGTCTTAGACAGGTATCTGCACCCCCCTCCCCCCTGAAAGGTGCAAAATGTGACACCGGAGGGGGGGAGGGTTCCGAAAAGCGGAAGTTCCATTTTTGTGTGGAACTCCGCTTTAAACACACTGTGTAAATCTGGTTGCTAAGGAGCAGGCCAGGAAGCTGGCTGCCATGTCCTTAACAACTGATGAGTATATGTCAGCTGAATGTAAAAAAACATTGTTGGCAAAAAATCGTAAAAAAAAAAAAAAAAAACGGCGTGATTTTAAATGTAGCAGAGGTGTGAAACGATATTCATGCAGACCATGCCCACAAAAATGGATCCAGTTGATCGCTGTCTCCTGACATCAAGCTGTTTATGTACATCTCATTCATTATGGGCACCCTTTTAGAGAGATGTGGGGTCTCTGTTGATTTCCAACATCTAGAAATAGTAATCCAGATCAGACAGGCAAAATCTGAGTATGTTTTGCTTTTAAAAAGCCGGGATGAATGGACAACAGTGCAATCTCAAAGGTTGCAGTGATCTGTGTGGATTGCTTGGTGCAGTAGCATTTTAACACTCCTTGCCCCACTTTACTGCAACATTAACAAGCTTGAAGATCTATTCCTTTTAAAGTGGATGTAAACCCAATTTTTTATATTTATTTTTTGATGTCATAATGTAGAGTATACGATTTCCTATCATTTGAGCCCAGTCTTGCCACACAGAGTTAATCAAGCTCTGAGCAATCCTCTTATTGTTCTGTGAGATAAAACTTGACAGAGAAAACTTTGTCAAACCCTCCCCCTTGCTGTGAGTGACAGGTGATTTACATCTCGTACACTAGGCTAAGGCTGGCCATACGCTATTCAATTTTCCTGTTCAACTTTCCTTTAGATTTACCAAAACCATATAATATGAGGTGAAACCTAAACACTTTCAATTTGGATGCAATCAGGCAGGCCCTTGTACTACATAGTTGAAGGTAAATCTAAAGAAAATTGAACAGGAAAATTGTATGGTGTATGGCCAGCTTAAGACATGCAGTACTTTTTAATTCCCACCCCCACTCCTTTCTTCAGCAGCTCTGCAAGGATTGGCTGTTTCACACCACCATGATTGGGCATGCTGAAGTCATGTGGTTACTTTCCTGTCTTTTCACTGGATGTTAGAGATCATAGCAGAAGTTCAGTGTAAGAAATACATAGGAGAAAATGCATATTGACAAGGGGAGTGTAGAGGTGGGCGGGGAGTCTACTGACATCATGACTCCACCCACCGAGCTCCAGACAACAGACCCGCCCACAGAATCTGCAGTTTTTCGGGTCTCATAACAGACAGAGGGGAGACATTTGACAGGTAAAGATACATGCAGGAGACATGTATATCCTTATAGATAACCCCTATGGCAGTAGTTTAGAAAGGAGGACATTGGGTTTACATCCACTTTAAGTTGGCACCACCAGCAAATGTCAAATGAGGAGAGTAATGCCGTGCAGAATGGAAGGGCATCTGTAGAAGCATAATACTTTTTATAGTATTATTTTCTGTGATTAGATAAATTGTGGATCAACGTGGTTACTTTTGTCCACACATCCTCTAAGAAACCCTGACCCAGGTCTCTCCCATTTCACCATAGGACTTTTGAAAGAAAACACAGAATTTTGCCCATATTACTCTAAAGATAATGTAGAATGCCAGCCAAAAGCTTTAAAAAGTTGTAATTTCAAACCTTCCACTGTCACAAGGCAGGATACTGCCAATTTAGATGATTGTTTTGTATTGCATTGTGTTCCAGTGTTGTGCATTTTATTTTTGATTGAGTTACTTTCACACTGTGTTCCACTGCTATTCCAGACCCGTTACTGCAGCTATTTGAATTGTCCATTCACCAGTGATTAACAGGATTGACTTGGACAAAAGTTTGTTGCTTACTAGTCGTTTATCCTGGATTTTCTGTAGTTAAACACTTGATTGTTTGATATTGCAGTTGCACCCTTGTAAACCTGTTGGGGTTTCCTTTTACCACTGTGGAATCTAAAAAATAAAGTAGCACAGGTTAATATTTTGTGTGGTTTTTTTTTTTTATATCTTTTTATTTATTTATTTTTTTATGAAGATTTTCAAGAAAAAGTATAGCACACCTATCTTTTGTAAGGGTGATATGTAATTGCAAATGTAGAGTCCTTTCCTGAGTAGACACAATTGTACTGTATATGTTAGCAAAAAGAATGTATAGTGTTCTGTTAAAGCATATTTTGTGTTAGTTTACAGTTTACTTATCCACAAACCTAAGTGCAGCCAAAAAAACAGAAAAATCAGCACAAGGGACATAACAGTCAGCAGGATGCTGATGCCTCTTTTAGTTGAAATCCTTAAAGTGGAACTTTACCTATAACAACTTGATAAAAATAATAATGTTCTTTAGCAAGGAACGTGCATCCCACATTAATATTTGTTACCAAAGTTATGCTGGCCATACACTATATGAAAAATCGGCCGAAAAATCATTCGAATAGACACTTTGTTCGTTTTTCGGCAAGTTAATGGGCACAAATCGATAATCGTTTGATGTTTTTGTGGGAAAAAAACGAACGGGAAGTTTGGAAAATTTCTGCCGAACGTACGATAAATTGCAAGGTTAATGTGTTTCCCGTCCGACCTGTCTGCACTAGGTATATGTAAAAAAACTAACAAAAAATTATTTATTCATGTCCACTGAACAATTTATCGGTCATTACATGATGGCACGATCGTTTGCGGTCACGGTCGAACGTTCGTTTTTCGAAAATGGGTTCGGCCGATTTTCTGTATAGTGTATGGCCAGCATTAGTGTGTGTGCTATAAATTGCCTCCAGCATTGTTCCTGTTTATCTTCTTGCTGGAAGCTGCCATTTTGCTGAAGCTCAGAACCCCTGAAAAGCAGTAAATCTTTAGGCTGTCCAGCAGATCGGCCTCTACAAATTCAGCACAGTACCTAAAAATATAGTGAAACTGAACATGTGCCGAGCAGGGTGAGACAATGTATCACTAGATTTTAAACAGTATAGGCACTTATTTTTTTATGTTTTACATAGCTATACCTGCAAAAGTGGCCAGCCTGAAGAGATCAAGCAGGATTTAATTTTAAAGTGGGACTGTCACAGGCTCTCATCAAGCGTGCCCAGCTATGTCCACCCTTTCCACCCTGCTCCATCATTCATAGAAGCCGTACTACAGCTTCTATGAATAAAACGCAATCTATGAATGGAGGACAGGCAGATGATTGAAAGGTCCACCCCCTCCATTGATAGATCCTGTTTAATTCATAGAATCTGTAGTAAGGCTTCTATGGATGGCAGAGCTGGGTGGATAGGGCGGGCATTATCGGGCACTCTTGATGCCTGTGACACCCCCTTAGTTGTATTAACCACTTACCAACCGGCTCATGTAGATATACGTCGGCAGTTTGAAGATGGATATCTCGGTAACTGCAGCAGCTGCTGCCACAACCGAGGTATCCATCTTTAGATCCGACAGTTCTGTTCATGATAATGGTGGTCTCTGCGGCGGTTTCACCGCAAGATCACCGTTATCGGCGGTGGGAGAGGTGCCACTCTCCCGCGCCCTCCGCTGCTTACCGGAGCCGTCGTTGGCAGCGGAGGTGATCGGGTCCCTTTACGTCTGTGGTATAGAGGTGAGTGAGGGGAGGATGGCCCCCACCCGTCTCCATACCATAGGAGGGCGGAAGTGACGTCAAAATGTCACTTCCGCCCATACGTCTTGAAGGCACATTTTTCTGTTGTCATTTTTTTCAAATGACAATTTATTTTTTTTTTTTTTTTTTCATTTTAGTCCAAATATGAGATCTGAGGACTTTTGACCCCAGATCTCATATTTAAGAGGACCTGTCATGATTTTTTTCTATTACAAGGGATGTTTACATTCCTTGTAATAGGAATAAAAGTAACCCAATTTTTTTTTTTTTTTTAAAAAACAGTGAAAAATAAATGAAAATCAAGTATAATAAATAAGAAAAAACTTTTTTTTTAAAGCGCCCGGTCCAGATGAGCTTGCGTGCAGAAGCAATGCATACGTGACACAATCTGTCTTCTTTCCCCTGACAGGATATGGAAACACACACCGATCCACGTTCCTGCTCCGTCAGGAGTAATCGCGAGTGCACCGGCAGACATCGCGGCCACCGGGCACGCGCCCGGGCTCCTCAGTGATGCGGCGCGCGCCTCCTAATCCTCTTAAAGTGGCCACCGTACAGCTACGGCGATTTGCACAGGGGAGACATTCTGTGGGCGGTTAAAATATTAGACTTTTTGTCGAGTTAAAACAAAACTTCACACTCTCTAAATCAACATGGACTGTTTTTATCATTGTGCTGCTAGCTAGTTAGGAAGGGATTTTATTATATTTACTTGTTAAACTTCTTTCTTTTTTTTTCTTTTCTTTCTTTTTCTTTCTTTTCTTTCTTCCTTGTTTCCAGGCCTAGCCAAATGATCTCATACATCCCAGGAGTCTTCAGTAGGGGAGGAAGGGTTTTCTCAGCTAAGCTTACCCTCCTTCCTACATGCTTGAGTTAAGGACAGATGGATTCCAGGAAGTATATGCTACACATGAATCATTAGCCCTTACTCAAGATGGCAAAGGCCAAAAAGGCTAGAGGAGGTTTTTCAAAGTGATTTCTCAGCAAAATAAAGTATGGAGACATGGAAGAATGGGGGAGTTATCTTTGAATATTTAAAAATGAATTAAAAAGCATTTTTGGTTTGTGGTGCTCAGGTGCAGTATAGTTCTGCTTTAAGTTTACAAAAACTATTATACAATCTTTGAAAAGGAAACCTGTAATGTGAGAAATGTGCAGGCCACCATTGCTGCACGTCATCTGAAAATGCTACTTGTCCAAATCCTTCTAGGTTTCTGTACAGGGTCACTGCTGTGATTAGAAGGGGGGTGGGGGGATTGTGACATTCATCCTCACCTCCTCCAATCACAGAACACCTTGCATACACCGAAAAGAGTGCAAGGTGTTTTTGGAATGGAAGCTGCAGCAAGTGACTCGCTGTACTCGTAAGATAACACAACAGCAACACATTGCACATGTTTCAATGGTGTCCATTAATTTTTACAATGCCAAAATTGTAACTAACTTTATCTGTAACATAAAGTGCTCAGCATAAATGAGTACACCCCTCTTTGAAAAGTAATATTTTAATATCTCAAACACAAGAACAATTTTAACAAAACTGAGTTTGAGACCCCTTTCACACTGAGGCGCTAAACAAAGCGCCCTAAAAGAGCCGTTCCTGTCTCTCACACTGGAGCGGTGTGCTGGCTGGACACTAAAAAAAGCCCTGCTAGCAGCATCTTTGGAGTGGTGAAGGAGCGTTGTGTAAACCACTCCTCCACCGCTCCTGCCTATTGAAATCAATGGGCAGCGCGGCTATACCGCCAGAAAAGCGCTGCTGCAGCAGCGCTTTGCGGGTGGTTTTAGCCCCTTCTCGGCGTCTGTGAACGGTGTCTGTGTGTGTGTTTTTGTTTTGGTTTTTTTCATTTACATTTATTATTTTTTACAATTTTTTTTTTTTTTATTCTTTATTGCACTGTGTGTGTTTTTTTTTTTTTTTTTTTAATCAGCCCTGTTGGGGGGCTTTGGTGAGATATCAGGGGTCTTAACAGACCTCTGATATCTCCCCCTTGAGACAGAGAAATAGACTGAGGATAGATTCCCCAGTCCCTTTCTCTGCAGCGTCAGCTGCACTGAGAATGAATGGAGAGAACACAGCAGCTTCTCTCCATTCATAAACTGACACATTGTAATCACAGGAGATTACAATGTTTCAGTTATGTGAATGGAAAGAGTCAGCTGACTCTCTCCATACACACAGCGGAGAGACAGCAGAACGGAGGGGACAGACGAAGAGAGAGGGGGACAACGGAAAGCCGGAACGGATGGGGACAGCGGAGGGGGACAGAGGAACGCATGGGGACAGCGGAGGGGGACAGAGGAACGCATGGGGACAGCGGAGGGGGACAGAGCAAAGAAGGACAGCGGGTGGTGGACAGAGGAACGGAGGAGGACAGCGGAGGGGGACAGAGCAAAGGAGGAGGACAGCGGGAGGTGGACAGAGGAACGGAGGAGGACAGCGGAGGGGGACAGAGCAAAAAAGGAGGACAGCGGGAGGTGGACAGAGGAACGGAGGAGGACAGCGGAGGGGGACAGAGCAAAGAAGGAGGACAGCGGGGGGGGGGACAGAGGAACGGAGGGGGACACAGCAATGGAGCAGGACAGCGGAGGGGGACAGAGGAACGGAGGAGGACTAAGGAGGAGGAGGTGACAGTCAGCGGTGATCGCGTGTGGGGGAATTACAAGCACCGATCACCGCTGTATGTCACTAAGCAGCTGAAAGCCGCGGGGGGAGAAGCTTGTAACTCCCCCACACGTCCATCACCGCTGACAGTCAAGGTATCGGCGGAAGCATCGGGAGCATTTGCCCGAGTACAAGTACTTGGGCAAATGCTTGGTATCGGTGCCGATACCGATACTAGTATCGGTATCGGGACAACCCTAATGGAGAGTGATGCACAACTTGTCTCTTCAGAATTCCCCATAGGTGTTCCATTGGGTTCAGATCAGGAGACATACTTGGC
Source organism: Lithobates septentrionalis (assembly GCA_037952835.1). NCBI lineage: Eukaryota > Metazoa > Chordata > Amphibia > Anura > Ranidae > Lithobates > Lithobates septentrionalis. The sequence continues at coordinate 2,670,491 of JBBDGP010000411.1, forward strand.
CACTGAATCACTTTCACTCTGTTCTTCAGATAATCAACAGTGGCCTTAGATGTGTGTTTTGGGTCATTGTCCTGATGGAAAAATGCACAACGACCAAGGGCATGGAGTGATGGTAGCATCTTCTTTTTCAATTTAAAGCAGTACATCTGTAAATTCATGATACCATCAATGAAATGCAGCTCCCTGACACCAGCAGCTGTAATGCAGCCCCACAGAAGGACACTACCACCACCATGTTTCACAGTAGGCACCATGCATTTTTACTCCTCATCTTTGCAACGCCATACAGTTTTGAAGCCATCAGTTCCAAAAACATTTTTCTTGTCTCATTACTCCAGAGTACGGAGTCCCAGTAGTCTTCTTTTTCAGCATGGGCCCTGGCAAATTCTAGGCGGCTTTTTTGTGCATGGGCTTTAGGAGAGGCTTCCTTTTGTGGATGACACCCATGCATGCCGTTCCACTGCAGTGTACGCCATATTATGTCACAGGAAACAATCACCCCAGTTTGGCTTTCTACTTTAGCTAACTGCAGTGAACTTGCATGGCGATTTTTTTTTTTTTTTTTTTTTTTTTTTTTTTTTTTTTTTTCTTCAACCCTTTTTATCAGAAGACGCTTCTGTCGAGGTGTTAACTTCCGTGGAGGAACTGGCTGTGAGATGGTTGCGGTTCCATCTTTGTTACATTTTATCACTTTTGCTATAGTATTCTGACTGATAAGTAAAGCTTTGCTAATCTTGTAGCTTTCACCTTTCTCCTGTAAAGAAATGATTCTCTTTCTCAGGCCTTGTGACATTTCTTCTCCATGTGGTGCCATTGCTGACACCATGAAATGGGAAGGCATTTTCTTAAGTAACGCCCTTTTAAAATCAATCTGCCGGACACCGGTTTAATGAATAATTCAACTCGAATATAGTTGAATTCTTCTTAATTAGGATTTTGTTGTCTAAAATTTAGCTTTGCTCCTAAGACTTTCATTGGGGTGTATTCATTTTTACAACTTGGTCTTGAATGAATTTGTTAGGAAAAATACTTTTTTGTGTGTGCAAATTGACAAATCTTGGTTGCAATCAATGGCCCCCATTTTTGGGAGTATTTTTTTTTTATAGTATAGTGTACCATAGAAAGTGCTGATTCTGAAAGGAAAGGTTTTTTGACAAATCTGTTGGGGTGCTCATTTATGCTGAGCTCTGTACCTCCAATGCAGATCTTCCCACTCCATGTGAATGCAGCTCTAGAACTGCTCAGGTTGCACCAAACAAACCGATTTATTGTAAAATACCGTATTTATCGGCGTATAGCATGCACTTTTTCCCCTTAAAATCAGGGGAAAATCGCGAGTGCGTGTTATACGCCGATCCCCTACGATCCTGAGCTTCAAAATCGCCGACCGCGATTTGAAAATGGCGCCGCCGGCGCTGAAATACACAGCCGGTCCTCGGCTCTTCTCGGCCACTTTCGCCTTCACTCGAGAGCCGCCTGAACCTAGCCGGGTGTACTCGGCTAGGTTCGGATAGCTCCGCTCACAGTCACGCCCATCCCGGGCGGGACTACGAGTGGAGCCGAAAGTGAACGAGAGCTGCCGAGAAGAGCCGAGGACCGGCTCTGTGTATTTCGTTGCCGGCGATGCCATTTTCAAATCGCGGTCGGCGATTTTGAAGCTCAGGATCGCAGGGGATCACAGGATTTTCAAACTGCGAGCTGCAAGGCTGCACTGGGGCAAGGCTGCAATGGACACTGACAAGGCTGCACTGACAAGGCTGCACTGGGGCAAGGCTGCACTGAGAAGGCTGCAATGATGGGCATTTAAATTAAAATTTTTTTTTTTTTTTCCCTTAAAATTCCCTCCTAAACTTGGGGTGCGTGTTATACGCCGATAAATACGGTAGTTTCCAAACTTGACGCAATAATTCTCCTGACTTCAAGTAGGTTGTCTATCAAAATAAGTAAAATTTCTCTCTTGACAGCAGTTTATACCAGTTTACTGAATTTTTCCCTTTTCTTTGTGTCATTCGCTATGGACACACACTTGGCAAGGTATGGCTTGTTATTGTTTCAAGAGACGGGTAGAAAGAGAAAAATACTACTTGGTGAAATACACTTTAAACAGATAGGAAAGAGTTGTCCATTTAACATTTTATCACAGTCAAAGAATTGCTGAGCAATGTATTACATTTCTTTTAATCTTCATAAAATTCAGCTGTAGTAACAAACATGAGCTGTCCCAGAGGCCAGGTCCGTCTTGCCAGTTTGACAGAAAACGAGCGAATCTAACGCGGCTTAATCTGAAAATCCTTAAATCTTCATTTGTTATGCGGTGTTTAAGATGTCATTACCCTGCGTATAAGTAAATAAACCATGTGTAGGGCAAAAGGGATCAGAGAGAAAAAGGTGCTTTTTTGGCAGCAAACTCTGAAGTCTGGCCTACCAGTTTTATATAGGAGGTCATTTCATACCCCCCTGGCTTTTACTGTGGTAGTTCTATTGATCTGCTGGCGCCCGGTGCTAAAGAATGCATTAGGCCTCACGCAGTGAGCGTATATTTCCTCTCTCTACTGAGAGAAGGAATGGGTGAAAGGAGCAGAAGAATGTGCCATCCCCTTTTTCTCTGAGGAAGATCTGCTTAATGACCCAGTGCAAAGAATGTGAGGCAATATTAGAGAAAAGAGAGTCTTGACATGTCATTAATGGAACATGTGTAAGATTAACTCATTGGTTTAGAATGCTTTGATACTGCTAAATAAAACTGTTAACCACTCCATACCGGGCCTATTCTGGCACTTCTCTTCTTCATGTAAAAATCATCATTTTTTTGCTAGAAAATTACTCAGAACCACAAAACATTATATATGTTTTTTTTTGTTTTTTTAGCAGACACCATAGAGAATAAAATGGTGATCATTGCAACTTTTTATCTTGCACGGTATTTGCGCAATAATTTTTCAAACGCCTTTATTTGGGAAAAAAAAGCTGTTTCATGAATTAAAAAATAACAAAACAGTAAAGTTAGCCCAATTTTTTTGTATAACGTGAAAGATGTTACTCCGAAATAGATACCTAACATGTCACGCTTTAAAATTGTGCACACTCATGGAATGACGCCAAACCTCAGTACTTAAAAATCTCCATAGGCAACGCTTTAACTTTTTTTTTTTTACAGGTTACCAGTTTAGAGTTACAGAGGAGGTCTAGTGCTAGAATTGTTGCACATGCTCTAACGCACGCGGCGATACCTCACATGTGTAGTTTGAACAGCGTTTACATGTGTGGGCGGGCTTAAATGCGTGTTCGTTTCTAAGCGTGAGCTACCGGGGACGGGGGTTTTAAATTTTTTTTTTCTTTTTTTTTTTTTTTTTTTTTTTTACTTTTTTCTATTTTTACAGTTCTTTTTTTTTTTTTTTTTTTTTTTTTTTTTTAACATTTTTATTGATCACTTTTATTCCTATTACAAGGAATGTAAACGTAACTTGTAAAAGGAATTTATTGTGACATGTCTTCTTCATGAAGAGATACGGGGTCAATAAGACCCCACATCTCTCCTCCAGCCTGGAAAGCATGAGATCGAGAAAAAAAATTCACCGATCTCATGCTGACAGCTGCGATCGCGGCTTTGTTTACTTCCGGGAATGGCCGTGACGTCATAACGTCGCGCCCGGGCCTCCGACGGTCATAGAGATGACTGGTGACCATCTGGTCACTGGAAATCTCGATCCGTCATCTGGCGCCGGACGATTTTTTTCTCCGGGCCCCCGATGGTGCGGGAGAGCACGAAGAAGCACCGGATGGCAGCAGGAGGGGGGAACGTCGCCTATAAGAATGATCAAGCGGCGGAACTGCCACTATGATCATTCTTATCGTGCACAGAATCACCGGCTGCAAAGAATAATCTCTGAATGATGCTTGTAGCTGCAGGCATCTTTCAGATATCCCTGCACAAAGTCAAGGACGTCATATGACGTTCTGTGGTAGGGAAGTGGTTGAACCCAAAAATAAAAATTGAATATATTGCAGCCGACCAATCCTTAAAAGTGGTGGCTGCATTCTTTTTTTTTTTTTTTTTTTTTTTTTTTTTTTAGGCCTTTTTCCCCTGTTTTTACCTGGTGATCTGGCCAGTAACACACCTCTTGTATTAGAGTGCCTATACTCTGGAAGAAGGAGCACAGGGGAGCAAATTGAAGCCAAACTCCAGCTCACACTGCACTTATTTATTACAGGCACTTGCATAGCGCTGTCAATTTGTGCAGAGCTTTACGTGTGTGTGTGTGTGTGTGTATGTGTACAGTATCTCACAAAAGTGAGTACACCCCTCACATTTTTTGTAAATATTTTATTATATCTTTTCATGTGACAACACTGAGGAAATTACACTTTGCTACAAAAGTAGTGAGTGTACAGCTTGTATAACAGTGTAAATTTTCTGTCCCCTCAAAATAACTCAACACACAGCCATTAATGTCTAAACCACTGGCAACAAAAGTGAGTACAAAATATCCAAATTGGGCCCAAAGTGTCAATATTTTGTGTGACCACCATTATTTTCCAGCACTGCCTTAACCCTCTTGGGTATGGAGTTCACCAGAGCTTCATAGGTTGCCACTGGAGTCCTCTTCCACTCCTCCATGATGACATCACAGAGCTGGTGGATGTTGGAGATTTTGCACTCCTCCACCTTCCATGTTTGGCCAGTCCATCACCTTTACCCTCAGCTTCTTTAGCAAGGCAGTGGTCGTCTTGGAGGTGTGTTTGGGGTCGTTATCATATTGGAATACTGCCCTGCGGCCCAGTCTCCGAAGGGAGAGGATCATGCTCTCCTCCAGTATGTCACAGTACATGTTGGCATTCATGGTTCCCTCAATGAACTGTAGCTCCCCAGTGCCGGCAGCACTAATGCAGCCCCAGACCATGACACTCCCACCACCATGCTTGACTGTAGGCAAGACACACTTGTCCTTGTACTCCTCACCTGGTTGCCATCTCACACGCTTGATACAAGCTGAACCAAATAAGTTTATCTTGGCCTCATCAGACCACAGGACATGGTTCCAGTAATCCATGTCCTTAGTCTGCTTGTCTTCAGCAAACTGTTTGCGGGCTTTCTTGTGCATCATCTTTTAGAAGAGGTTTCCTTCTGCGACGACAGCCATGCAGACCATGCATTTGATGCAGCTTGTGGCGTATGGTCTGAGCACTGACAGGCTGAACCCCCCACCCCTTCAACCTCTGCAGCAATGCTGGCAGTGCTTGTACATCTATTTCCCAAAGACAACCTCTGGATATGATGCTGAGAACGTGCACTCAACTACTTTGGTCAACCATGGCGAGGCCTGTTCTGAGTGGAACCTGTTCTGTTAAACCACTGTATATATATATATATTTATTCCCCCAAAAAAAATCCATCTTTTTTTTTTTTTTTTTTCTTTTGATGGACACTGTGCCGGTCCTTAGAAGCTGACTGGGCCGAAGCCGTGGCCTTGCCTAAAAACTTCTGCCCGCAGCTCCACAGGACTGGTGCAGTGTCAGTGCCGGTCCTGGTGAAAAAAAATCGATTTGACCTCAACTCGATTCAAGATTCAAATTCGATTTTATCCCAGCCCCCAATTAAAAAAAAAAATTATTTGATAGATAGATAGATATAGATAGATAGATATAGAGATAGATAGATAGATATAGAGATAGAGATATATATAATTTTGCTCATAAGTTTACATACACAATTTATGATTTCTTAGCCATTTTTCAAATGGCTAACCTTTACGGTTTAGGAGATATTCCCCTTGCTATGAGCCGCTGACTGCAGCGGCGCATGCGCACAGGGGATACTCGGCTGAAGGCCGGCAACTGCCGGACCTTGCCGAGTAAGAAATCTCCCGCGCGCATGCGCGGGAGTTACGACATCGCGGTTTCAGCCACTCACAGCGCTGGAACCGCGATACCTGGAAGACACGCTGAGGCAACATGACAGCTCCCTCGGCGTGGACCAGGTAAGATACCGACGCCTCGTTCTAAGGTAAGTATTTCATAATGAGCTAGTATGCGGTGCATACTAGCTCATTATGCCTTTTTGCTTTACAGGGGTAAAAAAAAAAAAAAAAAAAATTTCAGCGGGTATACAACCGCTTTAACATCAATAACAGCTTGAAGTCTTTTGTGGTATTTGTGGATGAGGCTCTTTATCTTCAGATGGTAAAGCTGCCCATTCCTCTTGGCAAAAAGCCTCCAGTTCCTGTAAATTCTTGGGCTGTCTTGCATGAACTGCATGTTTGAGATCTCCCCAGAGTGGCTCAATGATATTGAGGTCAGGAGACTGAGATGGCCATTTCAGAACCTTCACTTTATTCTGCTGTAGCCAATGACAGGTCAACTTGGCCTTGTGTTTTGGATCATTGTTATGTTGGAATGTGCACGTACGCCCCATGCTCAGCTTCTTGGCTGATAAATGCAAATGTTGCTCCGGTATTTTTTTGATAATACTGCATTCATCTTGCCATCAATTTTGACCAAATATCCTGTGCCTTTTGTAGCTCGTACATCCTCAAAACATCAGCGATCCACCTCCGTGTTTCACAGTAGGACTGGTGTACCTTTCATCATAGGCCTTGTTGACTCCTCTCTAAATGAAGCGTTTATGGTTGTGGTCAAAAAGCTAAATTTTGGTCTCATCACTCCAAATGACTTTGTGCCAGAAGGTTTGAGGCTTGTCTCTGTGCTGTTTGGCATATTGTAAGTGAGATACTTTGTGGCATTTGCGTAGTAATGGCTTTCTTCTGGCGACTCAACCATGCAGCCCATCTTTCTTCAAGTGCCTCCTTATTGTGCATCTTGAAACAGCCACATCACATGTTTTCAGAGTCCTGTATTTCACCTGAAGTCATTTGTGGGTTTTTCTTTGCATCCTGAACAATTTTTCCGGCATTTGTGGCTGAAATTTTAGTTGGTCTACCTGACCATGGTTTGGTTTCAACAGAACCCCTCATTTTCCACTTCTTGATTAGGGTTTGAACACTGCTGATTGGCATTCTCAATTCCTTGGATATCTTTTTATATATATCCCTTTCCTGTTTTATACAGTTCAACTACCTTTTCCCGCAGATCCTTTGACAATTCTTTTGTTTTCCCCACGACTCAGAATCCAGAAACGTCAGTGCAGCACTGGATGAAAGATGCAAGGGTCTGTCAGGCGTCCAGAAACTCATTGACCTTTTATACACACATACACTAATTACAAGCAAACAGATCACAGGTGAGGATGGTTACCTTTTAATAGCCATTCAAACCCCTTTGTGTCAACTTGTGTGCATGTTATCAGGTCAAAATCGCCAGGGTATGTAAACTTTTGATCAGGGTCATTTGGGTAGTTTCTGTTGCCATTATGATTTTAAAAAGAGTAAACAGTTGATTGATAATAAATGGCTTCAGCCAAACACTAACCATGAGTTAAAGAAATGTTTTTGTGTTATCATTCATATTCTCTGAAAAATGGCCAAGACATCATAAATTCTGCCAGGGTATGTAAACTTATGAGCACAGCTGTATATATTACAAGGTTTTACATGAACATAAGCTGATCATGGTAAGCACACCTGGCAGTAGAAAATGATTTTGTCTTATTTCTGCAACTGCTACATTTGCAGGACAGCTTGTTCTGTTGAAAAACGACAGACTTGCTGGCTTGATCTCCAGGTGAAAAAAATGAGAATAGAAAGAATCCAAGAATTAGTAAGTAGCAAAATAATGTTTGCTTTTGGGTTTAATACCACTTTAACGATATTTCCTTCCTTTTTGCATCACGATGCGCATGTGACTGATAAAATATTCTGAGACTGTAAACTAGCAAAATGTATATGCTAACTGCGCTATTTCACCAGAATTCCTAATGGGATGTGTGAATGCTCTGGGATGCCCAGTGGTGTTTGCAGAATCACACTGTCAAACTCAGGTCAGGACTGACTCTTGGGTATCAAACTGGTAAAGCAAGAGAAAGGTATTAGGCATTTTTATCATGTTAAGATCCATTTTAAAATTTTGTTTTGGCTTTTCTAGATACGTAAAGCTAGCACAGGCAGTATTTTTTTTTATTAGATGTTTTGTTATTTTTTTTGTGTTCAGCTCTATTTAACAATAGTGTATAACTTTTATAGCAGCCAATTATATTTCAGTTTAAAGGAAATTTGTCATTAAAGAAACAGATCACTGGTTATCTATGGCTTGAGTCTTTGATAGAGGTGTATTATTATATTTGTCTTTTTAATTTAATATTATGAATTTAGGGATGGGCCGAACACCGGTTCGGTTCGCACCAGAACATGCAAAAAATTAGTTCGAACACGCTAACACCATTAAAGTCTATGGCACACGGACATGAAAAATCAGAAGTGCTCATTTTAAAGGCTTATATGCATGATACTGTCTTAAAAAGTGTTTGGGGACCTGGGTCCTGCCCCAGGGGACATGGATCAATGCAAACATTTTTTTTTAAAAACAGCCGTTTTTTCGGGAGCAGTGATTTTAATAATGCTTAAAGTGAAACAATAAAAGTGGAATATCCCTTTAAATTTTGTACCTGGGGTGTCTATAGTATGCCTGTAAAGTGGCGCATGTTTCCCATGTTTACAACAGTCTGACAGCAAAATGACATTTCTAAACGAAAAAAAGTCATTTAACCACTTCCCTACCCGCCCATAGTCATATGACGTCCACAGATGGGATCTCCCATCCTGGGTGGGCGTCATATGACGCCCTGGGATTCCCGGCCGCCTAGGGGGCGCGCGCGCCCGCCGCGTTCCTCGGGACCCGGTGCGTGTGCCCGGCGGCCGCGATGTCCGCCGGGCACCCGCGATTGCCGGTTAACCGGACCGGCATGTGGATCTGTGTGTGTAAACACACAGATCCACAGCCTGTCAGCTCTGAGGAGAGCGATCTGTGTTCCCAGAACGGAGGAACACTGATCGGTCTCCTCCCCTTGTACGTCCCCTCCCCCTACAGTTAGTAATCACTCCCTAGGAAACATATTAACCCCTCCCCGCCCCCTAGTGGTTAACCCCTTCACTGCCTGTCACATTTACACAGTAATCAATGCAATTTTATAGCATTGATCGCTGTATAAATGTGAATGGTCCCAAAAATGTGTCAAAAGTGTCCGATGTGTCCGCCATAATGTCGCAGTCATGAAAAAAAATCGCGATCGGCGCTAAAAAAATAAATAAATATATTTTTTTAAAAACGCCATAAATCTATCCTGTATTTTGTAGACGCTATAACTTTTGCGCAAACCAATCAATATACGCTTATTGCGATTTTTTTTTTACCAAAAATATGTAGAAGAATACTTATCGGCCGAAACTGAGGAAAAAATTAGTTTTTTTAAAAAAAAATTGGGATATTTATTATAGCAAAAAGTAAAAAATATTGTGTTTTTTTCAAAATTGTCGCTCTTCTTTTGTTTATAGCGCAAAAAATAAAAACCGCAGAGGCGATCAAATACCACCAAAAGAAAGCTCTATTTGTGGGGAAAAAAGGACGTCAATTTTTTTTGGGTACAACGTCGCACGACCGCGCAATTGACGTTTGAAGTGCGACAGCGCTGAAAACTAAAAATTGGCCTGGGAAGGAAGGGGGTGAAATTGCCCTGTATTGAACCGGTTAAAAGTACTCGCGGCTATATGAATTGTCTGTCCCTACTCCCGGCAATACACATAAAAGTTCATTGATAAAAACGGCATGGGATTCCCACAGGGAAACCCTGAACCAAAATTTAAAAAAAAAAAATACATGGGGGTCCCCGCAAATTCCATACCAGACCCTTCGGGTCCGGTATGGATTTTAAGGGGAACCCCATGCCAAAATTTTTTTTATCCAAGCACGCATCCTGGCAGGCCGCAGGAAAAAAGAGGGGGACAAGAGAGCGCCCCCCCCCCCCCCAGACCACATGCCCTCAACATTAGGAGGGTGCTTTGGGGTAGCCCCCCAAAGCTTCTTGTACCCATGTTGATGAGGACAAGGCACAGGACTCTGAATGAAAGGCACAGGTGGCCGTTCCCTCCAAGCGCATGCGACGGTGAATTCATCGGCTCCGTAAATCTCTCTTAAACTGCACGTTTAGACCCCTTTCACACTGGGGCGGTTTGCAGGCGTTATTGCACTAAAAATAGCGCCTGCAAACCGCCCCTAAACAGCCTCCGCTGTTTGTTCAGTGTGAAAGCCCGAGGGCTTTCACACTGAAGCGGTGCGCTGGCAGGAGAAGAAAAAATCTCCTGCAAGCCGCATCTTTGGAGCGGTGAAGGAGCGGTGTATTCACCGCTCCTAAACCGCTCCTGCCCATTGAAATCAATGGGACAGCGCTGCTATACCGCGATAAAACCGCGGCTATAGCCGCGCTATACGAGGGGTTTTAACCCTTTTTCGGCCGCCAGCGGGGGGTTAAAACCGCACCGCCAGCGGCCGAATACAGCGCTAAAAATAGCACTGTTTTTTACCCCTGACGCCCCCTACCGCCCCAGTGTGAAAGGGGCCTTAGGAGATATTTCTCTTACCTATAGTTACAAATCAGAGATGGGTGTTTTTTACTCCCACTTTAAGAGTAAATAAAAAATAGTTCATGAAGTAGGGCTACTGCCGTGTCTGAGGTCAGTGATGGGGAATTGTTGTCACATGAGTTTGTCAATGGACAGGGGTCCAATTCATACTTGGCCTCCCACGTTAAATGTTGAGGGTCAAAGGCCAGTCTTGGGGGGGGGGGGGGGGGGGGGACCACAAAATACATTGAAGAAAATGCTTGACATTCGAACCCCCGGGGACTGTCATGTGTTTTCCTTTGAGAGAGAATTTGAGAGTGGTTATTTCTTCTTGACCCTTTTTTATTTTTTTTTATTTTTGTTGTTGTTTACTGTGAGTTGTGAAGTTTGAGAACAGTTCTGTAGGAGAGAATAACTTTTCTTTCAGTGTAGATGGTTTATCTATTAATATAAATAATGTTACTTAATAAATATATATATATATATATTTATGTGTGTATGTATATGTGTATATATATATATATTTATGTTTGTCGGCTCTATGGGAAGATAGTGCGTTAGAACTCTGCTTTCATATTCACCTGTCTCTGCTTTTTTATTTTGTGTGATTCCTAAAGTGATTCTGTTCTTAGATCTGCAGCACACATACTGTTAGAATTTGTCTGTTATTAAGGCTTGTCCGTAAAAAATGTGCACAGTTCTGCAATTGATGTATTGACATATGTATTCATTTATCATATTGTATTTCAAATTGGCAAGTTTGGTGGTGGGCACTGGCAAAGCTATTAAGGCCTTATGCAGATTGCATACTTTTTTTTTTTTCGGCGTGTATGTGCAAAGGTTGTGGTTTGTGTATACAAATATGTCTCATCTGAACCAGACATTTTAAAACCCACACTTCATTCATCTAATCATGTATTGTCTCTAATCTATTATGTATTTTATGCTTGGTGCCTTCTGTCTCATTTTCTATGCTGTGGTTACTAAATCAGATGTTTCCTGCATTTTTGATTATAGCTGCTTGTTAAGATTTTATTAAATCTACTGTATGAAGCAGATTGTGTGTGTGTTTTTTTTTTTTTTCACTGCTTAGGACATGTGGCTGAATACAGCTTTCAATACTTTGCTGTTTTGCACAGAACTAATGTCTGTTTAAAACTCAATGTAGTATAAACTATAAATATGCATACATATTAGAGCTGCACAATTAATCGTTAAGAATCGTGATCGCAACTTTTTTTTTTTTTTCTCCCTCGCAATCTTAAAGCATTTTCCCGATTTTTCTATGCAGCGTTCTCTGCTCAAGCTGACAGCTGTCAAATTAAAAAACAAAACAAAATGGGCACTCTGCCAAGTCTCACAAAATTCCTCAGCCACTGAGCTAACTAAATATTGTAACTTTTTTGTTGTTTAGATCAAAGGAATGAACCTTGGTCTGTAAATGAGCTCAGTTTAACCACTTAGACTAAACCTTTTTTCTGACACTTGTTGGTTTCAAGTTAAAATAATCATTATTTTTTGCTAGAAATTTTCTTAGAAGCCCCAACTTGTAGTTTCGCAACAGCTGGAGGGCCGCCAATTTAGGACCCCTGCCCTAGAAAATAAAATGGTTATTGTTGCAATATTTTATGTCACACTTTATTTGCGCAACGTTTAGAGGTGCACCGAATGGAAATTTTGGTACCGAAAATGAAGGATGCACTAGGCCGAAAACCAAAAATGACAGTTTTAAAAAAAATATTTTATATTGCTATAAATAATTGTAATAAATATCATCAATTTAAATTAATATGAATTTATTGTTGGCCATTATTGGCACCTTTTTTAGTGCAAGAAAAGCTCAAGAAAAATGCAGTCTCTAACCTTAGTCTCTAGTCTCTAACATGCCCTCAGTCTCTAACCATCTCTTGTATCATGTCTCCAGTCTCTTACTTAAATTTAAACACACTGCTAATAATATTAGCAAAATTTTCATTTGGTGCACATTTAGCAGACATGATATTGGAGACGGTCAGAGACTGCACACTTAACACAAGAGATCAATGCAGCCTCACCAGTGCCTGTCAGATGCAGCCTGCCTGTGCCTGTCATGCAGCCTCACCAGTGCCTGTGCCCATCAGATGCAGCAGCCTCACCAGTGCCTGTGCCCGTCATGCAGCCTCACCAGCCTGCCTGTGTCTGGATCAGAGCGGCGATCTCCGTGTGTCACTGAGCTGGATTTGAATTGCTTGGGCCGCAATAACAATGTCCCGCCTCCTGTGATCACGTCACTGATTCAATGTCTCGCCATTGGATCAGTGTGCCGTCTATCACAGGAGGCGGGACATTGTTACTACGGTTCGGACAGTTCAGCTCCCTGACACACTGAGATCGCGACTCTGCAATGAGGAGGAGGGAGGGGAAGACAGGACCTTGACCAGAATGACACTCCGCAGTAGGCGGCACCCGGCGGTGCGGCTACTGCGCATGCACGATTATCAGCATTTTTTTTACTTTTGGCAACATGCTGAAAACACAATTTTCGGCCGAAATGTTTCGGGGCATCCCTTGCCAACAGTCTTGCAAATGCAATTTTTTTTGGAAAAAAAATACTTTAATTAACTAAAAAAAAAACAGAAACAGTAAAGTTAGCCCAATTTCTTTGTATAATGTGAAAGATGATGTTACGCTGCAAGAATCGTGATCTTTAGTCTAAGCAAAAAAATCGTGATTCTCGTTTTGGCCAGAATCATGCAGCTCTAATATGTATGGACTGTCTTAACTGTCAAAACGTTTGTTATCCTATTCAGCCAGTCTAGGGAGCCATACACTCCTGCCAGACAGCACAGCCAGATCTAGGATCTCACTTTTCTTTACAGCAGACCTGGCTTTTGGTATTAGAATGGCAGATATGTGCTTTGCACTGGAATCTGATCAGCTCATAAGTTGGCCATACCCGTATCAGTTTGCAGTCCATGTCCCCAACATATATGCTATCGTGAATGTCCAATCTAGTCACCAGACACTTAGCATTCTGTCTCATATGAAATCGATCAACAAGCTGAATATGGTCAATTTTAGATACATTTACATCTTCAAAAAAAAAACAAAAAAAAACTATGGCAATTTAACTGAAAATAATCAGATTTTTCTGCTGTTTGTTTGGTGCACTTTCAATCCGTATGTCGAAACCATGATTTTATGTCTTCAGTCGCTTTGTCATTTTTTTTTTTTTTTTTAATGAAATGTGGAGTGAAAAGTTTGATCGCTGTATCCCATTTTCACGTGTGGTAGCTATAGTGCTGCATCGCCTGTCTAAAGGAGTTTTTTTGCTAGTATTGGTAATGAGACTGGGTTTTTATTTCCTTCTTTCACTGACAATAACATTGATCTGACTAACTCTCTCAAATTCTGCTTGAATCTATTGATCCCTGATTATACACTATATTACCAAAAGTATTGGGACCCCTGCCTTTACACGCACATGAACTTTAATGGCATCCCAGTCTTAGTCCGTAGGGTTCAATATTGAGTTGGCCCACTCTTTGCAGCTATAACAGCTTCAACTCTTCTTGGAAGGCCGTCCACAATGTTTAGGAGTGTCTATAGGAATGTTTGACCATTCTTTCAGAAGCACATTTGTGAGGTCAGGCACTGATGTTGGACGAGAGCCTGGCTCGCAGTCTCCCCTCTAATTCATCCCAAAGGTGTTCTATCGGGTTGAGGTCAGGACTCTTCATTCCAAAGGTGCTCTATCGGGTTGAGGTCAGGACTCTTCATTCCAAAGGTGCTCTATCGGGTTGAGGTCAGGACTGTGCAGGCCAGTCAAGTTCCTCCACCCCAAACTCTTTCATCCATGTCTTTATGGACCTTACTTTGTACACTGGTGCACAGTCATGTTGATACAGGAAGGGGCCATCCCCAAACTGTTAAGGCCTTAAGGCCCCTTTCACACTGGGGCGGTGGGTGCGTCGGCGGTAAAGCGCCGCTAAATTTTTTTTAGTGGCGCTTTACCGTAGATTTCGCAGCGCTATTCGGCCGCTAGCGGGGTGCTTTTACCCCCCCCCCACTAGTGGCCAAGAAAGGGTTAAAACCACAGCAAAGCGCTTCTGCAGCAGCGCTATGCCGGCGGTATAGCCGTGCTGCCCCATTCATTTATTTCAATAGGCAGGAGCGGTGTATACACCGCTCCTTCACCGCTCCAAAGATGCTGCTTGCAGGAGTTTTTTTAACATCCTGCAAGCGCACCACACCAGTGTGAAAGCCCTCAGGCCTGTAAAGCGCCTCAGTGTAAAAAGGGTCTAAGAGTTCCCTTCACTGGAACAAATGGGCCAAGTCCAACCCCTGAAAAACAACCCCGCACCATAGTCCCCCCTCCACCAAATGATTTGGACCAGTGCACAAAGCAAGGTCCATAAAGACATGGATGAGCGAGTTTGGGGTGGAAGAACTTGACCGGCCTGCACAAAGTCCTGACCTCAACCTGATAGAACACCTTTGGGATGAATTGGTGCAGAGACTGCGAGCCAGGCCTTCTCGTCCAACATCAGTGCCTGACCTCAAAAATATGCTTCTAGAAAAATGATCAAACATTCCCATAGACACACTCCTAAACCTTGTGGACAGCCATCCCAGAAGAGTTGAAGCTGTTATAGCTGTAAAGGGTGGGACAACTCCATATTGAACCTTACGGACCAAGACTGGGATGCCATTAAAGATCATGTGCATGTAAAGGCAGGCGTCCCAATACTTTTGACAATATAGTGCACGTGTAGAACATCTTTAAAATCTATCCTATTTGGGTGGCTGGAGATGTCTTGTATTTGTTTGCTAGTAGCTGCTGTCCGATATAACTTGTGTGTGAAATAGTGGGGTCAGTTAAGTCACATGACTCCATGCTGGAGGTGTCCTGTGATGGAAATCCCAGCTGGCTGTGAAAACATCTTTGCGTGGGGATCGTTTTTCAGAGGGAACTATCTTTGTTTCTAAGTGAAACTTTTGCAGTAAGAAGTTACATTCTACTTACTGTGAAATATTAGATGTCTTCATGGAGTTCAATCTCAAAGCTTGATGCTTGGACATTTTATGTGATCGTGTTCAGTGGTGGTACTCCTTTTCAATGCGTGTGTTTTTTTGTTTTTTTGTTTTTTTTTTCCTATTTATATGTGTGTGTTTAAAATTTGGCAGGGGAGAATAACTGCTATTTTTTGCCACCAGTAAGAGGGAAGACAAGCCAGTTGGCTCATGAATGAGTGACTAAGAACTCTTCTATGTTGTCTTATATTTTTAGATGTGTGTGTGTGAATGGAATAGACTTGCGTCATTAAATTTCAATTAAGAATAAAATGTAAAGAAGCAGGCATTTGCTAATGCGGGAAAGTGCAAATTGTAAGTGTATTACAGCCTTTTCTTTGCTTGCCCTTTTTATGGAGTCGGAGTGGCAGACCTTGTCTGATAAGTTGCCAATCTGAAAGAATAGGTGGAGCTGGTCACTCATTTCAATATTGACTAGGCTGGATGTTCAAAAGGAACTTCACCTACTCGGTAAACTTTTTTTAAAAATTTTTTTTAGCAGTCCTCTCATGTTTTTTTTTTTTTTTTTTTTGCGTTAATTTCAATAAACATAGTCACACACCCAGTGAATCCAGCCTTCTGTAGACCTTCTGTTCTGCAGACAAGGTCCCTTGCAGCCACCTAACTTGGGTGATTGGGAGCCATCTGGCCCCAGATCCTCCCTCCTCCAGTGCTGTCTGTAACCTGATGCATTCTGGGATATATTTTGGAATATATTTTGTGGATATTGCAGAGCGGTGTTACACGCCATTCTCACCTAGACAAGGATGGATGCGGGGGGTGAGCTGAAATGGAAATTGAGGGAAAGGCAAGTTTAACAAAAAAGGTATTTTTTAGATCATAGAAATGGAAGGAATACAATGGTGGAAATTGTAATTAAGGTGTGAAAGGGTCTGCTTCTCAGCATGTCACAAGAGGACCTGGTCACTGAGCAGTTGGGGGAAGAAGTGGCTCCAGTTTAGTGACTACCAAGTAGTATGTTCCAGTTCAGGGAAAATACTGCTAATCGGGTGGTTCTGCTGGCATCTGAGCCATACCCAACACAGGTTTTCATGTTGCCAAAAGTTTTGCGCCTCCACCTAAAAACTGTACTTCTACTTTCTCTGTCAGCTCATCCGTCACATTTATTGC
Organism: Lithobates septentrionalis; assembly: GCA_037952835.1. Taxonomy (NCBI): domain Eukaryota; kingdom Metazoa; phylum Chordata; class Amphibia; order Anura; family Ranidae; genus Lithobates; species Lithobates septentrionalis. The sequence goes on from JBBDGP010000411.1 coordinate 2,687,182, forward strand.
CTTTTTGGTATCCCTTCCCCCTCCCTTTTTTAGATTGTAAGCTCTCATGAGCAGGGCCCTTCTACCCATCTTGTATTGATTTGTATTGTAAGGCTCGTCGTATACACAGGGCAGTTGAAAACCTCTTCTGAACGCTAGAAACTGAGAGCTGGAAACCGACAGTGAAAAATGTCCGTTTTTTTTACAGCTTTTACATACCGAGTTTATGTGAGTTTAGCAGTAGTTCTGAGCATTTTAGGTTAGAAGTGTTTTTATTTTTTTATTTTTAACCTCGGGAGACTCTCCCAAATGCTCACAATGCATGAAAAACAAGTAAATAACACATCTGGGTCCTCCCAGGCCCCTAGCAGCACCCGTACCCGGCGGGAGCGGCAGTGGAGGGATTCAGGTTAATGATGGTGGCTGAGGGGTCCAGTTTTGGGGGGGTGGGGGATCAGTGCTGGGGGGAAAAGAAGGGGGGTGAAGGGGATAGATAATGAGTGGGGGGGGGGGCAGTTTTAGGTGGAACAGAAGCGGCGGGGGTGGAGAAGCAGGGGTTGGGAAGCAGCGGCATGGGGGGGGGGGTTGCGGTCACATTAGGGGGTTAATAACTCTTTTCAGCGGGTTGTAATCCGCTGATCAGAGTTATAGAATTGTTCAGCAGAGTCTGCTGAACAATTCTGATATAAGCTTTTGGTCATTAAAGTGACCGTAAGCTTAAAGGAAAGGGGGAAATGAGGTCCGTACGTCGTACTGACCTGGCACCTGCGGGCACTTCTGTAGGTCTGTACGGCGTACGGACTTGGCAGTGAAAGGATTAATAATTCCCTTAGGACCAGGTAATATTTTCTGAGTCTTGTGATCACAGCCTTTTTCTTGAGGCCACCCCTGTCCTGATTTGTCACATTTAGGAGCATGCTGTCTTGGAAACCGGTCTGATGATAAGTGCTTATGTATTTTTATGGAGCATGCTGTCACCCTTATTTTAACTCGAAGCCCAACTCTGGGCAAAAATCTAATTTCAACAGTAAGACCCTGAGGCATTTTTCAGGCACTAAAGGGCTAAAAATAGCACCTGTAAAGCGCCTGTCCTGCCCATTGAAATGAATGGGCACTGCTGCCGAAGTGCCTGCAAAGCTTTACCGTTAATGTGGCCCGATATCAGTGTGAAAAAGGGTCTTAATCATAATCATGTCTTCTCTTTCTCTTGGGTGGGTTCTGCAAGCATCTTCTTTTGGCACGTACGATGGAGTCTTCAATACTCCCTTTCATGCTCTGGAAATCTTGTTTTCTGCCCCTGGGAACCAGATATCTTTGGCCACTCATGATCTTCCTGGGGACTGGTCCCGCTGTAGTCTTCTTCTTCTTCTCTGCTAGGACCCCACAGCTGGAACTCGCACCTCCACTGATGGGACAGATCCACAGGAGAGTAGGCTCGGGACCCAAATATCACATGACTGTTGTGGCATCAGGCAATCATTTTTTTTTAATTTTTTATTTTTTTATTTTTTTTTTGGCAAGATTTTGTTTTCCACAATCAGTTTCCTTCTACAATAAAATCTAAGCTTGCCCTCTGTCAGTACGCCTGTAAAGGGTACCTGATGTTTTGGAAAGCATGCATTTTTGGCTATTTTACAGATCAACTAACAGATATTACTTTGATACCTCTTGCCTTCTCTATCTGTGAAGCAAGTTCATAAAGTTCTACGATCTTTAGCTATACTCTCTGTATCTGACTGCATACTACAACAGCTTGAGACCTTGTGCTCTTTAATTGAAGTTTGGCTTTTTTCTTTACTGAATATAAGTGTATTCTCCTGGCTATACCTTTTTATGTAGGTAACTAGGAAGTTGGAGCCTTCATATGATGGCAGCTTTAGAACACACACAGTAAGTACACCAATTAGCCCACAAATTTGAAAAAAGGAAAAAGCAGATTCACTGCTAGTCAAGTATATTTTTTCCGTAAGTAAATTGGATTTAATGTTCTCTTTGAAGAGTTGCATCAATGCAAAGCTGATTTTTGCTTGTACTTTCACTAATGTGCTCGTATTATACTGTACCTGCCTGTGCAATGATATACTTGAATGAAATAACCTGTAAATATGGTGTCTGCTGAATGCTTATGCTGCATACTCCTAAAGGCTTTAATGTGATGAGACCGCCTTTTGGTAATGGTTTGTCACTAACTCGGGGCAGTGACACTTCGGAGTCGCAGCTAATGGGAAGATTTCTGGCTGTGCTCTTTTGATGTGCTCAGTTAAAGTAAGGCTAAGTGAGGCAACATTTGATGTTTCTGCTGGACTTCATTTGAAAGTGGCTTTCTTGTGTGAAAAATAACTTTTTGTTTCTTTTCCTGGTAAATATAAAAAGCTTTTGTAGCTTTGATGTGGCAGGGGACTAATTAGTGTAGTTCTGTGCTGAATTGTGGAGTAAAAAATGTTGGATTGGATTTAAATGGTTTCTAGAGACCTGATGATGTAAATTTTAACTTTCAAGTGCTGGCTCCCAAGTTTAATTTTGAACTTGAAAACCCCATCGCTATACTATACTAAATATGTTATGGCTGCTCTGTGGCCCCCCACTTTTTGCTCTGTTTGCTGATCCCCATGTTGGAATTCTAAATCACTATTCTGCAAGCAAGGGGAGCAGGAACAGGTGTGCCGTAGAATGACCAGGAAAACTTTGGTAACCCTTTCTAATAACCAAATTCAACCGAAAACCTCAAACTTAAACTGGCAGTGATCATTTTATTTTTTTAGCAATAATCTTTCCTTTACGGTGCAGCTTCCGAAATGCAGGTCACATGATCGCTCTTGGATGCACAGCGATCTATGGAGCTTCCGGGGGGGGGGGGGGGGGCGTGTTGACTGTTGGAATTTACAGCAGAGCCAGAAATATGAATGAGGTCCACTTCATTTTTGTGATCATGTTCTAAAATACACACTTTGCTTCTTGCATTTTTGTTGCAGGAGCTGCATGGAAAATTGTCAGATGAACAACAGTTGCCGCCACTGTTTGGGTACTCAGCCGCTGCGGTTTCTGATGGCTGCTGAATACAATAGCTGGCAGGGGGAAATTCCTTCATCCATGAGGTTAACGTGGATGGAGGAATCCATCACATTTCGTTTGTCCATCCTACGGGCTGAATGAGCGAAATCTTTGCATGTATTGCACTTGTCATTATTTCCTGTAGGCCACTATATGGATACCGTATATACTCGAGTATAAGTCGTTCCGAGTATAAGTCGAGGCCCTAATTTACCACAAAAAAATGGGAAAAACTTAGTGACCCGAGTATAAAACAAGGGTGAGAAATGCACAGCTACTGTAAGTGGAAAAGAGGGTCAACAATGCCCATTTGCATGCCTCACTGTGCCCATTTGCAGCCATAGGTCCCCTGAACTTCAAACTCGGTGGTTAAGGGTTCCTAGATGCCCCCTAGCTGCAGCCAAAATTTGGGGTCTCTGAACCCAAATGGTCACGAAATGACATTGCTGCAGATGGACACAGTTGACCGACTTTGGGGCCTCGTATCTCGGGGCCACTTAGTGCTAGGAACCCCATAATCAGTGGAACTAGCACCATACAATACCCAAAGCTGAGGTTTCTAGCACTAAGTGTCCCCGAGATACAGGGCCCCAAAAATCAGTTCAGAAAATGTCAAGCACTTTTCTGCAGCGCAGAATGACATTTTCCGAACCAATTTTGGGGCCCCGTATCTCGGGGCCACTTGGTTCTAGGAACCCCAGCTTTGAATATGTTATGGTACCAGTTCCACTGGGTTTGCACACCAAATTTGGGGTTCCTAGCACCTAGTGGCCCTGAGATACGTGGCCCCAAAGTCGGTTCAGAAAATGTCAAGCACTTTTCTTCAGCAGAGAATGACATTTTCCGAACCGATTTTGGGGCCCCGTATCTCGGGGCCACATAGTGCTAGTAACCCCAGCTATGGATATGTTGTGGTACCAGTTCCACTGGGTTTGCACACCAAATTAGGTTTCCTAGCATAAAGTGGCCCTGTGATACGGGGCCCCAAATTCTGTTCGGAAAATGAAATTTTTTGCTGCAGAAAAGTGCTTGACTCGAGTATAAGTCGAGGGGGTGCACTTTCAGCACAAAAAAATGTGCTGAAAAACTCTACTTATACTCGAGTATATACGGTAACTTCTGTTGGGAATGATCTGTCTTGCATCAGTGTAGAGAGGCCACATTTTCAAACACTTGTTTTTTTTTTTTAAAACCCTTTGGAGCAGAATTGGATGTTTTTTGCAGCTTTTGTCAGGTGTTTTTTTTTTTTTTTTTCATCCGTTTTAAAATAAAAGGTGTGTGTGGAGTGCTGCTGAAAAAGGAGTGGAGAGTTGTAGTTTGAGCAGAAAATACGTGACAAAACGCTCAAGAAAAAAAAAACTCACGCTTTTCAGGTGTTTCTTTTGAAGTCTATGGGGACAAATATGCTCAATTCTGCCTGAAAAGTAGCTTGTGTACATTTTTTGAGGCCCCGCTCACACCTTGGCATCGCAATTCTGACAAATTGCACCGCGCTTGTACATGTGCCATTCATTTTGTAATTGCACCTAAATGAGGGTGTGGTTCTTCCACGATTGTCGTGTAATAAATCGCGGCTAACCACATCACACAAAGCTTGTCCTTCAAAAAAGGAGCAGCTTCACGTGATGCTGTTTATCGCGAATGCACCGCGATTTATTGCGTGGGAAACGCGACAGAAGCACACCCGCATTTAGGTGCCATTGAAAATGAATGGCACCTGAAAAGCATGGTGTGATTTTTGTCAGTTTTGCGACGCGTTTTGGGATCACGGACAGAATCGTAATGAATCTGCCTGTGATTGCAAACATCCAGGTGTGAACGGGGCCCGAGCGACAGGCCTTTTGCTACAAGAGACAGAACGCTTCAGATGTGAACAAGGGCTTTTGAGAACAATACGTGTTTGCTTGCTGACCGTTTTTTTTGAGCTTCGAGCTACAAAATGCTCAAGGTTGGACGGGGCCTTACTCTTTCACGCCTGCATTGGAGGCTCAGGTTCTTTCCCTGTTGTCCTAGTAGTGTGCTTCTACACTTCCTGTCCTGTAGCCAAAACAAGAAGTGAGAGGAAATCGCTCCAAAGTGAGCGAATCCTGGGCTTGTCACCAAGATCTCCAGGAGGAGTGTCCCCATTGGAATATTTCTCCTCTGTTCCTGTTCTGATGTCAACCCAAGTGAGAACAGTACACAGAAGAAATAGAGAGGGTGAATCTCCAAAACGTGGCACAGACGCCAATAAAAAAATAGTTCCAATCTCTCTCCACTCTATCCAAAACTTAAAAAAAAAAAAAAAAAAGTTCCTTTAGACACTTTAACTTCTATCCACCAACATCTTTGTAATGACAACTTTTTTTTGTTAATGTAGCACAATAAAGTTCGAGATTACACGGTCTAAGTTTGGTGAACTCCTTTGTCTCCCTTCTATGAGATCTAGCAATGTTTTAATCTGTACTTAATTAACAAACGTTTTTCTGCTACTTGTTTTGGTTGCCGGAGGCAAGAAACCTGCGCTGTGTATACCAGCCCTGTCTGTCAGAACATGTCCAGTAGAATCTGATGAAATGCTTTTCAGTGCTGGTGGAAAAATTGATCTATCTTATTTACTGTATTTAACACACAGCACATGGAAATTTTACCTTAAATTTATACTAAACCGAGATACCTGCCCCCACATAGATAGGATGGATACACAATCAAACAACCACATACAGCCGGTAAGATAAGTATTGAGCATATCACCATTTTTCTAGATAAATATATTTCTAAAGGTACTATTGACATGAAGTTTTCACCACATGTTGGTAACAGCCCATGTAATCCATACATACAAAGAAACCAAATTAAATAAATTCAGAAATGAAGTTATGTGTAATAAAATGGAATGACACAGGGAAAAAGTATTGAACACATGGAGAAAGAGTAGGTGCAAAAAGGCATGGAAAGCCTGGATACCAGCTGAAATCTATCAGTAATTAGAAAGAAAGCCTGCCCCTTGTCAGTGCAAATTGATATTGGCTGGTTCAGGCTCAACTGTTGGACTTTAAAAAGGTTTCTCATTACCAAAGTGTCACACAAGAAACATGTCATGATGGGTAAAAGCAAAGAGCATTGGTTACAGAAGGATTTCTAAACTTCTGAATGTTCCGGTGAGCACTGTTGGGGCCATAATCCGGAAGTGGAAAAAAACATAATTTCACCATAAACTGGCCATGACCAGGTGCTCCCCACAGGATTTCTGACAGAGGAGAGACAACTATTATTATTAATAATAGTTGTCCAAAAGCCAAGGACCACTTGTGGAGAACTCAACTGCCATAGCCTTTGTGCATGCTCACCACGCAAGACTCCATTGCTGAAGAAAAAGCTCACTTTAAAGTTTGCTGCACAACATTTAGACAAGCCTGTGAAATACTGGGAGAATATAGTCTGGTTATATGAGACCAAAATTGAACTCTTTGGATACCATAATACACCCCATGTTTGAAGGTCAAATGGCACTGCACATCACCCTAAAAACACAACAGTGAAGTTTGGAGGTGGGAAAGTCATGGTGTGGAACTGTTTTTCAGCATATGGTACTGGCAAATGTCATGTGATTTGAAGGAAGGATGAATGGGAAAATGTTCTTGATAAAAAAAATCTGGTGCCATCTACCAGGATGATGAAGATGAAATGAGTGGACATTTCAGCAAGACCATGATCCCAAACACAAAGCCAAGGTCTTGGCTATGGAAAGAACTATAGATCAGAGTTCCTAGAAAAGGGCCACGGAACTTTCAAGATTTGAAGACTGTGGAAGAATGGGCCAGAATCACACCTGAGCAACGCATGCGACTAGTTTCTCCACACAGGAGGCTTCTTGAAGCTGTCATTACAAAAGGATTTTGTATGAAGTATTAAATGCATTACATTTCAGTTAGCATGTTCAATACGTTATCCCTGTGTCATTCCATTTTTATTACACATAACTTAATTTCTTTGTATGTATGGATTGCATGGGTTGTTGGTGGCGTGGTGAAATTTCATGTCAATAGCTCCTTTAGAAATATATATTTACCTAGAAAAATGATGATGTGTTTTTAATACTTTTTTTTACCTGCTATATGCGGTTGTTTGTGTATCCATCCTACCTATGTGGGGGCAGGTATCTCTGTTTAATATAACTTTAAGGTAAAATTTCCATGTGCTTTGTGCTGTATACAGTGCTTTAAAAAGGTTATCTATTCTCCTTTTTTATTTTTATTTAGTGGACTGCAAGGTGCTGATGACTGCTCTTGTGGTTCATTTACAAGCCCTGGAGCTCTCAATCAGCCCGTATGGCAGGTAAGGGCTGAAAGCTGCAGGGCTTGTCCGCAGGATCCTGACATTGCACCCCCAATCCACTGCAGGCTCCATAGTTTTGTCCTCCATAAGGTGAACTTGGCCTTTTATCAAAAGGTGTGTGTGTGTGTGTGTGTGTGTGTGTGTGGAAAAAAAGAAACTGCAAATGTGTTAGGCCCCTTTCACACTGGGGCGGTTTGCAGGCGTTATTGCGCTAAAAATACCGCCTGCAAACCGCCCCTAAACAGCCTCCGCTGTTTGTTCAGTGTGAAAGCCCGAGGTCTTAGGCAAATATACTAGAGCAGCTGCTCTAGATCAAACTGCAGCCAGGGCTGGATGGGACCCTTTGCTTGACTTTATCTGGTCCTTGGGGCACTATTCCACCAAATGAAACCAATGATGGGGCACTATTCCCCATACTGACACCATCAATCGGGCACTATTCTTCTCATTGATATCAGCAATGGGGCACTATTCCTCCTATTAAAACCAATGATAAGGTTCTATTCCTCCCACAGACACCAATGATGAGGTGCTGCTCCTCCCATGATAATGGGGCACTATTATTCCCACTGATACCAACAATAGGGCAGCATTCCTCCCACTAAAACCAACGATGGGGCATTGTTTGCTCCCTCTGACGCTGGGGCATTTTCTCCTCCCGCTAGCCACAGTCCGGCCCTCATAGTATGATTCCTGTACCGATTGACAGTTCGCACTGCGATCTGCAAACCGATCCCAGGGTGTCATGAACTACTTTTGACACCCGCAGCAGTTCGCAGAGGGCTGTGTGAACTGCCTGCGAGTGACGTGCGATGCCGCAACGCACAGAAATCGCTCTGCTTCCCACATCACATATGTGTGAACACAGCCAAAGTGTAGTAACACCTATGGTATACGAGAGTGCCTGCCCACTCCCATCTCCCGCTTATATTCATCAATCCCGACCCACAAAATATTTCTTACTAGATTGACCTGCTGCAATAACCTTCTTAACCAGGTCCATGCATGTGTAATCCCATTTATTCAAATGGATTTCTGACTACAAGCTTGTACCTAGAACTAACACAGGCTGTAGGAATGAATGGGATACACAGTATGCAGGTAAATAATGGGTTACATTGGGGGCTAATTGCTTGGCACAATCAGATCTTTGTGTAAAACAATTAAAAAGTAAAAAAAAACAAATGGCAAAATGGATGAAAAATTAGCACCATGGCCAGAGAGTGCATTAGCCTTTGTGTATAAGGGCATATAGGCTCATGTTGTAGTATTTAGGATTTGCAGTAGGTGCATGAGCAGGTTAGCTTTACGGAGAATGAACAGGGTTTCTTTTAATTTTTGTATGGTTATGAATTATGATTAATCTCATCCTTGTTGAAAGAGGTGAATTTAGCACACGCTGGGCTGTTTGTTCTACTTTAAACCGTATTCTGTACAGAAGACACTTTGTTTTCGGGGTTACTGACATATTGGTTGTTCATTGTCAACTGCAAGGAGGTAAATTGTTTGTTTTCCTCAATACTCCATCAGGTCGCTACCAAACAACTAAATGCAGCCATGGCTGCTGTACACAGACTGACGTGTACTAGTAACTGGTGCGGGCTGGACTTGGTTGGGTAGAAATCGCCCTAAAAACCGTGGTAAGTATGATAACTGCCCTCCCTTGTACTCTTCCTCCTATGTACCTAGGATAGAAGAAGTGGACATTCTGCAGATCCTGTGGTAGCCAAGATTCTGCAGTCTTCAGGATAGTTCAGGGCATAAGGGTTTTCACATTAAACAATTTTGTGTCCTAGAGTGTGTGTTTTTTTTTTTTTTTTTTTTTTTTTTATTTCCCTTTTCCATCTAAGGCCCCACAGATGGTACACAGGGTGTCTAGCCCCTGTGCGTGCAATCCTGGCATTTTAGGGCATCTGGGAAGCACAGGTGCAGCATCCAACCAACCCCGCTACCTGTAGGTACTCTGTATTCTGGGCATTCATCCCTGAACGCATACTGCCCTAAACCCAAGTACCACTCAGTACAGTGTTCAGCCCTGTCCAGACGCTGCATATTTCAGCCTGCAGAAGACTGACGGGTTGCGTCCAGTGGGGCCGGACCTGTGCTATATAACTTCGGGCGGTATAAAAAAATATCAACTATTTTATTTAATAATGCTAATCTCCTCTGATCAGGTTGTTGTGACTGTTTTGATATGGCTGTTCTCACAAAGAAAGCAGCGGCCCTGATCTCCAGCCTGCTTAAGGAGGGAACTTGGCCTAGGGCTGGAGAGAGCTGAATGTGGCCTAAATGTGATGGCTGCATTAGTCCAAGCTAAGAAAATCTTCATCAAGTACATAAAAAAACCTGTTTATCATGCCAAAAATGTAATGTCCTTTTTCATTTCCACTTATTTGACCTGAAGGCACACACAATGTTATGTTTCATATGTAAACTATTCATTTCCCCCAATCCCAGTGTAATAAAGATAGACATAAAGACATATTGGAGGTCAAGCCTAGGGATGACAACAATGGCTCTCTCCTTTTAAAAACACTGAAGGCGTGAGCGTAGCCACCCAGGAACAGAAAGTGTGTTATTCACTGGATCACTAAGTGAAAATAATAGGAAGCATGAAAAAAGGAAAACCAATGCAGTCGCCACATCTAAGGACTTGTAAACTGCAATATATTTGTGGTTTTAGGTTTAGATAATCTTTAATGCTGACTGTAGATATTGGATAAGTGTCTCTTTCTCTTTTTTTTTTTTTTTTCCTAGACTGTGTGTGGAATAAATTGTGAAGATTTAGGGCCCATTTGCACTTCAACACACATAAAATTGTGCCTGCAGTCAATTGTGCTTCATTGCATTTATTTGTTCATATCCATGTGTTTTGTGTGTGTTTTTTCCTGCATAGTTTTTGATTTCTTAAAGACATGTTTTCTGACTGAGGTGGGTGAGAGATGCGGTGTGCATTTCTACATGTTTAAAAATGCTGGTAACTGAACATAGTGTGAACTGAACCTTACAGTGCAGTTAAAGTACAAATTGTAAGAGTGTAATGAGGTAAAGTGCATGTGATATTCGTATGATGATTGGGGTACATGGCTGACCAAAGTTGAAACACTGAATTGACCAAGTCAGCCATAATATCCAACTCAGGGTATTTTTGTTTAAAAATACTGGCTGTATTAATCTGATTTTTTTTTTTCCCTGTACACTTTAGCCAGTCAATGTCTGTAGTGCATGTATTGTGAGAGTCCCCTATTTATTGCCTTCATTAAAGTGGTAGTCAACCTCAGATATAAAATATGTACAAGTGTCTTTTCTGTCTGCTGCCTTCTTCCTCTATCAGCATTAATCCCTTCTGACAATTGTTCCTGACACCAAGAGAAAAATGGTGAGGGGAGGGAACTCCAGCAGATTGACAGCCTCAGCTCTGTTCCTGTGTGCTGTGTGAAGGGGGTGTGTTTCTTCTCTCCAATCAGCTCTCAGAGCTCTCCTTACACTCTGCAGAGCTCAGAAACTTCAGCTCTCCACCCCTTTTTTTCCTGAACTCTCAGACAAGCTTTAAAAAAAAAAGCCTGCACTTTGAACAGATGTAGAGAAGAGAAGACTGCAGATAGAAAGATACAACTTATTTAGGAGGATTTTTTCATCTCTGTGTGCCACCTGAGGATAGTCCTTTCTCTGGGTATATGTAAGGGTTTACCACCACTTTAAAGTGGTAGTAAACCCTTACAAGTACTCAGTGACGTGACTAGCCACAGGTGAGACACATAGTGTCTCACCTGCACAGTATCAGTGCACATTAGTTGCGGTCATTCTCACCTGAACCCGATTCAATCCTGTGACCTGCATCGGATAGCAGCAGCTCTCGCCGGTGTCTCCTACCCCATTGGGGAGATTGCTAGCGGCAGCCATTGGCTTCCACTGCTGTCAGCCAAATGCTGTAGCCGGGGGCCGAGTCACCCGGTCTGTGTCAATAGATGCAGATTGGGCAGCTTGGGAGCGAGCACGCACAGGTGCCCCCAGGAAAAGTGGCCTTCCCTAGGGGCACTTGCCAAAGAGGAGGTGCCTGGAGTGCCGGAGGGGGACCCCAGAAAAATAGTATTGGGGCTGCTCTATTCAAAGCCATTGCACAGAGCAGGTAAGTATAACATATTTGCTATTTTAGTTTACAAAAAAAGCCAAGGTTTAATACCCCTTTTTATGCTTTTAATTTTTTTTTAATTTTTTTTTTTATGTCAGTTTTGCACTTTAATGCCACAGCATTGTGAAATTGTACAATGTTGTCTTTTATCTAACAAATATACTTTTACATATCGATGTCTTTGCTTAGAGCAAGAGTAAATAAAGGCTTGAGATGAAGGATTTTGGGCTGCCTTGTAAAAATGTTGACAAACCAGTTTAGGGAGTTGTTCTAACCTTTTGGAAACTTCGATCTGATTTCCTGGTTCTGCTTACAGTGGGAATCAATGGTTTATTTGGCCAATATCCCAGCCCTCAGTGATCCAGCATACAGCCGTAAATGCAGCTTTGTTTTTTACACGCCACCTTCCAATCTGATCTCACATGGGCTGCTTTTCTGACTTGCTGCTTTATTTAGGTGATGTACACAATTCAGTGCTAACGCAGCAAAATATAATTCCAACTAATTGAGGAATAGAAAGTGGGTGGGCAAGCAATGACTAGCTGAATTAATGAACTTCCATACTATGTTTAGGCAGCATTATAATCTGTCCTATCTAGTAAAATATGAACAAAAAATGAACACATCTCTTCCCCCACCCCTGGTGTGTGTATGTGTGTGTATATGTATATCTCCTCAAGCCAAGGCTTTTCCAGAGGTTTTCTATTGGGGTTAGTTTAGGACTCTGGGCTGGCCATTTTATTTTAATGTTTTCAGCTTCAAGGAACTGCTTTACCCATTTTGCCGTGTGACAGGGGCAATGTCGTGCATGAAAATTGCTGGCTGATTGGGTGATGAAAGCAGGGAAGGAACTGCATGTTGTCGAAGAAGGTTCTGATAAACATTTGCATTCACTCTGCCAGCTGTATGTTCTGTAGCTGTATAAGAGGGCCAACTCCTGCTGCAGAAAACATCCCCCAAACCATGATGCTTCCCCCTCCACCTTTCATTGACTTCTTTACACACTTTGGGTTCAGTCTTTCCCCAGTTTGATAGAAAACACAAGAAAACTAGCGCTCAGAGTTACCAATGCAATATCGCACAAGCAGGCAATACCTGGCTATAAAAAGTGACTGTATAAAAAATGATATATAGAAAGGATCATTGCTGAAACACAAGGAAAGTTCATAAATTATATGAATGTCCAGTGGATGAAGTTCATGGGAAAGGTAAGTCACACGACACTATCAACAAAGGGCAGCTCTTCCAAGGAGTGAAGCCGGCTCGGAGTCATCAAAGGAAACAAAAGAAAGAGGAGTGCCTCTAAAGTGCTTTATTCCATGAATAAAATGAAACAATAGCCACTTACATTTCGGTAAAAGATGAAGCTCTAGACAGGTGGATAAAAGCAAGGTGGTGTAACTATAGGCTGTGACAGAGACTCAGGGTTGTATCTGATCCATGCTGCAGTGACGGAGGGAGACCGGGACGGACACAGCCGATCCGAGCATTTCTGAGCGTGCGCAGAGTCCCCAGTTTGATGACCAACATAATGTTTCCCATCGGACCCAAATAAATTGAACTTGCTTAAATCACTAAAGTGAACTTTGGACCAGTTCTCCTCTGTCCACAGAACATGCTCCTCAGCAAAGGTTAGTCTAGCCTTTTTGATTCTTTCTGCTAAAAAGAAGTTTGGTCACTGCAGGGTGGGCTTTCAGTCCAAATTCTCTTAAACAGGGAGACACCATATGACGAGACCGATCCTTACTGAGCAATCGCAGCTGCAGTGTTGAACCGATTGCCCATTGAGATTCTGTGCATTATCCTATCCTCTTGCATTTGTCTTTCGTAGACGACCTGCCTTCTTGGGGGACGTTGTAAAGATGCAATGTTCTAGAAAGCACAAATTTGGAACGACAAACTTCTTTTCCTTGGCTGAAAGGGTCATCCCTTTGGCCTTCTTCTGGACAACCTGCTGCCGGAGGGTTTCAATCACTTTAGAACGGCCCACCATCTTACAAAGTCAGTGAAAACTGGAAAGTTAGGCTGCCAGTTAAATAGGGTTTGTCAGATAATGAAAGAAATTGGCACAAGGTGTCAGATTAACACCAAAAACTGGGAGGTATCTGAAAGTGTTCTCCAATTTTGATCAATGTTCTTTTTCAAATCTCATTGAAGTTTTTTATTCTGTGCTTCAAAATATATGTAACTCATGAAATATGCTTCACAAATAAATATATATACAGTATCTCAAAAGTGAGTACACCCCTCACATTTTCGTAAATATTTTATGTGACAACACTGAAGAAATGACACTGCTACAATGTAAAGTAATGAGTGTACAGCTTGTAGAACAGTGTAGATTCGCCCCCTCAAAATAACTCAACACACAGTCATTAATGTCTAAACCGCTGGCAACAAAAGGGAGTACACCCCTAAGTGAAAATGTCCAAATTGGGCCCAAAGTGTCAGTAAAGTAATGTGTGGCCACCATTATTTTCCACCACTGCCTTAACCTTCTTGGGCATGGAGTTCACCAGAGCTTCACAGGTTTCCACTGGAGTCCTCTTCCACTCCTCCATGATGACCTCACGGAGCTGGTGGATGTTAGAGACCTTGCGCTCCTCCACCTTCCATTTAAGAATTCCCCACAGATGCTTAATAGGGTTTAGGTCTGGAGACATGCTTGGCCAGTCCATCACCTTTACCCTCAGCTTCTTTAGTAAGGCAGTGGTTGTCTTGGAGGTGTGTTTGGGGTCATTATCATGTTGGAATACAGCCCTGCGGCCCAGTCTCTGAAGGGAACGGGGATCATGCCCTGCTTCAGTATGTCACAGTTAGGGCTGGGGAAAAAATCGATTTAAATCTTGAATCGAGTTGAGAGGTCAAATCGATTCAAGATTTAAGCAAATGGGTTTTTTTTTCACCGTGCAGGTCCAGAGGCGCTGCGGGCAAGGAGTTTTTAGGCGAGGCCGCGGCTTTAGCCTAGTCTGCGAGGCCGGACGCCGCGGACTAGGCTGAAGCCGCGGCCTCGCCTAAAAACTCATGCCCGCAGCGCCTCCGGACCGGCGCGGTTTCCAAAGGAAAAAAAAAAACATTCGAATCGTGAATAGAGTTTTTTTTAAAGAGAATCGAAGATATATATATATTTTTTTTTTTTAGAAAATCTCCCAGCCCTAGTCACAGTACATCTTGGCATTCATGGTTCCCTCAATGAACTGTAGCTCCCCAGTGTTGGTAGCACTCATGCAGCCCCAGACCATGACACTCCCACCACCATGCTTGACTGTAGGCAAAACACACTTGTCTTTGTACTCCTCACCTGGTTGCCGCCACACACACTTGACACCATCTGAACCAAATAAGTTTATCTTGGTCTCATCAGACCACAGAACATTGTTCCAGTAATCCATGCACTTAGTCTGCTTGTCTTCAGCAAACTGTTTGCGAGCTTTCTTGTGCATCATCTTTAGAATAGGCTTCCTTCTGGGACGGCAGCCGTTCAGACCAATTTGATGCAGTGTGCGGCGTATGGTCTGAGCACTGACAGGCTGACCCCCCCCCCCCACCCCTTCAACCTCTGCAGCAATGCTGGCAGCACTTATATGTCTATTTCCCAAAGACAACCTCTGGATATGATGCTGAGCATGTGCACTCAACTTCTTTGGTCAACCATGGTGAGGCCTGTTCTGAGTGGAACTGGTCCTGTTAAATGTCTTTAGGGTCTTGGTCACTGTGCTGCAGTTCAGTTTCAGGGTCTTGGTCACTGTGCTGCAGTTCAGTTTCAGGGTCTTGGCAATCTTCTTATAGCCTAGGCCATCTTTATGTAGAGCAACAATTATTTTTTTCAGATCCTCAGAGTTCTTTGCCATGAGGTGCCATGCTGAACATCCAGTGACCAGTATGAGAGAGTGAGAGCGATGACACCAAATTTAACACACCTGCTCCCCATTCACACCTGAGACCTTGTAAGACTAACAAGTCACATGACACCGGGGAGGGAAAATGGCTAATTGGGACCAATTTGGACATTTTCACAGGGGTGTACTCGCTTTTTTTTGCCAGCGGTTTAGACATTAATGGCTGTGTCTTGAGTTATTTTGAGGGGACAGCAAATTGACACTGTTATACAAACTGTACACTCACTACTTTACATTGTAGCAAAGTGTCATTTCTTCAGTGTTGTCCTATGAAAAGATAGAATAAAGTATTTACAAAAATGAGGCGTGTACTCACTTTTGGGAGATACTGTATGTGTGTGTGTGTGTGTGTGATAACATGAGAGGGCAGTAGAGCTGCACAATTAATCGTTAAAGAATCAAGATCGTTAAAGAATTGAGATCGCGATTCAACACCCATCGCGATCTTAACATGGCATTTCCTCGATTGAGTGCACAGAGTTGCCTGTTTAAGCCGACAACTGTCTAAAAAAACTAAAAAACCAGGAAGTCTGCCAAGCTTATCACAAAATCGCTCAGGCGAGATGAGGAGAAAAATTGTAACGTTCCGGTCTTTTAGAATTCGATCAAAGGAAGAAACTTCTGTCTGAAGATGAGGGCAGTTTATCCACTTAAATACTAAACCTTTTTCTGACACTTGTTGCTTACAAGTTAAATTCTGTATTTTTTGCTAGAAAATTACTTGGAACCCCCAAAAATTATATATTTTTTTTAGCAGAGACCCTAGAGAATAAAATGAAGGTTGTTGCAATATTTTAGGTGACACTGTATTTGCGCAGTGGTCTTTCAAACACAATATTTTTGGAAAAAAATACACCTTATTGAATTTAAAAAAAAACTAAACAGTAAAGTTTGCCCAATTTTTTGTATAATGTGAAAGATGATGTTGCGCCGCGAGAATCGTGAGAGAATCGTTAACTTTTTATTCTTAACAAAAAAATCCCTGATCCTATCCATCCCACCATCCCTCTGCCCCTGATATCATCCCATCCCGCCCCCCACCACCACCCTTCTGGCTGATCCCATGCCCACCACCACCACCACCCTTCTGCCTGATCCCATCCCCCCCACCACCATCCCTCTGTCACTATGACTTGTATTATGTGCATTTAGGACAGGAATGCATTTCAGGTCTTTGTTAAAATCAATCTACTGAGCAGCCCAGAACTGGTCTGTGAGAGTCAGTCTATTCAACATTTTCACAGCTCTTACGGCAAAGAAGACTTTCTGTTCTTCCTCCTAGGTGTAAAGAATGCCCCTTTGTTCTCTGTAATGAACTGGAAAGTGAGTAGCCCTCTTTTGGGATGGTTATGAGACTCCCCAAATAGGATATTGCACTAAGAGCAAATGAAAGTAAAAAAATGGAGTTCTTCTGGAGTTCTTTTTGTGATTTGGCACTTTGTCGCTTTAACTGACAATTGAGCGGTCGTGCGACGTTGCACCCAAACAAAATTAATGTCCTTTTTTTTCCCCACAAATAGAGCTTTCTTTTAGTGGTATTTGATCACCTCTGCGGTTTTTAGTTTGTGCGCTATAAACAAAGAGTGACAATTTAAAAAAAAAAACGCAATATTCTTTACTTTTTGCTATAATAAATATCCCTCAAAAATATATAAACTATTGTTTTCCTCTGTTTAGCCCGATATGTATTCTTATACATATTTTTGGTAAAAAAATATCGCAATAAGCGTATGGCTTGCGCAAAAGTTATAGTGTCTACAAAATAGGGGATAGTTTATGGCTTTTTTTTTTTATCTTTTTACTAGTAATGGCGGCGATCTGCGATTTTTATCGGGACTGCGACATGGCGGACACATCGGACAATTTTGACACCTTTTTGGGACCATTGGCATTTTTACAGTGATCAGTGCTGTGAAAATGCATTGATTACTGTAAAAATGTCACGGGCAGGGAAGGGGTTAACACTAGGGGGCGCTCAAGGGGTTAATGTGTTCCCTAGTGTGTATTCTATCTGAAGGGGGGAGGGGACTGTGTAGGGGAGATGACAGATCGCGGTTCATACTCTGAATGAACCGACGATCTGTCTGTTCTCCCCTCAGAGAACCAGAAACTGTGTGTTTACACACAGAGATCCCAGTTCTCGGTGTGCCCCGAGCGATCGCGGGAGCCCAGTGGTGATCGCGACCGCAGGGCACTCGCATCCGGCGGCGTGCACGCGCCCCCCCTAGGGGCCGCCTATGTTACCGACATAACATGCCCGCGATTTGCGCAGCTGAGCCATGTTGCCGCAGTACAACTGCGGCGGCTGGTCAACAAGCGGTTAAAATATATATATCCCGATGTTGGGACTGACTCAGGTGTTCATAGTGTCTACTACAGGGAAAAGAAAATATTCAGGTCTATAGCATTTACTGTAGCCATAAAATGGATTTTCCAGTTTATTCTGTAACCATGTGTTTTTCCTGATAACAGAAGGCATCACACTAAAAATATTGCCCTAGTTAGAAGGAATTCACATTCCTATTGGTTTCTTGTTGATTTCTACTTTGACCCTGTTGACTTCTTTTATTCTTATTTGTAAATAGCTTTAACCCTTTAGGCTAGGCTCACACTTGAGCATCAGCTTTGTCGCTCATTTTAAGAAATTTTTTTTGCGTGCTTTGAGCGTTTTCACTAATTACATTCTTTTGTGTTTTGCATACAAAAGTTGCTAGTGCCAGAAAACCTGACCTGCAGTCATTGTAACACATTTCCAAACATACCATTTTTTTTATCTTGGATTTTATTATTTTTTTTATATATTTTTGTAAGTACAGTTTTTTTTACATTTTATAGAATGTTATGTCTGAAACTATTTTTAATGTACCTTTTTAAAAGCCTCTTAACCGGTTCCTGACCGGCCGCCGCAGTTGTACTGTGGCAGGTTGGCTCCCCCTGGGGGAGCCGCCGTAACTCTACGTCGGCCCTTTAAGACACTGTAGGAGGCGTTCGCAGCGTGTGCCCAGAGCCGATGCGAGTGCCCGGCGGGCACCTGCGATCGTCCGTGACAGCGCGAGAACTGGGATCTGCGTGTGTAAACGTATAAATCCCGGTTCTCTCAGGAGAGAAGAGCGATTGTGTGTTCATACAAAGTATGAACACTGATCTCTCTCTGCTCCCCTAGTCGGCCCCATCCCCCCTACAGTTAAAACATGCATAGGGAACACAGTTACCCCTTAATCGCCCCCTAGTGTTAACCTCTTCCCTGCCAGTGACATTTATACAGCAATCAATGCATTTTTGTAGCACTGATCACTGTATAATTGTCAATAGTCCCAAAAATGTGTCAAAAGTGTCAAATTTGTCCGCCGCAATATCGTAGTCCCGATTAAAATTTGCAGATCACTGCCATTACTAGTAAAAAAAAAAAATTAATAATAATAAAAATGCTCTAAATCTATCCCCTACTTTTGTGCAAACCAATCAATATACGCTTATTGCGATATTTTGGTTAAAAAAAAAAAAAAAAAAAAGTAGGTTGCATATCGGCCTAAACTGAGGGAAAAAAAGTATTTTTCTTTAATTTGGGATATTTATTATAGCAAAAAGTAAAAGATATTGTTTCTTTTTTTTCAAAATTGTCGCTCTTCTTCTTTTGTTTTTAGTGTAAAAAATAAAAACCGCAGCGGTGATCAAATACCACCAAAAGAAAGCTCTATTTGTGGGAAAAAAATACATCAATTTTGTTTGGGATACAGTGTTGCATGACTGCGCAATTGTCAGTTAAAGTGACGCAGTGCCGTATCGCAAAAAATGGCCTGGTCATTGAGCAGCCAAATCTTCCAGGGCTGAAGTGGTTAATGGTTTGCTTGTGTTATTATATTGGGATAATGGGGCATACCTATTATGGACAACTCATGGATATCATAATAAATTTTTAAAGCAGTATTTAACCCAAAAGCAATCATTTTATTATATTGCAGTTTACCAATTCTTAAATATGGTGCATTCGTTATCTTTTTTTTTTTTTTTTTTTTTTGCTTTGTTGTGTTTATTTTTTTTTTTTGGCTTTGTTTCTTTTACTTTCACCCAGGGTATATTTGATTTATATTGAGTTGATTTAAATCACAATTTGAATCACTAGTAAAATAGCTTGATTTAAATCAACTCAATTTAAATCATAAAATCATTTTAAAGGGGAACTGTCATCTCTGTCCCGCAGCGGCTCCTCCTCTGACCCGCTATTGACTCACAACAGTCCCATTCACTTTAATGGGATGGATGGTGATGCAGCAGTGACACAACAAGGTGAGGGACATGGCGGCAGCAGGTGAGTGGATGTCCGCTAACAGGCGCTGCCTTGATGGATCTGAAATGACAGGTGCTCTTTAAATGTAAGGACTTATTCTTGCTCGTAGTTAGCATCTTTAATATTTGCAAACAAAACAAAGATTTCCTATTTAGAATAATAAGCTGTCAGGTTAGTAAAACGGCGATATCAGAACCGATTCAATCATACAGTTTGTAGTGTACATAGATTTGCAAAACAATGGAATAAAGGATTATTCCTGAACTTTATCTTATCTCATTGTTACTGTGAAATTGTGTGAATGCATCAATGCAGTGCATGCTATCTCAGCTTGCAGAGCTTGGATTCATTGAATGAGTTTACCAAAAATGTAACTATTGCAGAATATACAGCCTCATGCTACATAACTAAGCTCCATTTCATGCTGAATAAACTAAATTATTAATGTATCTTAAATCGAAAACTACCTTTTTTTTTTTTAGTTTTTTTACTCCAAAAGCATTGTATTAAAATAAATTTGATAAAAAAAAATCGATTAAAAATACCAAAAAAAGGTATTTTTTTTTTTTTAAACCATTGATTTATATCCACCCTGCTTTCACCTAGTGATCCAGCCAGTAATGGTAGGTACACATGGGCTGAAAATGGTCGGTTCGACAGTTACCTGCTGACTTTTGGGCTGTGTGTAAAGCTCTTCCCTTGATAGATGCCGGTCTAACGACCCACTTCTGTCAAATGAACATACTGGAAAACCAGCAGCTGAACTAAGCAGCGCTTGCGAGCCCTGGGGGGTGCACTGTCTCCCTCTCTGAACACAATAACACAGCAGGGAAGATTGTTGCACTAACATCACATATTAGTACAGCAAACTTTTTTAGGGATTTTTCCTTCAGCCCACTGGGTTGAAGGAAAAAACTTCCTGTGTGTGTACCAGGCTTAAATCCTATTGTTTTTCAAAAGAACAAGCTCTCTTGCATATCTATCAGTCACAGGGTTGAGACAAACTATTTAACCACCTGCTGACTGCCCTATAGCAGATTTACTACTACGGGGTGGTGTTCTGTGCAGAATCGCGCATATATAAGTGAATCTGCACTTCCGGATATGGGACGCGCGCCCCATGCTGTGATTAGTTGCAGCAGAAGCCGATTAGCGGTTGCTGGCCAATCGATGTCCGCTGGTTCCCGCTGATCGCTGAGGAGATGCACTGGACGGAGCTCTCCATATGTAAACAATGCAGAGCTCCGTCCTGTCAGCGGGGATGTGCTGGATTTTGTTTCCCTGCAAAAATTTTTCACATCCCTTAGTGAAAGCACCACATAGTAAAAATGTATATATATTTTTTAAAAATTGTCTCTTTTTTTTTTGTTTCTAAAGCAAAAAATTAACCCAGAGGTGATCAAATACCACAAAAAGAAAGCTCTATGTATGGGGAAAAAAAAAAGGACATGTATTTAATTTGTGTACAGCATCGCATGACCGCGCAATTGTCAGTTAAAGTAACGCAGTGCCGTTTCGCAAAAAATGACCTGGTCATGAAGAGGGGGGGGGCAAATATTCCAGAGGTCAAGTGGGCAATACTAGCAAGAGTGCGTACAACGGCCAGCCATGTCTAATGATTGGTAAGCTGCAATATACTCCTTTTTTTTTGGGGGGGGGGGGGGGGTAATACTACTTTAATGATTCCCAAGTGTGGCTTTTTCTGAAGCTGTTGCCCATTGTGTTTTTATGTTTGCACCATCTAGAGTCGAACATTTCTGGTGTCACCTTCATAAGCACAAAGATTAATGTACAATGAAGTCTAGGAGTTGGGAGATGACATCACATGGCCAGCAGGTATAAAGATCTTCGCCGTCTTGCTAGCTGGCACTGAGACGGGTCACGTTGCAATCAGGAACATGCAGTGGAAGATGCCTGGCTTGTCACCAAAATATGTAATGAAAGTAATGTCCTTTACAAAGCCAAAGGAGGCATATAAAATATACACAGGTCAGCTTTTCAAAACTTGGATCTAATACAGAAAAGGAATATTTTTTAAATAAAAGGTCACAAAATGTGAACAAAACACTTTTGTGTTTTTCTTTGCAATGGCCAAGAGGTTTATAATGCATTCTAGTTCTTGTTACCCTGAGATGCGGTCTGTGTTCACCTATGGCATCCACACAAGTCTGACTGACAGCACAACAGGATATGTAGAGTAAGCTACATATAATAATAGAATTCGCATTTCTTGCTTTTGACTTGCTTAGTTTCGATATGCCTAGGACGATGAGAGGCAACACATGTATGCACCCTTTTTTTTTAAATTTTGATAACGTGGATCCCTCGTTTGCCTGTACTTCTCCTATGGATTACAAGAGTGCAGTTTGTTTAGCACTCCTGTGACCCGTTTTTCAGCAGAGAGCCGACTGAAATCCGCTTTCTGCTGATGTCACAGTTGGTCCAGGATCCGCGTCATCACGACCATGGAGTCAGGATCCACCTAGGTCCCTGGACTGACACATGGCTCAGCCTATCGGTGAGCCACGTAGAGCCTGAGCCGGGCACTCCCGTCTCCCTCCACAGCCCAGCACTCCAGTGAGCGGGGGGGGGGGGCAATGCAGATAACTGACAGCAGCTCTCTTCTCGGGGAGCTGTAAGAACCAAGCGATCCACAGTGCTCAATCGCTCGGTTCTCAGTGTAGAGGCACCAGGGGACTGATGCTGCATCCACCTGGGTAAGTATGAATCAAAAAAAAAAAAAAAAACATACTTTTTTTTAATGTGTAAAGCCTGAAGAAAGGATCTAAATTGTCCCAAAAGTTGGCAGCTTTAACATCTTAAAGTGATTGTAAACAATCACCTTGTAAAACAACCCATTCCGTTTAAAATAGAAATGCAAGGCAAAACATTTGTGTATAGCTCTAAAAATAAAAGAATAAAAAAAAACACTAAATACCTTTTTTACTCTTTTTGAAAAGTGATCACATTCCCTCTGTTCCCGGCTGTATAAGAGCTGGGGGGAGGAGAAACAGAAGCGCATTGATCTTCCCAGGAAATGGAATGGCCAAGGAAAATAAGCAGGGATAAATACATTGTCCTCAGGGCAGGAAATTAGCCTGGCTCATAGAGGAAACTGTGATTTTGATCCATTACACTGCAGGATGGCTTAGGAAGAGATGTTTGGAATCAAGACTGAGGAGTAAGAACATCGATGCACAATGCACCATTTTACATTTTATTTTTCCTAGAGTTGGGCTTTAGTGAGCCAAGAAAGGGATTGAAGTACTCTGATGTTTTTGAACCAGCAAGCGATTTTAGTTACAAAAGAAACTTTTGATCAGAGTTTGCTGAACTTTTCAGAAATGCAGACACTAATGGTGCTGAAATTTCCACAGGATCTTCACTTCCCATTTCACATGGTCATTACTGAAGAGCATATTCTGCAGGATTTCATCAAGCACCCCTAGACTGCCAGTCGAGGAGTTTGATGTGTGCAGACAAGTATCTGAAAGAACTGGATTTGCATTGGTGGTTGATATTCACATTCCGCTGTGGCTTCAGATTTTCCCATAAATGCTGCCTTGTTTACCAAAAGCTAGTTTTAGGGGTAACTGAAGGTGGCAAGTCACAGGATGTTTTGGAACTATTTTAGAAATGTTTTGCTCCAGATTTTATTGTAATAATTGAATAGCAGAAATGTTTGGCCTTTTTAAAGTGGAATTCCAGCCATTTGTTTCCTCATAGTAAGGTAGGAATAAAACTTCTGTCACTTATAACACAGCCCATCCCCCTGAAACATTTTCACGTATTTCTTATGTCAACTGAATAGCGAGGGGAGAGGTGGAAGTGGTACACCACAAGACAGTACATTTTTATTGGATATATTTTTTTTGCAGAAAGTAAAAAATACGGTTTTGTTTTTTTCAAAAATGTTTGATCTTTTTTTTCATTTATAAATCACAAAAATTAAATGTAAAGTGGTGATCAAATACCATCAAAAGGAATTTTTATTTGTGTGACAAAAAAAAAATGATATACATTTTATTTGGGTATAGCATTGCATGACCAGGTAAATAGGAGTTAAAGTAGCGCAGTGCTAAATAGCAAAAAATGGGCTGGTCATGAAGGGGGGGACCTTCCAGAGCTGAAGTGGTTAACCGTTGGCACCGGCTGCACGCAATTTTTTTAAAATCAAAATACATGTAGCAGAATACATTTTGCCCATAATTTATAAAGAAATTGTATTACATTTTTTTTAATTGAATTTACCTTGTATGCAGCCCCTCCTTCTTTGTATGGTGTGTATATATACTGGAATTTTTATTTATTTTTCTATATATTACTAATGCCGATGATCTGCAACTTATTATGGGACTGTGCAGGGGGCAAATGACACCAATAGAGTGATCAGTGCTAATAATATACACTGGCTGGGAAGGGGTTAACATCTAAGGTGATAAAGGGGTTAAATGTGTGACTATGTAAAGTATGTTGCTTTTACTAAGACCCCTTTCACACTGGGGCTGTTTGCAGGCGCTATTGTGCTAAAAATAGCGCCTGCAAACCGACCCGAAACAGCCGCTGCTGTGTCTCTGGGGCGGTGCGCTAGCAGGACGGGAAAAAAAGTCCTGCTAGCAGCATCTTCGGAGCGGTGTATACACCGCCAATTCACCGCTCCTGCCCATTGAAATCAATGGGGCAGCGCGGCTATACCGCCGGCAAAGCACCTCTGCAGAGGCGCTTTGCGGTGGCTTTTAACCCTTTTTCGGCCGCTAGCGGGGGTAAAACCGGCCCGCTAGCGGCTGAACACCGACGCTAAAATGACGGTAAAGCGCCACTAATAGCTGCGCTTTACCGCCGACGCCACCCCCGCCCCAGTGTGAAAGGGGCCTTATGGATGGCTTAGTTATTCATCCCTGCTTAGCAGGGATGAAAAAAATGAGATCGTTCCCTCTGTACAGAGCTGCGTGATTCATGGTGAATAATGAAGATTTTCCTCCTGCAGCTGCTGAAAGCCGGCTTCACCTCCTCTCCCTCCCACCGGCATTCACCAGGAGGAAAATCTTCATTATTCACTATGAATTTGCACAGCTCTGTACAGAGGGAAGGATTTTTCTAAATTTTGAACCATTTAATTTCATTGTGGCCCATGAACCATTACCAAATCACTTAAGTGGCCCTCGCTCTTCAAAAGTTTGAGCACCCCTGGCCTAATGTCACCCGGTGTCCTGTGCTACTATAGAAACACTATTCATGGTTTCAGTTTTCTAGTATCTCTGAAGACCTCTAGGCCAGGATGTTGTATTTTTAGTTTTTGTTAACCGGAAACCTTTCCTTTTTTCAGTTTTTAGCATCAGCATTAGTAAGAATAATCTCAGCATAGGGAGTGTGCAGTCATTTTATCATGTGTTCTCCGCCATACTGAGCAGTACATAGCGTGTGAGGTACGATGGGAAGCCACACTTTCATGATGTGGGAACGTTCTAGCCAGAGGCTACTAGATTCTCCATGAGAATTCCTCTGTTTGGTTAAAATGCATTCCTGGGAAAAATCAAACCTTTAAATGTGGTCTTTTTCATGTCTGTGAAACAGCCTGGTTTTGTTAAAGATCTTTGTAAATGTTGGTAGTTGTAGGCATGAAGATGAGCTCACAGACTTTCGGGAATGTAAATGATGTCTTTTTTTTTTAACCCCTTCCTGCTGTGTGCGCTCATATATGTGGCCTCACAGAAGTGGGTGGTCTTCCGTGGGGGCGCATATATATATATATATATACATGTCTTTGTGCTGGGAGTGTGTTTGAACAGCATGCTCCCAGCAGAGAGCCCTCGGTTCCTGTACTAATGATCAGCAACCGGAAAGCTCAGTTCCCCACCACATAATAACCAAGAGAGCCTCTGATTGGCTATCACAGTGATCGGTCACTGTGCAGCTCACCCCTGTGGTTATTTCTACTTTTGAATGGAGAGAAAGATGCATTTTTTATCTTTTTTCTCCTGCTGGAGGAGAAAAATGGAAAAAAAAGTGTGTAGAAAAAAATAAATAATAATAAATTGGTAGGTTACCCGTCCTTTTTAATCTACAGGGAATTGTCATTTACTGCTTGTGTGATTGGCTTACTGATTTTACAATAAGTCTTCACTAAGATACAAATCACGTTTTAGTCATCTTCTGCAACACAAATTTCATTTTTGGTGAGATGGAGCTAAAGGGTTAATCACGTTTAAAGGGACGCAGACCCTGCAGCTTTCTTCACTTTCATTAAAAAAAAAAAAAAAATGCTTTTTTCTTCAGAGAAGAAACAGGTAGGATTCCAACAAAGTTTGTCAAATCCTTGCAATGTACGTTCTTTCAGTGGGTGTTTTTTTTTTTTTTTCACAGCAAAAGGACTTCTTTAACTTCCCAAGTTTTTGGAGGATTTCTTTTACTCCCACTTGTAATTTACCTCATTATTCTTCCATTATTTGGATCCGCTATACTATGCTGACAAATCCATTTTGTAATGCACAGCCAAGAAGTGTCCCTACTAAGACCCTTTCACACTGCAGTGGTGCTAAAACAGCGCTAAAGCGATGGTCGTTTATACAGTGCTTTAGCGGTGCTTTTCGGGCACTAGTGGGCCGAATAACATGATCTTAAAAAAGCACACACTGCAAAGAACGGGAGGCCTCCGTGTGAAAGGGGTCTTTAATGTGTTTGGATTTTGGGACTAAGACCCCTTTTGCACTGAGGCAATTTTCAGCGTCTGAAAACTGCCTCCCATTCTTTGCGGTGTTTGCTTTCACACTGGGGCGGTGCACTTGCGGGACGTTAGAAAAAGTTCTGCAAGCAGCATCTTTTGTTGGGAGCGCTGTAAATAGCGCTCCCAAAATGCCCCTGCCCATTGAATTGCATGGGCAGTGCATTAAAAGCGCTTTAAAGGGCCGCAAAACTGGTCTTTTTTTTTTTTCTTTTTTTTTTTTTTAAAGTCACATGGTCTTAAAAAAAACTACCGGCTAGTGCCAGAAAAGCGCTTTAGTGCTGTTTTAGCTGAGTGCAGTGGTAATCGGCATTGGCGCTGTTATGTTCTGTCGAATTCTGCCCTCCACCCGTCAAAAAATGCCTCCGATGGGTCTGCGCAGTACCAAAGTCACTCTAGCTGATATGTTGATCAGCTAGCGTGATGTCGACACAGCGCATGCGCAGTATTTCCGAGGCAGTATCCGACAATATGCAAATAGCGCAGGGAGAAACGTACATGTAACATTCTGCCTCACTGTTGCGGGATGTGTTTTGTGTGTGTTGCAGGGCGGGTTTAGTGTGTTGAACAGGCGCTTTTGCCTGCGTCTAACGGCGGTTTGCAACACACACAAAAGCCACCCTTCAACACACTGAACTCGCTCTGCAACACACACAACCCCGCAACAGTGCAGACTCTTCGGAGGCATATCAGATGGGGGGCAGTATTCAATACAACATTGGCACTCAGCAAATTGTCGGATAGTGCCTCAGGCGATCTGCATATGCGCCCTCATGCCAGCTGATTGGGAAATCGGCTGAGTGCGGTGCTGTACTGTGCATGCGCAGCTCATCGGAGGCACTATCCGACAGGGGACATGTTTCAATAGAAAAGCAGCAGTGTTCGGCCTTTCACAATAGGTCATAGTCACTCTGACCCGTGTAGCAGCTCACACTCACTTCAGTTATGATCCGTTGTGAGGAAAAACACACAGATCTGTTTTCACATTATTGAGACTGGGAATAGCGTTCATGTAACAAAGGCATAAGATTTTCACAAATATTAAAGAGTAACTCCACTTTTGTTAAGAAAAAAAACATTCCCCTCTGGGTGATCTATGTGCATTACAAGGATTTAAACAAACTTTGTTGCAGATTCCTACCTCTTTATTATTCTGAAGAAATCCCTGTGTGTTTGTATCCATGTGGGAGAGTGAGTCTCATGGGAGTGGTTTCATAATTATCAATCAGCTGCTGCAGCTGCAGGGCACTAATGAGGAAAACTGCTGGGCCTGCATCCCTTTAGATGTGATTTCCTACTGGAAGTATCTCACCAAAAATGACTTTTTTTGTTGCAGAGGAAATCTGAATTGTAGACTTCTGGGAAAATGGGTGAGCCAATCAGAGAAGCAGGTTATTATGTTTCTGGGGGGCGTTCTGTGCACATTCTGTGTCCCCTCCAGGTAGCCATATTGCATTGCAATTTCAGAAAATTACAGAGCTGCAGATTGAAAAGGAAAGGCCATTTTTAATAACATTCAGTTACAATGTGACTTGTGTCAAAATTGTATACACTGTATTATTATTTTTATTTGCTATTTTTTTTCCCACAAAAGTGGAGTTACCCTTTAACCAGTTGCCAACCAGCCGCCGTCATTATACGGCGGCAGGTCTGCTCGTTCCCACAAATCGTCTTAGCTGTACGGTGGTCCCTTCAACCATTGCGGTGGCGGGGGAGCAGATGCGTGTGGTCGGTGGCCACGATGTCTGCCGGCCACCCACGATCGCTCCACAGAGAGCCAGAATGGGGATCTGTCAATGTAAACAAACAGATCTCCGTTCTGACGGGAGTTCAGAGTGATCGTCTGTTTCTAGTGATTAGGAACAGCGATCTCTCTGTACTCCCAGTCAGTCCCCTCCCCCACAGTTAGAAACTCCTCCCTAGGGAACACATTTAACCCCGTGATCGCCCCCTAGTGTTAACCCCTTATACAAGACACAGAACCGCTGCTCCAGGTGTATGATGAGAGACTGAAATGGAGTATATCGTAGAGTGCCAGCCCCGGCCCGCCTCCGTGGGAAACTTGTAAGAGAAGAAAGAAATGGCTGCACATCCAGAAATCCCGATTGCCTTTTATTGTTCACAATGATGACACCAACATATGGTCATGTAATACGTGACCATATGTTGGTGTCTTTGGCGTTATCATTGTGAACAATAAAAGGAAATCGGGATTTCTGGATGTGCAGCCATTTCTGTCTTAGTATTAACCCCTTCCCTGCCAGTGACATTTATACTGAAATCGGTGTATTTCTATAGCACTGATTGCTGTATAAATGTCAATGGTCCCAAAAAAAAATCGCATGTCCGATCTGTCCGCCGCAATGTCGCAGTCCCGCTAAAAATCGCTGATCACCATCATTACTAGTAAAAAAAAAATGATAAAAAAATAATAAAAATGCCATAAATCTATTCCCTATTTTGTAGACACTAATATAACTTTTGCGCAAACCAATCAATATACACTTATTGCAATAATGTTTTTATTTTTTTACCAAAATTATGTAGAATACATATTGGCCTAAACTGTACAAGAAATTTATTTTTTTTCACTTTTTTTGGGGGGATATTTATTATAGCAAAAAGTAAAAAAAAATTTTTTTTCAAATTTGTCGCACTTTATTTGTTTATAGCGCAAAAAATAAAAACCGCCGAGGTGATCAAATACCACCCAACGGGAAAGAAAGGACTTCAATTTTGTTTGGGTACAGTGTCGCAGGACCACGCAATTGTCAGTTAAAGCGACGCAGTGCTGTATCGCAAAAAATGGCCTGGTCATTAAGGGGCAAATCTTCTGGTTCTTAAGTGGTAAAAAGAACACCACAGTGAAAATGACTGACTGATTTTTGCATATAAATTCACTAAAAACAGAATACATGCTAGGTGGTATGATTTATACCCTGGCATTGATCATTTTCAGCTTTTTCCTACTGCCTAAGGCCCCTTTTACACTTGTGTGACTTTTCCTGCAACTTAGGACATCAGAGTGGCATGACAAGTCGTACCCCATGATTCCCAATGATCACCATTCATATCTGTGCGACTTCAAGTTGCACTAACTTCAAAGTAGTCCCTGTACTACTTTGGTCCGACTTTGATGCGGGTTGAGGTCCATAGACCTCAAGTTTACACAGGCAATCCCTGAAATGGCGTGACTTTCAAGTCCTGCAGTGTGAAAGGGGCCTTAATCCTTATTGCCAGAATCCTCTGATTTTTAAATTGCCTTGAATTAAAGACAACTGGTCATGGAAGTGAATGAGAGGCATTTATCCCATGTACCATGCTGCCTGCAAGCATTGATTCTTATACCGACTCCACCTCCTGAAACTCCTCCCCTCAGCTCCTCTGTAGATCAGAAGGCAGGATCTGTGAAATGTGTGACACAGCAGTGCCTCCTCCACACAGGGCCATAGTGAATACGTGTCACAGAATTCAAGGAAGTAAATGTGTAGGGATCTTCACAAAGCAGTTAATAGGCGTAGACTAGAAATGATTATATGATTTTTACATTTTGACCATAGATGCACTTTAATTACAGTGCATTGTTCCGGGGTATCCGGGACCTGACTGTGCTGTCTGGCAGGGGTATTTATATCATAAAAGTTATTGCAAAATAATAAAAACCCTTGACCACTGAAACCTTTTCCACATATGTATTGCAAGTTGTTATCTGTCTGCCCTATGTTTAGAATGGGCTTTCTGATTTTAGCATTGGTTTTTCTGGTGTGCATTTGTATATATGATTTATATATTAGATTAGTTTTGGTGTTGTCCCATTGTTTATCAGTTTATTTTATTTTTTTTTACAGCTCCAAAGGCACAGCTTACCCATAACTGAACATAACCTAGATTAGTAAGGTATGTTCTCTGCTTGGGTTTTATATATTTCCCAGCCCTCTGAATAACATTTTTATACGTAACTATAAAAATGGTCCCATTAGCTTACTGACAATATCATACTAGAGTTGTCAGTCCAGTCTAGTACCCAGCACTAAAACATTCAATAATTACATTTTCTGCCTGCTTTTCCATAGAGGTGTTTCACATGACCATAACCTTTATGAGGACATTTTTTTTCTAGATTTAGTGCCAGTTCTTCATCCAGGCCTTTTTCTTTGAAACTGTGAAAACCATCCCAACATAAAGTTTAGCTACTGCCTCATTACAGTCTGTGTGTATATAAAAAATATATAGAGAGAGATGTGCAACCCCAAAAAATTGGGAAGCTGTGTAAAATCTACATGAAGGCAGAATGCATTCATTTGCAAATCTCATAAATCCATATTTTATTCACAATGGAAAACCTATCAAATGTTTAAACGGAACCATTTTAAACAAAAAACAAAAAAAATAGTAATTTTGAAATTGCAGGCAGCAACACATCTCAAAGTTGGGACAGGGCCTTGCTTACCACACTGTAGCATCCCCTCTTTTATCAACACTCTGTAAATGTCTGGGAACTGAGGCCAGTTGGAGGTTTGGGAGAGGAATGTTGTCCCATTTTTGCCTGATATACTGTAGGTTTCTAACTGCTCAACTGTCCTGGGTGGTCTTTGTCATATTTTTAATTTCAAGATGCGCCAAATATTAATTGGTAAAAGGTCTGGGCTGCAGGCAGGCCAGTTAAGCACCCAGAGTCTTCTATTACAAAGTCATGCTATTGTCATAGATGTAGTATGCGGTTTAGCATCATCCTGGTGAAATATACAAGGCCTTCCTGGAAAAAGATGTATATATATATTTTAGCATTGATGGTGTCTTTCCAGATGTGCAAGCTGCCCATTCCATTCACACTAATGCACCCCCATACCATCAGGGATGCAGGCGTTTAAACTCAGTGCTAATAACAAGCCGGAAGGCCCCTCTCCTCTTTATTCTTGAGGATGCGGCACCCATGGTTGCCAAAAAAGATCTCGTTTTTAAGGATCCATTTTAAATGAGCTTTGGCCCAGAGAAGATGGCGGTGTTTCTGAATGTTCAGATATACCGGTAGCTGCTTCTTTGCATGATAGAGCTTTAACTTCCATTTTTGGATGGCATGGTGTACTATGTTCAGACAGTGATTTTTGGAAGTATTCCTGAGCCCATGCAGTGATGTAATGTCCATCGCAGAATTACGTTTTGGCCTTGTCCCTTGCTCACAGAGATTTCTCTGGATTCTTTTTGATGATATTATGTACTGTAGATGTATTTAAAGTCTTTGCAGATTTAACGTTGAGAAACATTATTCTGAAATTATTTAGACGCTTTTTACAGATTGGAGAACCTCCGCCCATCTTTATTTCTGAGACACACTGACTCCCTAAGATGCTCTTTTTATACCCAGTCATGTTACTGACCTATTGCCAAATAACCTACTTAGTTGCAAAATGTTGTTCAAGTTCTTCCTAGTTAGTACCACTTACTTTGCCAGCTTTTTCTTGCCCTGTCCCAACAATTTGAGATGTGTTGCTGCAATCCATTTCAAAATTACCTTATTTTTTCCTTAAATAAGCACATTTTCTCAGTTTAAACATTTGATATGTCTTCTATTGTAAATATACTATGAGATTATGATGTTGGAAAATCATTTAATTCAGTTTTTATGTAGATTTTAGACTGCGTCACAACTTTTTGGGAATTGGGGTTGTGTGTATACTGTATCTACAGCCTCCCTTTTTATTGCACCTAAACGTGTTCAGAAGTAAAAGGATATAAACAGATGAACGTCCCTTTAGATCTATATGTCCATAGACTAACAAGGATTCGTTGAGTTCCTGGAAGGAAAAACTTAACTGATAAAAGTGATATCTGTACGACCATATCATTCTGCTCCGATTCAGCGGGATATCTGCTCATGAATGCCCTGCTAATTGGAATGAACACTGCCTGTCTGAAGAAGGCCAGTTGCATTGTTATTTTGGTCTGTGTGCGTAGTTCAGTGGTAGGGGTGAAGGGGAGATATTGCAGTGCCAGGGTTACTGGGTTCTTAATTTTTCATATGAAAGCTTGTGTTGTTGTGCAGACCGCATTGCTTGTCGCTCTAAGGCAAGGGTCTCTGAGTTCTCTGTGCAGTGCTAATTATTTTTTCCATTGCCATGCATTAGGGAGGCCATTCTTCGTGAACTGACATTTTAGTCTAACGCACGTCAACTTGTATGCAGTAGTGCACCGCAATAGAATGGCGTAGTCAGTGTGACGGGGGACTTTTGGCAAAGTGGAAGTTTGGTCAAAACCTAATTAACTTTAAAGCTACTCTCTACCACATTCTAAGCCTAATCTATATAGCCTTGGTAAAGAAAAAAATCGCTATACTTGCCTTTTCTGCATCAGCTTCAGTCCAGTCTCCGGTGGCTGCTGTGTGCAGGAGAGAACCGTCAGCGGCTGTCAAATGCCTGGGAAGTGACGTCACCCATAGACTTATTATGGGGCTTCCGTTATTGCCTCTCCTGCACACTGAAGCTGTGGGACCGAACCGGAGCAGCTGCAGAACAGGATATACAGTATAGCTATCCCTTTTTTTACAGGGCTAGATAGATTAGGCTTAGAATGTGGCTGAGAGTAGGTTTAGAGTTAGGTTTTGACTAAACTTCCACTATAAACCCAAAAGCAAACATTTTTATTATATTGCAGCTTACCTATTCTTGGATGTAGTGACTGCATTGGTTTACTTTTTTAGACTTGCTATCTTTTCACTTAGACCCCTTTCACACTGGGGCACTTTGCAGGTGCTACAGTGCTAAAAATAGTGCCTACAAAGCGCCCTTTCACACTGGAGCGGTGCGCTGGCAGGACGGTAAAAAAAAACTCTTCTAAAAGCAAGCGCTGCATGTAAACGCGGCAAAGCGGATGTTTTTAAATGTCGGTTACTATCTGTCAAGTTAAATTGTTCAGCAGAGGTTTTAAAACGTCCCGTGTACATTAAGCCTTAAGGTTCATTATGTCTAAAGGGATGCAAACACTGCAACTTTCCTTATTAGAAGACTGCAAGTGCATCAGCCCATTAAAATGAACACAGACAACCCCAACCAGACTTCCAAGGGGTAGAACTTTTAATTTTCTTAGAGTAGAAACGGGTAGGAATCTGCTGCAAAGATTGTTAAAATCTTTGTAATGTTCATTGATTACCAAGAGGGGATTATTATTTTTTCCTCAACAAAAGTGGAGTTTAACCTCTTTAAATAAAGTGGTGGACATACTGTAGTTGGTTATTACCAAATATGTAATATTTGTTGAGCAGCTTCTACATGTTTACTTATCGTAGGTCTTCATAAATGATCCTTGATCTGATTGCTGTCTGCGTACAAGACGGTGAATCAGCATTCTTGCACAACCTAGATAGTGTAAAGAATATTTATTGGTATTCAATACATTTCACGTACCAGTCTCCCCAACTTGCAGCTGCAGGCACCAAAGTGATAAATACTGTACTTCATAGAAACCAGAAATAAAATGTGCTGCGCTTATATTACAGTATATATAAAATGTGTATAAATGGTCCACAATAAGTTTGACTTTAAAGTGGAGTTTCCGCCAATTTTTTTTTTTTTTTAAGCCAGCAGCTACAAATACTGCAGCTGCTGACTTTTAAAACATGGACACTTACCTGTCCAGGGCGCCCACGATGTTGGCACCCAAAGCCGATCTGTCCCTCAGCTCTCGGGTGGAGGTATTGCCATCTTCGGTAAGGGAATCAGGAAGTGAAGCCTTGCGGCTTCACAGCCTGGTTCCTTACTGCAAATGCGATTCCACTGGTCTGTTTTCTGGGACCTGTGTGTCTCCCAGAAGACAGCACGGGGGACGGAGGAGGTGCTGGATATAGCATAGATATCCACGGATACCGCAGCTATATAGGCATGGATTCGGTAGCAAATACCTGGATCATACAGGTATCTGCTCCCCCCCCTCTCCCCTGAAAGGTGCCAAATGTGACACCGGGGGGAGGATTCCGAAAAGCAGAAGTTCCATTTTTGGGTGGAACTCTGCTTTAAGGCTCCGTTTCCACTAGTGCGACTTGTTATGCGACTTTGGTCACATAAAAAAACAAAGAAAGGGTAGGCCCCCCCCCCCCCAAGTTTAACTATGCATCACATTAAAGATTGTTCTGTTTGTATGGCCGTATAGCAGCACAAAGGATTATAATGGGGTACTTTTGACGCAGTAGTGGGCTTAAGCACTGTATGGCCATATGGTGTAACCAAATCCCCATATTTGCTTATTATGTTCAGGTGCTTTAAATGGCCTTGTAGGATTTAAATGACATTTTTGTATGTGTGCGCTCTAATCTTTTGTTCTGTTTGGACAAATAAAGTCGCATGACAAGTCACAGCACATTGATTTCAATGGCACCCGTTCCCATCTATGCGACTTAGAAAAGGTTCCGGCACTACTTTGATGCAACTTTGATCCAGAGACTGTAAAGTTGGATCAAAGCTGCACTCAGTCGCACTGTAAAGTGCGTGACTTTGGGGTCGCAATAGTGGAAATGTAGCCTAAATAGCATGTGTATATCACCACAAATAAACATCAAACCATCAAAAAACATCAATTCGTGAAAAATGTTCATCTGTGATGATCCGTCCATCCAATTGCAATGCTTGCGATACATGCAAGGAAAAGTGTATTCTCCCAAAGAAAAGGACCTACACCGAACCCCCAAAAGGTGTCCGCGCACTTTAATTGTTGACCCTCATCACAAAGGTCAATTGCGCATAATAACATTTTTAGGACCCAGGTGGCAACAAGATTCCTCCTGGCAGCAAAAGTTTTTAGCCCAATTAAACTGCCATCCATTGCTGTGTCTCCAAGAATGTTCTCTGGCACAAGCACAATTAATTGTGTCCCCCACTATGCTCTCAAATAAAATAAAAACTAACCATAGTGTTCTCCATTTGCTATGTATTAAATAGAAATTAAAGTTGTGCTCACATAGTGTTACAGATAAAATCACTTTGTACAGAAAGTCAGTAGCACTGCAATGAAGATAAGCAACTCGCAACTAATGCCCGGTGCACACGTTCCGAAAATCATATGGAAAAATACCGCTATTGAAATGATCGTATGATAATCCTATTGTTTAGTACAGAGCTTTTGAGAGTCGATCAGGACAGTTCATCTGAATATTATTTGATTGGATATGCACGAAAATATTTTTTGTACAATGCTAGATCATACGATTTTCGTTTAACCAGTACAGCAAAATGCAATACAAGTGCATTACGACACATGACATCACTTCCGAATTTTTATTCTGTCATATGAGAATTTTCGTGACTTTAGCAAACTCATCATATTTGATCTGAGATTTGCATGCAAAAAAAACCAAAAAACGAACGATCATTCGTCCTATAATCTCATCGTGTGTACCGGTCTTAAGAGCAAGGATCATTCCACTAACAGCCAGCCCCCCTCAGACTTCCAGGGGCTCCGCCCAGCGCGTTTCATCAAACCTGATGTCTTCATGGACACCTGGGAGTGCAAAGTGCACTTCACATGCATTGATGTTCATTCATGGTATTTGTTTTTTTAATACGTTGCTTTGCTTGTCTGTGTTTTTTCTTTTTTGCCAACGGAAGAAAAAAAATGCTGGTTTCATCATTGCCCTGCACACACCAACTTGGTGTGCATTGAGCCTATTTGGAAAAATGGATTTTGGCTTTTCATTGTGTTGGTCCTGTGTTGACCAGCCCAGCCCAACACAGGTGGAGTGAATGGGCACTAAAGCTAAGATCTTGTGCAGGCAATAGTATTGGTTTGACATTCCTGATTGGTTTTCAAACCTAAGCTCTAAGGAGCAGGGCCCTCTGATTCCTACTGTATCAAAGTGTATTGTATTTGTACTGTCTACCCTCAAGTTGTAAAGCGCTACGTAAACTGTTGGCGCTATATAAATCCTGTATAATAATAAATGTAAAAAGACTGCTTAAGTGGCTGTTACAAGCAACAAGAAATGTTACCTTTTAGCTCAGTTTATATATAAGGCCCATAATTTAAAAATTTAGATGGCAACAAAGTTTGTAAAGCATAGCACGGTATGGTTGTGTGTTTTGCTTTTTATTAAAAGTGAACCTGTCAGACAGAAATATGTCGGCAATAGAACCTTCAGTATTTCTAAGGGCTCTCATGCACATGGACCTATCTGCAGGTGTACAGGCATACAGCAAAAAGCAAACCTTTTACAGTCCCATTGAAAGGCAAGTAGTTTCATGTCCTATGGCTTCAGTTCACACCAATGCACTCTATGTTGATGTGCACTGAGAACAAAAGACCTATAGGGATTGAATTACTATTTACTAAAACTGGAGCGCAAAATCTGATGCATAGTAACCAATCAACTTCCACTTTTATATGGTCAAATATATATATATATATATATATATATATAATATATATATATATATATATATATATATATATATATATATATATATATATATATATATATATATATATATATATATATATATATATATATATATATATATATATATATATATATATATATATATATATATATATATATATATATATAATTTTTTTTTTTTTTTTTCTGGAGCCTGTAGATCAGCAGATCGCTAGTGCCATGCAGGTCTCCAACAGATCTGCCAGTGTATCTGCTTGCCCGTACGGGAGTAGGGCAAGCTGAGGTAGTTCATTAAAAACTACATGCCGACAGCCACAAAGGCTGCTGGACCTTGTAGTTTTCCATGCACAGAGCCAGTGACGTGGCTAGGTTGGTTGAGCCCCGCTCGGCCATGTTGTTTTTTTTTGTTTTGTTTTGTTTTTGTTTTTTTTAATTGTGTCAACTAGCAGGGAGGGAGAACAGGGGATCAGAGAGGTGTGGGGGGCTGGCCTGTTTGTTACATGTTACACCCTGAATATGGGGGCAGTGGTTGGTAATTTTTGTGATTTTTCTGACAAGAGTAGAGTAATCTAAAAGGTGGCACAAGATTCATTTTCTCCACGTTTCACAATGGAGATGCTGCTGGGACTTTTTCATTCAATTATAAAGCCTTGCCTAGACATTTGTATTAGGCTGCTTTCACATTGGAGCAGGCGGGAGTTGACGGTAAAACGCTGCTATTTTTAGCGGCGCTTTACTGTCGTCTTTGCAGGTTAAAACGACCCGCAAAGCGGCATTTGCTGGCGGTTTGGCGGAACTGCCTATTCATTTTAATGGGCAGGCGGAGTGGTATATACACCTCTCCAAAGATGCTGCTTGCAGGAGTTTTTTTAACGTCCTGCCAGCGCATCGCCTCAGTGTGAAAGAACTCTGGCTTTCACACTGAGACTGCAGGGGAGCCGTTTTTCAGGCGCTATTTTTAGCCCAAAAGCACCTGAAAAACGCCTCAGTGTGAAAGGGGTCTTATTGTTACTAATAAGGGGGTGGCACTGCACAGTTTATTATATTTCTTTTGGGTTTGTTATGTCACCCTTGTGTATGAGAAGCCACATAGCTACTACTGATTATTATTCTGGTAACGGCACAGATTTCTTTATATTTTGATATTATTGGTTGCAGGGCTGGACCTGTCAAGTTGGCTTTAAGTGCTAGTTCACACCAGATGCAGTTCGTGCACTAAAAATGCATGCACAGTGTTTTCCATGTATTCCAATGGCTCTAGTTCACACCAGTGCAGTCAGTTCTCAGTGCAGAAAAATAATTAGAACATTCTGCATTTTTTTTCTGCACAGAACTGTACTGGAACCTAGCAAATTGTATCAAAATCGCACTGGAACTGCGTGTGGTGTGAGCTATAAGCAAAAACGTATCTGGAACGTATCCAGAGTGCATTTTTGTGGTGTGAACTGTCCATAAAAAAAAATATCTCAAAGTCTCATTTTGTCCTCGGAATGTGAAGCTTTAAATGAACAAGCTGCAGTTAGAAGCTGATTGGCTACCATGCACAGCTGCACCAGACTTTTCACTCCCCAGTTTTAGTAAATTAGCCCCATAGCATTTGCACAGTGCATTCTGATGCAGTGCTGTGTAAAATTAAGTAAAAAGAAAAAAAAGGTCATAAAAAAACACAGCACACTGCAGCACCAGTTTAAAAAAATGCATGCCAGTGTTTTGAGCGTTATGCATGCATGTATACATGTGCTGTGGTGTGAACAAGCCCCGTGTGGCAAAGAACTGGTGTAGTACTTAAAGCCCACTGGCTGATAATGAGACCCACTACCCTGTGCTGTGGATGATCTCTGGATTGTAGTTCAATTGGTCCTTAGTTTTGAAGCTAAATCTATCTTAGTACCTGCATTATCATGACAGAAATGCACAAATTGTACCCTACTGGCGTATTACCTGAACATCTGACTTGTAGAGATGGGTTTCATAGCACCTCAATGACTGCCTATAATCCCTGAATCCACTGCTGAGAAGGAACACCAGGCACTAATCTGTTTTTACTATTCTTGTTTGTTCTACATCTGTTCGAGGGGAATATAATATGGTTGTTATCCACACTAGTAAAGTGTTAGCAGCACATGAATTCATTATCACATCTACGTAGCGAGAGCTGGCACAGGTGATGTTCCTGCCTCTCTACTGACGTGATTGTCTACTGACCTTGATCTTGATGCTGCATCCTGAATCATTTTAATACTCACATCTCACTTCCTCTAGAATAGCTGTATACATGAAAAGGAGAACAGTCAGTAGTTCTCAATCAGCGGAATTCCTGGTACACGGGCACAGCAACCAATCAGATGTGAACGGCAATTAACTACACTGGCCTTCTGATCTGGTTAAGTCATTATCAGCACAGCGTATAAACTGCTGAGAAAATTGAACAGCACAGCATTTGTAAATGGCTGAAATGATACTTGAGCGACAAAAACACATCTGTCTCTGGATTGGGGATAAAGGGAAACAAATTATCTGCAAGGATGTTGCTGAAATTCTGCTCATGTCCTTCTAGCATCACAACTGGCGCCCGAGGAATGGCTTACAGAGCGATTACGACCACTGTGACATTAATTAAGATCAAGGCCATGTATGACTGAGCTGAATGATTATACACATTACTGCAGCTTCTCTACATTGCCGAATACATCAACCATACTCTGTCCTGTACTGCTCAGCTGCCATATTACAGCATGGTAACCAAGCAGAGAAGGATGCCTCTAATGCCGCGTACACACGAGCGGAATTTCCGACAGAGTCCAATGTGAGTTTTTCATCGTATATTCCAACCGTGTGTATGCCCCATCTGACTTTTTCTGTCGAAAATTCAGACGGACTTAGATAGAGAACATGTTCTATATTTTTCCGACAGAACAAATTACTATCGGAAAAAACGCTCGTCTCTATGCTGTTCTGATGCACCAAAAGCGATGCATGCTCTGAAGCAAGTACGAGACGGAAGCTAGTGGCTATTGAACTTCCGTTTTCTAGTCCCGTCGTACGTGTTGTACGTCACCGCGTTCTGGACGGTCGGAATTTGGTGTGACCGTGTGTATGCAAGACAGCTTGAGCGGAACTCCGTCGTAAAAAATTCAGAGTTTATTCCGACAGCAAAACCAGTCATGTGTACAGGGCATAAGACCTAGTTCTTGCCTTCAAACTATTAACTATAGATTAGGCACCATTTGCTGTTCCTATAGCTATAAAAATGTAGAGTAAATTGTTATATTTTGGGCAA
The DNA here is from genome assembly GCA_037952835.1 of Lithobates septentrionalis. Lineage (NCBI taxonomy): Eukaryota > Metazoa > Chordata > Amphibia > Anura > Ranidae > Lithobates > Lithobates septentrionalis. Next base: position 2,727,230 of record JBBDGP010000411.1, read on the forward strand.
GTAGATTATTATACTGCTGACCCACATATAGGGTTATTCATTTACCTGTCAGAGCATTTAGAATTTCTGGTCAGTGGGTCCCCTTCATACAGATGTAGAAGCGACTGGACAGCTTTATAGTCTCCCTGATTACTTCTATAAGAGCCTGCATAGGAAAGGTAAACAAACTCCCAGCTGCTATATCAGCTAGGAGTTTGTTTATCCTGTCAGGGCAACTTTCAGTATGTAGTTATATCATTGGGACACCATTGTAAGCTACATTCTGAAACACTAGGGACATATTTCCCTTTGTAAACTCCCCTATGGTGGTAACGGTGTGCATCTCCATACATTGTTCCCCTTTACCACAGTGCCAAAAATCCTGTTGTAGGGAAGGGAGGATGACGAGGAGCTAGCACTGCAGGAAGGAGAGGAGAGGTGGATGTGTATGGAGGGACAGAGCACCGCTATCATGCAACAAATGAATAAACTGCCCTGTTAAATATTTATTTGGCACATAAAATGCTAAAAAAAAGAATTGTGCACATAGAAATTGGTGCATTTTGCTCTGTATGGCACACTTTGTTAATCCCTCTGTATGTGTGAACCAAATCCTACTCAACTTGTATTGCCAGAGGAATGACGAGGGGAAAAAATGGACAGTAGCAGCTGGAATGGATTCCAAACATCTAGTTCACAATTCCTATGCTGATTTACACTCCAAGAGCCCATATCTCATTTTAGCTTCATATGGGTACAGCATATCTTTTCTGGTAAAGTAGTTATGGCACTTTTGCATTTGAAAAGAGCTGGAAACCCAATTTAGAAATTAGTGGTAACATATAAACCAGATTGTATATATGTATATAGTCTCTGCAGCAGTTATGTCAGGCCCGTGATTTCCTGCCATCCCTCTTTATTCCCCGGCCAGATCTCCTGACGCACTGAATAGAGAGCGGAACATGTGCAGTCGGTCTTGCAGCAGCGGCTAATTAAGTTGTTTAATGTTACCTCGGAGAATGTCTCACAGTGGCCATCTCCTATCAGCCAAGTGTAACTCTTCTTTCAGCAGATTACAATTATCTGCAGTGCTTATATAACTACAGATATTTAAGGTGACTGTTCTAATTGTATTATGAGGGGCTTCAAAGCCTGAAGTCGTTATGTGCAGGTTTTCAGCACTTAATTGAAATCACGTTAGTACTTTATCTAATGCCTCATAGTTTTGAAACTTGTTCTGCCCCGTTGATGCTATCTCAACTAAATTCAGATGCTGCATTAAAATACTGAAAACAGATTTGTAAAAGAATGGCTAATGTGTTAAATGCATGACTCCAGGATTTTTTGAGGTCATCGCACTAGGCATGCTTCTGAATTGGTAAAAAAATTGCATCATAGGATAGCGCCAAACCAGTTTCATAGCAGCAGTGGGCACTCTTATCAGCAGTGCAGGTTTCATTTAAAACACACCTATGACTGCAGATGTTGGTTCAAATTAGATCAGCACGTAAAACAGGCTAGGAGTTACTGGTTGCAGAATAGGCCCCCGATCTTCATCTTATAATGCAGTGGGGTTCAAACTGCGGCTTGGAGTCAGATGCAGCCCTTTACTTGCCATTATCTGGCCCTTGATGCATTATTCCTGCCACTGACACCAACAATGGGGAATCATTCCTGCCACTGACACCAACGATGGGGCACTATTCCTTTCACTGACTTTCTCCCCCTAATACCAAAGATTGGCCACTGTTTACTCCCACTGGACTTAGTCCGGCCACCCTAAAGTCTGAAGTATATTGAACTAGCCCTTTCTTTATAAAGTTTGGAGATCCCTGCTATAATGCATTAATTAGTGCTTAAAGTGTTACTAAACCCAGGACCCTGCATTCAATATATCTGGTCTCCCACAGTATACAGGACATGGAAATGCAATTATTTTAGTAAATATAAACTGCTAAATACCTTTTCTCATCAACAGTTAGAGCAGTCTTGTGAGTGTCTGGTTAAAACTTGTAGGTGGTTTTTTCATTCTACTCTGACTGTCCTATGAGGCTGCAGGGCCCCTGTCCCTGTCTGGACAGTGCTGATTGACCCTGTGCTAAACACATGCACCCTCCCAAGAAAAAAAAAAACTCTCTAGCAATAGACACCAAACTGGGCATGTGCCTCTGTTCTATATGAGATAGATTGGGGACAGTAGAAGAAGGGGGAGGTTAAGAGAAGATGGGATCAAACAGCTATTTTTATACACAATGCAGAGGATTATCATCCCTTTGGTCCAGCTTGTTCAATTAAGCTTTGAAAAAAAAAAAAACCTGGAGGCTGAAAACCTGGTTTCTATTCAGAGCTGCACCAGATTTTGCACTCTCCAGTTTATTAAATCAACCCCAATGGTATGCACATATATCTGTAGCCATAGGTTTACTTAAAGCGGAGCGCCGCCGAAATTTTTTTTTTTTAAAGTCAGCAGCTATAAATACTGCAGCTGCTGACTTTTAAAACATGGACACTTACCTGTCCAGGGCGCCCGCAATGTCGGCACCCGAGGCCGAACCGTCTCTCCGTCCTCGGGTGCTGCCGCCTCCACCTTCGGTAAGGGAATCAGGAAGTGAAGCTGTGCGGTTTCACTTCCCGGTTCCCTACTGCGCATGCGCGAGTCGCGCAGCGCAATACGGATGGTCCCTGCTGCCTCTGGGACCCGTGTGTTTCCCAGCAGGCAGCCGGGTGGGAGCAGGAAGTGGCGTAAATAACCGCAGATTCTGCGGCTATCTATGCCAGAAGTGGGTACAGATACCTGTAATATACAGGTATCTGTACCCCCCTCCCCCCTGAAAGGTGCCAACTGTGTCACCGGAGGGGGGGGGGGGAATCTGATGAGTGGAAGTTCCACTTTTGGGTGGAACTCCACTTTAACCACTTACGGACCGCCGCGTGCGGATATACGTCCTATGTTTGAAGAGGAACATCGTTGTTATGGCAGCAGCTAGCTGCCATAACCCTGTTATCCTCTTCTTTGGCTGGCGGTCAGCTTTCCGATAAAAGTGGTCTCTGCACCGGATTCACCGCAAGATCACTTTTAGCGGTGGGACAGGCCCCCCCCCCCTGCTTGCCGGCGGAGGCGATCGGATGTTCTCCCTTGCTGGGCATGGAGACGAGTGAGGGGAAGATGGCCCCACCCATCTCCATACCATTGCAGGGCGGAACGTCACTTCCGCCCATAGCTCTTAAAGGGCCATTATTTTTATTTTTTTAAACGACCAAATTGTTTATTTTTTAATTGCATTTTAGTGTAAATATGAGATCTAAGGTCTTTTTGACCCCAGATCTCATATTTAAGAGGTCCTGTCATGGTTTTTTTCTATTACAAGGGATTTTTACATTCCTTGTAATAGGAATAAAAGTGACACAATTTTTTTTTTTTTTTAAAGAACAGTGTAAAAATAAAAGGTATGCATGCAGAAGCGAACGCATACGTGTTTAGCACCCGCATATGAAAACTGTGTTCAAACCACACATGTGAGGTATCGCAGCGATTGGTAGAGCGAGAGCAATAATTCTAGCCCTAGACCACCTCTGTAACTCAAAACATGCAACCTGTAGAATTTTTAAACACCGCCTATGGAAATTTTTAAGGGTAAAAGTTTGTCGCCATTCCACGAGCGGGCGCAATTTTGATGCGTGACATGTTGGGTATCAATTTACTCAGCCTAACATTATCTTTCACAATATAAAAAATTGGGCTAACTTTACTGTTGTATTATTTTTTTAATTCAAAAAAGTGTATTTTTTCCAAAAAAGTGTGCTTGTAAGACCGCTGCACAAATACGGTGTGACAGAAAGTATTGCATCAACCTCCATTTTATTCTCTAGGGTGTTAGAAAAAAAATGTATAATTTTTGGGAGTTCTAAGTAATTTTCTAGCAAAAAAAACTGTTTTTTAACTTGTAAACAGCAAATCTCAAAATAAATGGTGAATAAGTAACTTATGCTTGTTTATGTACATACATGTTTCTTTATTTTCTGCTCCTGTGTTCTGAAACCGATGTGTGTAATGCCACTGTACAGACCTAACAATGCGAGATTCTTGGCGGTCGTTCTGATGTGTTGTCTTCAGTACTTTCTGACTTTGGGCTTGTTTAAACCAACCTGCATACAAAAACAGGCTGTGTTATATTGATATATAATATTTATACACACACATACACTTTGTGAATTTTTGTAAACCTGTCTGTAAAAAAAGAAATACCAGTTTGTGATAAGAATAGGATTTTAAAAAAAGTGTTTTTTTTTTTTTTTTTTTTTAATTGGGATCACGGTCCAGTTCATGTGGGTATGTTTGAGGGGGAAAAAAAAGCACTATTGTTTCTGGGCCCTACTATTGGTTAAAAACGGCATACACATATGTGGTATAAGGGAATTGGCGCTGTTCACAACTAAAATAAATCAATGCCTCAATATCAAAAATTGTACATCAGAGTGTTACAACAAACTAATTAAAAAAACTATAAAGAGTGTATATATACTAGGAAAAAAGTGTCTCATATAAAAACACTGTGTATATAAAAAACCATGCAATATATAAAGTAAAAAGTGAACAATTATGGGTGTAGCTGAAACATCAGTAATAATATGAAAAATATGTACACCTGGAAGTAATAAAAAAAAAAAATATATATATATATATATATATATATATATATATATATATATATATATATATATATATATATATATATATATAACAAAAAAGAAAAGCTATCTGATGTTGGTTAAAACTGTTTCAAAAGTGCTGCATAAAATATACCGAAAAAAATACACAAATAAAATCAGTCCATATAGTGAAATTTAGTATGATAATATTCCGTGCAACCAAATATCCCCCAAAATTTTTTTGATATAAATGTCCAATGAAAATAGTTCTATATGTGTGAAAAACTCTGTGAACAAGTGATCTGTGCTTTCAAACGATCCTGTATGGGTATACTGTGGCTGTTGTTTGATCTTCTTCAGTGGAACCCCCACTTGTGCCCCCACTCACCGGAAAGCCCAACCCCTCACCGACTCCACGATCTCCTTCCTAGTTATGTCACCGCTGTTCCTTTAAAGATATCCACCAGAGAGTATCCATATATTTTGAGAAGAGAAGAGTCTCATAGTGTAAATCCAAAAAAGTTTATTAAGCCAAACCGCTTGCATAATAAAACAAATCAAAATAAAAAGAATAAAAAGTGTCAGACTGGGAGCTGACGATGCTCCGCCGGCTGGCTGTAAGCCAAATGGCCGTAACAGTAGCGTGGCAGCGGCGTATACACGATCAATACACGATCAGAAGCTAGAGCGACGTATGCGTACCACGTGACCCCACCTTGCGCGTTTCGTCATCAAGACGTCATCTGAGGCGCCTCAAAAAAGAAATTGAAAGTAAACCACAGATGAGAAGCTGCAAAACATTCAGGGAATCAAGGAAGTTGTGGAAAGAGATCACCAACAGAAAGGCAGCACTTGCAACATGAAATTAGATTTTTCAAGTAGGCATCAAGTATATTGGATTGTCAAAATAAATGTTTTTTTGTATTGTTATCGCAATGCCGATGTTGTAAAATAAGAGTATGATGTGACCATAGATTTCTTCTTAACACTTGTGCTTTTTCCCTTTTTATCCTTGCATATCTGAGTAGGACACAGACAAGAGGAGCTTCCCCTTTTGGGTGGAGCTCCGCTTTAAAAAATGTTGGCTGGACTTTGAACTAAAATGAGTACAAACCACAGTGTAAGCTTGCAAGTCCTTGTTCAGTTAAAGCTAAACTTCAGGCACATATGAATACTATTTAATGTAGTCTTGTATTTATTAAAATAATTGAATGTATTTTAATTAGTACTTAGTCTTTTTTATATCAGCTTCTTCCAGTTCCCTTGACACAGCTGTACTTGGAGGGAGGTTGGCAGAAGTGCTAAGCAGTTCTGATCTATTGCTTTACAATTAACTCAACACCAGTTTACTATGAAAGTACACTTCAGTTTTTTTTACCGATGTTGTGTACTATTCATCTCTTTTGATGATTTGTAATGAAATATAAGTATTCTGCTAGCTAATATTTTTTTACAATTAAAAAATACTGGAGTTTTATAAAATTTGGCAACCAAATTTAAACCTGTTTTTTGAAGGTTAGAACCTGATTTGCAAAACAAGTCTATGGAAAGTTGAACAACAAAAAAAAACGGACACCACCCACATGTGAGGGGCTCTGTGAAATCCACCTGCGGTAAATCACATTTAATTTATTTTTTATTTCAATTTGTCTTTATTGATTTTCATGTTTAGGAAAGAGAAAAGAAACAAGGTGCGTAGTCTTTACAGCAAGTCAGATGTTCCGACTGGAGCATATTTAACCAATAGTATAAAAAGTACAGGTCAAGTATAAATGTAATCAATATCAACAGAGGCTAAACCAGACAAACATGAAATGTAAATGCTAACTTTGATGGTTCCAGATAGGGGTGGGGGGAGGAAGGACTGACATTGGATAAGGGGTAAGAGGGAAAAGAGGGAAGCACCAGCAAATGGTCCATAATATCATCATTTTGAACGACAAAGTAAATTGGAATGAGAGCTTAATCAAAGACAAAAGGTCACGGTACATTTGGGGTGTTTAACCAAGATGTCCAATTACAGAGAAACTTTTCTATTTCTAAGTTTTTTTTCTAGCCACTAGCCTCTCCATTTTGCATTGGTGGTTAAGGTCTGCTAATGTGTTAGACAAATTTTGGAGGTTCTGATGATTTCCAAAGTTTAGTAATGTTTTAAATTTGCTGCTAGTAGTAGGTACAACACTACAACCCTAGAGCTGGGAGGGAATTTCTCTATGCCAAGGCGGAATAGTGCCAGCAAGGGATTAGGGGCTGAGGGGGTGCATGATATGGAGGAGATCAGGGAGAATACTTGTCTCAAGAAGGAGCTTAAAGATCTACAAAACCGCAGGGTGTGCGCAATAGTGCCAATGTTTCCCTAGGACCCCCAACAGGTCGCAGGGTGTCCTGGGTAAATTTTTGATAGATGGTAGGGCGTTTGGTATCATCTGTGTAAAGTTTTTTTTTTTTTTTGTTTTTTTTTGGTATGTTTCCTTGTGGTTAGAACAGTGGGAAGCCTTATAGGTGAGGCTAAAGGCACGTGACCACATAGTGGGGGTAGCAGTACAATTTAGTTCCTCTAGCCGTTTTGAGAGGGTGGTGATTTGAGAATAGTGATGATTGTCACTCAGGGCTCTGTAGATTGTAGAGATACCATGTTTGGGATATTTGGTATGGGCATAGAATTGGTGCAGTGGTTCAGGGATTTTGCACAGTATTAAGGAGAAAAGAACTGGCACATTCGAACTGTATTTAGATATAGTCCAGCTGACTGGAAAACAAATGTCTCTTTAAAGGACACAATGGTATGGGATGGGAGGCAGTCTTTAAAAATGTACTGGGCTGTGATATGTGATATACTGAATAAAGAGTAAACTGCGGCTGCTGTCCTCAGAGTTGTGACGGCTCTGTGTGAATCAAAGAAAGCAACAGAGAGAGGATGCTCCAGACCAAGACTGGGATACTGCACTTAGTCTGGCACATCCTTCTTTCTTTTTTGCTTTCAGAGATTTTGAACACAGGGGGGATCTTAGAGGCTTTCAGGAAGTGTGAGATCCTCATATATGTGTAGGCATTGAAGTCGGGAGCTGGTGCTCATTCTGGAGATCCCAAAAGGTTTTTTGGGATTCCTTAGTATATGGGTCAGGCAGAGTTTTTACTCCGAGTGTATGCCAGTGATGTATTTTGAGGTCTGTCAGCTGGCTAGTTGGCGCTGTCGGCTGTCCCTCCTCTACACTGAAGCCAGCGCTGGGGCCCACTCGGAATAGGTAAGTATACACATCTTTTCTTTTATAGGGTAGATAGAATAGTCTTCGAATGGGAGTAGGTTTAGGCTTGGTTAGAATTTGCCTTGAATTCCACTTTAAGTTAAAGCAGAACTAAGAGTATGAATATTTTTGGCTAGTTACATTTGACAAATATAAGTATACATATTCCATACCTAGCTGATCCCAGTGGAAGTAAAGAATCTCTGTAATAAACCATCACTATTATAGTCATTACTGCTGTTTTCCGGGACCCGCGCCGAGTGGCTCCCCTGCTGCATAATAACCACAGGTGCCATTCGGCCAATGCCTTGCATTTTTCTCCATGAATGCAAAGAATTCTCAAATTCAATGAGGTGGAAATTTGTGACGTCCCTGGCTGCCTCTTCACTTCATCAGAGAATGCTTTGCATTTGTTGAGACATGCAAGGTGTTCTCTGAAGGGTGGCCAAGCAAGCAACGTCCTGTGCTTACTATGCAGAAGACAGACGCTTGATCCCGGCCCACAAAGACAGGATTACTCTACTTGTATCGACTACTGCAGTGATTCTTCAGAGATCAGCCAGGTATGGAATATGTATACTTATATTGAGCCAAATTGGACTATGTAACTGTGCAAAAAAAAAAAAAAAAAAAACATACATGGAGCTGATTGCAAAGCATTTATAAAAGACACAAATTAATGCAATTTTGATATCATTATTGAGAATTCGTTTTTTTAAATGCCGCCATCCGCTCCGATCCACCAAAAACAGCTGAACAGATCAGATGACAGTCAGATGGAAATGGACGGGCGGTCTGTTCTTCTGACAGTCCCATAGAGAACAGTGGGGCGGTGTCTGTGTCTGCTCTGCATAGCAGAGCGGACACAGACCTGTCATCTGCCTGCTCAGTGGGGAGATCCCCTCCTGAGCAGGTAGATGTGGACTACGGCAAAGCCTGTGTGAAACCAGCCTTGCACATCTCTTCTTCACAGCACAGCACAGCCCTGCCTAAGCAGGGGAGGGGACCTGAGTGTTCTCTGCTGTATCAGATGCTGGCGGGTGTCAGCACACATGTCCACCGATACCCGCCGCACCATAGAGAGCAACGGCTGGTTCCATCAGGATCCTGAAAAACTGACAGGCGGACCTGATCAGACAGCCCGTGTGAAACCAGCCTAAACTTCAGAACTGGATAATCAAACAGAAATCCAAAGGTACAGATAAAGCCACTTTCTTGTGTGTATTTATTGCTTTGCCTGAAGTTCAGCAAACTGCGTTGGCTAGGACTTTAGCACAGCTTGGATATTGCTGGATAGATTCAGGAGCTGACTGCTGAATGGTCTCACATTGTATTTATTAATTCCACTATTTTATATGAATTGTGGGTGCAATTTGACATCAAGATGAACAGGAACTAATGCATGAGTGGATCATATAATTTGATAGATAAAATAGATAATTAAAAGTAAAATCAAAATGATTAGTTCAAGTAAAAGCATAATCTTCTCAGACATTTTGGGATTGCTTCTTTGCAGCCTGCACAGTACTTGTAATGGAAATCTGCCCTTCTTGATGAAAGCTTGTGTAATAAAACACAGAAAAAGTTGGCATAAAATTCTCAATAATTGGACAGCAAAGCATGAAAATGCATTACCAGGTGTCAGGGGGCATCAAGGTTAATAAAGTATTATTAATTGGGACATGAATCTTTCCTGATAGTGTTAAACCAGGAACTGAATATAGATGACGTTCTATTCTATTTAGGGAGTTGGCAAAGATTAAACATTTTTCTTTCATGTCTCTTTAAATATATAATATATATATATATATATATATATATATATATATATATATATATATATATATATATATATATATATATATATATATATATAAAAAAATGTGTGTGTGTATATATATATAAAAATAATTTTTATATGGTGTCGTCGTCCCCTTATTTTATTTTTGTACAAACTTTATTTGAAGTGTATAAAATGAACACGGCATTCACTGCAATGTGCAGCAGTGTGATGCGTTGCAGTAAAATGCAGCATGTGTGCTGTGAATAGTGTTGCGATATGAATAGGACACATAGAAAACAATTGTTTCTCGTGTGTCCCTGCAGTGACAAACTGTGTGGGATGTTTTTCCAGCTCTTCCTTGGTAGTACTACTTTGCCAGCTATTTGTTTCCCTGTCCCAACTTTCGTGAGAGGTGCTGCTGCCATCAATTTTTAAATTTTTCTTAAAATGGTACATTTTCTCAGTTTAAACATTTGATATGCTTTCTATTGTGAATAAAATATGATTTTTATGAGATTAGCAGATCATTGCATTCAGTTTTTATGTTGATTTTACACAACATCCCAACTGGTTTTTGAATTGGGGTTGTACATTGGTCCAGCTTGAACCAATGTAAGTTTGCATTGCTCATATCTGGCTGATCCCTGTGTGTGCTGGAAATCACTGTAGTATTCGCTAGAGCAATAGCATCAGTCTTCGGAAGTCCATTGCTGAGCGGCTGCAGTCCTGCATAGTAACCATAGAGGGTCACTCTCTCAGCACTGCAACCATTTACCCCTCGTTCACACTGAAGGCGAGTTTGAAATCGTGCGAGTTCAGATGAACTCGCACGATTTCAAACCCGCATTTCAGTGCGAGGTAGGGGGCAATTTTGAAAGATATCTGTGCGGGTTCATGCACAGATATCTATTTAAATTGCCCCCGAAGTCTCCAAAAGTAGTGCAGGGACTACTTTTGGAAATCGGTGCAGAGCCGCTCTGATTGGGACAGTGCCATTGCCAGCAATAGGCTGCGATTTGGCCTGCGATTGACATGTTTAATCACTCCGATGTGAATGGGGGTTAATGCCCCGTACACACAATCGTCCAAATTTTTTATGCTTACTAGTCGCAAGTAGAAATTGAATAGGTTACTAAAGTCACGAAAATTCTCGTACGACAGAAAAAAAAATCGGAAGTGATGTCATGTGTTATTTGTATTGTATTTTCAGACAACAACTGCACTGACTAAATGAAAATCGAACGATCTGGTATCATACGAGGAAAATTTTAGTTTTTGTCCAATCAAATAATATGGGATGAACTGTTGTGGTCGGCTCTCGAAAGCTCTGTTAATACAGATATACAATATGATTTTCGTATGATCGCGTCGAAAGCGGTATTTTTCATCTGATTTTCGCATTGTATGTATGGGCCATTAGTGGGAGCCTTGTGTATTTTCAGTAATCACATGGCATTCTCTGATTGGACCAGGTGGAAATCATAATGTCACAGTCCCACTTTCTGCCAGTGCACAGATCGGCGAGAAGTGAGAAATTGCTGCTGGGGATGGAGGATTGCATAACATCTGTTGATTTGCTGTACAAAACACAGGTGAGCTTTAATTTCTTGCAGCTGCATCGGGATAAGGATTTGGTCATCATTCACTGCAGCTCTGGCTCTAGGGTTCAGATTGCACCAAGCAGTTGACAGGCTTTTAGGGCCTGTTCACACTACTTGTAGTGCAAGAAACTCGTTTGTGTGCATGTTTACTGTGCCACGTAGGAACACACTGCTGTCTGCTGAAGCTCACGAGTGGCATTTTAAATTAAATTAATGGCACCCCCATGCATCCAGCAAACATGCGTTTGTGGCCACCAAAACGCCACATTATAGATTGGTACTATGTAAATACTGGAGATCGACAAGTAAGGCATGCCACCATTTAAAGCCAAACTTTAAAAAATCAGCAACTTTGTAAAAAGTGCAGGCATACTATTCGGTCCATTGAGGCGCATGTCACATTCTGGACTTGTGTCTTTAATTTACATCTGACAGAATTTATGGCGCTCCAGGAAGACGCTCTGGTCTCAAGTTCCTTCAAATGTAGAGTTTGTGACTGCTATGCTCATCCCTTCCCTCCTCCTACTCCGTCACAAAAACCTTTTGTATTATGTGAACTCATTCAGAAAATACAAGGGCTTCTGTGAATGGGCAGCAGAGGGAAGGGGCAAGGCAGGCATAGTTTCTGTGTACACTTCTCTCCTCGCACAGCCCCCTTCCAGGAGTAAAAAAAACCTGTTAAACCTGTTAAATGTAAGTAATAGACATGAGTCCAGGAGGTGGCATACACCTTGTCGGACTTAACTCATAGTCTGCACTTTTTTTTTAAATTGCTGAATTCCTTTAAATGCCGGAGGTATATGAAGAAAGTATGCTACTATCTGAAGATGAGAGAAGAAAGTAAAAAAGAAGGCTAATAAAACCCTGAAAATGTACATTTTGGAGAGTGCGCTGCTCTGGGATCCCATGGCATTTATCATTTCTAACTCCTGCAGCTGTGGCACCCTGTCTTTTGTGTGTCATTAAAGTGTTAAGCCATATAAGAGAAACCATGCCAGACCCTCTATTAGAGCCTGGCAGAGCACACTACATTAGTCTTTTTTAAAAAAAAAGAGTAATGCAAATACCGATTTACAACGATCTTTAGGCTGGTCACGTGACTCGCAGCCGCTGTATACATCCGATTGATGGCTGCCGCAGGAGGGGCTGTGATCCGCCTCCGACGTCAGCTTGGGAGATCATGTGGCCGCTCAGCCTCTCCTGCAGTAGCCCTGGAAACCGGCTGAGAGTCACATGACCAGCCCGAAGATTGCACTAAAATGGTATTTAGAGCGCTCGTTTTTATAGAAGACTACTACAGTAAGGTATGCCAGGATATAATAGAGGGGCTGGCAGTGTGCATTTGAAATGTTTATTATTTGCAGGGATGGAGACACATGGACACAAGTTGACAGGCAGGAAGGAGAGAGGGGACAGCAGCGTATGACGGAGGGACGCACTGATTTTTGTTGGCCTGTATAGAGAAGGCATACAGGAAGTGGAGGGTTCAGGGAAGTTTTTTTTTTTATAGTTTTAGAGGGGGCAGATTACACGGCACAACCACTGTGCTGTTTAATCTGCTTTAAGGGACCAGGAAATCAATGGTTTTTTTTTTCTTTTTGGGGGTTAACAAACACTTTAATTTGGGTTTACTTTACAAGATGCATATTTTGCAAAGTTATTTTTAATGATTTGAATAGAAATTCCTCAAAAGCTCCCCCTTATCCCTAGTCTAGCCAGATTTCAAAACATAAATATCTTAGCTTTGCATCTATTTTGGAGGAAAAGCCTATTAAGCTAGAGCTAAATCAAAGCTCCTCTATCAAGGCTTTAGAGTAAATCTGATGGACATTGAGTTTTGTTATATAACGCTGGAATGAGATGTGTTAGTGCTGGCTAAAGGACAGCTTACAATTTGCACAGGCAGTCCTCCTCTGGAGTCATGATGCAGAATTTTTATCCCTGGTTCATCAAACTGTAGGGGCAATTTAAGGAACCCCTAGAATGTGCTTAAAGCGAAGTTCCACCCATTTAAATGTCAGCAGCTACAAAAAGTGTAGCTGTTGACTTTTGATATACAGACACTCACCTGTCCCATGGTCCAGCGATGTGGGCGCATGAAGCCTCACTCCTCTCCCCCTTCTCTCCGCGGCGCCAGCATTGTAACTGGGCGCCTGGCTGCGGCTTCACAGCCGGGTGCACTCTGCGCATGCGTGAGCCGCGCTGTGAATGGCCGGGCAATCTTCTGGGACCTGTTGCGAGTCTCAGAAGATTGCAGGGGGGGGGGAAGGTGACCTTCCGGTGCCAGGGGAGGAAGTGGGAGCTAGGTGCCAGTCAAAACTGGGTACCCGCTCCCCCCCCCCCCCTCCAAAAAAAGACATGCCAAATGTGGTGTGTTGGGGGGGGGGGGGGTGTCACCTGTACTTAAAGTGGAAGTTCAGTTTTTGGGTGGAACTCCGCTTTAAGGCAAGCTAAAGAGTCCTCTTAGTGACACATACATTTTAGCATGCCCTATCTCAGATACCACTACAATTAGTGCAGTAGCTATGGATTGATCTCATCTGTGACACATCGGAGACACTGCCCAGCATTGTTTACTTTCTGAATTACTGACATGGATTGCTAATGTGCCTCTAACATCTCTACAGCTGATACTTAGCTGTTACTGCCAGCACTAATGTGTGAATGGAGGTGTGCTTGTGTGCCCGGGGTCAATGTTCTTAAGTGCCTGACATCGTTGTCATGACAGTGTTTATAGATGTTGCTGTGATGGTTTTGGTACGCTTTATTGTTTGTATTTTTCATTAAAAATTTGGCACTCTTTATACTGCAGTCTGTTCTTTTAGTGGAGCCTTTTTCTTGGTTTGGACTCTTTGAGCCCCAAGCACATTTTATTTATGTGTCACCAGAATTGGTGTCCCCATTGGAAGATTTCACCTCTACTGCGCTTTAGGTGATGACACTAAACAGGACAAATAGAGGGTAAATCTCCCTAATGAAGGGCACTGACAAATGTTCGAATCCCTCGCTATCTTAAGCCCCATTCACATGGGCTGACTGATCGGGTCCACTTGTCAGTTTTTAGGTGGACCCGATCAGACCATCCATTGCCCTTTATGGAGAGGTAGGTGTTGGGAGATGTTTCCGTTGACACCTGCCGACATCCCATCCGCTTCGCTTAAAACAGACAGATAAAGGATCGGAACAGATGACAGTCGGATGTAATTTGACAGGTAGTCTGTTTCCATCCAACTGCCCAAAAGAAGGCAGAAAAGAAGGCTGTGTCCTTATGCAGAGCGGACACAAACCTGTCCTCCGTCTGCTCAGTGCGGATTAGCAGACAGATTCCCCACTGAGCAGACGAATCCACTGGCAGAGTCCACCCATCTGAAGGGGGCTTAAAACTGGAAAGAACTGTTTGCCTTTAGATGTACTTTAAGCAAATTCAAGGCCAAAAGTGATATAGCAGCTTACACATTTTTAGATTTGATGGCTACATTAGTTTTTGTTTTTTAGGCTTTCTTTGTTTTATATTCACCTGGTGATCATGCCAGTAAGTCGATGGTTTTTCAACAGACTCAGCTGTCCTGCACATGAAGTAGAGGGTTGAGACAAACCATTTACCCGTTACGTACAATGGTCAACGTGTATTTATTTATGCAAAAGCTTTATCCCAAAAGGAAAAAAAAACTGTTGCTGGAACTGCTATAAAGTATTATCTGAAGTTTGGCAAATCCATCTAAATCTGCTTGTACATCTAATGCACACTGGATGTGTTTTCAGCTGTTCCTAGAGGCGTCTGGCATTTGTTTGTTTTTTTTGTCTTTTTTTTTGTTTTTTTTATTCTGCTTCTAAAAGCCTCTGCATGTTAGCCTATGTCCATGCACACATAGGAAAAATGAGGGGAATAACTGCGCTATGGTAAAATACATAAACAATAACAATTATAGCCACGATTCATCTATGTAACACAGACACAGTGAAATTAAATGAGAAAAAAGGGGGGTTGAATAGCGCTAAAACAGATTGGTGATCATACACATCATCACCAAACCAAATATTTAGAACTAAGTGAAGAGTTCCCCTTTAGTGTATACATAATATACAAAACACATGTCAAATGAATAGTCAATCCAAAAATAAAATGTTCAAAGTGATAATAAAAAGTCCATGTATAAAAAAAAAAAAAAAAAATCACCCAAGTGATATAAAAGTATCTTAAAAAAGTTCCAAAAAACATAAATTCTTGCTGTGAGAAGAAAAAAGCGTGCTTGCTCCACCACCGTGAAATCAGACTGGCCGCTTACCAGAAACTCCTGATCCCCCCGTTACAGAGGATCAGAGAAAGCTGTTTGTTAATACTGCTTCGAACCACGACCAATGGATCAGAGACCTTATACCGAGATGGGACATCAAAGACTGCAGGGTCAGGCTAAAGATGTTCACACTGACAGGTACTCAGACATCAGCCCACTCACCTGAGCCATTGCAATTCATCTTGTGAGCACGCATAGGACACCCATGCACACATAGGCTTTTAGAGGAGTTTAAAGGCAGGGAAAAAAAAAAAAAACCCCACTGCGAGCGTGTCCAGGAACAGCTGCGTTTTTGGCTGAAAAAAACTATTAACACCTCTAAATGCATGGTAATGCTAGGTATGTTAAGCACTTGAAGGTTAACTCTTTTGAATGGCCAGAATAAATGATTGTTCTGGCCAATGAAGTAAATGAACGCCCAAGCACACTTTTACAAGTGTCAGACGTTTCTTATTTCTATGAAAGTTCTCATTCTAAGATGCAATATTCTATTTAGTGCTATTTATTTTCTGAAAGATGCTATTCCTCCATCAAAGTGGTCAGTATATCAAATTCCGTATATGACCAGTATTCGCCCGTCCGCTATTACTAGACATTTGTTACGGAGTTTAACTATGTTACTTCTTGATGAGGTTTACTTAAATAGATAATTGAGCTGCTAATGAGATGTAAATGGCATGCTAATCACCCAAGTCAAGGCACTGTCATTCGTGTTTATCAGTAAAGGGAGAGACATGAACGGTCATCCTTGTGCTGTTCAGTTGTGAAGACTGGCAGTGTATGCTGCTCGTTGCCCTGGCACATTGCCTGGGATACTGTATGGAAAAGTAAAGTAGTTATTTTGAAAGCTCCTTTGTGTGGTTTCAGGGCTGGGCATCCCGAAACTTCTACATGGTGGATTTCAAAATGGTGTATTGTGTTAAGGATCAGCAGTGGGCAAGCCTGAGCTGTATCCTGTACCAGTCATATTACTGTCTGTACTGTCACGGCTTTTCACTCAGACACCACTTCCCCGCTTTCTTTCTACATTGTACAAAGCTTCTACTGATGGGTTTTATAGCCCATGCATAAACATATATGTGTGTACGTTGTAACTCCGGTTACTTCTAACCTATTTACTTTTTTTCTTTTTAAATTGTAACCACTTTCACCCTCTGCCCACTCCAATTTTTTCAGCTTTCAGCGCTGTCACACTTTGACAATTGCTCGGTCATTCAACACTGTACCCAAACTAAATTTTTATCCTTTGTTTCCCACAAATAGAGCTTTCCTTTGGTATTTGATCACCACTGAGTTTTTTTTTTGTTTTTTTTGTTTTTTTTTTGCGCCCCATATAAAAAAACTAAAATTTTGAAAAAACAAAAAAAAACAGGTTTTCTTTGTTTCTTTTACAAAACTTTGTAAATGAGTAAGTTTTCTCTTTCACTGATGCACTGATGAGGCAGTACTGATCGGCACTGATGGGCACTAATAGGTCTCACTATTGGGCAGCACTGATCAGGAGGCACTGACAGGCAATCGCTGATAGGCACAGAGTGCCATCCTAATGGGCACTGATTGGCACTCCTGGTGGGTTCACCTGGTGGTCTCCAGTGGGCATCCTCGATGGGTCTGCATTGATAATCAATGCGCCGATTGGCGTTTATTATAGGCTTTCCTGTAGGTACATGTCAAAAAAAGTGAGTTTACTACCACTTCAAGTGAACTTATCTTCTCTTTGCATTTCTTGAAACTGCTTGTATGGTTGCATGTTGTGATTTATTCAATATAATATCCAATAAAATTAGAATTAGGCAGACAATGGGTAGTACTAGAACTAGACAAGGGTGCGCTTCCTTACGCACCAAAAGGCCACTTATCTAAAACGTAACGTTTATTATAAACCATAAAAAGTGTGTAAATAACAGGAGTCCCAATAGGGTTAGGTCAGTGCTACTATATATGAACCAAAGTTCTATTCTATGTGGTAATATTTACATCTACCAAGTTAAAGCTGACCTTCAGTCATTTTTTTCAACTTTCCATCTATTAAATCTTCTGCCCTTGTTATTTTAACTTTGAATAGTAAAACATTTTTTTCCTCCCCGTAAATACCTTATATGCTTGTCTGGTAAAAAGCCTAGGCTTATGACATCATGCACAGTTCTCTCTCACTCTCATGAGAGTTTGCCAGGAAGGGAGGGGGATGAGTCATAAGAGGGCCAATGAGAGCTGGAATTGTGCTTCTGTGTGTCTGTGTAAATCCAGGAAGTGAACAGGCAGCAGCTTCAGCTGCCCACAGTTAAAATGGATGCAGCCAGACTTAGTGGAGGGAGAAATCCTGCAGCATTTTTTGGCAAGTACAGATTCACAGTATATATAAAATAATATGCAAAGCGGTTGGAGGGAAGCTTTAGAATGGCAAAGATGTTTTTTTTATTATAAATTATGTGAGCAGACTGCAGTTCCTCTTTAATTGGTGAAACTTGTATTATCAATAAGACTGAGGATAGTATAGTATATACTGTCAGGGCTGGCGTCTGTGTACAGGTATGACATATAGAACACAGCTTAACGCTTTTAATATCTTACCAAAGCTGTTAACGTTTGGTGTTCTTTCAAGGGATTTTTCCCTCTACTGCCACACTCTGAAGAGATGGATGACATCTATTTTCATCTACTTACAGTTGTTTGTCAAAGCTGACGGGAAGCACAATGTCACCGTGATTTGTATTTTCCTGCATGCAATAATAAAATATTGTTCTTTTATGCAACTTATTCAGAGAGAGGCTATTTTTCGAGGCTGTGTATTGCAGAGAGCTGATTCCTGACTGATTGGAAAATCAATACAGTGTATGATGGATAGCTGGAGGTGTTGTGGAGGTGGAGCAGGTAGTGTGGTGAATTATTAGGGGGCATCCTACCAACAGTAGTTGCTGCAAATGCTGTAAGATCAAAATAATGGATGTGGCTGGAGTGGGAGGATAGGCCAGTTGCATTTCAAAATATGGTGCTTGTCAATGTGTGAATAAAGAAGGAGTTTGCAAGCATTGTATGCAACTGAACTAGGCAAGTCGTCTTGGTAGGAGCCAGAGCGCTGAAAACTCTACACCCACATGCCATGGCTCAGGGCTGGTATTTGGCCACTTGGGTACCCTGTGCTGCATCATTAGAGGAGTAGGCCACATGCTCCCCCAACTCCTGAAATTTATACTCTTGGCAGTCCACTGCACTTGCCTTTTGTTGATAAAATTCATATAGATTTCTGTAGAGCAGGTAAGGAAATTCTAGCCTTGATCAAAGCAGCAGAAAGTGGGGGGTGGGCAGGGGGGCTGCGCATGCATGTAGGGTGCTTGGCGTTTGCCTGTCTGAGAGGGGTTCAGTGGAAAGTGTAATTTTCCTTCTATCGCTGATCTGGAGATATCTTCCTGTTTTTTTTGTTCTTTTGAAGCAGTTGTGAACCGCTGGGCGTTTTTTTTTTTTTTCTGCTTACCTGCAAGGTAATGTGATAATGTGCTGGTATACATCACATACTAGCACATTATGTTAAACTTGCCTTAAAAAAAAGCTCTTCCAGTGCCGAGATGTCAGAGCTGCAGGCACTCCCATCTTCACCCATCTTGCTTCCGGGTTCGTGGACTCCGGCTCTGTGACTGGGAGAAAATTAAAGCTAAACTGCAGGCAGAGACAAAAAAAAAATTCTCCAGTTATCTTTTCCTAAAAATGCCTAAAATACGGTCAAAATGTCTGCATATCCTGACTGTGAATATGCTGGTAGAAGCAGGAATGTCTAACAAACACAGTGGAACAGCATTATTTTGCTGTTCCACCAATCAGTAGGCAGTGTATATTCTTTATCTACCTGTAATAGGGCCGAAGTGGAGTTTTAGGACCTAGCTGTGCTGCTTGGCAGGGGAGCCTGGATCACAAAGCTGACTGCACAACACCACAAATCCTTCAGCAAGAAGAAAACTGCATCATAGCTAACAATGATCAGTACACCTTTTGGGTGGCCTTCCTCTTTACGTTTACTGGTGCAGAACAGAATGTTGTTGTGATGTTTTCATGTATTATGTAGAAATGGAATAGTAAGGCTTCATGTACACTGCTGCTGGTAAAAGGACGTTTGGGAGCACTTGGGTGTTTTTTTCAGCTGCTCCTGAACTCTCCTCAGTTATCTTATCAGTACATGTACACAGGGTAGTTTTTATAGTCCTTTCCAGGCAGTTGAGTTTAGAAGCATTTTTTGGAAAGCAAAAAAATGAGTTCAGGACGGATGTTCAGCATTCAGGACAGATGTTCAGAGGCTTTTGAAACACCAAATGCCTGTAACTCACATTTATTTAATTTATTTTTTTATTTCAGGTACTTGTATAGCGCCGTCAATTTACGCAGCGCTTTACATATACATTGTACGTTTAGCCGTGTTTAGTTTATTATTATTATTATTATTATTAGTATACAGGATTTATATAGCACCGACAGTTTACGCAGCGCTTTACAACAACATGAGGGCAGACAGTACAAGTACAATACAATTCAATACAGGAGGAATCAGAGGGCCCTGCTCGTTAGAGCTTTACAGACATTTAAAATTTTTGACTATTTGAAAAAAAAAAAAAAAACGATTCCAAACACAAATGCGGCATGTAAACGTGACATAACGGACGTATTTAAATGTCGGTTACTATCTGTCAAGTTAAATCGTTCAGGAGAGGTTGTAGAACGTCCCGTGTACATTAAAGAGGAGGTCCGCCCTCAGCTGCAAAAATGAAAAGCCAGCAGCTACACAGACTGCAGCTGCTGACTTTTAATAGGACACTTATCTGTCCTGGAGTGCAGCGATGTCGGCACCACTGCTGATGTTTCTATCAGCTGTCGGGTACTGCCGGCGCCATTGCGGGTAAGGGAACTCGTCAGTGTAGCCTTATGGCTTCACGCCGTGAACCCTACTGCGCATGCGTGAGGCTCCGCTCCTCTCTCCTACTGGCCCGGCGGCAGGGGGAGGAGGAGGGAGCCCCAGCGATGACGTCAAAGGCCACGGCCCGGACTCCCGGAAGTGGTATCAGAATACCTGTGAAAGACAGGTATCCGCCCCCCCCCCCCTTCCGAAAGATGCCAAATGTGGCACCGGAGGGGGTGGGGGAGCGGGCAAATTAGTGGAAGTTCCACTTTTGGGTGAAACTCTGCTTTAAGCCTAATTATGGGTGTACAATTTGCCTTCCTTAGTACCAGTTAGTGATGTGATCTCTTCATCTCCAGCTGTAGCACTCTTTGTCCTGTTCTATCTAATAGCTAGGTCCTTCCTTTTTGTTTTAGTATATTATATCTGAGCCACACTAATTCTACAGACAAGCAGTATGAGAATGCCTGGGTCTATTTAAAATTAAGTGTTTACATTTTATTTGCAATGAGAACAAAAAACAAACAAACTGTGAATTCCGTCCACAAATGTGATTAAATTACATACCACTTACTTTACTCTCAGTTCTATGATGTCCGTTTATGAAACTGTGAACAGCGGTGATCCCGAAGATCGCCGCTGATCTCCGCTCATAAACGGTTTTATGAAACAGAAATGATTGGGGGAGAATCATCTCCACACACTGAGAAACTGTGAATATATGACACAGAAACAGTTTAAGAAGCTGCCATCTTAGCACTTCACTGGTGATCTGTGTCAGAATTCACCCTCCCACATTCACCAGCTCAGAGGTGGTGAATCGGGGGAGGAAGAGAGTTTCGGGGGGGGGGGGGGGGGGGGGGGAGTGAGGAAGAAGGAGGAAGATTATTGACTTCCTTCTACCTCGATCAGACCACCCAAGACAGTAAACATGCCCCCCTGTCATATTGATGGATGGGTGTGTGTGTGTGTATATATATATATATATATATATATATATATATATATATATATATATATATATATATATATATATATATATATATAAATGTAGGGGGACTATTAACATGAGGTGGGCCGCCTGTCCGTATACTGAGCAGTGATAATTTATTACTACTTAACCACTTGCCGACCGTGTCTCACAGATATACAGTATCGCGGCACAATGGCCCTTCTGGGCGAAATCCCGTACGGGTACGTTCTACCCATTTGCGGCCACCAGAGCACGCCCACTGCACGGCGGGGGACCTGATGTGTGTGCCCGGCGGCATGATCGCTGGCGGCCACACGTGATCGCGTGCAGAAGCGCCAACACAGGGATTTGTGTGTGTAAACACACAATTCCCTGTGCTGTCAGAGGAGAGGAGCCATATCGTTTGTTCCTACGAAGAAAAAAATTTGATTTAGCATTACTGACATTATTGATTACTGTGAAGTGTGACTTTTGATAATTGGTCTGTATTCAAGACTGTAAATGGAAATTAATTTATACCTTGAACCTGAAATGTGTCTATGGCTTATTATGTATTAAAGGTCAATGTATTATCCTAAGCTTTTTCTAAAGACCGGAAAATTTCTGAGGTGCGTTTAGTCAGCAGATGTTCTTTGCCAAACCAGATACGTCATTTTATAATAATGGTTCCAATGCTATAACTAGCCAGCTCCATTACATGTCTCATTGTGTAATATTGATAAGTTTATGGATCTGTGACGTGCAAGTTACTGCTGTGTTATTCTGGCTGAATATTAGAGTATAAGGTACACTACAGTAGAATATGAAAATCATCTTCATTTCAAAGTGAACCTGTAGTCATTTAATATGAAGGCTGCCATTGCTGACCCCTCCTGTGTTTGTTCCTTGACTGTCATGCTTCAGTGGGTTCTAGGACATTGGCCAGAAACAAGTATGCTGATTAAGGGTTCTGTTTTCACTCCGACTTTCCCTGATCTGTATGCTATTGCAATAATAACCTCTCAAAGCCAGATAACTAGCATGTTTAGAAGGTTAGCCTTTTTATTTATTTTTTTAGCACGGGTTTCCTTTATGCTGTTTACATACATGCATGCATGCATACATACATACATACATACATACATACATACATGTTTGCAGTCCGATTTGTACAAGTATTTGTAGTTTGGCTTATCTTTGAATTTACACACCTCTGTCACACTACAGAGAGGGAAATTAGTGATACATTTTTTAAATTTTACTAATCAGGACCATCATTCTGGTATCAAGCATGTAATCCAGGAAGAAGTAGCATGATTTTCACTGGCTCCACAGTGTGGACAAAATCTGGAGACTGGCTGGACAAAATCTGGAGACTGGCTGG